>CM033642.1:258985714-259039227 GCA_019512145.1 Engystomops pustulosus
AGAGCAAGAGGAACTGAGCAGATTGTACATAGTGTCCTATCTGCAGGCAGCATGTTATAGTGCAAAAGGAGCTGAATGAATTGTACATAATGGGGCAGATTTACTTACCCGGTCCTGTCGCGATCCAGCAGCGTGTTCTGCGATGAGGATTCGGGTCTTCCGGCGATTCACTAAGGTCCTGCGCCCAATGTCCACCAGGTGTCGCTGCTGCGCCGAAGTCCGCCGGAGTTCACCTGGTTCTTCTCGGTGCATGTGAGTGCTTGATTTTGCGAAACAATTAGTTTTTTAAATTCTGCGTTTTTTCCGAATCCATCGGGCTTTACGACGGCCACGCCCCCCGATTTCTGTCACGTGAAAGCCAAAGCGATTACGCCAAAATCCGATCGCGTGCGCCAAAATCCCGGCGGAATTTGGCGCAAAACGGAAAAAGTCAGGAAACCCAACGAAAGTGTGGCCATGGAGCCCTTAGTAAATGAGCCTCAATGTTCTATCTACAGGTAGCATGTTATAGAGCAGGAGGAGCTGAGCAGATTGTACATAGTGTCCTATCGGCAGGCAGCATGTTATAGAGCAGGAGGAGCTGAGCAGATTGTATATAGTGTCCTATCTGCAGGTAGCATGTTATAGAGCAGGAAGAGTTCAACAGATTCTACAGTGTCCTATCTGCATGTGGCATCTTAAAGAGCAGGAGGAGCTGAATGAATTGTACATAATGTTCTATTTGCAAGCAGAATGTTATAGTGCAGGAGGAGCTGAGAGAATTGTATATAGTCTCCTCTCTGCAGGAAGCATGTTATAGAGTAGGAGGAGCTGAGCAGATTGTACATAGTGTCCTATCTGCAGGCAGCATGTTATAGAGCAGGAGGAGCTGAGAGAATTGTATATAGTCTCCTCTCTGCAGGAAGCATGCTAAAGAGCAAAGGAATAGACTTTACATAGCTTGTTATATTCAGGAAGCATGTTATAGAGCAGGGGAGCTTCGTAGATTTTATGCATTTAATTCTTTGCTTTTCTGTTTTTAGTTGTCAAGTGGACGGATTTATCAATATTTTATTGTTGTCTTTAAATAAACAAAGTTAATGGGGATGTCGCTAATTGAGTGGGAATCCCAGGTGGATATAAAAAAGAAGGATCTTTGAAATAAAAGTTGTATTTTTTCCCACATCCTATGTATAACTTGCTGGTGGTGGTAGAGGGGATTTTCTGCCTCCATGCTGACAGGTTCCTAACCCTTACAGAACTCCGCCCTTTTTCATTTTTGTTTTTCTGTTTTTCAATCCCCTCATTCCACATTCCCCTAATTTTTATGTTAACAGAGATCCATAAGGGTTTGTTATCTGAGGGACAAATTGTACTTTTTAGTGACTCCATTTAATATTCCATGCAATGTACGGGAAAGCTGGAAAAAAATTCCAAGTCTGGTGAAATTGACAAAAAACACAATTTCAGCGTTTTCTTGTGGGCTCTTTTTTTACAGCATTCATTTTGAGCTCCAAAAGACACCTCCCCTTTATTCTTTGGGTCGGTATGATCACAGGAGCACCAAATTTATATTGTTTTTTTTAGATCTCAGTAGGTTTAAAAAATATTTCAATCTTTTGTACAAAAATTTTTTTTTTACCATTTTGGCAAATTCGGAGGCCAATAACTTTTTCTCACTTTGGTGTACAGAGCTGTGTAAGGTCACTTTTTGCAGTAAATGCAAACATTTTAATTTATGTGAATTTGGGACCTATTTGACTGCAAATTTTTTATTCAAATTTTCATGGAAAGAAAAATGGCGAAAAAGTGTAAATTCTGGGATTCGAGCAGAAAAAAAATTTCTTAAAGAGGACCGGTCACTAGATTTTGACCACCCTGACTAACAATGCTTAGGGTTACAAGTTCTCCCCATATCACCTAAAATTAGCTGCCACAGGGGGCACTGTACCTGAATCAGAGACGTTTTTCTGATATAAAAATTAGCTCTTCTGACTCATCTCTGGTATCTCTGACTCTTCTCTCTCTCAGGCTAGCAGTGAACCACATCAACAGCTCTGTGTCTCTTCAAATCCCTGCTCTGTCTCCTTGTACTCAGGGACCGTCTGCTAAAATTCAACTACAGACATATAAAGCTCTATGTACAGATGGAAAATATTGTGTCAATTATTTTACATGTTGCCTTGTGTTACATTCATGACATGTGACCAGAGTAACATCATCGCAGGTCATTTAGCCTTCTAACAATAGCAAACTGTACACCATGCATGTGATTACATGAAATCACAGTAGCCTCCATGGAGGAGGGAGTGGAGTAGAAGTCCATTTAGAACAAAAGCAGGCTATTAGAGATCACTATATACAACAGGCCTACAAGTCTCTATGAAACTGTAAGCTTCAATGGCAACCGATCGGCGATCAGCCAACCAAGACGGTGGCGCCCACCTGCAGCTCTGTTAGGTGCAGTGGTCGTGTTTTGACCACGGCACTTAACAAGTTATCTGCCACGATCAGTTATACAGCCACAGACAAAAATAATAGAGTTTTTTTTTTTAACTCAGACCAAACTGTGACTTGGTTAGGGGGATACTCTGTATGAAAGAAAGGAATTGTCCAATAGGGGACAGTCTATACCCATTAGTCACTAAAATGTAACTTATATTAACACACTTTGTGTGGCAAAACATGTTGGGGGGCGGGGGTATTTAATTAGGTTTCAGCAGTGTTGTTGAATGGTATACTCACAGAGAGGACTGTTAGTAACTAACTTCAGAGTGAACCAATGACAGCATATGATTATATCACACTGAGTCTCAGATAGGGTTGTGCCGTCTCCTACCTCCCTCCGCTTCCCCCATCACATAGGGGAATGGGGAACAGAATCTCGATACTCAGAATTCTGGGGATGGAAATGTTGTGATTGTCTCACAGACCGCAGAGCCCTAAAATAGGCATGCAAGTCTTTAGTGAGCGACTAGTGTTGATACACACTAGGATTCATTGGTACAACCTTGGTGCCAATATCACGCTCCACTAAGTTTAAGACTTGGGCTTGGGGACAGACGCCATACAACTCCTATCCCCTCCCCCACATAGTGGGAACATGATATAGCTGCACTGATCTTTCTGTCGGAAACAAAGAGATAAAAATAAAAGTTTCCATCCCTGACAAAACACTGCCAAGGGCTACAAAATTTCGGTCTCCTCAATACTGAAGGTCTACCTAAGATTGCCAACCACTGACAGTTATACAGCCAACACCCACTGGGGCACATTTACTAAGGGTCCGAACATCGCATTTTCGTCGGGTTTCCCAATTCTTTACCCTGAATTGCCCTGGGTTTTTGGCGCATGTGATCAGATTGTGGCGCAACAGCGCCGGCTTGCATGCGATAAAAATCTGGGGGCATGTACTGATTCGGACAAACCAAATTTAAAAACCAAATTGTGTCGCAAGATCAGCACTCATGCACTGGGAAGAAGAAGGTGAACTCCGGCGGACCTGAGCTGGGGAAGCGACACATGCAGGAAATTGGAAGCACGACCTAAGTGAATCCCGGCAGACCCGAATCCACGTCGGACATTTCGGATCGGCGGCATCATACCCCCCCCCCCCAAAGCACCAGGATGTAATAGTCCTTCCTGGTGCATGAAGGGGTTAAACAGATGTATGTATATGTGATATATAAAATTCGATTTTTAATACAAGAGGTCAGGACTGTTTTTTTCGTCTTTTGCTCCAGCGTGGAGTCATTATTCAAATGTTTTACATCGCATATTGCAAACACTGCAAAGTCTTCAATGTTACTTTGTAATAAACTATAAATGGCAGCTTCTCCGGATCAAGGCCGAGCATTGCTTGTATTAAAGGTGTTGAAGTGACAAATCATTTAGCTGGTCCAGTGTCAATTTTATGCTAATAACATTTCCACAAGAGTGATTGATAGTAAAGGTCATTCTGAAATGAGTATTTGTAATAGCAAAAGCTTGTAAAACACATGTACAGTATGTGGACAGAAATGAGCACGTGCAAGGGAGGGCTTGGTAGAGATCATTGAAAAACGATCTAAAGGCCCGAACCAGGGACACAGAAGGGAGCGGGAGGTAGCAGCCGACGGAAGAAATACACGATTCTGTGAGAGGCAAGCGTGGTGTAGAGCTGAGAATATGGGGTAAAAGCAACCGCGTACAAGGTACCTGGGGGGGGGGGCTGAAGGCCAGCAAATGGGTCAAAAAGAGATGCGACTAGAGCATCGGACCATACGAAGGCCAAAGGGGGGGCAGGGACGGGCGCCACACTGGCAGACCTGGGCAAAAGGTGGTCGCCCCAAGCAGCGGGGGGTGCCCACAGTAAGGAGCCAGAGGAGGAGGGGCGTATCTAATAATTTCATAGGGGAGTAGACATAACCATGAGGGGGCTGATATAAGACCAGAAGGGCTGCATATAAAATAACCATGAGGGGGGCTGTAAATCAGAGATAAGGCGCTAAAACTAACCAGGGAGGGGGCTTAGGTAATCTGAGGCTGCTTAATAAAAACATGAGGGGCTGTATACTAAACTAACTGAGGGGGCGTTGTACATGACTAAGGGTGATATACATAATCCGTGAGGGCGTTATAAATAACCATGAGGGGGCTGTAGTATAAAATAACCATGAGGTGCGGTTTATAAAAATTTAACCCATGAGGGGCTGTATTATAAAATAATCATGAGGGGGCTGTTATATAAGCACCACAGGTCATTCTGAAATGAGTATTTGTAATAGCAAAAGCTTGTAAAACACGTACAGTATGCGGACAGAAAATGAGGCACCGTGCAATAGGAAGTTTTGTATGTATCTATGAAAATACTAAATCTAAAGTCCCGAAACCAGGGACACGTAGGAAAAGTCCTGTATTTATCTAGCCATATCATTAAAGAAATACACTATTCTGTGATAGGCAAGCTTTTTAGAGGCTTATTATATTTTTTAATCAACATTTTACAATGTACCTGGCACCAGTTATAACTAGAGATGAGAGAGTATACTCGTCCGAGCTTGATGCTCGTTCGAGTATTAAGGTACTCGAAACGGCTCGTTGCTCGGACGAGTATTTCCCCTGCTCATGTTTCTGTTAGTAACTAAATTCAGAGTGAACCAATGAAGCATAGCATATATTAATCACACTGAGTCTCAGATAGGGTTGTTGCCGTTCCTTACCTCACGCCTCCGCTTCCCTCCTCACATAGGGGAATGGGGAACAGAATCTCGATACCAGAATCTGTGGTCTGGATGGTAAGTTGTGATTGTCTCCACAGACGCGAGCCCTAGCAAATACGGCCATGCAAGTCTTTACGTGTACCGCGACTAGTGTTTGATTACACCACGTAGGATTCATTGGTACCACACTTGGTTGCACCATATCACGCTCACTAAGTTGTAAGGACATGGGCTTGGGTTTTGGACAGATTGCCTTACAACTCTATCCCCTCCCCACAATGGGTGGGAACATGATCTAGCTGCACTGGCTTTGTCGGAAACAAGCAGATGAAAATAGAGTACACAAACACAAAGTTTCCATCCCTGGACAAAAAACACTGCCAGGGTACAAAATTGTCGGTCTCTCAATACTGAAGGCACAACCATGAATACAATTTATGATAGTTCTGGCGGCCAACACTTTTTTATCTTTGTGTGCACATTGTTACTAAAGGTATTTTTTTTTTTTTCCAGATAACAATCTTTATGCATTTCGTGTTTTTTTTTTGGTTCCTTACAATTCTTTACCCTGAAATTGAACATGTGATCAGCTTGTGCGCAAACAGCACCGGCTTGCATGTGACACAAATTGGGGGATGTATGGTGGACAAACCAATTATCAAAACCAATATTCGTTGTCGCAAAGATCAGCACTCATGTACATGGTGAAGATAGAAGGGGTGAAATCCGAGGCGGACCTGAGCGGGGGGTGAAGGACGCAATGAGAAATGAAATTTGAAGCACGATCTAAGTGAATGCCCGGCGAGACCCGAATCCACGTCGGGAATTGTATGGAGCGGGCATTCATATACCCCCCCCCCACCCCCCCCCCCATAAGCACCAGGATGTAATAGTCATTCCTGGTGCATTGAAGGGGGTAAAAAGATGTGTATAGTGATATATAAATTTGATTTTAATACAAGAGGTCAGGGACTGTTTTTTTCGTCTTTTGCTCCAGCGTGAGAGTCATTATTCAAAAGTTTTACATCCGATATGCAAAACACTGCAAAAGTCTTCAATGTTTACTTTGTCAATAAACTATAAATGCAGCTCTCATCAGAAGAGAAGGGAGGACGATGGCGTGATTGTTGTGAAGGTATTAGGAGGATAGCCCTGGTATGTGGAAGTGGACAAATCATTTAGCTGGTCCAGTGTCAATTTATGCTAATAACATTTCCCACACGAGTGATTGCTAGTAAAGGTCATTCTGGAAATGAGTGTTTTGTATAGCAAAAAGCTTGTAGAAACAGTGGCCAGATGTGGACCAGAAAGAATGGGGCAGCCGTTGCAATAGGAGGCTTGGTAGTTGTATCTATGAAAATACAAATCTAAGTCCCCGAAACCAGGGACACATAAGGAGAGTCTGTATTTATATAGCCATATCAATTAACGAAATACACTATGAAGTCAGTGGAGTAGGCAAGCTTTAGAGGTTGGATAGCATTTTTAATAAGCGTCCGGGTAAATCACCGAGTGGAGGGGGGGTGTGTCAGTTTAAAGCCAGCAAATGGGGGTCAAAAGATATGGACTACTAGAAGATCTCTGGACTACTAATAGCCAAAAGGCTGGGAAAGGCAGGCAGTAGGGTAACGGGACGGAGCGCGGGCCAACACGCAGTACTGGGCGATAAAGTGTCAAGGCCCAAAGCGAAGCTGGGGGTGCCCACTAAGGAATCCAAGGAGATAGAGGCGTTTCGGATGTAGGGGGCTAGTATCTAATGAGATTCATAAGGGGGATTTATATACAATAAACCATAGGGGGGTGAGGTTTGTTGTAGTATGTCTGTTATATAAAATAACCATGAGGGGCGGGGAGCTGTAGTATCAAAAATAACCATAGGAGAGGCTGCGGGGCTTTTGTGTATATAAAATAACCATAGGGGAGGGGGCGGGCATATAAATAAACGACGATGAGGGGGGCTGTATATAAATAACCCTGGGTGCTGTTATATAAAATAACCATGTGGGGGCGTATAATAAAATAACAATGAGGGGGGGCTGGATATAAAAAACCATAGGTGGCCTGTTTTATAAAATACCCATGGGGGGGGTGATATATAAATAATCATGAGTGGGGGCTGTATATAAATAACCCATGAGGGGTGTCTGTAATTAAAATACAGAAGATAGGGGGGCTGTATATAAAATTAACCATGAGGGGATGTATATAAGTAATCATGAGGGGCTGGCTGTATATAAAATTAACCCTGAGGGGGCTGTATTATAATCATAATCATGGGGGGCTGTATATAAAATTGCCACAAGGGGGTCTGTATATAAAATAACCAGAAGGGGGCTGTATATAAAAAACCATGAGGGGGCTGTGATAAAATAACCTATGAGGTGCCTGTTTATAAAATACCCATCGGGGCTGTATATATAAAATAATCATGAGGGGGCTGTATACTAAACATAACATGAGCGGGCTGTGCTATATAAAATACAGATAAGGGGGCTGTATATCAAAATAAAACATGAGGGGGGCTGTATAAAGGATAAACCATTGTTGGAGGGGGCTGTATATAAGATAACCATGAGGGGGCTGTATATAAATAAATAGGGATTACAATATATAGGGGGATATACCTTAGGCTGTATATAAAATAACCATGAGGGGGCTGTATATAAAATAATCATGAGGGGGCTGTATATAAAATTAGCATGAGGGGGCTGTTTGGGATCATAAACCAGGGAATATTTTAGGGAGTAGGAGACTGTTTTAGTTTCTGAATTTTTAATACTGCCAAGTGAGTTCACTGCAAAGGGGCCCACTGAGGCTCTGTTGCCCAGGGGCATACTGCAACCTGGAACCAACCCTGGGGGTGGGGACATTTTATTATCAAACTGCACACAGAGACACACCCCTGAGTAAGTGATTGTATACCTCCCCCTTAGCTAATATGAGCCAATGAACTAATAAACTTGTGAGAGGCATATCTTTTGAAGAGGTGGATGGTTAAAAAAAAAAATGCCAACAGGTTCTTTAACCTCTCAGTGACCGCCATATGATCTTTTTATGGTGGTTCCTTTCATCCAAATTCAAATTCTTCTGTGTCACATCAGAAAAAGTTTGCAGGATATCCACTCCTGCAGGTGCCAGGGCTGGGCTATGCTATCACAACTCAGCCCTGGTACTAACATCCAGGATTGGAAAAGCTCCAATTTCGGGTGTTAAACATGCTCCTTCTGCCACCAGCTATGCTCACATGATATCACACAACAGCCCGGGGTCTAGTGAAAGCCTGGCCTAACAGATTCCTACAGTGTAGTGCATTATATAAGAGATCAAACAATCTCATGTAAGTGCCCTCTTGTGGGAAAAAGTGAAAATTAAAAGTGTAAAATTCTAATTTAAAAAAGTCTAAAAAAGTTTCAAAAAACACCTGCCACCTTGGAAAAAAAAGTAAAATAACTTCTACATTTTGTACCACCACAACTGTACCAACCTAGGCGACAAAAGTATAATAGTATTTATCCTGTACAACAAAAAAGTTGTAAACACTAAAGAAAAAATGATTCCTAAATTGACATCACACAAAAAATGATATTAATCGAAATCCAATAACTTCATGAACACCAGTCACGTACAAAAAAATTTTGTTATTTTTTCTCAAAACTCATTAAACAAAAATCGCTAGAGATTTGGTATCGCTGAGAAAAAAAAATATTATATTTTTTAGGTTTGATGATATAGACTCTTTGCCCCAGTAGGACATATGAAACCCGAAAACCCCATACAGTTATACAGTTGTATACATTTAGCTTGTTGAAGGAATTGAAGGAGGAATAAAGGATCATTAATGACCTGGGCATTAACCTGGAAAACAAGTGCAGAGATAAGGGGTTAAGGGAAATTAAATTAAAACTTACCTGACTTACTGTGACCTTACTGTGACCTTACTGTGACCTACCTGACATTAGTTTCAAAATAGTATATTGATGTCGCAGTCACACAGGTGAACCCATGGCTTGTTCCCCATTGGTAAGTTCTCTAGTGACTGACAAGGTTTCGACCATGGGGAAGATGCAGGTAAGTAGTTGCCTGGGACATCAGTCAAATACAGGGGTCACAGTTGAATAAAATGTGAGAAGAACCTAATGCACAAATTGCATTTTGAAGCCCCTGCTTTGGGTCACCAAAGGTATTTGCCTCAACACAAGATCTATCAACTCCATTGCACAGAGACATCGGGGCACATTTACTTACCCATCCCGTGGATGCCGCCGATCCGGCATGTACGACGAGTATTTGGAGCTGCCGTGATTCACTAAGATCATGCATCCAATTTCTGCATCTGTCGCTTCGCAACTGAGGTCCGCCGGAGTTCACCTTCTTCTTCACGGTACATGTGAGTGCTGCTCTTGCGACTCAATTTGATTTTTAAATTCCGCAGTTTGTCCGAATCAGTCGGATTGTCCGACGGCACACCCCCCATTTGTGTCGCATGAAAGCCGGCGCCGATGCGCCACAATCCAATTGCGTGCCCAAAACCAGGGGCAATTCAGCTCAAAATGGAAAAATTTGGGAAACCCGACGGAAATGGGTCCGACGGACCTAAGTGAACTACAAAGTGACTTACACTATGGATTCTCTTCACAGCATATACATTTATAATATGGATTTACCCAATAGTTTTTTTTAACTTTTCCAATGCACTAAACAATGCACTTCCTTCTAAACACTCTGCCAATTCCTTTGTAATTGCTAAAATCTCCTAATTATTTAGTGTCTTTATTTTCAGATTTGTTTTGTCAGATTGATGGAACCAAGCTTTATGGTCCAGCCTATGTATCAGAAATTTTTTTCAGGATTTAGCTCTTAAAACTGAGTTCTCCTGCCATCAGTGTGCTGGATGTTTCACCAATCAGATTCTGGGGCAATGTCAACTCACTGCATTAATCCATTATTCTCCCACCTACAGGTGCCTGTTAGACAAGTCTTTTTGCTCTTATTATATGTATTCTCCCTTGGCTTTCGTGGTGTAATTAATCTATTGCTAGCGATTTTGACTAGCAATTTGGTACCTCACTGCCATCTTGATTTTGACATGATTTCCCTAAGCTCACTATCTGTCTGTCTGTTTTTTGTTTGTTTGATTTCTGTTCTATGTACTTACCCAGAGAAGGGACTGGCGCCCAGTTGTTACATGCGATTCAGCGCTTGGCTGGCAAGTAGGCATGGAAAGAGGTTGTGGGAAGCATACTAGGACCACCCATATGATTGTAATGGAATTAATCACCATATTGGATACTGAACTCTTACTCTATGCTAATTACACTCTCTACTTTCAGATGGATAGCGTGATTTAAAGGGTTTGTCCACCTCTAAAAACTCTAGAGGTGGGCTGGTAAAAAAATAAACCTGTACTTACCTCCTCCAGCCATCTGGTCTCCTGTACTGCTGTCCCTTGGTGTTACCTGATACAGTGCTGGGACAGGAGATGAGTGGACATGCCAGGCGGCCGGATGCAATCAGACCAGAGGTGCCATGCATCTATAAACAAATAGGCGAACGGCACCAAGGGACAGCAGCCCATTAGACCGGGAGTTCCGCAGGAGGTGAGTAGATCTTTATGTTTTTTAACTATCCCTCCAGACCACCTCTAGAGTTTTTATCAAAGTCAGATAACCCCTTTAAGCCTGTGCTACCCATCTCAAAGTAGAGACATAAAATGATTGTTATTGATTGCTCAGAAATGGTGAAGATTCAAGAGACATTTCAAACAATGCCAGATTCAGTGGAGCAAGGACTCTAAAAGTATGTAAAGGGTAAAGGGTGGTGGTGAAAGATCCTCTTTAAAGATGAAGGACACTAATTAATTTTTTAGTGAATTCTATAGGCCTGCAGCCACACAATGGAGCTCATTTACTAAGGGTCCGTCGGACGTACTTTCGTCGGGTTTCCCGACGACTTCCGATTTGCACCGAATTGCCCCGGGATTTTGTCGCACGCGATCGGATTTTGGCGCATCGGCATCAGCTTTCACGCAACAGAAATGGGGGGGGGGTGGCCGATGGATTCGGAAAAACTGCGGAATTTAAAAAATGTTTTGTGTTGCAAGATCAAGCACTTACATGCACCAGGAAGAAGAAAGTGAACTCTGGCGGACCTCGGCGCAGCAGCGACACCTGGTGGATATAGGGCGCACGACCTTAGCGACTGGACCGGGTTAGTTAATGAGCCCCAAAATGCCTAATTCTCTGTGGTTTATGCAACAGTTACCTATAGGAAAATACTTTCTGGAATTGTCCATCATGGAACTTAGTCTGTTCACCAAATATGACTCTTTCCATCAGAAACAATGATCCAATACTAACCCTAGTAAAATACACTTAGAATAAACAAGAACCTATAAATCCATTGAATTACCCGAGTTCATATGAGGATTCTAGTATCTTCATTTTCATCAATCTCTATTAGAACTATATGTGCAGAGTGAAGATTTTCAATTTGTAAACAAGCAGTTATACATAAAAAGAGGCTTTTTATGTAAATTATTTTTAGACTGAAGATACACCTCTCGTATTTAGTCAGTTGCTGAACTCCTGTGCTTAATTTTAGCCTGTCAAAGCAAGACTTGGTAATCTTAAATTTTGGTCGTATAATTTTGTAGCTTATGCTAGCTGGAACTATTTTGAGATATAGTGATGAAAGTGCAATAAAAATAATTGAAACTTTTATGGATAGAGAAAAAAAGATATATTTAAAGCCGGAAAAGCTCGCCATGTAATTCCTCATTTTATAACAGGGCTCAGAAATGTTATCTTGGAAAAACTGGAAAAAAAAATGTTACAAAGCTTTAAGTTGAAAATCTGTAGAACACTTTCAACTATTCCTTTCAATTTCTTCATGTTTTTGTTATAATTTCTCTACGACTAGTAGTAATAATATTCAAAACATATAGCAAATGATATCATTATTGTAGAGTTCTATTGTTTTGAATGGGAATATAATGACAGATGCTGTCCTTGACCCACTTTGTTTAAAGGGGCGTTTATCTTTAATAGAGGACTAATGAATGGGGGGGGCAGGTATTGTTTATATGTTGTAAGTGTCCTAAAACTCTCTCTTACTAGTAGCTCGATTCTACATGAAGATGGCATAAGCTATAAAAAGTTTGCCAGCCCTCTAACACTGAGCTGCAGCCTGATACGCCTGATATCCAGCAGGTGTCCCGGTGTATGTAAGTTCTGATCTTGCAACACAAATTCTTTTTTAAATTCTGCGTGTCTTCCAAATCCGTCAGGTTGTCCAACGGCCAACCCCCCCATTTCTGTCGTGTGAAAGTTGGTGCAGATGTGCCACAATCCGATCATGTGCGCAAAAAAAACCCCGGGGCAATTTGCCGCAAATCGGAAATGTTTGGGAAACCTGACGAAAATGCGTCATTTGGACCCTTAGTAAATGAGCCCCATTGGTCTGAATAAGGAAGCCTTATTCCTGAAGGAAGCCTCTTCCATAAATGATGCACAAAAAAACCATCAATCAGTTTGATAAAGACAAATATAGCAAGGACATGGATTTCTGGTACCATGTTCTGTTGCTGATACCAAAATGGTTTGATTTGGTTGAGATGGTGTCAAGTGTGTGTGGCTGCAACCAATAGAGGAGTACAAAGACAAATGTGTCTTGCCTACAGTCAAGCATGGTGGTAGGAGTGTCATGGTTTGGGGCTGCATGAGGATGAGCTACAGTTCATCGAGAGAAACTTGAATGTCCCTCCATTTTTTTTTTTTAAATTTAAACTGGGCGACAGGGACGTATTTCAAACTTTTAAACACACCTCCAAGATACCCACTATCCTGCTAAAGAAAAATAGGGTTGTGTTGGTCTTGCATTTCTCCAATCTCTAACCCCTACTAAGCATCTGTTGGGCAATCTCAAACATAAGTTGGAGGAATGTAAGGTCTCTGCTCTGTACTTATACCATGGAGGAATTATAAAGTAGTTTCCGGTGGCTCTCACCTGTAAAAGCTCTATTGAGGCAGTTCTGGAAAACAATGTTGGTCAAAAATGTTAACATTTTAAGAAGAATTTTAGTGGTGTATTCATTTAGACATTGCTTGGTGTTGAGTTAGACATTGCTTTGTGTTATTATGTGGGCACACCAAACTTACATTGAATCCAATCTGTACACTGACTACTTTGCATTATATCAATGTCTTGTGTCCACAATGTTGTCTCATTATATTATATTATAAAATGTTTCCAAAAATTTGAGTGGTGGACCCATTTCTTTTTAGATACAATCTGCATTGAGGCTGCTTTAAGATTCCCCATCAAAGACCCAACACTGATAAATAAAAATCTTGTTAAACAAAGTTGGTATTGGTCATATCATGGACTTAGAACACTGTTGTGACTTCTTGTACAAAGTGCATGTTCCACATGTGAGTAGAGTCTATTGGAGGGATTTATCATACAGTGGTGCATGGTGCGCTTTAACATGTTATGTGATCCCCACTTCTGGGTGTTGCGCCAAAAGAAGTTCTACACCAGGTCCCACATGGAAAATAACTGCAGGATTTGCCCATGCTGACAAACTTCTCCACCAGCCATGGCCCTCTACACACCCATCCTTGCCCAATTCACAGGAGCAATTTCTTACCATTCGCCAAGAACTGCACCTATTTCAGGACTTATAGTTTCAGGCACATACTTGTCGATTAGTTGTCCCTACCACCTAGGGTAGTCAAGGCAATCAGGCAGGGACAGTTGGGAAGGGGGTTTAATCTCAGGCCGAATGTCTCTGTCCATTTTAACTGTCCATTCCAAAACCCTGCATTACAGCCTCCTTCTGCAATATTCAGATGAAAACATTAGCCTAGTGGCTAAAATATTCTGCAGAATGTCACACATGAAGCCTCAAACCAAATTTTTCTGCAGTAGACAAACCAGTCCAATCGAACATCTCAACAATAATTCTCCCAAAACACCAAGACCACCTTAGCTTCCAGATGACCAATGCTTTTCTGTGGAAGAGCTTCTGATAGCCTCAATGGGTCATTTGCAGCCCTATCTCTGTGATGCAGTAATGTAGCATGGAAACGCAAACATTCGTATCAGCTTTAGACTCTTTCTTGGCCATCACAGCTGTCTTCTCTAAAAACAGTGACACAGATGTCAATGGGTTGTGGCTGTCATTGCATTTCATCTCCACTGAAGTAAATGAGGTAGAATCATTTTCCAGGAGAAATAGATGCAATCTGTACTTAGCTAAACACATGTCTATCCAGCCTCTTTTACCCTCCCCTTCTGCTCCCTCCAGCATCTACAATTCATGGCATGGTGGTGTAGCACATATGTGACTGTATGGACCTGGTTCTTTCTAGATCGACTACCATGACTGAGAAAAATACACTGTCCTTCTCTTAGACAGTCAAAATCATAGGCATCATTTTGTTACATTCATACCACTGCTGAGATTTAAATGGTGCCAATCGCGGGTGTTAACAGTTACACTGCTTTGTGACATAGGCCTATGCCCACACCCATACTTTTGAATGCTTTGCTAATGCCACACCCCCCAAAAACTTTGACCTTATTTGCATATTTTGAAAGTGAAGTTTTGGAATGGAAGTAGCAACAGGAAAATAAAAGCAAGGGCATGCCTGCCATGTGGGGACATGACCCTACATAAAATTGCAGTTAGTTTGGGTAGGTAAATCATGGCAACAAATTCCCTTTAAAGGGGTTTTCCCACAAAGTAAATTAGGACCTATCCACAGGATAGGACCTAACTTGCAGATCGGTAGGTGTCAGTGATAAGACCCCATCTGACCCCTTGTTGCTCCCTTATATGAGTGGAGCACCTGGTCCTTCAAGGCCAGGCTTCCCCTTTCATCTCTATGGAGCTTACGGAGATTGCCAAGTGCCGTACTCACCATGTGCGACCGGCTGCTCCACTCATCTCGGAGAGCAACGAATGGTCCGTCAGGCGTACCCTATTGGATCCCTTGTTTTCGTGATCTGTAGGGATCTCATCACTGAGACCCCCACCAATCATCAAGTTAGGCCTTGTCCTGTGGATAAGGTCTCACTTATTTTGGGGGAAAACTCCTTTAAGCCAGTTAGGTCAATCAGCATTTTCATAAGGACGATAGACATTATCTGAACGTCTACCTTCTTAAACACTGAGCAGTTTTATGTCTGCAGAGTGTGCAGGGGTTCGCTTGACAAACTTTTTATTTGTGTAAAAAAAAGCATTGGTGTTCCTGTTCATCCCATATAAATGTCCGCAGCTTTATTATTGAACATTTTCACATGAGCAATTCTTATTAGTGTAATAGAAAATGCAACCAATGATTCACACCAGAAACCATGTGCTTTAGTCTTTTAATATCAGAATGGGCGAGGAATATGTAAATGAATCTGAATATTAAGCATTTTCAATTTGATTCACTTAATGTCACAAGCCATTGCTTTATTTGCCGGTAATGGTCTGTAAAATGTAAAAATTGATCTAGCAGTAGGAATCTAGCGCTCGACTTTGTGCTGCTTACTGCACATTAGTATATTCCTTTGTTTTAATGATGTAATAAATAGGATGTGGTTTCCAGCCAGGATAGTGCAGTATTAGGTCAAAGTTATTGCTGTTTTAGGAACAAACCATTGGTTAAATGTATATGGCAGGACATTACCTGCAGTGTACTGTAGATAGAGCAAGCTTATGACGTGCTCCGAAAATAGTATCCCAAATATAATGTATCCCCAAAAGAGCAGTTTCTTATTGCAGAGTTGTGTGTATCATCTGGGTTTTCATGATGGCACAACGAGGCCTTGCCTACTGGAAAATACCAAATCATCAAAAATGATACCAACAGCATCTTGTAGACCAAAACCTTACTAATAGTGATGAGCGGACTAGTTAAAATCTGAGTTCGAAGGGACCCAAATTTGAAAACCTTCCCCATTTTGCAAAATGGCTGCTGTTAGTGTTGTGCTTCCCAACACCACTGACCAATACTGATAAATACAATGGGGCACATTATAATTATTATTTTTCTTTTAAGAGATAAAAGCAGTTATTAATATAATCCAATCCAAAGATGAAAGCATCACTCTGTTCCTTATGGAATAGATATACAGGCAGTCCCCGGGTTACATAAAAGATAGGGTCTGTAGGTTTGTTCTTAAGTTGAATTTGTATGTAAGTCAGAACTGTATATTTTATCATTGTAACCCCAGCCAGAACTTTTTTGGTCTCTGTGACAATTGGATTTTAAAAATGTTGGGTTGTCATAAGAATCAGGATTAACACTAAAGCTTCATTACAGACACATTTGATAACTGTTTGTAACTATGGGTCATATGTAAGTCGAGTGTTCTTAAGTAGGGGACCGCCTGTACTGGTTTGGCTTAATCCCACATCATGTTTTTAGACTTCTTGTAGGTCATACTTGATGTTAAGGGGGCTGCCTTTCAAGGTAGCAAAATGAGTACCGTATATACTCGAGTATAAGCCGACCCGAGTATAAGCCGAGACCCCTAATTTCAACACAAAAAACTGGGAAAACATATTGACTTGAGTATAAGCCGAGGGTGGGAAATGCATTGGTTACAGCCTCCCAGTATATAGTCTGCCAGCCCCTGTAACATACAGCCTGCCCAACCCCTGTAGTAGGAAAAAAAATAACACTGTACTCATCTTTCCGACGTCCCCCATAGGTCCTCTTCTGTCTCAGACTGTCTCAGACAGAAGAGGACCTATGGGTGACGTCAGAAAGGTGAGTTTTGTCTATGTTTTCAGTTGACTCGAGTATAAGCCGAGTTAGGTTTTTTGAGCACAAATTTTGTGCTGAAAAACTAGGCTTGTACTCGAGTATATAAGGTAATTGTTTTCCATTTAACACCTTGGAAAACGTATTTGCATTCTTCCCAGAATTCCCTAGTGGAGCATCTATGGCTTTAAGTCTCCACACGCCTTTAAGGTGGCCTTAATTGGCAATGTCTCCTTAAGGAGAACACCTATTGTCTGATTCCAGATAGTTGAGAAAATGTATTCACCTGTGGTACAGGCTGCATCATTTCGGCAAGCTCAGTGCAGCCATTTTCAAGCCTGAAATTGAATTACATTGAATATTGGGGCTTTGAGTCAGTTCCTCTAAAGCTTAGACCCAACTTGGACTGAATCCAATATCGCTGTGCCGCCCTTCTCTTCTTGTTTAGATGCAGTCACTAATATATGTGGATGCACAAGTTGAAGATTTGCTGGAAAAGGGGAGGGCACAATTATCATTTACATAAAGATCCCAGCTATAAGTGTATAATTAGTACTGTATAATGACTGTATGTGCCTGATTACTGCCCTATACAAGGGTGGAGCTGTTTTATAATTGAAATGACCACCCTTGATTGAACTGTTTACTGCCTGAATACAGACATAACTGTAAGGATAAAGGACAGTTTACCATATTCTATTTCTGAGTGAATTTAGTTTTATTATACAATATTTTAGATGTTTTTACAGATTTTACTCCAGATAGGCTGATGGTTTTGGTTTAAACTAGTCTTCTTCTGTCCTAATAAAGTCTTGTAAGAATTTTAATCTTTTTTCCATTCCGTGGAACATACAAAAAAGTGATGTTTAAAAACCTTCCATAGAAAGGAATCGGATGAGTTCCCCATCAATTGCTGCAGGATGATAGATTGTGTTGTTGTCCTTAACACAATTCCACCCCATGTGGAGAGAACTTTAATTCTCAGTGCATTTTGTACAGAAGTCCTATGTCTATCATAACACAGTTTGGAGACTATCGGGGGCGGTGCACCTGGGACAACCTGCAGAGACGCTGTTCATCAAGCTGTGCAAATACTGGAGATGTGTCGCAAATTAATTTGATTATAAGCCAATTCCTATCTGGCAGGAAAACAGTTTTGTTAAAAAATTTGTTTAATAATGTAGAAAAGAAACTTTTCACGTTAAAATTACAACAAATAGTTTAAGATTTATGTATTATTATACCTTATTGTAAATTATGTAAGAAATTATCTGGGTCCTTTTTCAAGGGATATGCACCAATTGTACAAATGGAACCAGATTAAAAGTCAACTCGCTGACACACTAGGTGTTATTAATTATTGGTTTGATTGTGGGTTAATCAGAGGTTGCATTGTGGGTTTTTTTGCAACTTAACGATGTGGGAAGCCAGATTCAAATTTGTGCCTTTTTGTGCATTTTGTGACTTTCTTTCGACTTGAAAAAAAAAAAAAAATCCAATGCCGGAAGGAGAGCATAAGGACATTTATTAAAGACCCAAAGCCACATTAATCAATCTGATGGGCAGAAAAGCTCCAAAGACAGACCTACGACTGTCAAAAGGAGTCGGCTAATGATAAATAACCCCCTAGCGTATATCAGGCTCTCCTGATCTAAAAGAAGTAAAGAATGGAGAGGTGCATGTAAACACATGGATGGCCACTGATAGAAGAGGACAGAGATGGAGTAATGTAAAGGTCCTGGAGGAAACATGCTAGACCAACAGCAGATTTTTGCAACTAACTTGTCAAACACATCACATGAGACAAGTGCAGTACACACTTCAACCTACAAATACAGTGTTAGACTGGCCCACCAGAGGACAATCTGGTTGGCCAATGCTCTAATCAATAATGAATAATGTTGAGCTGACCAGAACTGCAACATTTTTAAATTTGGGTTAAGACAAACTTCCGACCCTTATCAATCCCTCTTATCACTAAAACTGAACCAAATTTGGAGGTTAGTAGGATATTTGGGTAGTGCCCAAGAGTAGTTTTGTCAACTGGACCTAAGGAACCCCAGTACAACACTGTAAAAACACACTAAAATCATCACATACAACATACACATGACAAAATTATACAAGTGCAGCACATACCTTGGACACACATATAACGGAGAAATACAACACAGTTACAAGGTAAACTATCTGTCTGGCAGCAACTTCCAGGAAATCCTGTGACATGCTGTGTCCTGCTGCACTTTCGGCAGGTCAGAGGTCTGTGAGATCACACAATATACAGTGATAAGCTCATGGGCCCCTGACAAAGGGGAAATACAGACCTGAGGCTCTTCCTAAGAGAAGGAAGAAGTTTACCTGGGTTTTTTTATTTACCGTAGAAAATATTTTTATTTGTTCCCAACCTCTTTAAAAACATAATTGTTTACTTTAGGAAAAGAAGACATAACACATTGTGAGCATAAACATTGGCTATAATGCAGTCAACAGTATCAGTTGACTCTCCCATAATAAAGGTGTGTCCAGCATTACTTTTTCATACAATTTTTAAAGGAAACCTACTACTACTGATCTACCTATTAAGGTAGATCCGGTGGTAGGTGAATCTAACGTATGTAAGGATAGCCCTTCTTAGGGCTAATCCTTTACTACCCTCTATCTTTGCTAAACTTTAATCAGGGTAATATGCAAATTTTCTAAAGAGGCTACTGCGGCATTGAATAGCTGGAGCTGAGGCTACACGGCGCAGCTACTCCATGCCCCAGTAGCCTCTTTGATCCTCCTACCCAGACATCTTCAGGTAGGTAGACCCTTAGTGGTAGGTTTTCTTTTATGGAAATCTACCACACTCACTCATAGATCCAGGCACCATGACTGTGATAATCTTCTTATATTTGTTATCCATGGCCTTCGAAAATCAACTTGTAAAATTATGCTAATGGTTTCAAGGGGCTACCTTGTGATCTGGCTTTAAGTTTGTTACATTGTCTGAATCCCCCTGTTTCATTACCACTTTCTGCTGAATTCTCAGGGCTTAGGAAGGAGGGGTAAGAGGGTTGACTGGATCTAATGTTCCTGGTTTATCATTTTGATGGTGGATTTCCTTTAAAGGCTTTAATAACAGACACACCCCTAACATTTACAAACTCTAAAAGTTTTAGCCAGAAAAAAAATGAAGCACTTTTCTGTTTGTGCAAGTTCATAAAGTTTTGCGCTTTGCAGAATTCACAATTTTCTTTATGTTTTCTGTATGTTATTCAATGTGACCTTTTGTAGAGTTTCATAGCATCTCACAGTTCTATCTGCCCTGATTTTCAAAGCAGCTAGTTTTTTATTTCCTAAAGAGAAGTATAATATCACACAGCATGCCTTTCTAGAAAATCTTTTCCAATATTCTTTTGATAGGCTTATACCAATCCTGGAAGGAACTCTTGAACGATCAATCATTTGTTTCACAGGAATTTGCAAAGCAGCGAGCATAATCTGCCATTTAGATTCATACAAATACTCAGCATCGCCCATCACAAACATAAGAAAATGTACCAAATATATTAGGCGGCATTTCAGGTGAATGCAAGGAATACTACTGAGAGCATTAGGAAATATTAGTTTGTGATACGACAGGTGAAGTCTTCTTTTTTGTGTGAAAATCGCAGCACTTGTTACTTTTATATCTTTTTTATGGCTTTTGCACATATAATGGATGTGAGCAGAAATCACATGGAGGGAAATAAAATTTTTATGGTTTTGTAGGACAATGGTATTTGCACCAAATTTACTACCATATGATGCTGTTTTATGCAGCCAAAAAAAAAATTTCTGGGTTTTATATTTCAGACTACTATCAAACTACAGAGACCCTTGTGGTCCACCAAACTATTCCATTCCTGGTTTTGAAAGTTCTATAAAAGTTTGTCCTATGCGCCATTAATTTCTATGGGACTTCTGATTCCGATTACAGGTTCCCTTCCCTTGCCCTTAAGATCCCATGACCTTATGATCATAGGAAGAAGGAAGTGGATTGTAAATATGTGGTACAATGCAGGCTGTCCTATATTTAGTGATGGGTAGGGCTGAGCAGACCCTAACCACAATATTCGGGTCCATGCCCAACATTGCAAGTTTGGGTCCCTGAACCCATCCACAAGTCTAGGTTCAGCATTCAGATTCACCCCTGTCTGCAACATCTGCAATTGCTTCCGCCACTTTTTGTGGATGTGAACCCTTTAAATGACACCAGTTAAAGCAGCAAAAATAAAACCCTTAAGAAAATGGCGTAACTGCATTTTTTTTAATTTTACTGTAAATTGCATCAAATTCTAAAGGGTGCCAGATGGGAATACAATGGGCCATACTTATTAAAGTGTTTGCACCAGTTTTCGGTCTGAATTTGCAAACATGCAAACTGCTTGCACATGTATAATAAAGTGCATGTGCCAGTTTTGTGCCATGGCTGCACTGTGCTCGAATAGATAGAAAAATATGTACCCAAAGAGTCATGTTACTGCTTAGTCAGAGTTTGCGGCCCATTTCTGTTCAAAATGGCCCACATAAATCAAAAACAGTGCAAACCTCACTAGGTGCAGTTTACCTGTAGATGGTGTAGTGTGAAACACATTCATGAAATGTGTTGCATGTTCTTTATGAAACTGGCACAACCTGCACTGCTCCGTCAGAGTGCAACTTTTTTTTTGTGCACCTTTTTTTGTGCAACTTTTTTTTGGTGCACCTTAAACAACGCTACTCAGAACCTATAAATATGAGGCAGATACCACCTCAACCTCCGACATTCTCCCTGATGAAGAAAGATGATTCTATCTTTCGAAACACGAAGGAGTGTTTTAGTCATAGTGACCTTCCGTAGTCAAGTAGTCACTCGAGCGGTATCTCGGAGGCTGAACACGCGGTTTAGCTACCGGCCAGAGTGACCCCTCTTTGGAGTTCAGTACTTCTTGTTTTAATACTTTCCTCTCTTTTTTGACATGTGAGGATTACAAAGACTTAAGGTGCTTTTACCTAAGACAACTTCTGCAGCAGCCATTGCGGGGGGACAGGAATCCTCCGGACGCCACCCCAATAAACACTCGATAAGGGAAATACAAGCATGCTCCACTAAGGCAGTAAGGTAAATGAAATGGTTAACCTGCAGACGTAGTTCAAAGTGTTTATTTTGTGTTTACGCATCAGTTGACATATACTGTACCCATAGAAGTTCTTTGGAACTATATATATGGCTTTTTAACAGCGGGCTCTCTAGGTTATCTCATTCAATAAATGCAGTTTGTGCCATCAGAGGTGTCCATATTGTATTGCTCTAATACCTGTGAAGTAATCTATATTCTTAACCTCTTACTGTCCTTTTAAATAATACCCTGATTATTACCCTTTGGTCAGCGCTGACTTTTTAAAAATCTATATGGCACCTTAAACATAGCCCATGCAATACAATACTTTCAGACACTGCATGATAAATGTGTCTCAAACTTGAACTGTGCATCGGAACGTCCAGAGCAGAGAGTATAACCAAGCAGGAAAGTTAACTAATAACTGGCAGTGAAATCCAGTCTCAAGGAGACTTTATAGTTGGCCAGTGACCTGACTGATTAGCAGCTCAAGAAAAGTAATCAAGGTTTTTACCCTCATCTACTTTTCAGCCAGCACAACCAAAAGTAGATGTGAGTCATTTCTATAAATGTTTCTAAATTTAATTCTCAACCTTTAAATAATCTAGTGAACCAGAACAGCTAAAATAAAACCTCACTTTTTTGACAAATGTAATCAACTTTTCTAGCAATTAGCAAATTTCTTTATGGAGGTGATAAAGCTTTGTGAATGTCTCCACTTCACCTTCGTGAAACAGGGGTTACATCTTTAACTTAATATTTGGCAATAACGTGACACATTAAATGTAATTAGAGGCAGTTATTAAGTTTAATTCATATTTAACATCAATTAGCAAATTTGGACAATGAATTGTGTGACAAGTTAAAAATAATAACAATTTTCTTCCTGAACTTTGTGTTTTAAAGGCACTAAAATTATGACCTAAAAAAGACTGTGAAGAGTGTTTATATAACCAATCACTTTGATGGGTGTGTGGAGAGAATTAAGGAATTAGGTCAACGGGTGATAATACAAATTCATGTAGAGAGGTAAAAAAAAGGAAGAAAAGAAAATGTTTTAAAGTTAAAGTTGAAATGAGAAAAAAATACAATATCTCTCCTTCCCGTTCCATTAGAAATTACATTTCAGAAACATACAGGTAGAACCATTATACAAACTACGGGTTCTGGAGATTTAATTGAAAACTGACCTTGACAATACCAGGTCCTGCTGCGAGAAAGTAAGAACATGCAGGAGCTAAAATTAAGCAAATGTAACATATTACAGCTCACATCTTACTCTTCAAACTGAGAAAGAAGCATTTTCCTACAGTTTCAAAGCCGCCTTGATACATTTCTGTAGTTTAGTAAATTACCACATTAGTTTCCAAATGGATCCAATGTAATGCGTTTTACTAGATTAGAAACAGGTGCAATGTAGAAGACGGGGGTAGAAGAAAATGAGAGCAAAATAACAGCCCCAACCTCATCTATAGACATGTAGTCTACGAAATGAAGATATAAAGGGGAACATGTATCACATTTTTTTTTCTTTATTATATAAATGAGACATTTGGAAGGTCTTTTGCGCCTTATGTATGATCATATAAGGCAATGGCCGTTGCGATATTTCTGCCGACCCACCTGGTGCAGCTGGATACATCAAGAGGCTCCAGTCTGATTCTACTTGTTGTAGAAATAAGCTCAGCCGGCTAATTTTCATTTTATTATCCGTCTAATAGCATAATATGCTGGCACAGAACAAGGGTATTATTTTTCTAAATGTCCTGGCAAAGCCTTCAGCAGCATTTAAATTAATGTGGACTCCTTGCGATGGTGGAGCATGTGAGCCACCATATTGGGAAGGATCGTTGTTCCTCTATAACGTCATAATGAGAAGCGATCCCTACCAGAAAGGCGCAGCACATGGGCTGCAGCTGATAAATGCCTTTGGCATTTAAATAGATAACACCCCATCAGTGCCAACACCAGCGGGTATAATTGTTTGGGCTTTGGGTCCAGTACCTGTAATCAATCAGGATTTTTAACTTTTAACAAACTCGGATGTACCTGAATTTAATAGGATCTGTTAGTCCCTTGTCATTTCCATTTTCCAACATTGCATTGAATTGCTTTTATGAGGAATTAGTTTTATACTTTTATAGTGACAGACGATGGGAAGTTGACCCACTGCAGCACAAGTTTTGTTCTGCTAGTTCCAGTTATTCTGATGGTTTTTCCCCCACAAATGAGCTGGATAAACTTTGATTGTTGTCCTCTACCCACAGGATTCTGACCCTATCTCCAGCAGTTGGACCTCACCTATCACTCTGCACAGCAAGTAGAGCATAGGATAATTTAATACTGTGGGCCCATTTCTTCCACCAGGCTGCCAACTGACCCAGTAAAAAAAAAAAAAATACTCTGGCTTCCTATATACTGGAGAGAGGCAGCAGTGTGCTGGCTCCCATAATACTGGGGGCAGTCTGCAGTCTGACAGGAAATTGGTCCTGGTGCTGTGTTTCTGTGTGAAGGCTGGTTCTAGTACTGTACTGTTTCAACCCCCTATTCCCATTGGCGACACCCACCACCACTGCAGTGTTTTAAAATCCACTGACAACTTTGCTGGCAACATTAAAATAATGGCTATTCTGGGGGATACCTACAGATTTTTCTAATTCTGGTCAAATTCAGATCAACCTATATCTTCACCGGTCCTCTCGTCACCAGTCATCACCAAAAATCTGAATAACCTGGTCCGTAGGCAAAAAACTAGCAAGGTAGGGCACCTTGTTGTTGGGTACTTTTTAATACTAGAGACTGTTAAGCTTTGGGCAGTAACACTTTACTATAGGAATGTCCGTCCTTTAAAAGTCAGACATGTGAAGCAGGAAACTAGGACACCAAGATGCTGGGGCCCATGAGAAATATGAAGGGGCTGAAGACCAGTGAGCAGTAAAAGTCAGACAAAAGCCTTATCTCACCCAGATCCTAGTAAAAGATCCCTTAAATACAGTAATAATACCTTTTGATTATTATTATTGTGAGGGGGGCAGCATGTTACAGCCCTGATTCCCCAGTCCCCACAAATCAAATATGGATAGTTCTAAGAATAGAAGATCAGTAAAATACCCCTTTAATACCCTAGGAATACCCCTTTAATGCTGCTTCTTTTCATGTCAAAAATAGCATTAAATAACATCCGGTATAGAAATATCAACTGGAAATCTTAATTTTTTCACTTTGCCAATTATGTATGAACAGGTATAAATTTGACAATTGAGATTAACCTTTGCGGAGAGGCTCAGATAATCTGTGATATTTTCTAGGATTCTGTGTTGGCTCCAGTCAGCTTTGTATTTCTCTAAATGGACTTAAAAGGTCATAACTCATGAATGTAAACTACGAGACAACCAAAGCAGCCATGTCGCTGGATTATTGTGTCAATAGGTTAATAATGTGAATGATTTTTGCTGTTGAACATCAAAAAACGCACATATTTACAAACAGGGGATATTTTCTAACAATATCGGTGGTTTTTTGGCCTCTCACTGCAAGGTGATTGTTTATGCTGAACAAGTCGCTCCTTGTTCTGTAGACATGGACCACAGAGCTTCACATTTGACAAACTTTGTTACTTTTTTTACACTATTGTCACTCTTGTCTCAGCCTACTAAAAATGAGAGGGAGTACAATCTGCTCTGAAAGAACCGGGCTAAAGCATCAAGGAAGAGAGTAACAGTGCATCCCTGAGGTGCCACTGTCCATACTGATCGCAGTATGGGTGGCTTGAGGAACAGGACAATATCTGCCATGTTTATCTCTCTTGTTCATCACACCCTTTAAAGCTTGTTGTGTATTACAGATGAGTGATCTCTGTATTACACCATGCGGATGATACAGTAGTTACAGTGCATGTACCTTTTAATTGTAGTTAAATCATTATCAGTTTTCCAGGGCTGGTGAGGCACCTTATTTTTCCTTTTAGTGTTATCAAGTTCTTAGATCAAATCTACCAAAAATTGACTAATATGATGGCCTAATGCCAAAATGTCCAATGAGGATAAAAAATGGTTTTGATCTTCTGCCATGAATAATTTCACTGAAAAATCAAATCAGCCTGTAAAATATTGATTTGCTTACAATACGGGGCTCTGTTTTATTTGGTTATTTCACAGACAGATGTTGCCGCTGTTCATTGGACATGGTTAACAAAACCCTTAAAATATTGCAACTCACAACTCAACCACTAGGGGGCTGCTTATAGACTGGTGTAGCATATCACTTTATAATGGAATACCGTGAAGCAGGTTGTCTTCATGCATAACTAAGATAAAAGGTAAGGAGGTCAGATCTGTATTGTTAACCCCAATTACATGAATCACAATTAGTGAGGAGCAGACCTGAACCTGCAATGGTCGAACCCAGGTTTCAGTTAGAAGTTGGAGTTGTTGGGTTGGGCTCCTCCCCCACCCCTCGTTATTTAACACCTGTAATGGCAGGTGTTAACTTGTTAAATGGCCCTAAAAAAGCTGCCAGTTGAATTTAAATGCAGATAACGTGTACACACTGCCGGGGGCACATGACCGCCACCATTTTTCCGGAGGTCGTTGCTCCCCGATGACCTTGAGCAATGATCCT
Source organism: Engystomops pustulosus (assembly GCA_019512145.1). Lineage (NCBI taxonomy): Eukaryota > Metazoa > Chordata > Amphibia > Anura > Leptodactylidae > Engystomops > Engystomops pustulosus. Next base: position 259,012,397 of record CM033642.1, read on the forward strand.
TGGGAAATTGGCGGACGTAGGAGCCGCCGGCCATTTAAACAGCAGGACACAATGGGGGTCATTTACTAAGGGCCCAATTCGCGTTTTCCCGACATGTTACACGAATATTTCCGATTTGCGCCGATTTTCCCTGTATTGCCCCGGGTTTTTGGCGCACGCGATCGGATTGTGGCGCATCGGCGCCGCCATGCATGCGACGGAAATCGGGGGGCGTGGCCGAACTAAAACCCGACGGATTCGGAAAAACCGCCACATTTAAAAATAAAAAATTGACTCTCGGCACGCGCTTACCTTCACTCAGCCCGGCTCGGTGTACTCCAGTGCGTTCCGATGCTCTTCAGCGCAGCAGCGCCACCTGGTAGACGTCGGAGGAACTACCTTAATGAATCCGGGACAGACCCGAATCCACCGCAGAGAACGCGCCGCCGGATCGTGAATGGGCCGGGTAAGTAAATCTGCCCAAATGAGTCGAGATGCTTGGCTTTCTATGAAGAGGTTACGGCCCCCTGAGTACACCTTTGTATGTCTGTGCCCTTACTGTAACCTTACTGTAATTTGTTGTATATACAGTATTTACATGGGATTTTCTAGTACTAATGGCAGGTGAAGCAAAACTCTATCTATTATTTTACTTTATATCTTCTAAGAAAATAAGTTTCTGTGTAATAGATGGTCACCCCCGAAGTAGGTCCCTTAAGGGTACTCATCATATTTTATTGTTCTGTCTTCAGCAGTGACAGATTCAAAAAAAAAATAATGAGAAAGGATATTTGAATCAGTCAACAGATGTTCCCAGTGACTAAGAGTGCCTAAAGAGTTGGGTGGGAGCCAGCGGTGGGCTATTTACAGAGGTTTTCTCAGCTCTCAGTGAGAACTAGTTTTATTTTTAATGATGAGTCTTTGAGAATGAATGACTCCAATTGACCTGAATGAAGGCGGGGGCGGGGGGCTACTTCACTCAGGTCTCCAATTGTAATTTATATTTAAAATATTACATACAATGTACTTTATTTCAAAGGGGTTTTACTAATTGAAGACCTTTCACTAGAATGATAAATGGACCCGAACAGCAAAGTTCTGGTTCGTACCTATCTTTGTTGGTTAGAAGTCCAGGTCTGGCTCAACCACCCCGCTGGTAACAAAACTGTTTAAATTTAAATTAATATGCCTAATATGCACCACCATTTTGGGAAGGACCTGCGTATTCCGATGTCAACAGTAAATAACCGCGATCGGTGCCAGCACAGATTGCGGTTGTTCCTGGATACATGGTCCTATTTATGTTTGATTTTGGTAAGGGGGGCCCAAACAGGATTTTTAAGTTTGCGTCTGGCAAATAAATGGGTCCATTTATCAGTAACTATAACCCAGAACTAAAACAGCGCCATAAGATTGATTCCCATTCTTGATACAGTATCTTAAGACATTCTCATATTGCAGTGAAGGCTAATGGTCACCATATAATAGTACAAGTATCTTCCAACAACTGACGTGACCACCTTCAAGAAGATGTTGTTTCCGATTACTTTGGCCTTTGGCCACCCAAATTATGCTTTTAGAGCTTCTGACACACATGTCCTTCCAGGGCTTTTGAAGGTCCACAAAAACTGCTATGCTGAAATATGCTAGAAGGGCTCCCTCTTCTTCTCCCAAGAAGCTTGGTTCAGGTCCTTTATGAAGGAAGTAAATGTCAAACCGTTAGAAATTAGGTTAATGGGGGATCAACAAATTTCATCGAGCCCTGGGACAATGTGGGTCATTTACTAAGGGCCCGATTCGCGTTTTCCCGACGTGTTACCCGAATATTTCCGTTTTTGCGCCGATTCTTCCTGAATTGCCCCGGGATTTTGGCGCACGCGATCGGATTGTGGCGCATCGGCGCTGGCATGCACGCGACGGAAATCGGGGGGCATGGCTGAACGAAAACCCGACGGATTCGGAAAAACCGCCGCATTTAAAACAAAAAATCTGTTGCGGAGCTTGCACTTACCTTCACTCAGCCCGAGCCGGCGAACTCCAGCGCATTCCGATGCTTTTCAGCGCAGCAGCGCCACCTGGTGGACGGCGGAGGAACTACCTTAATAAATCCCGACCGGACCCGAATCCAGCGCAGAGCACGCGCCGCTGGATCGCGAATGGACCGGGTAAGTAAATCTGCCCCAATGTCTAAATTCCGCCCCTGGAAACAATCAGTCTTGCCAATTATGATGTTCCTCCTACAACTTAAAGTTACCTTTACTAAAATGTTGATTATTTAAGGCCTATTTTTCCCTTTTACTTACTCCCACCTTCCAAAGCCATAACTTTTTCAAATTTTATATCCATATGCAGCATTTTAAAGGCTTTATTTCTGGGCTGAGACAATTTTACCACCTGGAGTCACCATTTCATATTCCATAATATGGCTTCCATGTCTGCCATCTAAGGATCCAACCACAAGGTATTGTGGTGCATTATACGAGCAATCAAGTGATTGCATGTTCAAATTCCCCTGTGAGACAATTTTATTGTTAATAATAAATATAAACAGTGATTTATGCAGAATTAAAATTAGTAAAACAAATAAAAGCAATCAAAATATTCTGCATCTCTGAACCAATATACCATTTAAGCTTGTTGATTATATATTATAGTTGTTGGCAAAAAAATGTTAATTAATCACATTTTTTTTAATTTTCCCCTCAAGAAAAATGTAATATATTTGATTCATTAACTTTTAGTTACTCTAAAAGTTGTGCAATAGACAAATAAAGATTTGATTTGGGTTTACAAATATATGTTCCTGGGGCACAGTGGGGCACATTTACTATTTACGCTGCACTTTAGTCAGACCGTGCACATTCTTTAAGGCTAAAACGGCTTACACAGGTATTTAAAAAGTGTCCGTGTGGCGAAGCTGCGCTGGCCTCAATGCGACACAAATTAGGGGGGGTGCCGTCAGACGGTCCAACTGATTCGGACCGAGCACCATACTTCACTCTAAATTGTGTTGCAAGCCCTAGGTTAAAGGTGCACCACAAAAAAGATGGTGAACTCTGTTGGACTACTGCGGGGAACTGACACATTCACGATTTCGGGCGCACGATATTAGTGAATCACCGCACGCAGCATTATAGACGAACAATGCACTTTTAGTGAACTCGAGTGACCTTGTAAGTAAATCACAGAGACACCCCCTGCCAGCCCACTCCCCCAACAGCCACACCCCCTTCACACACCCCCCTCCTTGCCATGGAGATGACAATTGCTGGCGCTTCACTAGCAGTTGCAATTATTTCTGGGATTCTACACCAGTTTTCTAGCATAGAAGCTCTGAAAAATCTCCCCCACGATGTTTATTGAGCTAAAACTGATATTGTTGCATTTTGTTGTAGAAAAATAAATTGATTGAAAAAGAATTGATACGGAAAGTATATATCAGAAAATTGTAATAACTTATCCTTACACAAACAATATCAATTATTTGCTGGAATGTCCTTAAAGTGGACGACTCCTTTAAATCTGATAAGAAAACCACACAGTTTGTGGGAAAGTTCACACACTATAAGGGAAAGTTCACACACTATGGTGGACTAGCAGGAAGTCTGGTCAGGAATTATACAGAAGCAGTCCTTATGAAGACTGTGGCTATGGGAAATTAGTTGATGACTAAGTATTTTGATTAATGATTAAAAAATCTGCCATCAAATAAACCACCATAATAAACCAGGGACACTTACTCATAGATCCAGACACCGTGACTGAGGTATCTTCTTATATTTGTTAACCATGGTCTCCTACCTTCTAAATCAACATTTACAACTATGCTAACGATCCATTGGGACTATTGGGGGGAATTAGCAGAGTCCCTCCGTGTTGTAGCTTCAGAGGCTGTTGTACTGCGCAGGAGCAATCACCCCGCCTACTATGTTATATTGCAGTGCGCAGAGGCTGTAGAGAAGTTCTCAGGGAGCAGAGGGGATGGAGAGAAGTGCTCCTGCACAACCTGTGAACCTGTAGCATGGAGGGGCCCTTCTGGCCCATTCACATTTTTTTTTTAAATTTATTTTTGGAAGAAAGAGGCCATGGATAGAAAATATAAGAAGATTACCACAGTCATGGTGATTGGACCTATGGTTTATCCATGCTTGATTTTGATGTTAGATTTCCTTTAAAAAGCTAGAAGTCAGCAGCGAGCAGAATGGTGCCCATGAAGATGAGAATGGCTACAGAGAAGAAGAGCTCAGGGATTGGACCAGAGTTATATACTGTACAGTATATATACAATTATTCTTTAGTATTCTGAAATCTCAAGAGAAAACCTAAAGGAACCTTGTTGCCTTGACAGCTCATAGAGGAAACTGAGATCTTCAGAAAAGGATCGGTAAAGTTTTGTTTATGTTTAGAAAGCAAAAGCCAATGGGGAGAAAGCTTTTAGGAAAGAAATAGACCATTCCTTTTATTAAGTGCATCAGTCAGTCTAGCAGAATGATCAGTCAATGTCAATAAGGCTCTTTGAAAGGAGTAAATATATTTGTAAATAACATTCAATGTGCACAATTTACCTTAGCGATTCCACATTCATCACAGATTTCATGTAATTAGTTGTAAGAAGCACAAGATAAAAACCGAGCTTCAACTAGGCATTTAGATGCAAGGAGGGGAATGGTGGGAAGTGAAGACCAGCTGTCAGTGCATTAAACCATGAATCATCTCAGGAAAATGCTGTAAAATTTTTGACAGATAAGCTTGTAGAATTGGAATGGCAATTATAAAAACAAACAGAGCAAAATAAATAGTAATGGGAGCAGATGTTATAGGTTAAATATGCAACAAATTCAATTATTCGGCAAGTGGGGACAAGGTGCGGCTATTAACGGTTCAGCTACTTATGTTTTTAAAATTATCTATGGTAAGAAGAAAGGTCCAATTCCAGGTATTTCACCCGTTAGACAGTGGGGTTAATCATGGACCATGGTGTCTATGTAGGATTAGAGGGAGTGAGCTCCATTTGTCACCCATTGGCACCTTGCAGCTGCAATCACAGGGTGATGAAGTTGGCTGTGTTTACTCAATACAAGGCCTGGCTGGAGTTGTATGTCAAAAAAAGTCTAAAAGTAATTTAGAAAAAACATCAGCATACAAAAATAGCAAAAAAAAATTAAAAGAAATCTACCATTTGATTTGATGCATTATGAAGCAAACATACCATGAGCATGCTGCAGCTACACTGATGCAGGATCGTATCTTGTTTAATCCCTGAGCTGAGTGGTTTTGGTGAAAAAACTATTATAAAATTCAGGACCTTGGAAAAGCTAGGTTGCATGCTACTTGCTGTTCATAAACACATTGGGGCAGATTTACTTACACGGTCCGTTCGCGATCCAGCGGCGCGTTCTCTGCGGTGGATTCGTGTCCGGCCAGGATTCATCAAGGTAGTTCCTCCGACGTCCACCAGGTGGCGCTGCTGCGCAGCAAAGCATCTGAACGCACTCGAGTTCACCGGGCCAGACCAAGTGAAGGTAAGCGAGTCCCAAGCGACACTTTTATTGTTTTAAATGTGGCGGTTTTTCCAAATCCGTCGGGTTTTCGCTCGGCCACGCCCCCGATTTCCATCGCATGCATGCTGGCGTCGATGCACCACAATCCGATCGCGTGCGCCAAAATCCCGGGGCAATACAGGGAAAATCGGCGCAAATCGGAAATATTCGGTTAACACGTCGGGAAAACGCGAATCGGGCCCTTAGTAAATGACCCCCATTGAATGGAGCTTCCTGAACCATCCAGACAGGACTAATCAACTTGAGCTGGATGATTTAAACATGGCATGTGGGGGGATAGTGGAGTGATTGATTACTTCTGCCTCTCAGGGACAACACAGTGATTCCATCATTCTCTGGAGCAGTGCATAATAGGGGTTAAAGGAGAAGCACCGGGGCAGCTACAGGAGCTATTATCATAATTTTATAATAGTTTTTTCAACAAAACCACGCAGCTCGGCGATTAAGCAAGATATGTTTCTGCATCAGTGTAGCTACAGCATTCTCAAGATATGTTTGGCTCATAATGCATAAAAACAAATAGTAGATTTTCTTTAAAATCACACATTTTTTGTGGTTACCCAACCCAGTCTAGAAATAGTATTTATTCTATATGGCATATAACCTAATTTAAAATAAGGGATATCCAAATTGATGTTTCTTAATCATCCATCACAAAAAAAATTAGGTTTAGCAAAAATTTGGTTTAGCAATACCCCCTATCCTATACCTATTGACCCAGAGAAAAAAAGTTTTTATGTTCCTCTGGGTCCACAATAAATTTTAATTTTACCAATTTTAATTGGTAAAAACATTCGATTTGTGTTATATACCACACAGAAAGGGTTAAGAAAAGATCATTGGTAGGATATAAAACCAAACATGTGGTATTAAAAACTACATCTCATCCTGAAAAAACAAGACCCCACAAACGTACTATGACAGAATGAAAAAAAAAGTTATAGCTTTTATAAGGCAATGATGTAAAAAAAAACTTTGAAATGACCTGGTCATTAACGTGGAAAACACATGTGGAGATAACATACCTGCTTAATGATCCATAAAAGACCTAAAAAAAAAAAAAACAAATGTAAATGAGGCTGTTTGTGAAGTGTGAGAATTGTCTGTGCTTCCAGGCACCTCTCTGGGATACTTCTTGCTTTCACATCCCTGTTCATCCTGTCCTTTTGCTTTCTCATCACTCCTCCACATTTTAAAGTCTCATGTATGTTCCTCTCACTCACCAGCAAGTATAGCAAAGTTGAAAAAAGTGTAGGCAGCACTCCAAAAATCCAAAATTGGTGAAGTTTATTGAAACAGTGGGGCACATATACTAAGGGTCAGCAGCCGCGAATCCGTTGGGTTTTTTCCCGAATATTTCCGCTTTGCGCTGTATTTCACGGGATTGTGGCGCACACGATCGATCACGCGACATAAATCGGGGGGCGTGGCCACCGGACAACCCGAAGGATTCGGAAAAACCGCAATATTTAAAAAGCCATTTGTGTCGCAAGATCAAGCACTCACATACACCAGAAAAAAGCAGGTGAACTTCGGCGGACCTCGGCGCAGCAGCGACACCTGGTGAATATCGGCGCACGGACCTTAGTGAATCCCGGCAGAACCCGAATCAGCGTCGGAGAACCCGCCGCTGGATCGCGACTGGACCGGGTAAGTAAGTGTGCCCCACTGACGACGTTTCAGTGTGAACCACCTCCATCAAGCTGTTTTTTTTTTACATTTTTTACCATCTACACAGTAGGGAATATAAAAGGATACCACTAGAAAGTAACATTTGTTATATAGATCATACAGCTTTGTAAATAGACATTTTAAAAAATTGTGGTTTTTGGAAAAAAAAAAACTTTGGAAGAATTGTGGGGGTAGAAAAACGAAAAACAGAAAGGGCTGTGTCCTCAATAGGCAAAAAATGCATAGATAAATAAATATTTGAATATTAAAAGAAATACATTTTACAGGAACTTAACAGAGAACTGTATACTACAAGGATAGAACATGTCATGTGAGGTTCAAAGTATTTTTCTTGCCTCTAGTTAATAGCATTACAATAGCATCCGGAGTACAATCATTTGGATTACAATGTTACAGACAGAAACATATTTTAAATGGTTTAGTCTTATTGTTTCCTGTCAATACATTATAACCAACTTTTATATCATTCTGACTATCCCTATTATGATGTGATGAATACAGGCCCGAAATAATAAGTTTCGAGAAAGCACCAAAGATAATTCAAAATAAAGTCTATGGAGACTTTCAAGGTTAAACCAACATCTTCTTCAGTTCTCATAATACAAAAAAAACCCATACACAAGAGATATTAATCATTAATGTCAAAAACGTTCACATACCAAGAATGTAGACTGCCTCTTTAAGGAGACTAACATGGAACAAGGCCACATTTTTCTGCGATAAATCTCAGTATAAAATAGATATTGCCATGGAACAAGGGATTGCACAGCCACTCTTATTGTCTATACTCATGTGTGGCTCCCCCCTCCTTTCTCTTCTATATGGAACTGCTACAGAAGTGCAGAGCCAGGATCGGTATTGTGCTATTGTGCGGCCACCTTTCTGCTCACTATAGTAAAGAGAATGAATTTGAGGCTTAACTATTTCTGAGATAGAGTCCCAAATGTGGAAAAGGCACCGATTTTATACTTTTGTTTTTGTTTGGGACCCGGGAGCTCCAACAGCTAAACGTGATCAGTAGAATAAAACAAAGAAAAAATATTTTTTACCTAATCTTATAAATAATATCATTTTTTAATTCATTTTACTTTATGTTGCTTGTTAAGTAGTTGATGTGCAAGATGTGAAGAACCCATATCCTTTTTGCTTTACAGTACTATGATGTTAAATCATGAAATAATAAATATATACAGCTGCCACTAGGGGGAGCTCCCTACATTGGGATTCATACAACTGCAATGTAGACTCAACTGATTTAAGGAAAAGCTGATTTTTTTCCCCCCTAAACTGTCTAGTTACACCTTCAGTTACCGTATTTTATGGACTATAAAGCACACCGGATTAAAAGGCACACCATCAATAAATGCCTGCTAAAACAGCTAGGTTCCTATATAAGGTGCACCGGATTATAAGGCGCGCCATCAAAAAATGCCTGCTAAAACGTCTAGGTTCATATATAAGGAGCACCGGATTATAAGGCGCACCTGATTATAATGATGAACGACCAGCAGGTGGCAACCGCTGATTTCCGAGAAAATCTAATAATTTTTTGTGTGCCTTATAGTCCGAAATATATGGTAGTTTATTTTTTAACAGAAAATAATGGGTCTCATTTACAAAAGGTTTCGCTTCTTACTTTCATCAGACATACAGATTATATGGTGTGCACAGGTAATTAAGAAGTGTCTGTGCCGTAATTTTGGGGCAGCGGTCCTTTATTGGCGCAGCTGCACAGGCTTCCATGCGACACAATTTAGGGTGTGTGCTGTCGGACGATCCGCCTGATGCGACTCCTGCTAGGTAATGAAAATATAAGCAAAGTAATCCAACATAACAAGAATTATAAGAGGAGTGATATTTTTATACCTTACATTTGATATTTGGTATTTTATAAATAATTGCATTTTTTATAATCACTTGATATCTGCATGTTGTTTTTTTTTTTTTTAACTTTGTTTATTGATTTTATATTTTACATTGCAAATATAAGTACACCAATGAGCATTCAAATATCAATGATAATTCAGTTAACAAAAGAGAGCATTTTGCTCCAGAAGTTTCCTTCAATGGAGGGAAAAAAGGGGGGGTATGGGTTGGGACTGGGTATTGGGAGTGGTGGGGTGAGTTGGTTCTGGGGAGGGAGGGGAGAAGGGGAGGGTTGATGGGGGTGTATCTTATCTATATACAAATGAGTATTTATTATGTTTTTCAAACATTTGAGTTAATAACATTAAACAACCAAATAATAGAACAAAAGAACAATTTTTGCCAGTAGGAGTTTTGATACCTGCATGTTGTTTATTCAAGTGGTTGTGCTACATGAATGAAAACTTTACTGGTGGGCTACAAAAAAAAAATAAACCTATCCTTACCTCCCTCCGATCTTCAGGTGTCCTGTGCCACCGTCCGTCACTCCTGGGTTCCTGTTTGTTTTACAAGGGCAAAGCAGCTCCGCTCTGACAATGCTGCTTGCCTGGCACGACTACCTGCCCGCCTGTAGTAGGAGCTGGAACAGGAGAAGAATGGGAGTGCTAGGCCACCATAGCATGACGGAACAGGGTTGCCATCCCCCTCTTTGTTTACAGTGACAGAAGGGGGCTTGGGACACCGGGAGTGTAAAGGGAGGTAAGTGCCAGTGGCATAAGGGATTTGCATTGTGCTGTAATATGAGATAGAGGGACAAGAAAAATATGGGGCTATGGTTGGGAATGTGAATGGATCATGGCCTCCATTAAATGCGAAGGGAAAGGTCTGGAACAACTAGGGAGTTGGAACTTATACTATCCCCATTTGAGATGGAGGGTTCTTTACCCCAATGCTCAATTGTATGTAAATAAGTGACAATTTCTGTGAAATAGAACAGATAACACAATGATAACTGTAGCTTCATGTGTCATGTTTTACGTTTAAGGAAATATGTAGTTTTTAAAACATTGCTGATACATAAATCACCGGTAGACTCTAATTCCATGTAACCGTGGCTAAATTTCAAAAAGTAAGTATGAATGTTTTCTTTTTGTTGGGAGAACTGTATCCTACAACGAAGGAAAGAACATGTCAAGGAAAGTTCAAAGTTTTTTCTTGCCTCCAGTTCAATGTGTAATGAATGGAAAGAGCCTTACAATTGCAATCACTCGTAGTACAATCACATGACACGCATTAAAAGCGACAGTAAAGTATAAAAAGGGTTTAGGCTTATTATTTAATGCCAATACTCTATAAATAACATTGGCATCGTAGATAATAGAAGATAAATACAGAGGTAATAAAAGCCTGAAAAAATGGGCCCCTAAAAAAGACCGAGAAAGCTCAAAGGACAATTTCAAATAAAAGTCTACGGTGAACAATGTGCTTCAAGGTCAAACCAACATCTTCTTCAGGTCTTCTGTTACAATGGGTTGAAAAGAATAATCCAATGTGAGAGGTTTCCAACTTTTTATCAAATAGCCCAACACAATCTGTATGAACCTACAATGTCAAAATTCTTCACTTTCAAATAATGTAGACCGGCTCTTTCACTCATCAAGGTCCTATTTTCCTGAAACAGCGTAACATTTCCTAAGTTTTACTTTATTTTATTATATTTTATGTTTTTTATTATATTATTATAACCACAGTTAGAATTCACTGCAATATAAGTGGATTAAAGGAAACCTACCATGAGGAATCTGCTATCAGAAGTAGATCTGATAGAAACTTGCTGCAAACCTTATTTTAGTAATATGTAAATTAGCTGCAGAGACTACTGGGCATGGAGTAGCCTTAGCTCCCAGTCCCTGGCCAGGCTAGTAAACGTCCCAGTAGCCTCTCCAGTTAATTTACATATTACTCAAAGTTACATCAAAGGTTCCAGTATTATTAAAATACAGGTTAGGGCAGAAGCAGCTGGAGGAATCTACCATCAGATCTACTGCTAAATACTTCCCATGAATCCCAAGGGGGTAAGATCTAGGTGGAAAATGTAAAATAACAAAAATGACTGGCGCAAAGGGGTATTTGGAAAGGGCTCTCTGGCTAAAACCTTCAGAAAGGGCAGGTTTACCCTGTATTTTACATCAGACACCCACCAGTAAATGCCGTGATTGGCGCTGCTTGTTAGGTGCCACAATCAAACTTGACCACAGAACAAAAACAGCCGCTTCTGCACTTGGCCTTATTTGCCAGGGATTGCCCCCCCCCCCTCTTGATGTTATCAGAGCGTGGCAATCAGCTGCCATGCCAACTCAAAAAAGCTCACGTTTTAGCCGAGTCCTCAAGTTTGGGTCCATACAAAACTTTCATTAGTAAGCAGCTCCTAATGCCGAAATTATGGGTTTCAGATCCTCTTTAAATGCCCCACCACTAACAGAACCAATCACAGACTTTAACTCTTAAAACATAGATAGTTTAAGTCCCAAAATCGCCTTTTACCATGGCACTTAAACAGTAAACACTATTGTTGAGTTGATTCAAAACGCAAAGTCAGTCATGGGTTCGGGTTTAGATGTGGGTTCACCTCTCTCCCCCTCCCGCTGGAAACACCATCACCGATCGCAGGTGTTAACTCTTTAAATGCCAGCGGCACAGCTTACATGCCGGCAGTGACATAACTGGGAGCTGTGATCCCTCCAAAATAGCAGCACCCACATACTGCTGGGATTTAAATGCCCACAGTGGCTTTGCAGGTGGCATTTAATGGGTTGACACTGGTGATTGGTGCCAGCACTGTTCATAGGGGTTTACAAACAGATATTTCAGATTCAGTTTCCAACCTAACCTATATCGGTTCTGTTCATCACTAGTAAATAAATGTGATAGGTGCCAGTACTACATACTACTAACTACTAATAATAATAATGATATAAGTAGTTTAGATTTTATTCTTTAAGTTCTATTTCTCCAAACCTTTCTAGATGCAAATACCCGTGAAGGAGAAAGGGAGGAGTACACCAGTGTTTGGTGCGTCCAAAGAATCGTTGAAGCCTTGTGAAAGTTTCAATGTTTTATTGTGGACATGCAGCGCGTTTCAGCTCCACATCGGAGCTTTCATCAGGCTGAAACACACCGGATGTCCGCAAATAAAACATTGAAACTTTCACGAGGCTCAAACAATTCATTGGACGCACCAAGTGCCTATTCCCTCCTCCGTTTCTCCATCACGGGTCTTTGCATCTTCTACCATGGTTACCCAGGTTCCTAATATGGGCCAAACGTGAAACTATGCGGGACTGTCCGCTACTAATTTCTAAGGCTAACCTTTCACCTGACCAAAGGTGAGAGTCTTTTCATTTCTTCTCTATTTTTCATATCCACACAGTAATACACTAGGGTAGCGCCTCTGTGTTTTGTACTTATTTCCTTGAGGCTAGACACACGGATCCTTCCATCTGTCCCCTCTCTCCAGGTACTTCTGATCAAAACCTTTCTAGGGGTTAATATTTTATTTTCTCCAAATGACTGAATTATAAAAGATACTTTTATAGCATTTATGCTGACATTGTCCTTTCCCTTCACTGGACTACTGTATATGTGCGGACACCTGCTTTAATAATTTAGATTTCATTAATTGTCACGCTAATGCTTTCGCTTTGAGAGAGATGCTCTTCTTGGTCTATTAACTAGGAGATTGTTCAAGAAATGCAGAAAGGGCTCATTTCATTTGGAATTTGCCGGATCCACTCTGTCAGCTAAATTACTCTCCTCCTGCAAGCCCATTGTTTTCTCCAATATTCTATAACATTAACAATTACAAGGGAATGGGCAGCTGAAAGTCGCCAGGATGGTAAGAAGAGGCGTCTTTTCATTTATTAAAAATATCATATATATAAAAAGTGAAATTTTCCAGGAATCATTAAGCCGTAATGTGTTCTGCAGTTTTCCTGTAAGTTCACTTTTTGGCAACTTAAATACAGATGTTCAGATCCGCTAATAGTTTATGGTAGATGTGATCACGGAAGTGTCTTCCTTACCTCTGCAAATTTATGACAATTTCATTTAGCAAAGAATCTGTGGAAGATGAGAATTATCTGTATTTCTGCATTTTTTTCATGGCATATCCTCAAAATATACTATACTACCATATATACAAAACATATTTCAATCGCATTGTATTATCAACCCTTTAATGATATAAGTATTGCGCTATGTCTTCTATTTCTATGGGATGAGCTCTCTCCATAGATGGCAAGTGTTTGCCGTATTACGTCTCAAACACCCAACCCAATCTTAAGTGTTAATTACTTAATGGCTTTGGGCATTTTTAATGATGGTGGTGCATCTTGGATACAATCCATTCCCCCTGCAATGTCATCAGGGGTCTCCAATCGCTTGCTTTGACAGCTGGGACCCTTACAGAGTTATAGCAGGATCTGTAATTCACAACTGACTTGCTGATATACAAAGTTCGATAACCAGCCCCCCATGTCAACCTGTGTATTGAAACTCACCCAAGTGGTGCAAGGCAGCTCCAAGGCAGGGGTGAAGACAAAGAATGCAAAAGGAAACCTGGTGTCACAAAATTATTAAATTCCTTTATTTCAGCCTGAAGAAATCATGTAAAACAAGAACCTAGTTCCCAGCAATTTACATGGGTGTGGTGTTACCCTTATTCAATAGTTAGGTAAGGTTAGGTAGGGCTAATGTCGAAATGTGTAAAATTCTGGGGGCTACTGGGATATGAGATTCCTAAAGATGAAAAAAAGAAATTGGATCATTGGAAGTGGAAGTGCCAGAGTTTTCCATTTTGCATAAGAATTTCACTGTTTATGGACAGAGTAATGGGAACTCTTACTGTCAGTCACTGTGTGTAGTTGGAGTAGTCAAAACTTTTGCCGCTAATCACTGTGTGTGGGTAAGGTAATCAGGACTCTTACTGTTAATCATTGTGTCTGAATGGGGTTATCAGGACTCTTACTGTCAATCACTGTGTATGGGCAGAGTAATCAGGACTCTCTCTGCCAACCACTGTGTGTGGGTGGGGTAATCAGGACTCTTGCTGTTAATCATTGTGTCTGAATGGGGTTATCAGGACTCTCACTGTCAATCACTGTGTATGGGCGGAGTAATCAGAACTCTCACTGTCAATCACTGTGTATGGGCGGGGTAATCAGGACTCCTACTGTCAATCACTGTGTATGGGCAGTGTAATTAGGACTTTCACTTTCAATCACTGTGTATGGGCGGGTTGATCAGGACTGTCACTGCCAATCACTGTGTTTGAGCAGAGTAATAAAAACTCTTCCCTAGGAGACCTGTCCGGGTTACTCTACTCCAAAAATTTTAACCTATGTAAATCACAAAGCTCAGCTTCTCTCTATCAGATCATCTATCAGAGATCCCCTGATGCTTCACTTTAAATACATAACTATAGATTCTAATGCTCAAATTGTGGTTTCAAAATCATTAATTTTATTCTCAGAAAACAGCTGAAACTTTTTTAAAGTTTTTAAAAGGAAGCTGTATGTTTCCTGTAATGTGATCTACAGTTGATGACAGCAGCCATCATCTGTGACATACAATACTTACCAGTGAAATGTGATGCATATAAAACCACAGATAAGAAGTCGTGTAGGTGGAGAGGGAGAGCACATGTGATAAAAAGGTCTTATCATTTATTTTATGCTTTTTAATATATGTTAATCACCTCTTTTCAATTTAAAGACTATAATTCTCAAGATGTCAGAAGTGGAATCTTATACTGATACTTATCGCTTGCACCGTATTTTAATATTTCGAGATGAGCAGAAGACAAAAGTCTTCAAATATTCTAACAGAATCTCACAGAACCAAAGACTAGGCTCTGAAAATCACATAGAAGTCATCAGTAATAAGTATATGAGGTACTGGGAGAACATTTGCTTATCATACAGAAGGTCCAATTTCTTGTGTTTCCATCGACCATTCCCCATATATTGTAAGCTATCATGGCAGGATCCTCTCTTCACTTTTACCACTTCATCTCGTCATCTATCTGCTCTGTCTATTATACTTACCTTGTGTCTGTCATATCCAACTTTTGACTGCCTTGTAGATTTTTTTTTTTTTTCAATACAGTGAAAAAGATTCAAAAATATTAATAGCATAACCAAAGACCTTCATGACATCTCTATCATATGCAATATGAGAAATATGTCACAGGTGACCCTGCAATCCAAGCAGCGGATCGCAGGCATACACGTGCCCCTCTCCTTCGCGGCACTACCCTGTCCCCCGGCTGACACTCACCTCTCCACGCTCCAGCTCCCGTCCAGGCTATGTAGTGAGTGCGTCCCCACTCCCTAGGGTGCGCACCGGCACTTGAGGATTTAAAGGGCCAGAGCACCGCTGATTGGCGCAGGCACTTCCAGGTTTCCCATAAAGACCAGCGGCTCCCTTCACTCCCTGCCAGATATTTGAGCTCCATGCCATTAAAAAAGCTTCTTGAGAGTATTCCCTGTGTTCCCATTCTGACCTCTTGTTGGTACCCCAGACCTGACCCTGACTTTGCCCCTCTGCCACCTGCCTTAAACTTCTATCTGACCATGAGACTGCTTGCTGACTCTGTACCATGACCTCGGCTGCCACAGCGGGCTTTTTGCACCTGTGGAATGACATGGTGGCACCCTGCCGCAGCAAGTCCATCCCACTTTGCGGCGGGCTCTGAAGAAGACCAGGTGCCACTTAGATTCCAGGCCCAGGTGTCAGCTAGTACCATTTCCTGCAGTAGTCCAGAGGGTCCACTGACCCTGAACCCTGACAAAATATAATACTATATAAGCCACATCTCAGGGGTTGGCATTTTTGCCCCATGGGTTCTTGGCTTTGACTCCAACATCTTCATGAGTTTGTATGGTTTCTTTGTAATGTAGTTACAAACTTACATAGTTTATACAGTTGAAAAAAGACTGGATGAGTAAGGAATTTATGGTGTATAGTGTATTAAGGCATCTAGACCCTTCTTGAAGCTCTCTGCTGTCCCTACTGTGACCAGCATCTGAGGCAGGCTATTCTACAGATCTCATAGTAAAAAAGCCCTGTCGCCTCTGGTGATTAAACCTTGTTTTCTCAAGACGGAGACTTTGTCTTTTGATTTGTTTTAACCTGAAACAACTTTCCACCATATTTATTGTATGGATTATTCATATATTTGTATAAATTAATAATTTCCTGT
This sequence comes from Engystomops pustulosus, assembly GCA_019512145.1. Classification (NCBI taxonomy): domain Eukaryota; kingdom Metazoa; phylum Chordata; class Amphibia; order Anura; family Leptodactylidae; genus Engystomops; species Engystomops pustulosus. The sequence goes on from CM033642.1 coordinate 259,028,756, forward strand.
TTTAGTTGTCTCTTTTTCAGACTAAATAAATCTAGTTGTTTTACTATTTCCTATCACTGAGACCCTTCATACCCCATATCATTTGTGTGGCTCTTTGTTGTACCCTTCCCAGCTCCAGGGCATCTTTGCATGACTTGCAGAGGAACCCTTGGCACAGAAGGATCTTATATAGATCCAGTAAATTTCCACTATATGGCAGTACAGTATATTAGCAATACATTCTATCAGTGAACAGAACCCCCTAAAGTTCCCTAAGGGGCCTAAAAATGTTACAAAAGTGAAAATAAAATCACCTTCTTTCCCCTAGAATGCAAATGAAAACATAAAAATAAACATTTTAGGTATCTCCATGTTCCAAAATGTCTGAACTATAAAGTATTATTCCTGCGACAAGCCATGGCATAAAAAATTTCCAGATTACAATTTTCGCCAAGTCAGAAAAATGTGAACAAAAAATGATAAAAAGGTTGGTGGGTGGGATAATATTATAATACTTCTAAAATGAATAAAGTCAAGTTAAATTAAGTCTACACTCAAAATTGAGGAAAGAATAGAGAGATTAGCTGAAAGAAGAAAGGACTATCCTACTGTTTTCACTCTATCAAGGGGATGTCCTTATTTTCTATTTGTTTAGGTTAATTTATTGTGTTATTATCATTATCATCACCATTTATGGTTGTAGTACTAAAAATAATAATTAAAATGCTCAAATTCAGTTTTTTATACTGTTTTTGTTAATTTATTAATTGTATATTAATAATATTTATTAATATTATTATTTCCATTTACATCTAGTATTAATAGAATTATTGTTTCTTTGTATTATTTGTGCTATTTTTTTTATTATTTCCTTGGTGAATTAAGCAAAAGTAAAACATTACAATTTTCATTCCTCCTATATTCTTTTATTTTCCTCTGTAACTGGATTGTATGTTATTTTTTATGATTATTATTATGATCCTAATTCCCCCAGCTCTTTGTCATAGGTACATTCTGTATGTTCTTTTATTTACACTTTATTCCATCTCTTTAATGTAACGGCGCTTATTGCTGATATCAACACAATTGTTCCATTTCAACTAAACAATGGCCACAGTCTATCATCCTAAGAGCTCGCTCGAAACGTGGCTGTTGTGCCATTTGTATATATCTTAAAAATTATTGCAACTGGAAAATGATTTGAAAGAATGGAAAAAATAATAAAAATAAGAGAAAATGTATGCTTTTTCATTTTCTATCTACTGTTGAGAGATGAAAAAAGCAGTGATATGGGTTATGGTTTTTATATCTTTCATTTTTATGGGATTAATAAAATGGATGATGGTAAAACTCCATCACGGCTTATTTCTTTGAACTACACAATTTCAATAAAAACTGCTTAAATGTCAAACTATTTTCAATAAGTCTGAATGTGGCTTGATTCAATAAAGCCAGGGCATCAGCATATGATATGTACAAGACTTATCTGTTTCTTTGAAAGTTCACATTATTACTTTTCATTGCTACTGATTTCCGGGAATTCTCCAATTGGAATAACTTAATTCGTTTGCACACTAAATAACTAAATCACACCTGCTGGAAAGATAACATGGTTTAACCCAAGCTTAATGTGGCAAAGGTTGTTTTTTTATTACATTTTTTTTCTTATTTCTCATTTATGTCTGTCTCTTTTTGGTTTTATTAAATGTATATTTTCAGCAAGTGAGAATCTATGGATCTTTACTGCAAATCCTTTTTTATTAGCTTTATTTTTTAAAAGAATGTTCAGAATTAATCTGTCTAAAATTCTTTATAAAAATATAAATATGCCAATTTGGGAGAGACAGAATCTTAAAAGAAAATAAAGAAAAACCTATTGTATTTTAAAGACCAAATTGCTGTCCAAAGATACCAGGTACAAAATTGTAGACCTGCACCACGCTGGATGGACTACAGGACAAAAGTCAAGCAGCTTGGTAAGAAGGCAACAAATGTTTGCAAAATTATTAGAAAATGGAAGAAACAAAGATGTCAATCTTCAGCGGTCTGGGACGCTAAACAAGATTCCACATCATGTTGGATGAATGGTATTGTATTCCAAGAAAGGTCAGGAATCAGCCTAGAGCTACAGGAGAGGGCCTGGTCAATGACCTGAAGCAAGCTGGGGACACAGTTTCATAGATTAATGTTAGTAGCACGCTATACCTTTGTAGATTAGAAATGCAAGGCCCCCCTACTCCCGTCAGCACAGGTCCATAATAAGGTCTAGTAGACTGATAATCATTAGTTGGCACAGGATCTCATCATTTTTGTTCCAGGCACCTCATCACCATTGCTGAGCTGTGGATAGTTCTTTCCTTTTTCCATTATAAGGTCGCCAATGAGCAACTGGATGATCCATAGAAAGCATTGTAGAAGGTCATGTGGTCAGTATAGCCCAAAATAGAACTTTTTGATATAAACTCCTCTTGCCTTGTTTGGAGGATAAAGAAGGATGAATACAACTCCAACGTCACAATCACGAAGCATGGGTTGTGGAAACATCTTACTTTAGGGCTGCTTTTCAGCAATGGTGAAAAGATGGTTGCACCATATCACAGGGAGGATGGATGGGGCCATGTAATGTGGGATTTTAGCCAACAACCTCCTTCCCTGTACAAGAGCACATTGAAGATGTGCTACGGCTGGGAGTTCAAGCATGAGAATGACCCAAAACATACGACAAGGGCAACAATGAAGTAGCTCCTTAAGAAGCATGTCAAAGTCGAGACCTAAACACAATTTAAAATCTTTGAAAGAATCTGAAATTCAGTGTGACAGCCTAAAATATCTGGATACCTGTATAGAGGAGTGGACCAAAATCCCTCATGCAGTGTGTACAAGTTTGGTCAATAACTACAATAAATGTCTGACCTTTATAATAGCAAACTAAGGATTCTGTACCAAATATCTACTTTAACAAATACTTATTTTGTGATACTAAATGCAAATAAATAATTTAAAATTATATAATGTGATTTTCTTTCCATTCTTGTAGGTGCGAAAACTTGCAAGATCATCAGTATATCAAATTTTTATTTTCCCGACTGTTTGTATTTATTATGGTTACATTGTTCTTCTCAAATGTATAAAAAAATGTACATTGAGGAAAGATGTGATTAAAGTTTTGGAGTAGGAATGTAACATAGAGGAATGTAATATAAAGGAAACATTTTAGGGTTAAAGAAGTAGGAGTCCTGTGATGATATGGTCTCCACAGAAGCCTGATCTCAACATTATTGAGTATTCCATCACGATAACATGAAGAGACAGAAGGATTAGGGTTAATCGATAGCCACAGAAAATCTCTGGTAAAGTCTACAAGATATTTGGAAAAACTTCCCTATTGAGTTCTTATAAAAACTGTTTGCAGGTATATGAAAAAAATGGCTCAGGATTAGACCTCTCCAGTAAGCAGTGAAACAATAAATACAAATTTCAAGGAAATAGATGTCCTTGTAATTCAAAGTGGACCAAACACTGATTCAGGAATCCATTGCAAGCCTGGGGATTACCATCATAATGGGGAAGGCAGTTAAATTCCAGCTCCCGAAGTAGAAGAAACTGCAGTAGGTTGAAGATCAGGTTTGGTTGGGACCTGTTGCATTACAGAAGTAGATGCAGAGTTTAGATGATTGGAAATAGCTTGTATAGCTTGCATGAACTGTCGTTGCCATTGATGCAGGTCTATCATGTCATTTTTCAAAACCTTGACTTCATGGCCTTAATTTACAATAACAGACAGTAAGTTTTGGACCCATTGTGCTATAGATCCAGTTTAGTTTTGGTCCTCCGATAAAAACTTTCACCCACGATCTGGTCTTTATATTGTAGGTATCTATTGTGCTAGTCCCAGTGTGGACAGCAGCTGGCCCAGGCTGGTCAGAGGACAAAGGTGCAAAGCACCAGGGGACAGGTAGATATGGATCAGAGTCGCTATAATATCTCAGCATGTCTGTCAGTGCACACATACAATGCTATTACAACATATTGGGGTTCATTTACTAAGGGTCCGAATCGCGCATTTTTTTACGGGTTTCCTGAATATTTACGATTTGCAGCGAATTGCCCTAGGATTTTGGAGTACGCAATCAGATTGTGGCACATCAGCGCCGGCTTTCACGTGACAGAAATCGGGGGTGTGGCCGTTGGACAACCCAACGGATTTGGAAAAACCGTGCAATTTTTAAAAAATGTTGTCGCAAGAATAGCACACACTTACACCGGAACTTACTATGACCAATAGTTACAGACATCTCTGACCACTGTGACCTCTGGTGAAGTCTCTGGATGTTACTTTAGCTCCAGGCTGCAATGATCAGCTGTAGTGGGTCTGTGATGTATTTAAAACCAACAGCATTTAATTAATTTACTAACATTGGATTTTTCATCTTGGTATCAACATGGAAGTTCTAGTTTCTGTTCATATGATGGTCATAACTATGGTAGTCTGATTTGTTAAGGCTAAAAGTCCGCTAGAGATTGGCAGACTTTTACATGCTTATTTTATGGAAGGCTTGGTAAATCGAAGTTATCATTTTGAATAGAGTCCTCATTGTCTACATTGTACCTGCCTCTGGTATCTTCATATGTTTAGAGCTGTTTAGCACTTCTGCTTAAGGTGGTCATAATGGATTGGTCTCCATTACAAGTTTTGCTATGTTTGGGGTCATGTTTGTCCCTGATTTATTGTCACAGGTGGTCCCGCGACCCATATCTCGGGTCTAAGGCTCACCTGTGCCCCTCGGTGTGCCCCCGCTACGCTCCACAACCACTTACCCATCCTCGCTCCTGCTTCCTGGTCCTCCTTCGTGCGCGCACCTCCCCATCTCCTATAGAGCTTCACAAGATTTAAAAGGCCAGTGTGCCGGTAATTGGGGCTGGCCTTACCCAGAATTCTATCTAACCCAGCCTCTCCCCGCACACTCTGCCAGACCTTTGTGCTATATGCCTTTGAGAAAGCTTATATTGTTGCCCTGTGCTCATGTTTTGATTAGCCCTTGTGACCCTGGACCTGTTCCCGTTTACGCTCCTCCGCTACCAGCCCTGACCTCCTGCTTAGCCTCTGACATTGATCCTGTGCTGCCTGTCTTGACCTCCTGCCTGTCCCCCACCACAAACCTGGCTGCCATTTCTGTACCTCGCCTTGGCTGCCACAGCGGACAAGTCGCACCTGTGGAATGACCCGGTTGTACCACGTCTCAACAAATCCAACCTACTTTGCGGTGGGCTCTGGTGAAGACCGGGTGCCACTGAGACTCTGGTCCCAGGTGTCAGCTACGTCATCATCCCCGGTGGTCCAGTGGGTCCACTACTCCTGGAGCCTGACAATTATGATTACAGTAATTCAATGATAAAAATCCATAGAAAAAAAGGTTGGAGCAGTACTCGCCATAACAGTCTGTTTCGCATTAGAGTGCTTCTTCTGCCTTGTAAGAACATGCACACACAGGAATCGTGGTAACGCGAAATTGCTGTGGCTATTTTGTGATGCCCTTTGAGTCCTCCCTTCACTCTGTGATGTATGAAAGTATTCATATAAGTTTACTAATAAAGAAGAACATTGGACCTGTTACAGTAAGTGGCGCTCCAACCTTTATTTCTACGGATTATTTTGGCTTGAACTTGCATCACTGTTAGTGGATCAGGGCAAAATCAAAGGTCAGTTAATGAAACCTTCTGTCGCCTGTGCATATACAGCCAGTCAATGGGTAACTTACAAGATAGTTTGCATAGGTTTGTTCTTAAGTTGAATTTGTATGTAAGTCAAAAACAGTTTTTTTTATAATTGTAGATAGAGACAAAACCTGTTTTAAGCCCCAGTGACAATTGGAGTTTCAACATTTTTTGCTGTAATGGGAATAAGGATTATAAATAAGGCTTCATTGCAGCTAATCATTTCAGTCTGGAACATTAGTAAATCTTCCAGAGACCTCACCAGAGGTCACAGTGGGCAGAGGGGTCCGTCTTTAACTAGGGGTCGTCTGTAAGTCAGGTGTCCTTAAGTAGGGGACCCCTGTAATGGACAAAAAAGACTATATGGCTTTATAAATACTGGCAGTGGCCACTCTGCTTTCCTCCCATTCTTGAGTAGTTCATTGATTGTCTTCTACAAGTCCAATCAGTTGTGGATTGTCATTCACCTTGAAGGACCTTTCTTATGCATTTTGCTAAATCCAGTATGAATTTATAGGAGACTAAATATTTGATTTAATTTTTCTGTATGATGTGAGGCTCCAGATTCTTCATGTTAAGGACATGTTTACGCAGCCTCTAACCCCGAGCAATTTTTCATAAGTAAAGATTTAATAATGTTTATCACTTCAATCATAATTTCATGCCGGCTATAGATAAAGCTAGACAGCATGCCCTTGTCTGTGATAACATAGGCTAAAATATACCAAAATGAGATTCTTCTCGTAAAAGATACCATGCACATTAAAAGAGAGCAGAAAGGTTTTATATATAAACGGATAGACTTATTAAAAACTGAGGCTAGGAATTGTCACAAGGAAAAAGTGAAGTATGTATTTCGACTATTATCCCTGCTTAATGGAGCATTCTTATTCCCTTTCTACAGATAATAAATTTTCTAAGATACACCATAAATCAAGAGGTGACAAATGACCTTACCTGTCTCTCAGAGAAAGTCTAATTGCAGATGGTGATGTTAACCACTTTTGCTGCTGAGAAGTTTTTGCAATGTCCAGAATAGTTTCACTTATTTGAAAGTGAAGCTTAAATAACTTCAGCCATAAGTGATGTCATCATTTGACTGAATGACATCACTTCCTGTCTCAGTGTATACAATTTTAAAACACAACAAAACAGAACAAAATACCGTATATAAACTTAGTAGCAAAACATAGGAGAAAAAAGCGCTCATAGGGTGAGTATGTTCAGGAGAGGCAATTCTCATTGACTGATAGGAAGAGGCTCAACGGATTGAGTTGTGCTTGTCCTTAGGCACAACTCTAGTGTTAGCGGATTCTCTAATAACTTTCAGGTGCTGCACTCTGGCTCTCGGTGCATGTAAGTGCGTGGCTTGCAACACAAATTGCTTTGTTCCATCCCCCGTGTAGTCCGAATCCGTCAGATTGTCCGAAGGCCCGCATACCCCCCCGGTTTGTGTCATATGAAAGCCTGCGCCGATGCGCCAAAATCCGCTCTCATGCGCCAAAAACCCTTTCCAAATGTGGCGCACGTAGGAAATCATCGGGTATTCAAACCATAGTGCGGACCGCGGACCCTTAGTAAATAAGCGCCATCATGTAAAATATATTTAAAGTCCATGGCAAAACGTCCCTCTACCCGCAGTTGGCAGAGTAGGTGCTGTTAATTTGGTTGTATTTCTTGTGTGTGAACTGTGGCTTAGGCTTCTGTGTTTGGATTGACTGAGCCACACCCTGCTCTCTGCAGTGCAGCCCTGTCCAGCAAGGGTTACTGTCAAGGAACAGCCTTATACAGTATACCTGCCTACTCCAATCAGACTGTGCTATTGTCCTGTTTGCTATTCTTTGTATTTGACTACAGCTTTGCTTATCGACCATTCTATTGCTATCCAATTTTGTACCTTTGCCGCCTTTTTGGTTTTGACCTGATTCTGTCCAACTCCACTTCTCTGTCTGTATCTGTTGTTTGTCTATCTGTGTTTCTTCTAGTATGACCACACTTTCCTTGTCTCAGACTTGTGCTTGTTTTCTGTTTACTAGACTCAACACTGGTCTACATCCGAATTCCTGTTACCTGTCCGCTCCGCCATCCAGCAGCAGTCTGACAAAGTAAGTCTTTGCTGTTGTCTTGTCTCGCGATCTGCTAGCAGGGTCCTGATAGCGGGTTCGTCCTTGTCATATATGCTGTAGACAGGGCCATAGCCTGCAGGGACATTGCAGGTGTAGTTTGGCATCACTTACCCAGTTTGATATCTTGGGCCAAGCCTGGTTATGGTTGCTCTGTTGCTTGACAGGTTCATTACAACCACTATAAAATATAATTTTTCCCAATGAAAACAAGCTCTTATACATCTCTGTAAATGGAATAATAAAAAAGTTAAAATGTTTTGGAAAGATGGGAGTTAAAATGGGAAAGTGTTAAGATGAACACCAAATGGGGTGATAGGCATAGTGTGATCTGCCAAGGCTTTTTCCATCATGTTATAATATTGTGAGGAATTAGTTTAATGAGAAATGACATTCCTTTATCAAATTTCACATCATTTAAGTCTAGACCCACCCGAGGTGATATTACAATTATTTGTGCCTAATAATAAACTGAAATCTGCTTAATTTGTTAATTCATGCATCAAACTGGTTACAAAATCCCTATTAATGAGGTCAATTAGATAAGATGGTATTTTGCATACTATATTTCAGAATTTTGCATATTCAGAGGGATTAGCATACACGTGCTTGACCCTGTCAACAGGTGGTTGACCGTTCAGATTAAAGAGCCCCCAGGTGCAAACATATCATCAATCATATCCCGATTCCAATGTGCGAGAGCAAGAGGGTTATGCAGGTGCTATATTGTGTTTCATCATTATGAAAGCCATCGATGTCATTAATGATATAAATAGGACAGTGTCTGGCTTTTTGGTAGCCAAATCCCAAGTGTAAACCACAGCAGTCAATCTAACCGGAGCACGGCAACAATGATTGTTTTGTTTAATCTACAGATTAAACTTGTAGGTTCGAATGGGAGGGCGGGGGGTGTAACTACCATTGTAGAAGTCACTACCACAGCCTAGATTATCTATTATAATTGGGGCCCATGGGTATGGGGCCTAGTATTTCCTAGTTGTACTATTGATATTTATGTTTGCAGCATGGAAGACGTAGATGCCATGGCAATGCCCCCTTTCCTTATTGCCTATAATATCAGCCAATGGTTCAGGGGTTTTGGTTAGCATGATTTTGCCTCCATTTTTCTTCGTCCCTTGACAACCCATAATGACTATTTTTGTATATATCCACTTATCACTCTAATACACCCTAAAAACGTGCAAAAAACCTGGGGCAATTCAGGGAAAATCGGCACAAAACAGAAAAATTCGGGTAACTCGACAGTAAAACGCAATTCAGGCCCTTAGTAAATGACCCCCAATGGGTCTCATAGCTTCCTGATCACAACCCTTCTCTATCATCTTAGGGGTCATATTGAAAATGAACTAAAAGTACTGATAAGTGTATAAACTATAAAATATGAGTATAGAATGCAGATAGATGGAAACTTATTAATTAGATATGAAATATGTGAACAATGAATTTTTTGCCAAGATTGTAATTAGGTATAAATGTGTGCGAGGACAGATGTCAATCATGCCCCGCTGGAAGCCATGTAGGCGGAACCCTAGGTCGGACACAAATGATTAGCATATTTGTGGATTTTATATGCAAATGTTAATGTTTTAATAGTGAGTATATTATAATAAAGTTACTTGATGATTTGGTGAAACAGGCTACAATATGTTCGTATGAACCTCCGCTATACAGCAAACCAGAAAGTGTGCTATCAGAGGTTAAAGAGGAAAGATAGAGCATGCTCAGGGCCGGTGTTAGGGGGGGGGGGGGGCAAACGGTGCATTTGCTCAGGGCCCTCTGTCCAAAGGGGCCCCCCTGCATGTGGACTTTTGTGGGGAGAGGATGTATTGCTCTTTTAATACCCATTGGTTGAATGCCCCGGCGAAGATGCTTATCATCTCTTGTCTATATATCTATCATCTATCTGTATAGTTATCTATCTCCTATAATTTGTCTATCTAACCATTATCTATCTATCTTTTTATTTATCTATTTCCTTTCTATTATCTGCCCATCTATCAATCGATCTTTTATCTTATGTGCCGTATCTATTTAGCTTTCATATCTATCTTCTATCCTCGCAATCAATATATAATCTACATTATATTTCTGCATCTATAAATATAACATCTTTATCATCTTTCATATTTAACTTCATATTTAACATCAATCTACCTATCATTGAAACAAATAGTACAATTATGTTCTAAACAGTCAATTACTTGGTAAAACTGCAGCTGAAAAAGACTTGGGGTTATTGTTGGATGGTAAACTTAATTTAAGTGACCAGAGCCAGGCGGCTGCTGCTAGAGGGCATAAAATAATGGGATGTATCAAGACTAATAGATTCTCATGATAAGAACATAGTTGTGCCATAGTTTTGTCAGACCACACATGGAATGTGGCGATTCTACCATCGCCATAGACAGGGGGCATCCTCTACACCTAGAGGAGAGGCGGTTCTACTATCGCCATAGACAGGGGGCATCCTCTACACCTAGAGGAGAGGTGGTTCTACCATCACCATAGACAGGGGGCATCCTCTGCACCTAGAGGAGAGGAGATTCTACCATCACCATAGACAGGTGGCATCCACTACACCTAGAGGAGAGGAGGTTCTACCATCACCATAGACAGGATGCCCCCTGTCTATGG
>CM033642.1:259040053-259286230 GCA_019512145.1 Engystomops pustulosus
GACAGGGGGCATCCTCTGCACCTAGAGGAGAGGAGATTCTACCATCACCATAGACAGGTGGCATCCACTACACCTAGAGGAGAGGAGGTTCTACCATCACCATAGACAGGGGGCATCCTCTACACCTAGAGGAGAGGAGGTTCTACCATCACCATAGACAGGGGGCATCCTCTACACCTGGAGGAGAGGCAGTTCTACCATCACCATAGACAGGGGGCATCATCTACACCTAGAGGAGATGTGATTCTATCATCACCATAGACAGGGAACATCCTCTACACCTAGAGGAGATGTGATTCTACCATCAGCATAGACAGGGGGCATCCTCTACACCTAGAGGAGAGGAGGTTCTACCACCACCATAGACAGGGGCATCCTCTACACCTAGAGGAGAGGAGCTTCTACCATCACCATAGACAGGGGGTCCTCTACACCTAGAGGAGAGGTGATTCTATCATCACCATAATCAAAAGTTCTTTACTAAAAGAGCAGTAAGCAAAGGGAACTCTCTGTCGCAGCATGTTGTTATGGTGGACTCTATCTGCATGTTCAAGAGAGGTCTAAAGAGCAAAAAAATCACGGCTTATGGGAAAAAAAACATTTATTTAATTCTTAAAGGTTGCACTCAATGGACTTTTGTCCTTTTCCAGCCTTATATATTATACTACTATTATCTCCTATAACATTCTCCTACAGCTCCATATTACAGGTTGTCTTACCTTACTACTGTGTGTAATACAAAGTGTTATTATTGTGCATTTCTAAGGGAGCCTCTTACTAATTGTGACTGTTTATAAAATAGTTTTATTTTGGGGCCCCACTTTTAGTTTTACATTGGGCCCCACTTTGTCCAAAACCGGCCCTGAGTAGGCATCCCACTCGTTATGGAGAAGCGAGGGGTGAGCAGTGCTCCTGCACCGCACTGCCATGTGCTGGACTACGGCCACAGAGCCAAATAGAAAGAACCTATGTACAGGAGACTAGATATAAATTGCGGAAACTTTATTACATATCCAAAAATGTATATAAATACACACAATACTAATAGATGAAGGTGGGGATGGTGGCCCACTCAACTGACTACCAAATTCCTGAATGGTCAACAGTAAACTAAATAGTGTAACATTTATATGTTTGTACAGGAAGAGTAATACTCACAAACCAGATTTTAAAGCTAGGAACAGAGTATCAGTGTACTATGCTTCACACAACACAAATTTCTGCACTGAGGGGATATTCTGGTGCTTAGTGGGACCGTGCGCCAGATCTAACATACAAAGTGTTTCACGCCCTATGTTAAAGGTGCACCAAAAAAAGAGTGGTGCACTCTGTCAGGGCAGTGCAGAAGACACCAGATTCATACAGAACCTGCAACAGAAATTCAGGATCTGGCGCCCTCTGCACACTACACAGGCAACTGCACCTAGTACAGACTGCCCTGTTCTTAGTAAATGTGTCCCAGCATCTAATGATCCACACTTAGTTCTTGTGCTTGGTATGTACATCACAGTCTTAATTTTGAAGAACTATTTATATCATCTGAAGGAGTCTGCGATTTTACATTATTTTAGTAACTAGTAATTACATTTTGTACATTCAGATTTTACCAACTTAACAAAACATACAGGGGCAGATTTACTTACCCGGTCCGTTCGCGATCCAGCGGCGCGTTCTCTGCAGTGGATTCGGGTCCGGCCGGGATTCATCAAGGTAGTTCCTCCGCCGTCCACCAGGTGGCGCTGCTGCACTGAAAAGCATCTGAACGCACTCAACTTCACCGAGCCGGACCAAGTGAAGGTAAGCGCATCCCAAGCGACACTTTTACTGTCTTAAATGCAGCGGTTTTTCCGAATCCGTCGGGTTTTGGCTCGGCCACGCCCCCCGATTTCCGTCGCAAGCATGCCGGCGCCAATGCGACACAATCCGTGCGCCAAAATCCCGGGGCAATACAGGGAAAATCGGCGCAAATCGGAAATATTCGGGTAACACGTCGGGAAAACGCGAATCAGGCCCTTAGTAAATGACCCCCAAGACACTGCAAACAGCTAAGAATCCTGGTTCTGCAGCCTGAAAATTCTGCTTTACAATCACAGGGAAGCTTCAGGGGTCTTCTTCACAAAGAACCAGAAAAAAACATCAGGGCAACCTACATCTAAGCTTGTAGCTGCATAATAAATCTATACTAAACAAGTGAACACTTCCTGGAGCACAAGACAGATAAAAATAATAATTTTTAGTTATATACACTGAAAACACTAAAATGACCTGCCTAATATCATGGAATTTTTTATGGTGCTTCCACAATATCTGGAAATCCTTGAGGATACCCTATGGAATATGTAGATCATATAAGTTGGAAGGATAAATCATATTCCTAATTTTTAAAAAAGATAGATTTAGTGGCCAGAAAAGAGACAACTTGGTCAGCACAATGTTCACAAGCAAATTGAAAAAAAGATCAGTGCCAGCTCCGTAATTTTAAAAAAATGACGCCCTTTATTATGGCATATTAAAATACAGCGGCAAAACAATCCATACTAAGCAGCTTACGCGTTTCAGGTGAAAGAGAAATCACATGCCCTTAGTCACAGCTGTATATGGCAATTGGCTGAGCTGTGATGGACCCTTTTAAAGTGATTTTCTCCACAACACAATGTTCAGCTTAGGCTCATGTCACACCACCGCTCCTTACCTTTAATCCGTTAAAGTAAAGAGTGAAGGTTCAACGGTGGTTTAACATATCACTTAAAAATCCCATTGACATCAATGTAAATGTTATGTCACCCGTTATGTTCCGTTTAGGCAGAAATCTGTTATCCATGCGCTTTTTAGATGGAAAAAATGATGGAGGCTGCAGTAGTTTTCCTCCGTTTGAAAAAAATGAATGGATAACGGATCCATGACCAAACTGACCATAAGGGATGACATAAAACTTACATTGATGTCAATGGGATTTTGAACTGATACGTTAAACATTTGTTAAACCTCCATTCTTTAATTTTTTAATGGAGCGAAGAAACGATAGTGTGAATTTAGCCTAAGAGCTACATGTAAAATGCAAAAATCAACATCTCCCAGGGCATCACTTAGTTTCAAATGACTTCTCTTTTTTAAAAATGCATATTTTTTGCAAGTTAATGGGGCACAAGTATAATAAGTCCAGCTTTGTCTATTTGTTTTATGGGACTTTCTTTGCTTTTCTGCTGGTCACATGTATAGTGGCTTTTTTTTATTATTGATACATGTGGCGTTTGGTCTTTAGTGAATTTGCAACTTTTTGCAAATTGCAACTATGTAAGAGACATAGATTTGTGCCAAAATGTGCGACTTTTTTGCGACTTTTTTTTTAAAAGTTGCAACTTTCACACCTTGATTCAAGTGATAATTTAGGGAACACTGCAGAAAAGACACTGGCAAACTTTGAAGGTGCAAAAAAAGTCGCAAATAAGCTCAAGCACCATAAAAAAAAGTCTCTAAAATCAAAGAAACAGAATCAGAAAGGATAAACATCTTCTCACATGAATGAATATGTCTTGGGTGCCCATGATCTCGCCACCAGGATACTGGTCATCCTCCTTTTAATGTAATTTGATTTGTACTAGTTAATGTATATTGGAAATACCCCTTATATCTACCATTTTGGATATACTGTTACTCACTGAGAAATCTATGACCCTTGTGAAAGGTCAGTCAGATCCATCTGTTTTACCATTTTTCCATTGACTTAAGTTTAATAAGTTCAGTAGTGGATACAAAAAGATGAAAAGAAGACTTTGTCCTTTATAATCTGACTCATTTTATAATCTGAGTCTAGTTTTGTTTCAATAATGGCATCAGAAAAATGGCATGTATCCTAACCAAGAATTGACTGTGAACTGATCACAACATCTCAATTTGAACACAAATCCTCTGAAATGAATTAATAAGTCAAGTATAATTCATCCGAGATAGGGTCAGGCCATTTTTTCAGGTCAACACTAATGAGCTTCTTTGTGTCTATTCCCTGACAAATACTAGTGGCGGAACTTTGTGTTTACTTTGTGCCAACTACAATTTCAGATCCATAAACTGTGTAAAACAGAACAGAATTTCTGGTCCAGTGCTTACCCAGAATCTCTGTCCCTGTCTACTTTCCCACACTATGGAAACCCGTAGCAAGATACTGGACAACAGTTTGTTTGTCATCTGTTTTGTGCCCATAGTTAGGACTGAGAGACAGACAAAATAGCATCGAGGCTAATTGGAAAAAAACCAAGATGGCACCAAAGTACAGAAGTGTGAGATAAATATAATAGTCAAAAGGTCCAAGCAAGGTTCATAAAACACAGCAAAATGCAAAACAGAGAATGTAAAATTACAATAACAAGGAGACTTTTATAACTAGTACAAAATGGAGTGAATATAAATGGAGTTCCCAGGCACCAGTCCCAGCAGCTGATTGTTGGTCGTCAAACACTCACCTACAACGGAGACACAACCCAAGTTTTGAAAAGTACTAAGATGAATATTCAGCAACACATCTGGATCTGGTGAAGCCATTATAAGTTCTACAGAGTTGTTCTTAAAAGAGTTTTGACATCTTCTTTTTAATGCCCTGAAAAATGAAAAAAATATATGAACAAGGTTTGCATGGAGGTAATCCTTATGCTCCAAAGATAGATTCCAGATATGGTTGGTAAAACTTAATACAATTGAGTTATCTAATGTTAAATCCTAGGTAACCATAATAAAGAAGTACTGTATATACTCGAGAATAAGCCGACCCAAGTATAAGACAAGACCCCTAATTTTACCACCAAAAACTGTCCAGACTGGCCCCTGTAGTATACAGCCAGCCCCCAGTAGTTTATAGCCAGCCAGCCCCAGTAGTTTATAGCCAGCCAGCCCCAGTAGTATATGGCCAGCCATCCCCCAGTAGTATACAGCCAGCCAGTCCCCAGTAGTATACAGACAGCCAGCCCCAGGGGTAGTATAAAGCCAGCCAGCTCCCTGTAGTATACAGTCAGCCCACCCCCGGTAGTATACAGCCAGCTAGCCCCCAGTAGTATACAGCCAGCCCACCCTCGGTAGTATACAGCCAGCTAGCCCTCAGTAGAATACAGCCAGCCCCCTGTAGTATACAGCCAGCCCCAAGTAGTATACAGCAAGCCAGCCCCCATGTAGTATATTGCCTGCCAGCCCCATGTAGTATACAGCCAGCCCCCATGTAGTATACAGCCAGCCTGCCCAGCACATAAAAAAACCCAAACGTACATACTCATCCTCCCGTGCCCTGATGCTCGTTACGGCTCCCGATCCTTGTCACAGCTCCTATTCAGTTTTCTCTCTGCTCTATTAGCTGGCAGAGATACTTCTTTGTGATCTGCCGGCTGGCGCAAGGAAGCATCTCTGCTGGCTATCAGAGCAGAGAGAAGACAGTAGAGGAGCCACCAAGAGCTGCGACGAGCATCCGGGCACTGGAGGTTGAGTATGTAAGTTTGGTTTTTTTATTGACTTGTATATAAGCTGAGTTGAGGTTTTTTTAACACACTTTTTGTACTGAAAAACAGATACATCAAGTCTCATCCCATTAGATCCAGGCAGTAAAAGACTGAAAATAAAGCATCAGTCACTCACTATCTATTGACTGTTCCATGCTGATTGTAATATGTTTTCTGTGCCATTATCCCCTTGTTCTATATGTATTCTTGGGAAATGCTGAATCTTATATTTGGTTGATATAGAAGTACAGGTTTTGTCTCACAAGAGTAAACTTTCCCTTTAAATCAAAACCTGTCGAGATTGTAAATATCCTTTTAATACACAGTCCTCCTCATTTAATTAAGCCGTGAAAGCTCTTTTTATGGACTCTTAAAATATTTATTCCCTGTGTTCAAGGATTTTACATACTTGTTTTGGAAAAACAAATCTTATATATTGCAATTGAAATGTCATTATTGAATATGTTAAATCCATTCAAGTATGGCAGGCTGTTGTATAAATGTTCAATAAATTCTCAATGTTTTTATTTTATTTTATCCAAACTATTAATTTTTTTG
Source organism: Engystomops pustulosus (assembly GCA_019512145.1). Taxonomy (NCBI): domain Eukaryota; kingdom Metazoa; phylum Chordata; class Amphibia; order Anura; family Leptodactylidae; genus Engystomops; species Engystomops pustulosus. The sequence goes on from CM033642.1 coordinate 259,046,092, forward strand.
ACCTCCACAAACTCTGTCTGTAAAACAACCCATTTTTGAAGCCGAATGAACGCTTTTAAGATAATAAACTACATAATGGACCACATCCATCAACAACATAAATTTTAACATTTTATTAAAATCCTGAAGTCAAGGTTTGAGGAGGCAGGGGAAAAGTAATGTTCTCTTTATTTACAAGGGCTCCGTCTAATTATGTTTCTCCGAGCAAATGTTATTTTGAAAGGAACACACAGTTACAGTATTAAAAGTTTTCTTTACACATCAGTTATTTTGTTATTTTTTTATGACATTTGCTGATGTATAATATTTATTTTCTCTCTTTATAAATCCCACAGTAAATATTAAATTTCACTTGAATATTGGTATTTCACCTGGAGAATCCCTTTAAGCACTGTATGTCTTAGATCCTGAGGGTTGCAATAACATTCTGATTTCCTTTAAACATAACATTGCACTCTTCTTTTAAATGTAACCTACCCCCCCCAAGAAGTACTGACTTCTTCCTGAGCAATAACATTCTCTTGTTTCCCATTAATTGTAAACCCAAATGACCTGCTAGTACCCCCAGTGACAGTCTCCTTTATACTCTTATTAACTTTATGTTGTATTGTAAATAGAAATTAGAGGATCCAAACTCTAAGTTCACGTCTGGGGTTCAAGTGCTACCTGAGCGACTCAGACATGATGCCAGATTGGTAGCCAAACAGTCAATCCGGCAAATCAACACCCTTGGCCAACTAGACACGGCTATTATTAGCCACGGGGACATCTCCGGACAATCACAGCCATGTCTAGTTAGCTAGGGGCATCAATTTGGCTCTTCAGACATCATTCCAGCAATATGCCTTGGTTAAGCAGGATGCACCCGGACCTTATGCCCTTAACCTAGGATTCGGGTCCTTTCATCTCCATATAAAGCCTGGAGCATGAGCTTCAATCCATACATATGTGTCTAAGCCATTAGTCGTCAGATCATTCAGATGATATTGTTCTCTTATCTTACTTATTTATGAAGCACTCATAGTTGGATACAAAATGTCACAAATGTCACAACCAGTCCCATCTTCTGCGACTTGTACCTATCTTCGGAATGGGTGTCCTCTATCCCAAGTCCAATGACATAGTCAAAATGAAAGGCCATGAACAGCCATCACCATTTAAGTCAATCACCCAAGCAAGTAAAGTTTTGATCCGTGTTTTTCACAAGACCACAACAACCAGAAATAGATTTTCAAAGGAGCTCCTGAAACAGTTATGTCACATAAAGCCATCAAGTCAGCATTGTTCCTCCCTCCGGGGTATGAACTCCTGCCAGTAGGAAATCCAGATGCATGGGCTGAGGTTAGCTGGTTGCAGAATCAGAAGAAAAGGGAACAGAAAATAGACCTTTTTAAATTCTAAATTTCTCTGTAAATAAAAAAGGAAAGTTAAGTCCCAATTTTTACTGTTTGTTTTTAGGTTTTCAAGGTCAACTCAGATTTCAACACCTATTTTTTGTACATTTTTTTAGATCTTAACTTTATATACTGGCCTATTTGAAACTATAATTTTAGTTTATAGCATACCTCCCTGATGCTGCTTTTCTAAAGCTTACAAATGGTTATTAAATGTCACTGTAATTATCATTATAAACCTTTGTGCCAATCAATCTAACTTTTTCCTTTTAGCCCTAAAAAATATAGAAAAGATGACATTAAAACATTTCCTTATTCTGAATGCAGTCGCTACATGCTTATTTTTATGTATTTTTCTGCAATGCCAGATCTAAATGTATATTATAAGTAGAGATGAGCGAGTATACTCATCCGAGCTTGATGCTCGTTCGAGTATTAGAGTACTCGGAACGGCTGCATATGGAAACATCTACAATGTGTTCTTCACACATATTGTTTTTCATATACTATTGTGAAGAACATCGTTCTGCACTCGTGTCTTCCGATCAGTTAGCAGATGTAAGGATCATCTGCAATGTGTTCTTCACTGTGTTCTTTCAATGTGTTCTTTCAGTGAAAACATCTGCAAACATCTGCAATGTGTTCTTCTTCAGTGTTCCTTCAATCTGTTTTTTCAGTGAAAAATGCTCTGGTCTCCCATTGACTTCAATGGGGCTCGTTTTTCGAGACGAGCACTCGAGCATCGGGAAAAGTTTGTCTCGAATAACGAGCACTCGAGCATTTTAGTGCTCGCTCATCTCTAATTATAAGTAATCTTTTTAAATCTGCTTTTCAAAAAAAATTATCACACAATTTGAACCTACCCCCATGCTTCCGATGCCGTTTTCAGGTTTTGATTTTCCGTTTTCACACTCCTCCTTCCAAAAGTCATAGCTTTTAGATCATTTTGAAAATAGTAAGACCTTTTCATCAATTTTTATTACATTTTTTTATTCATGGCAAAATGGCGGAAAAGTGTTGATGGGAACATTTGGACTTTTTATTTCCGTTATGGCGAGAACAAGCGGATAACTAATATGTTCATGATTTTGTTTAATTTTTATATGCATAAAGGGGGTGTTTTACATTTTTATTATTAAAAAAATATTTTTGACCCTTTTTTAAATATTTTTATTACTATTATTTCAGACAACTAGCACCCACTAGGACCTGATTTCTTGGGTCCGATCTTTTATTCTACCTATATACAACAATACAGCTGTATTTAAGAATATTGAGAATATACTGCTTCTCAATAGTGTCTGCTGACTGACAGCTATGGGAGCCTCTTACAGGCTGCCTGCTGTCATGGCAAATGATCGGCACCCTCCAAGGATGACATTGGGGAGCAGATGCGGTTGGTTAATGGCCAGCACCAACCACGATAAGGCTGCATGAGAAGAAAATATGGGGGACGCATGTACGGCCGCAAGCTGTCTCCATAGAAAGCAATGGCCTCATGGGGTGATACATGTCCTATCTTTCCCCGTCTGCACAGCCTGTATGACGTGCATTTCTATGGAGAGGGGAGAGGTCACCCCTCCTCCTCTCCAGAGTTCCGGACGTATGCCTGCCTGGCTGTAGCCGTTTTGGCATACCTTCGTCTAAATGCAGCCTAAGCCTGTTAATTTATCTGGATTGATCCTCATGGGGTTAAAGGGTTTTTTAGAAAGTGGTTATTTTAAGCTTTAGACTAATAAAATACACTAACCTCACTAATACTGTACAATTTTGATACTTCTTGATGCTTTATTTTCAATGCTTCATCATGTGTATCAACACATGGAAAATGGCTGGCAATGCCCACTCAACCATCCATGGTGGGAATGGTGGAGGTGATGAGGTCTGGTTTTACTTCTGAATTTAAAATCTGAATTTTTAATGAATTTGTACAGAATTTTTACAATGCATCCTAATTGTTTGCGTTACTCTTTGTATTAGTGAGTTTTCACTGAAGCTCCTATTAGAAAATCTAACAAAGATGTAAATATCAGCGCATGATCCATTATATGGCTAATACCCGACTCGACAGAACGTACATTATTGTCTACTATGTTATCTTACAAGATAGCAAAGAACACTACTATTACTTTTTTTTATCAATTTTGATGCAATTTTCTTTACTTTGTTATAGTAGGGTTCACATGTACCCTATACCTCAGTGGGGCCTCCCTATAATTCACTACATACGCTATCTATTTTGTTAGCATTTTTGGGTGCTTTTATTCATTCATTAATAGAATTGATTAAATTGTACATTAATAATTTGACCTATTATTATGAAGATTATTTATATATTTATTTTATATGTTTATCAAGAAAGAAAAGAAAGACAAACCCCAATTTCTTATTTACATTGTGACTTCTTGGTGTTCCCTTTCGAGGATGCTATTATGCTTTTTATGATAATTCACCCAATGGATCCAGTGTTCTACTGAACTCTATGAATAATAATTCATTTTACCATACTGGAGCAAGTAATGCAGCAAATTCAAGAGATGTAAATATGTCAAGAGATATCTTCTTTTAGCTTTGCTTTGCAATCTACATTTTTATACAGTCATCATGGCTCTCATACAATGCTATGTATTTCCTACGACACATTGGATTGGCTATTTACAATCTGAATGTAATAAAGTCATTGAAGCTCGAAGCTGCCAGAATTGATTGTGGTGAAATTGTGTAAACATGAGGTTAGTAAATAAAAATAGTTTCTGCTTTTTTCATTCTTTTCATAATCTTTTATTCTACTTTAATGTTTTTGTTCTTTTGAAGTTTTGATTATGCCCATTGTTTTAGGATGTGTGCCAGCCATTTTTTTTTTACAGCTAGAAGATGTCCCCATTTACTTTGATGGGCTTATGCCCATTGCTTCCAATTTCAGTGCCAATATGTATGAGCGAACTGCCGTTTCAACTGTATTAACCAGTGTGCAGAGACGGGTCGCAAACAATGGTACGAGGGACTTATTTCATGGAGCTAGCCTCAGCGTCAGTTCCCACTAGTTATTCCATTAGTTATTTTACATTAGTTTTTGGGAGCCAAAGCAGGGAGTGGCAGAAAACATAGAACAGGTGTAAATGTTTCCGTTATAACTTTTATCTGTGTAGTTTCCACACTTCTAACATCTAATATAAGTATAGTGATGGTAGATTTGTCCTAGACAGGACTTCTATTATTATACTATTGGCATGTTATTATACTATTATACTATTATCCTGCAATTGTGGAAATATAACGTCTCAGGGAGCCTAGTATTTTAATGTACGCACACCCCCCATACAGGTAGCGGCCCCATCCAGTTTTGCCCCCTCTCCTCCGTGAGGATCCCTGAGGTGCTCAGGTGATGTAGCCTGAGCACCCCAGGGAAATTTGCATAAATTTTATAACTCTATAATTCTGCAAGTCCGAGATATAGAGTAATAATTAAAGAAGTCCTGAGGAACGATATTCCCTAATAGGACACATCTACCATCACTTAACTGATGATGTCCTTTGATTTTGGCAGCATACTGACCATTTTAAATTTATATGTTTATTGTCCTATCTTTTCTTCAACGGATGATCAGTCTTTTAAAAAATATTTTGAACATGCCCTATTTTTTCACATATACAGACCTCAGCCTTTAATAAAAGTCAATGGGGTCATTTACTAAGGGCCCGATTCGCGTTTTCCCAATGTGTTACCCGAATATTTCCGATTTGCGCCGATTTTCCCTGTATTGCCCAGGGATTTTGGCGCACGCGATCGGATTGTGGAGCATCGGCGCCGGTATGCACGCAACGGAAATCGTGGGGCGTGGCCGAGAGAAAACCCGACGGATTCGGAAAAACCGGCGCATTTAAAACAAAAAAAGTGTCGCTTGGAACGCGCTTACCTTCACTTGGTCCGGCTCGGTGAATTCCAGTGCGTTCAGATGCTCTTCAGCGCAGCAGCGCCACCTGGTGGATGGCGGAAGAACTACCTTAGTGAGTCCCGGCCGGACCCGAATCCAGCGCAGAGAACGCGCCGCTGGATCGCGAACGGACTGGGCAAGTAAATCTGCCCCAATGGGCCCCCCAAAAAATTGACATTTACATGGTTTGTTTTCTTTTTCTTGAATGATGTTGGGCAACAAGGCATTTTGCCTTCTATTTTATGCATTATTTTTTTTTTTTTGTGTGGACATGAAACAAACAACTCAAGGATGTGCAAAAATACAGATGCAGATATTATCCTGACACAAAATGGACTGGCTTAGATGGGTCAGGATGCTGTCCTTGGAAATAGTGGATAATTATACTGAAAGAAACTGATGTTTAAATAAGCATTAACTAATGAAACAGCTGATGTGTAAACTGGCTCTGACATGGTGGGCAATATTTATGTAAACTGTAGGTTTTCTTTCAATTGCCGATTAGGCAATTGGTAGGTTTTATGTCAATTTCCTATTAGAAAAATGATATAGGCATTTTTAAGCATATTAGAATCACACCTGGGTTTGGCACCGTGAACTGGTGTTATTTTGTGTTATTTCTGATCTCTGTATTCTGGTATCTTGACCTTTTGCCTGTTTTCAGACTTTCCTTCCAACTTGTGATTTTATACATTGTTTTACAGTCTTTATGGTGATCTTGCTCTAAAGACTATTCTTCTGTGTTCGTTTTGTCTTGTCTTCATCTCGTGCATTTGCACTTTGGAAAAATCTAATCGTGGTCTTGTAGATTTGGTACAAATCTACTGATTTTCTCGCACAAATCCAATTGTTTTCATTTAGCTTCTCATAAGCCAATGTTGCGCTACTTGGCATGGAAATTGGTATACAAGGCCCTCTAGTCCTATAAAACACAGATTTAAAAAAAAACAAAAACAAATCTAAATAAAAACCTTAACTTGTTTTGTTCATATTTTACAAATCTTTTGATTAGGGCTAGCTTTACGTTTAGAGTTTGGTTGTGTCAAAAAATCTGTATTTTACGTAGAGGATTAGCAATTTTACTGACCATTGGAGCTCCAATTTTATATTTTGATATTTTATATTATGATGAAACCCTGATTTCAGAATTCTACAGCCTACTGATATATATCTGGTGGCCAGACTTTGCAGCGTGCATCTAATTGGTGTAGATTTGCGCTATAACCAGCAAATATTCAACTTGAATGGGCACATGCTATAGCGGGTACGCAGAAGCAGGACATGAACAACCCACGTCGGCCTACTCCATCACTGGTCATGCCCCCTTCATGCCCCTCAATGCCCACTTGGCATGGAGTTAGCATAAAGGGGAAAATGATCCCACTACCAGGTGGTTAGCAAGGCATTGCCGTTATTTCAGCACTTTTAAGCGAGAAAACTTCCCCTCTTCCCCTTTATAGCTATATCTGTCTTCTTAGTAATAGATTTAAACTCATATCAGGGTTATGTTTTCATGTTGTATGGAATTGGTTTCATCCGATATTGAAGTACTTAACCAAAATTGAGCTGGATTATAGAGGGACATATCTGGATTTTATATTCTATCCTACTTGCATTTAGAGAATTTTTGCATTTTTGAGGTCGCGATTAGACGGCTGAAAGGGTGAAATATTTGTTGAAAAACCCAGGCAGCTGCACTTCATGATATCACAGACACATTGACACTTTCTGAAAGCATATCAGCAATATTAACAATAGATAGATCCATCTTTTTAAATCACATCAAAGGGATGTAAAGTGGACCACCTTTACTAAGTTACATTTAACATTTTAGAAATTACAATAATATAATACTTCACACTGCATGAGTCGATTACATTTCCTTTAAATAAAGAATTGTGTTATCCTCCCCAAAAAATTATTTATCTTTCGAATAAAAAAAAATAATGTTGAGCACATCCTGAAGCAGCTGGTTTCCCGGCACCTGAAAATTCAATACAGAGAAGAATGACTTCCCTTCCAATTCATGTAGCAGAACAATGAGAGCTCCATATAGAGAGATCACAATGCACACTCGGCAGTACACCATGTAGCACTAATAATATCATGTGCTTATAAATAGTATTGTCGGTATGACAACCGCTTTAGTTGTGTTTATGACTTGCTTTTTGGAAAGAGTCAAAATGTAAAAATTCAGCTAAAGTCAATAGACACATTTAAAAGTTTGTTTTAAAAAAACATACACAATAGACGTTGTGCTACGGAAGGGAATAGACATTGGGGCAGATTTACTTGCCCGGTCCATTCGCAATCCAGCGGCGAGTTCTCTGGGGTGGATTCAGGTCCTGCTGAGATTCATTAAGGCAGTTCCTCTGGCGTCCACCAGGTGGCGCTGCTGCGCTCAAGTTCCCCGAAACGCACTGGAATACACCGAGCCGGGCTGAGTGAAGGTAAGTGCAAGCTCCGCAACACTTTTTTTTTAAAAATGCGGCCGTTTTTCCAAATCCGTCGGGTTTTCATTCGGCTACGCCCCCGATTTCCGTCGCATGCATGCCAGCGCCAATGCGCCACAATACGATCATTGTCGCAAATCGGAAATATTCAGGTAACACGTTGGGAAAACGCGAATCGGGCCCTTAGGAAATGACCCCCATTGTGCTACCTAGCGTTATTTGTTTGGTTTGTCATGATTTTTACATTTCCATCGCTGCTAGAGAGTAGGATGGTTTTATTCCTTCATGTAGTATAAATACATCAGAATATCTCTCCCTACTCTGTCCTCTTTATGTTCCTTTACTTAGTGTTACACACAATAGCAGGGAGAGAGAGGCTAATGTACATGCTAATAGGAGAATGAGAATGTACTAAAGCAGCTTCAGAATCTAGTAAGTCTTCAGAATAGTAAGTCCTATATCTGCAAAGAAGGCATAACAGACAAGTCAGCTATAATTACTATTAACTTTACACCCCTTGGAAAACAACCTCATTACCTTGCAGCTTAGCTGCACCCCGTGCACAGTTTTTGAGTTTTGCTCCTGTTCACACACTCTAAGGTTATCTGTTATCAATAAAATTCACAGAGTGAGCTCAAAGAAATCACACCAAGACAAAGTAGGGTATAATATCTCAATCTCTGTGGAGCAGTGATTCCATGCAAGGCTAGGCAGATGTGAGATCCTTTATTTGTGTCACAAAGTATGATACAGAAACCTTCAGTGGGGCAGGACCTGGGCTTGGTTACTTAGGGATAAAGAAGTAATGGCCATAATCCACTAGTTGGTAAATAATTACATGGGCATCGCCGACACAAAGGTTCTGTTTTCCCTGAAGTGGATTGGATCGTAAATCCCTCTTGACAAATGTAAACATTGGCCGAGGGGGGCTGGCATTCCTTTGATGGATAGGATTGGACTTTGATCAGCTGCATCCATAGTCAAACATCCTCTTAGTTTCAGCATTCAGCAAGCATATGAAAAATAAAAACAGTTCAATTAAACATGTAACAATACTTCACACCTCTACATAGATAACATAACTGACTAAATATAACATCAAATGGAGAAAAGATTATGTCACAGCTTATTTCCTCCCCCTCCCTGTACAATGACCTCTATATAGATAACACTGACCCATCATTACATCACTACTGACAATAGATGTCACAGCTTATTTCCTCCCCCTCCCTGTACAATGACCTCTATATAGATAACACTGACCCATCATTTTATCACTACTGACACTAGATGATGTCACTGCTTATCTCCTCCCCCTCCCTGTACAATGATCTCTATATAGATAACACTGACCCATCATTACATCACTACTGACAATAGATGATGTCACAGCTTATCGCCTCCCCTCCCTGACATACCTCTATATAGATAACTGACCCATCATTACATCACTACTGACAATAGATGATTCACAGCTTATCTCCTCCTCCCGTACATGACCCTAATATTGATAACACTGACCCAAGTTACATCACTACTGACAATAGATGATGTCACCAGCTTATCTTCCTCCCCTCCCGTTACAATGACCTCTATATAGATAACACCGACCCTCATTACATCACTACTGACAAAGATATGTCCAGCTATCTCTCCCCCTCCTGTACAATGACCTCTATATGATAACACTGACCCATCATTACATCACTACTGACATAGATAGATGTCACGCTTATCTCTCCCCCTCCCGTACACATGACCCATATAGAATAACACTGACCCATCATTACACTCACTACTGACATAGATGTGTCACAGCTATCTCCTCCCCCTCCCTGTACAATGACCTCTATATAATAATACTGACCCATCATTCACTCACTACTGACAATAGATTAGTCACAGCTTATCTCTCCTCCCCCTGTACAATGACCTCTATATAGATAACACTGACCCATCATTACAATCACTACTGCAATAGATGATGTCACAGCTTATCCTCCTCCCCCTCCCGTACAATGACCTCTTATATGATAACATGACCCATCATTACATCACTACTGACAATAGATGATGTCACAGCTTATCTCCTCCTCCCTGTACAATGACCTCTATAGAGATATGACCCATCATTACATCACTACTGACATAGATGATGTACAGCTTATCTCCTCCCCTCCCTGTACAATGACCTCTATATAGATAACACCGACCATCATACATCACAACTGAAATAGATGATGTCACATCGTTATCTCCTCCTCCTCCTCCTGGTACAATGACCTCTATATAGATAACACTGACCCATCATTACATCACTACTGACAATAGATGATGTCATAGCTTATCTCCTCCCCCTACCTGTACAATGACCTCTATATAGATAACATTGACCCATTATTACATCACTACTGACAATAGATGATGTCACAGCTTATCTCCTCCTCCCTGTACAATGACCTCTATATGATAACACCGGACCCATATTACATCACTACTGACAAGATAGATTGTCACAGCTTATCTCTCCCCCTCCCGTACAATGACCTCTATATAGATAACACTGACCCATCATTACACATCATACTGACATAGATGTGTCACAGCTATCTCCTCCCCCTCCCTGTACAATGACCTCTATATAATAATACTGACCCATCATTCACTCACTACTGACAATAGATTAGTCACAGCTTATCCTCCTCCCCCTGTACAATGACCTCTATATAGATAACACGACCCATCATTACAATCACTACTGCATAGATGATGTCACAGCTTATCCTCCTCCCCCTCCCGTACAATGACCTCTTATATGATAACACTGACCCATCTTACATCACTACTGACAATAGATGATGTCACAGCTTATCTCCTCCTCCCTGTACAATGACCTCTATAGAGATATGACCCATCATTACATCACTACTGACAATAGATGATGTACAGCTTATCTCCTCCCCTCCCTGTACAATGACCTCTATATAGATAACACGACCATCATTACATCACTAACTGACAATAGATGATGTCACACGTTATCTCCTCGCCTCCTCCCTGGTACAATGACCTCTATATAGATAACACTGACCCATCATTACATCACTACTGACAATAGATGATGTCACAGCTTATCTCCTCCCCCTCCCTGTACAATGACCTCTATATAGATAACACTGACCTATCATTACATCACTACTGACAATAGATGATGTCACAGCTTATCTCCTCCTCCCTGTACAATGACCTCTATATAGATAACACTGATCGATCATTACATCACTACTGACAATAGATGATGTCACAGCTTACCCCGTGGCACAATTACATGTCTGTTGTAGCAAATCAGCAAGAAATTTAGAATCAAAAGAATTTCTATTGTTTGACTCTGACATTTGTTTTAGTGATTTTTATTTACTTCTTTTTCACTAAAAGAGTAACTGTAAAGTTTTTTTCACAAATCAATATCTCTTGGAATATAAAACAACTTTGACTATTATCTTTGTTACCTAGATACACAGTTTCTTCAGATTACCTCATGGCTGCAATGGCTGCTTCATCTGCATGTGCTGACCTATGAGTTTGTAGTTTGTTTACACTTTGCTTTTCAGTCGGTTTCATGGGAGGGGTGGAGCTGCTGCTCCCTGCTCTCAGAGGAGGAGGACATGTGACAGTGTATGTATCAGAGTATGATTTTTTACAGAGCAGTGGATACTGCTGCCTATGAGTCCCTCCATCCAAGTATATGATTCTACAGAACTTTATCTGTTTGTCTCTTCTCCTTCTGCTGCTCACTTCCCCCACCTTGTCATCAGCAGTATCAGCTCTGTGCAGATAAGTTGTCAACCCTATGTACTCACACAGCACCAGCATAGACTTCATGCAACTGGTTTACTTATGATTTCTACCACTAATTACATGTTCCCTGCTCCTCCATGTGATGGAAGCTACCAGGCTGGTCACTATATATATTCTGTATGTGCAATGTTCAGTGGATTTACTTGTACGAAACAAATTAGATTAAATGCTAAATGCTTTTAGAGAGAACACAAGGCATCATGGGATCTGTGGGCTAGTTAAATGGCCTCAGCTTGAGGGCAGAGACTGACATAAGTCTCCGCCCATTTCACCTCTGGTGAAAGATTTTTGTCAAACACTTTCAGAACAGAAAATGCCATAACTTTGGAAAGAAAAGGCTGAGCAGAACAAAGTAGGCATCATTCTGTTTGTTTTCCAAGGTAGAATGATAATATATAGCCATCCTAAAATAGTACCACTCAAAAATGCATCTAAACCTGCATAAAAATAGCCCTTCGGAAAAACAAATATTTTATCGCTCACAAAAGTGCCTTCATAAACCCACTTAAAGTCAAAAATTCTATAGGTCAAAACTGGCTAATACAGGGCCCTCCTTCCCTTCTGCACCTCTCTGTGCATCCATACAGCAAGTAAAGTCCACATGCGAGGTGTCTTCGTACTCAAGAGAAATTGCGTAGTACATTTTAAGATGGGTTTTACCTTTTTATTGATACTACTGACAAAATCAGACCATTCTAATTTTTACCTTCATTTTGTTTTAATAACTACGAAGATCTCAAAGCTTTCTAAAAGCTGTTTAGAGTAGTTTGAAGGGTAAAGATTTGAAAATGTACTATATAAGTAGTTACTAATATTATATATTTCAAAGCTCATTTAAAACAAAAATGACCAAAAGCGTCAAGATGGGGAAAACTAATGTTCGATATGTAATCCGTGTCTATTTAAAAAATTATGAAAACATAAAGGAGACATATGGGAAATGTTAGATAGCAGATAAAAATATTTATCTGAAAACAAGATGATTTAGAATTCTGAAAATTTTTTTCAAATGATTTTTTTAAATTTTTTTTTAAATAAAGGCAAATTTTATCAAACAAAATTAACTACTAATGTGGAGTACAACATGTGATGAAATATCTATCTTAAAATCACTTTGGTTAGTTCAGGAGTTAAAAAGTTATAACCATATAAAGAAATGCATGTCAAATTAGGAAAAAAAAGTGGAACTGTAATGTACGTGTAGGGTCTTCTTTTCTTTAGGCAGAAACTTTATTATTCCGAAGAAAACTTAAAACATAAAATTATGCTAATTACCTTCTTGTGTAACAAGCTCTCTGAATTAAGCTGTTTGGTGCTCCTACTTTCCCTCATTATTCCCAACACCTTGCTCCGCCTATCAACTCCCCTTCCCACTGTCTCCCCATTCCCGAGAGTCGGTGACAGCAGCTGGGTCTTGGAAGGTCTTGTACAGTGCTTCCCGTCTTCAGTGAGAGAAGCCGCTTCTTGGGGGTTAGGGAAGATGATACGGTAAGATATGATAAGCTAAAATATGATAAGGAACACTAGGATTGCCACATGGCTTCACTTCGAGAGCCTGGAGCTCCAGAAGCTAATTATCATAATTTTAAAGCTTTCAAGTAGGAAAAAAACCCACAATGGCCGCACGTCTTCCTAAAGGTTCCACTTCTTTTATTCCTAAAATAGATTATATGTACAAACAATGCATTTTGGCGGTAAGCTAGTGCCTTCTTCAGGTTAAAAACATATATAATAATACAAAATAGTGAAGTGTTTCACTATTACAATAGTTTTTATTATTATATATGTTTTTAAAGTGATGAAAGCACTAGTACAGTCCTGAAACGGCTGAACGGCTGAACATATAATCTATTAGAAGAATAAAAGAAGTGGAATCTGTTGGAAGACCTACAACCACTAAGCTTCGGACATCTGCACCAGGGGTTTATCTATCCAATGCATGCTGCCTTTCCAAGCAAAACATACATTATGCCTGAAAAAAAACTCTAATGTTAGCATTCTACTCTCCCAAAAACCTCCTGGTACCAATAACTGCACATGAGTTTTTTGCGCTACTTGTCTCCCCTGGCTATTTGTCCATCCTTACCTTATAATTTTAAAACTTAGTTTTGTCTCCCCCGACTATTGTGTCTCTGACTGAAAACTAAATGATTGATTTCATTTAAAGGACATCTACCACCAGGATGAAGGATTGTATACCAAGCACACTGACATACTGGTGTGGGCCCCTTATGGCAGGATCCACTCTTCGTTCAGAATTTTAATCTCCTGTTTTTACATAAAAAAATTGTAAATATTATGCAATTGAGCCTGAGGGGCTCCATGCTCCATTGATATCTATGGAGCTTGGAGCCCCTCAGAATAATTTGCATAATTTTTAAGACCTTATTTTTGTAAAAAACAAGAGTTTAAGAAGCTAAAACAAGAGCGGGTCCTGCCACAGGAGATACACATCAGTATGTCAGGGTGCCTGGTTTACAATCCTTCATCCTAGTAGTAGATGTCCTTTAAGTTCTTTCACTTATAGTGAAGGGCTTCTTAGTATCGTACACAGGTTGCTCCTCTATCTTATCCTTTCCCCATGAGATTTATATTTAACTTTCAGGTGTCTGGTGTCTTTTCTTAGAACTTGGAGAAATTGATTTATGCCACTCTTATGAATTATTCTCTTTTCAGCAATGACTTCAAGTATAGATTTCTTCTCTGCCAAAAACATCTCACATCATTGTTTTGTTGACTTCGTTTAACTTGTGCAGTCTGATACATTGCAATCTTTCTCCCTGAACCGTTTGAGGAACATCTTGGAGGAAAATCCCTTAAATAATGATATTTATTGCTCATCAAATAATAATAAATTGTTTAAGATAAAAGCAGACATAGAAAATATTATGTTTAAAGGAAACCTACCATGAGGAATCTACTATCAGAAGTAGATGTGATGGTAGATTCCTCCTGCTGCCTCTGCCCTAATCTGTAATTTAATAATCCTGGAACATAACCTAACTTTATTATAGTAATATGTAAATTACCTGCAGAGGCTACTGGGGCATGTACTAGCCTGGCCGGGCACTAAGAGCTAAGGCTACTCCACACCCCCAGTAGCCTCTGCAGTTCATTTACATATTACTAAAATTAAGTTTTTAACAATTAGGTTATGTTCAAGTATTATTAAATTACAGATTTGTACAGAGATAGCAGGAGGAATCTACCATGACATCTACTTCTGATAGTAGGTTCCTCGTGTTAGGTTTCCTTTAAGAGTTTTAAATTGAACACAGTGGGGGTCATTTACTAAGGGCCCGATTCGTGTTTTCCCGACGTGTTACCTGAATATTTCCGATTTGCGCCGATTTTCCTTGAATTGCCCTGGGATTTTGGCGCACGTGATCGGTTTGTGGCGCATCGGCGCTGGCGACGGAAATCGGGGGGGGGGGGGCAACGGTAACCCGACGGATTTGGAAAAACCACCGCATTTTAAAAAAAAATTGGCGGGCCATACTCACATGCACCACGGTGAAGACGATGAACTCCGGGGCACCTCGGCGGACTTCGGCACAGCAGTGCCACCTGGGGACATCGAGCGCAGGACCTTCATGAATCGCCGGAAGACCCAAACGCTCGTCAGAGAAGCCGCCGCTGGAACGCGAATGGACCGGGTAAGTAAATGTGCCCCAATGCTGAAGGGCTCATCCACAAATACTCAACTCTTCAATGTAAAAGTCATTGATGACCTCTGGCTGGAGGACCCATGTCTGGTTTTAAATGGAGGGAGAATCCAGCTATTACTCATGAAGTGGATAGATAACAAAAATAGAAACCAAGAAAACCAGAATACGCAACTTAACACCACTTCTGTGTATTGAACCAGCATGTTATGTGTAAGTTAAAGAGAACCCGTCAGGCAAAATAACCCCCCTAAACTAAATATATTTTCATAAACTGCCATTAGAGAGCATTGCCTCTATCCCTTCATTGTCCCTCTACATGCCTGTAAATCTAAGCAATGAGGCCCTAAAGCTGTATGCAAATGACGTGTGAAATGTCCAATGATCCATTATCATATTCAAGCTGTCCAGCTTATTCATGAGCAGGAGGTACAGCCACACCCCCAGTGCATGACTGACAGCCTGTATAATGATGTGAGGCTGTATAATGGTGTGAGGCTGTATAATGATGTGCTTCCTGCAGACTGTATAATGCTGTGATGGCTCCTCCATGTGCTTCCTGGACACGCCCCCTGCAGCCTGTGAGTGTGTATAGGAGAGATGCAGCAGCTCCAGGCAGCCATGTTATAGCAGAACATGTCAGGTACTTGTGTCTGTGTCTCTCACGTGTCAGCAGATGCAGCACAGACACTAGCAATGCTTTACTAAACATCACACACAGACATGAGCAGGGGGAGGAGAGGGGAGGGGTAACAGGAGTGACATTACTGCCTCTGTCCATGTGACTAGCCTCATTTACATAATAAAGAAAAGATGATTTTGCAATGATTAATGTATAAATTGACTAGATAAAGGCTGTGATGGGATCCTTGGGAGCTGCTCCAACAGGTAGTGGTGGCAGAAATAGTGACAGAGACCTGATGACAGGTGTCCTTTAAGTTACTATGTTTTATAGGTGACACATTCAGTATCTGTGGGGAACATTTATCTTTAGCTCTTTTAATTACAATATTTGGCATGTGGTTCAATACATTTAACATGTTTCACCTTTCACTGCTTCCACTGTCATTAGAATGTTTTCTCCAGCCTCCGCCATTCCCAAATAATCAATGTCTGATTTTCAGATAGGGGGAGGCAGCTTTTTGTTTCAGGCCAAGACTGTCCATCTGACAAGAGAGACCCTTAGTGACACATTGGGTACTGGAACTCTGCTGCTTCTCAGAAAGGGGATTTTGGATTAAAGTAGATGGCATAGCCCCACTTTTGTGACAGTTAAGTATTGACATTAATTGATAGGAAATGATAGGGTCTACATAAATCATTCAGTGTCACCAAAAACATCAGAGCAACACCATATCAAAGAAAGAGTTGGTGTTAGTTCTTAGTGGAGGATCAGTGGGCCTAGACGGCCTAGACATGTTCCATTATGGATATGGAGGGGGTAGGATGGGCATGAGGTACTGTGCCTTGAGTTGATGGGAATTAATGAAACCCCTGTAGCACCTTCCATAAAAGGCCCCCAAAACCCGAAGTAGTGTACGTCCCAAAAATAATTCAAACTGTTGATGGCCTTTCTGCATCTAGACTAAGAGTGCACTCTACTTAGATTAATTAACCAGATCAATAAGGTCAATGGCATGCCTCGTAATATCGCCGGGTTTAGTTAGAGATCTAAGTAAAGAGATTTAGCCAACAACTAGTACAGTCAGATGGGTCTTTCTTGGGTTGGGGAATAAACGGTTATATATAGGAGGCTAACATCGTGGAAGGAGTATCCCTTCAAGAAACCATTAAACAGCTAACCATGTAAGGAGAGAGGGTATAAATATGATAGGACATCAGGGCCTTTTTCCATTTTTTTAAACTTATAAAAATAAAATATTTTTATTGACTTCTCTAACATAATCCCAAAACCTGATAACTTACAGAAGAGTTAAAAATCTTTTAAAATAAAGAAGGAAATGAAGGAATTAATGGGCTAAAAGTTTTACTCTTGTTTTCATCTTCTCTTTCATAGGTCTATTAATGTCAAGTATCCATTAGTCATTTTGAGACTTCAGATCAAGTCAACATACCATAGTCAAAGAATGCTTTACCTAAGTCGCTCTAGCTTTTTGAGGACTAGGTAACATTTTACTTTTACTTTGTTAATGCTATTTTCTGATTCCATTTTGTTGGTATTACCTTAATTGACTCATAGAAAAACCCTTCCTTAACTTGAACCTGCAAAAAGAAGCCATAAAATAAAATGTAAAAAGTTATCTAAGGCTGGATTTTAAAGAGCCCAACGTTTTCCTTTAGTTTACTCCGCTCACGCTGAAAATAACTACTCCATGGCATCTTTCGGTCACCGAAGACTTGCTCTATTATAATGGACCCAGTTCCTTCTTGAAAGTGAATAAATATTGATCCTTAGGATTCATAATCAAATTCGCTTTACCTGGGCTTGAACACTTGGATACAGGTTGTTGACCACACGCTTTGTTATCTGGAAGCATTTTATCAGATTGGTGTTTAATTAGTTAAAGGAAAAATAGCAGTAAGTTTAACAAAAAAAAATATAAACATGCTAAAACATATGCTTCCCTTCATCCCGATCCTGGTGGTGTTCTTCGTTAATCTTAAAGTTATGGGATCGCATGGAAAAAAAGACTTACAATTAGGTGGTTGGAGCACGGGGACAAGATGTCCGGCACTCCAGGCTGCTAATTATTCAGGCCTCCTGCGTGATATCACCTTGTCTTAGGTGTTTTTTGTGTTTGTTAATTAGCGTGTGTTCTTGTTAGTCTAATATGATTGTCTGATTTGTGGTTGGGTTTTTTTTTTTTTCTAAGTCTTAATTTTATGTGCAAATCAAGATCAATAAATTGCAGCAAACACAGAGGGAAAATGCATTGCCAGAAGGAAGACTCCACTAGATCAGCCTCCTCAAAACATGCACCTTTGATGCCCGCAACAACGTTGTGTACTCATTCAACCCTTACATGCTCAACCAGCAAATAATGGAGTAGCGTGTACTAGAACTGGGATCTCTTCATCTAAGGGTTCTTTCAAATTTGCGTTGGTGCTCAGCTTCAGTTGCGTATCGATTGTGTTTTGTATCTGTTGTGTCTATGTTTTTCCTCCATTTTTTTCCATGAATCATCCTTTTGTCTGGAGGCTTTACATTGCTTTAAAAACATCTTTTTCAAGGCTTTTTCAGCCTTACCTGTGAGCCATAGGTCCATATTTATCATAGGCCGGGGCTCATTGCATAGTCACAGCTGCTGCCCAGCATTTATTCTACGCCAGGCAGGGCTGAATTTTATGTCACCTGTGGCCGCGAGTGCACCGGCGCAGGGACAGTAACGCCCCGCGCTGGCACATTCCCCACTGAAGTGAAGGTGGAGAGGGCAAAATAGTTGCAAGTGCTAGCAATAAACTTTTCATAATTTTTTTAACGGACAACAGATCAGTGAGAATACAAGCCAATGCGAAAACACCCATATGAATCAATGGCTTTGAGAAGTATCAGTAGCATTTTTAATGTTGTTTTTAATTTTAAATTCATAATTGTTTTTTAATTTTTTCAACATGTCTCAAAAATCATAAATCTCTATAGAGTCATGTTTAATGGTATGCCAAGCCTAACCTATCCTTTCCACTCTCAAAATGCTAGAGTTGCTTTCTATGTTATACATAAATAAGAAATTAAATAAATAAACAGAAAAATACATTCAAGAGACATTGCTGTGACAACACATAAACATTTTTTTGAATTATTTTTGCAAAGAATTTAGCAAAGAAAAATATGGATCTATAAAGAAATATTAGAAATATATTTAAAAAAAAAAATTCCTTTGTATGCAAAGTTGAAATCTATGCTAAACCAAGCTAATCCTTAAAGGAAGACTTCTATTTTTTTGTCTGTAAAAATGTTGTACAATGTTAAAAGAAAGTATTTATAAAAAAAAATCACAGCCTGTTATTTTTATTACTATCATTGGCATTTGTATATTATAATTTTTTTTTTATTAATTGGTCAGTGGAGTAGGGGCTAGTGTTTACAAAGTTTCAGATTAGATTAAAATGTGTCTAAACATCTGGATCAGTAAGATCGATGTCTAGTTTAGCTCAACCAAGTGCAAAGCAAGTTTGGACAAAATTACAGAAAGGTATCAAAAAATGTGCTAAAAAATCTGAGAATTTTTCTACTAAATACTTAGTGCCCCCCTTAGTGTCTCCAGACTTTTTTTCTTATCCATAATATATATTTTGCATTGTGCTGGATACATAGCATAATACATTTATTTTCAGTATATATATAAAAAAATTACTTGATCTACTATAAATATCTTATACGGCTATAGCAAAATAGAAAAACAAATAAAGAAAATTATGATACATGGAAAGCAAATTTGAAAAAAAAATATTTGTATTTTCATTTGATAAGAGTAAACAAAAGTTATAAATCCATTCAAATAAATAAAGAAATGATGACATAAATGGGTTGAAGGTCAAGTATACTTAGTCATACTTTAGTCAACATAATTTTGCCAAGAAAAATGCTTTTCCAATTAATGTTCTTGTTTTTTTTAGGATTAGATAACATTATTGGAACATTTTACATTCTGAATGCTATTTAGTGTTTCCCTTTTGTTGGTTTTACCTTATCTGGCTTAGAGAAGTAGTTATCCAGAACCTGAATCCAAAACGAAAACTATTGCAACCTATTGAAAAAGTCATTATCAGGTTGGCTGCAGTGTACTGTGCTAAATAAATATGGGTTAAAGGGTCCAATGTTTCCATTAGTTTTATCTGACTCATACAGGAAAAAATTATCCCGTGGCATCCTTGGGTCAATAAAGATTTGCTTTATCAGATTGTCAGGCTCTCTTATTGGCCATGCTATTTTTTTCTCTCTCTTATTGGTCATTTTAACATAAAATATTTTAGCTTTGTTTGGATATCTTAAAGACTTAACATAAAAAGGAAAATGAAAGTATTCAGTATAAGTATATATATAAAAAATGAAAAATATTATGAAATAAAGTTTCTGCTCTAAAAGGTGAAGTTTCGCTGTGGGCACCAAGAAATCAGAAGACATTGGTCTTGATAGTGTTATTTTCACTTCTTTAGCCTGGTTTAGACCATATTTCTTCTAGAAGTTGAATAATTACCAATTCTTAAGACTGATTGAAATCGGAATTTCACTGATTGTCCACATTGATGAGAGCTACTAGTGTATGTGGAAGCATATTATCAGATTAAAGTTTCAAAAGTTAACACCTTACAAGGGTCAACCTATTCCCAACTATAGATCTTTAATGATTTGAGTAAAGAAACAAAAATAAACTCTATGCATCAGCTATTTTTTTCTTCTTAACCAAAATTCTTACCAGAATAAATACTTTATAGTAGCAAGGATAAATTTGCCATATTTTGGAAAAAAGAAAACTGAAATGTTACTTTGGAGCACAGAAAAGAAGTGAACACTACTGTAAAATTTGGGAGGAAAGCCCCTTATTTATGCAAGTACAAAACATGGGTCACTAACTAGTGAAAGAGCAGAGGTTTGGACGTTTTTGCTATCCACTGATGGGTAAGCTATTTTTAGATTTTTAATCCCCACATTTCAGGATGTGGAGATACCCAAAATAGTTATGAGTTTATTTGTTTTTTATTTTTTTATGAGTCTTAAGGAAAGGGGGTTGATTTGAAGAGTGTTATTTGGCAGCCATAGGAGCCTCCCAGAAGCAGTCATGGCAACCAATCATCGACCCCTGATAATATCACAGGGGGTTGTTGATTGGCAATAATATGGAGGAGTATATGAGGAGTTGCTGTTGAAATGGCTGATTTTGACCATGACACCTCACAGGTAAACTGCTGCGGCACCACCAATAGCAGCAAGTAGTGGCAGTTGTCACTGTAAAAATTCAAGCAATTCGATATTTTGGAATATGGAGATAAAAAGTGGAGGAGCCACCTACTAGGCAAACTCCCAAATTTAGCCAATAGTTCACAACAATATAAAAAGATGTTAGTGCTCTACTCCTTTGCATATCCCAAAACGGGTTAAAAATTGAGGACTTCTTTGGTAATTCCTCCTGGTTGTTTGCTCTTTTCCTGTATTGGTTTCCATTATAGTGGAAGTGGAACGAGGTCTATAACGGAAACTAGTACGGGAAATGAGAGAACAGCCAGGAGGAATTAACCTGTTTTGGGATCTGGTGAATCTGTTCTTTGGATTGATCATATGAGAATCTATGCAAAGGAGTAGAGCACTTACATCTTTTTATATAGTTGTCACTGTAAGCCTGGGAGCCTTCTCCATACAATCTTAATCGCTTGAGGACTTATATGTATGGACAGTCTGCCAGAGGTTAAAAAGTTAATAAAGCTTTGTCATTAAGCCATGTGTAGCCCAGAATGATGCCTTCCGAAAATGCAAATAGTCGAACAGAAAAAAAAATCTTCATATGGCTTTGAAGAAAACAAGTTCAAAGGTTTCAGAATGAGGAAGTGCAAAAAAATTGTAATTGGACATTTTAGCGGTTTAAAAATTTTTTTAAATAATTTCCAAACTTAACAACTGTAAACAGTTTTTTACTTTGCAAAACTCACAAAATGCATTAAAATATAAAAAGTGAAGGATTAAAGGGGTTTAATATTTTAGTCATTTCCTTCTTCTCTTCTATCAATTGGTTTATTTATGTCTGTCACGGGTGCTCCTGCAACCCATGTCACAGGTTGCAGGCGCACCCATTTGGCTCCCCTTTGCCTCCTCACAACAGCAGCAGGTCCACTTACTGCGCTGTGCTCCAGCAACGGTCTACTCACTCCAGCTCGCATCCCCGCCTCCTAGGCCTCGCGCACGCCGGCTGTCTGAGATTTATAGGGCCAGCTTACCGCTAAATGGGGCTGGCCACCTGGCAATTTATAAATAGCCAACCTCTTCCCTCATGCCCCGCTGGATCTTTGTGCCTTGTGCCTGAGAGAAAGCTTTGACCCTATGCCTTGAGATTGTCTGCTGAATTCCTGTTGTGACCCTGGTTCTGTTCCCGACTTTGCCCCTGTGCTGCCTGACCTGACCTTCCTCTACGTACCGACTCTTATTCCCTTGCTGCCTGTCCTGACCTGGCTGTCCCCAACTATGGTTCTCCTTTACGGCTCTGTACTTTGCCTTGGCCGCCAACTACTTTGTGGTGGGCTCTGGTGAAAACCAGGTACCACTTAGACTCCGCTCCCAGTTGTTGGCTTATGTCATTGTCCATGGTGGTACAGAGGGTCCACTACCACTTATCCTGACAATGTTCAGTGTCCTATTTATGGTGATGGTAGAACCCCCTCTCCTCTAGGTGTAGAGGATGCCCCCGTCTATTACAATGACAGAATTTCCTCTCCTCTGGACATAGACGGTTGACCCAGTCTGTTCCATCCAACGACAGCCCTAAGTCTTTATCTACTGCAGCTTTACCTAGTAACTGGAGATAAGCGCTCCTCCTGACCAATTACAGCCATAGCTAGTAGCTTTGGGCATCATTTTGGCAGATCAACTTAAGCATTGCCAATTTGACAATATGTTAGGGTCGCTTGGAAGGCACTTGAAAACGGGACCCTCATCTCATCTCTTCTAGTAATTCGTTAGTTAGATCTGACCCAGATTGAAAATGAATTTCCCGTGACATCATTAGGTCAAGGAAGAGTCACATTATTTGATTTTTTTTCACTCTTATTGTCCATTTTGTTTTCATAGGATGACTAAGACCATTTTACTTGTTCTGGTTTTAAATATTGACCACCTATTATTAGGTTCCATGTCCAACAACTGGAATACTGTACACCGATGATTGCCAACTCAGTACCAAAGGCCAGAGATGCCATATATATTCAGCATCTGACTTGTGTGCAAAACACAATAAGCAGAGCCACTGAATAAGAATTCTACCACATAAGTTTCCAAAAAATCACATATGAAGA
The DNA here is from genome assembly GCA_019512145.1 of Engystomops pustulosus. NCBI lineage: Eukaryota > Metazoa > Chordata > Amphibia > Anura > Leptodactylidae > Engystomops > Engystomops pustulosus. Next base: position 259,069,359 of record CM033642.1, read on the forward strand.
CGGAAAGTTTGACTTTTGCTTCAAACTATGTCTACACCCATCCAATATTTCCATTGTCTTGTTTATTTCTGGCTCTTCCGATTCTGACATCCAACTTTCTGCATTAGATTATTTTTACAATGTTTGTAAAATTCCCATAAAGTCGGAGTATTTTCAACTCCTAATTTCTCGTTGTTCAGTCTGTAACCATAGATTTCAAGGCCATCCAGTTCACCACCTAGAGAGCTGATGGACATGTTTCTTTTGTGTTGCTTTAACTAAAATAGAAGATTAGTTCTTGCTTGATAGATTCTTTGTCTTCATGAATATTTAAAAAGGATTTCCAGTCCCTTAAGATTATAGCTGTATTTGAGAAGTGATACATTCTCATTTGTGTTCTATTTCTGTATGATCCTGGCGCTGTATGTTGATATTTTTTTTTTTGCTGTAAAATGCGAATTTTGTTAGTATTAATGTGATTTTGTTGAATTGATGAGAATATTAACATCTAGTAGAATGGGGCACATTTACTTACCCGGTCCATTCGCGTTCCAGCGGCGGCTTCTCCGACGAGCATTCGGGTCTTCCGGCGATTCATGATGTCCCACTGCTGCGCCGAGGTGTCCACCAGGTGTCGCTGCTGCGCCGAGGTCCGCCGAGTTGCGTCGGAGTTCACTGATCTCTTCCTGGTGCATGTGAGTATGGCCCGTGCGACCAATTTTTTGTTTTAAATGCGGCGGTTTTTCCGAATCCGTCGGTTTTCGTTCGGTTTCGCCCGATTTCCGTTGCGTGCATGCCAGCGCCGATGCGCCACAATCCGATCGCATGCGCCAAAAACCCGGGGCAATTCATGGAAAATCGGTGCAAATTGGAAATATTCGGGCAACACGTCAGGAAACCGCGAATCGGGCCCTTAGTAAATGACCCCCAATGTGTGTTATTGGTGACAAAAGTGTAAAGATAAATAAATATAGTCACGGGAAGGTAAAATAGGTTAAAGGGGCCACTTTTCTTTGTGTTTTTGTAATGTGTGTGTAAGTGCTGGGGGCAGGAAAAGAGGTAATTTACCAATAAAAATCTATTAATAGCTCTGCTTTCTTGATATGTAAAGTGAAGCCTCCGGTATTTTACCTCATCAGCGAGACATTTCTGACCATAAAATGGCTGCAGATGGAGGGTCATGTGATCTCTATCTGTCCATGAGCAATTGCCCTGCCAGGGAAAAGTGACTTTGTCACTGGCCTAGCAAAGTTAGCTGCCCAAGGATTTTTTGCTTAAATCTAAGACTGCAAAAGCATAATATATCCCTTATTGTCCCCTAATATATGTTTAAAATCCAGGTGTGAATGTAGGAAAAAGTTGCAATTTTGGTTCAAACCAAAGTTAAAAAGTAGCAACTAAACTCCTGACCAAATGTAAGAAAAACATCAATACATCAACCTAAAATAAATTAAAGAAATCAAAACCCCTGAAAAAAACAGAAAGGACACACAAATGCCCCAACTAAAAACAAATGACCCCCAGCGGCTCAGATCTGGGGAAACTCTGCTCATGGATAACATTTAATATATTTTCTTTTTGGGGATATTTTGGTATTTTATTGTCTATTGATTTGGATTGATTTTTTTCAATATTTCATAGACCATATAAGGACCAATACTAAGAGGAAAACACCAAGGGCAGATGTATCATAAGTGCACCCAGTGCAACGGAATCCGTAAAAAAAAAATTTCAGTGCAGAAATTAATGTAGTTTTCTGCTGGATGCTAACATACTGCATATCCTCACATTCAACAATGGAAGTTTGCGCTCAGAATTACTGATGAGCAGACCCATCAGTATTTGGGTCCGATGGGTTTGGTCAAACAAAAGTCTGTGGACCCAAACCCAAATCCAATGGCAACCATTGCTTGTTAAACTGCTGACCAATAGTTAACACCCATGAACAGCTGCTGGCACTAATTGGGGGTGTTATGCTTTACATGCCGCAGGTATGATGGCTGGCAATGTTGCTCCCCATGATGTCACCGGGAGCATAAAGATCCTTGCCAAAATGCAGTCCAGGCAACTACATGTCGCGGGGAGCCTTGCCTATGGCATGTGAAGGATTTCCAATTTTTCAACATACTTTCTGCATAAATTCCTCACAGTTTCTAGATCTCTGCTTGCTGTAATTCTACAGAAAGCTTCTATGTTTACTTCCGGTGGATAGGAATCTGTCCATGGTGATATGATGGACACATGGGAACATGAGCTGTTAAATAACACAGCTCTCGTCACTATCTGTGATTCTAACGCCTCCTTCACCTATTTGACATCACATGACCATGGTCATATTTCTATCCACTGAAAGTAAACATAGAACCTTCTTATAGAATGACAGCAAGCAGAGATTTAGAAAACCATGAGAGATTGATGCAGAAAGTATATTTCAAAATTGTATAACTTTCACTTACACAAACAATCAATTATTTGCTAAAAGTAGACAACCCCAATTAACTACTAGATAGTTAGGGTCCTTTCACTGTTCATTTACATTGAGTCTCTTTAATGTCCATCCTTAGATATCTCTGAACCTTTCACAGTTTAGAGGAAACCTGTGATCAGGAGCCCTTTTTTTGGCTCCCCCATGTCCCCATAGAGAATAGTGTGCACATTCCAAAAGAGTTTTCATAGGAAAACCGGATTTTTCTAAAGATAAGTTAAGTTGGGGGAACTGCTTGTCACTGGCCCCTCCCATGGGACTATGTATACAGCTCTGCATACAGAAAGGTAAATTTTCATCTAACTTATCTTTTTTTTTTTAGAAAATGCCAGTTTTCCTATAAAAAAAACTCTTTGACAATGTGCACACTATTCTCTATGGAGACATAAGGGAACCCAGAATAAGGGCTCCTGATGACAGGTTCCAATAATATAATCTATAAACAAAGAAGACTTAAAGAGAACAAAGACAAATGACTTCGTAGTAAGCCCCATTTCATTTCTGCACTTAAGTCATAGAAATCCAGTCCACAACATATTTTTTTCTTCCCTTTCGGTTTTCTATCTTGTGGCCGTACTGTATTATCAAGTATTATTACCTCTCTTACCCTTTTGATTCCCACAGTAACCGAACTTTTTATTTCGTTCCTTGTTGTTTCATGCAAGGTCTGCTATATCACATCTCGAAATGTGTCCTTGTTACTTTTGTCTACATTCCTTTTCAGCAAGTGTAAAGTAAGGAGGGAAATTAAACATTCTTTCATGGAGATAGCTGACAAAGCTCACCTCCTCATCTCAAATAGTTTCAGTTAAAAGTAAGCTGCATAGAATTACCGCGCGCCTTCCCTGCCCTTCATCTAAAAGCTCTGTGGCGAGTATAAATTAAAGATAAAATGAAACATACCTATTGCAGAAATAAAGCTGACAAAGCTTGCCTTTGTACTTTCCACTTGCAGATTGAATGGAGCTGTATCTAGTAAATCCATTTGTATAGAATCACCATGCATCTGTCAGGTTTAAAATAATTAAAGGCGCTTTTCATAGAAACGTAAAGAAAGGAAAGAAAAAATTCCCAGCGAGCTGTCCTCGAGGTGTTGTTGACATTGAAAAGGTTAAACTATGACCCTCGGCCCACTATCGGACAACTCAAAAGATGTATTGAGTACTTATATGTAGGAGACTATTCACCTGCCTACACAATTTGCCCAACAACTTCAATTAAGAACTCTAAAAGGACTATATATATATATATATATATATATATATATATATATATATATATAGTATATATATGACACTGATAACAGAGCTACATGCACAAACTAGAACACACTAACCAAAATGTTTCTTACATTCATAATGGCATCTCCATAGTATTGGTCTACCGATGTCACTATCTCCCAGTTAATCAATGCAACTGGCTGATATACATAAAACACCTATCTCAAGAACAAAAAGCCAATTTAACAAACTTGCGTAATAAAATTTAATAAAGATATCGTTTTATTACACAAGTTAAATTGGCTTTTTGTTCTTGAGATATGTGTGATATGTAGATATAGAATTTTTTGTTTTAAATGCGGCGGTTTTTCCGAATCCGTCGGTTTTCATTCGGCCACGCCCCCCGATTTCCGTTGCGTGCATGCCAGCGCCGATTCGCCACAATCCGATCGCGTGCGCCAAAAACCCGGGGCAATTCATGGAAAATCAGCGCAAATTGGAAATATTTGTGTAACACGTCGGGAAACCGCGAATCGTGCCCTTAGTAAATGACCCCCAATGTGTGTTATTGGTGACAAAAGTGTAAAGATAAATAAATATAGTCGCGGGAAGGTAAAATAGGTTAAAGGGGCCACTTTTCTTTGTGTTTTTGTAATGTGTGTGTAAGTGCAGGGGGCAGGAAAAGAGGTAATTTACCAATAAAAATCTATTAATAGCTCCGCTTTCTTGATATGTAAAGTGAAGCCTCCGGTATTTTACCTCATCAGCCAGACATTTCTGACCATAAAATGGCTGCAGATGGAGTGTCATGTGATCTCTATCTGTCCATGAGCAATTGCCCTGCCAGGGAAAAGTGACTTTGTCACTGGCCTAGCAAAGTTAGCTGCCCAAGGATTTTTTGCTTAAATCTAAGACTGCCCCGGTTCAGGCACAGAAACAAGCTCAGAATTGGTTGTGACTTTTTGAGACTTTTGTTTTTAAAAGTTGCAAATCCGCTAAAGACCAAATGCCACATGTATTAATAAGGGAAAAACTCTAAGATACATCTGACCAGCAGAAAAGCCAAGAAAAGTCCCCAAAAACAGAAGGACAAAGCATAATATATCCCTTATTGTCCCCTAATACAGTGATTTTCAACCTGTGTGCCGCGGCACACTAGTGTGCTGTTGCTGGATTGTGTGTATACATCTTTTGTCATATCAACCTATTGAGGTATTACACAGTAAGCATAGTGCATAGTGTTGTTACACTATGGGGGTCATTTACTAAGGGCCCGATTCGCGTTTTCCCGACGTGTTACCCGAATATTTCCGATTTGCGCCGATTGTACCTGAATTGCCCCGGGATTTTGGCGAACGCGATCGGATTGTGACGCATTGGCGCCAGCATGCGCGCGACAGCAACCGGGGGCGTGGCCGAACGAAAACCCGACGTATTCGGAAAAACCGCCGCATTTAAAAACCGAAAATGTGTCGCTTGGGAAGCGCTTACCTTTACCTGGTCCAGCTCGGTGTATTCTGGCGCGTTCAGATGCTTTTCAGCGCAGCAGCGCCACCTGGTGGACGGCGGAGGAACTACCTTCATAAATCCCGGCCGGACCCGAATCCTGTGCAGAGAACGCGCCGCTGGATCGCGAATGGGCCGAGTAAGTAAATCTGCCCCTATATGCAAGATTTGCTAAATATTGGGACATATAGAATCCTGACCCATCTGGTTGACACTAAAACTCTAAAACTAGTATATAAATATATATAATTAGTTTTATGTAACATCTATATTTTTGGTCAGGTGTTTTGACCTTTACCAATTGTTGGTCATCAAATATCAATACCCATGAAACCCTTTTAAGTTCATATAACCCTATATCATTATACATGTATTGTGAAGAGTATAAAAAATACAAATAAGAAATTTAAATTTTAGTGTTTCCTATTTCCCAAAGATATATAAAAAAAAATGCTAAAAAAAAAGTCAGATGTAACCTATTATAGCACCAATATGGCAACTCATAGACAAATGTAGTTTCCTTAAATTTTTCTGTTTCAAGGGTTTTCCTATATTAATTCATGTCAGCGGTAATCTTCTTATATTTGTTATCCATTCATTTTAAAATGATCTTTTAAATGAATTATGCTAATGATATGCTACCCTACCCACACTTTTTGATGGTAGATTTCCTTTCATGAAAACTGTCAATTCATCATTCAATAGTTAACCATGAGGTGGGTGTTTGCAAAACTTGTTAGTTGAAGTCTGTCCGTTTCCTTATTCCGGGTTATGATGTGTTTGGTGGGTACTAGAGTGGTGCTTGACAGCTCATCTGAATAAAATGGCAGTGACCAAATGGCTGTAAGGTAAAAATGTGGGCAGCTGACAAGGGCTTTTCACAGTGTCATAAGTGTTGGATGTTTGAAGTGTTCCCACACAGCATGACTTTAAAAAAAGTTTTAAAAAGTTGTCCCTCGATAATTACCTTCTACAATAAAAATATAAATAACCTGAGAAGTTGCTCAAGCCTGTACAGAGTCATTCAATGTTATGTCAAAGTTTATGCCAAAGAGCATTACATGACTTAAAGGAGCTTGCCCATGAAAGAAAATTCCCAAATTTCGATCCCCTAGTGAATTTTTTTTTTTTCGATAAAAACCCTTTACTTTAAAATTTTACTCAGTTTTATTGTTGTTTTACCTCCTATGTCGGTGTAAAATTCCAGGGCGTGGGCGGGGACTCTCTGAGCATTCACTTTATGATCTCTCTAGTGCTGTGAGATGCTGTGTGCTGACAATCTGGTTAGATTATCAGGGTCCACGTATATCTACATTGTATCTAACACATAGAAAGACAGATGAGACAGATCAGAGATGAGAGATGATGAGATGGATGTAACACTCAATATACACTGTCATAAAGATAATAATAATAATAATAATAATTATAATAATAATTTATAATAAACAATGTATTGTCCCCGGGGGGAAAAGAATGTGTCACATCCAATTTAAAACACACAATACATAAAATACACAATACAGAAAACACAAAGTACACATACCATTTAAAACATCTAAAATATATGTATAAAAACATAAAAACAAATAGATAGCACATACAAAATATCACTTGTCTTTCATTACTAAGATTCCGATAGACCATGGGTGTTCATCAAATGAAGACCGCTTAGCATAAAAGATTTTTTTTGTACCTATCAGTGCGATATTTTATCTCAAGGAAACAATCACTAAAGCTGCTTCTCCGGGATTGTAATAGACTATAGAGAGGACGTGATGGGTTTGTCAACATCCACATACATGTCAGAGTAATACCGTATCCTATCCATCCACCCTTAGGCCAATTATGTTTGTCACTTTCTTTAGTAATTTTTTCACTAGCCTAATGCCCCCGCTGACAGAAAGAGACCCAAAGCAGATACCCCATAAAATAGTATACCCATGACTACTGATTCATAAAAACAAAAACAAAAAAAATCAGGAGCTTCTTATTGACACTAAAGGACCGTAATGATCATAGGAAGTAGAGCTTCCCCACCGCCTTCCTGTACGCCTGATCTACATGTGACCACCAATTCAATTTATCATCAAGTTTAACTCCTAGATATTTATACTCATTTACTTTTTCTATTTCCACCCCATCAATAACCATCAGATCAATTCGATCCCTCTTTTTCCGGGAAAAATGTATTACCATTTCTGCTGTGCCTCCCTCACTCTCCCCTGGAAAGAGAGCTTGTAGATTTACTCTCCTCACGCTGTTGCTTGCTGGCAGGAAGTCAGTGTGTGTCTGTGTGTGAGCTTGTCTTGGAATGTAGAAGGGGCTGGAGTGCAGAGAGCAGCTCAGTGCAGTGTCATACTGATAAAGACGGATAGAGACTGCTTGGAATCAGTAAAATGCTGCATTAAGATAACAACAGTAAATTATAGAATGTTTTATTTTGTTATCCAGAGTACATTTAGGAATCTTGTCTTTGTGAGAATATCCCATTACGGCAAGAAACAATTCAGTAGAGCTGCAAGGACAATCGTTTGTGCATAGTTTCACTGATCTCATCAGTGAGATTGGTTCTAACCTACTCTGGTTACCATTTACTTTAGTATGTTTGGAGGAAAGATTGCAATTTTTGTATACAGTTTTACAAATTGAAGGTAATAGGCTGGTCACTAATCAACCATCCGCACCCCGCAGCAATGATCTCAGGGTGCCGATGGTTTTGCATGGCAGTCCGGGGTACACTTACCCCGGAGCATCCTGTGTTAAAGGGGTTTTCCAGCCAATTATATATCCTGTAGATTGGGGCTAATTTGCTGATTCAGGGAGAGACCCAGTGATGACACCACAAAGATCAGGAGAATGGGGATCTTATGTACCCTCGTCGTAGCTCAAGATGAAGAGAGCAGCCCATTGTGCATGTACCTTCTACTCTATCCATTTCTATAGTGTTGATGAAGATTGCTGATTACAGTGCTGCAGTTTTCACTGTTTGGATTTTTCATCGATCCCTTACCAGGATCAACCATTTGTGGGCACCCTTCTTATCTTTCCATTATTAGAGTTCAGTTGATTCCTTTCAATTCCCTAAAAAGGTTTTGCATTACTGCTTAATATATGAATGCATATATATAACCAGATGAAGTATTGTAAACCAAACATACAGACATACTGGTGCGTGCCATCTCTGGCAGAATGTGCTGTTCTTTTAGCTTCTTCTGCCCTTGTTTTTTTTTGAAGAACGGGCTTTAAAAATTTTGCAAATAAGCCTGAAGGGCTCCAGCCTCCATTAACTTCTATGGAGCCTGGGGCCCTCAGCCTCGTTTGCATAATTTAAAAGCCTGCTTTGCTTAAAAACTATGGCAGATCCTGCCAGAGGTGTCACACACCAGTATGTTTGTATGTTTGGTTTCCAATCCTTGATCTGTCGATAGATGTCCTTTAATCAATATGTATTATATATCTACTGTACAGGAACCTCAGTCATTACCTTTCAAACATACTTATTTATTTATTTATTTATTTATTTTTTAATCTACTGACATAATCCACTTTGTCATCTGTATCGGGTCACAATGTTGGGTAAATCAAAAACTAATAACTTCTGGTTGCTTTTAGTGAGTTTACTTTTTTCTAAATCAATCCTCGAGAGAAAAAGCCAACTCAACTGAATTTCCTAATTCCAAAATTAATTGATTTTCGGTTCTGCATTAAAATTTTTGATTAAGGTAAACATGTTGTATGGCACGTTCAAATGATTCACACATTATTAGGACCAAAATTGGTCGCAATTGGAAGCGGCAATATGATTTGTTGTGACATAATTGGCAGATTAATATACAGTACACACTTTTTAATGTCTCACACAATTTTTGTAATTACTTTTTTTTTATACAGAGTAGAATAAAAATTGTCTATCATTCCTTTATAATTAAAATCTTTCAACTTCTTGTTCCATTTGTTACCCAATCCTGAACTACTGCCATTATTATCTTGGATATTGGTTTCGAAGTTCCATTTACAAGTCTTAAATCTAATTTAAAACATGGTTTGTTCTCTTAGAATGTTTTATTTTTGTCTTCGAATAGCAAATAACTTTTGTTCAATTTCACAAATTATCTTTTTAAGAATCAAAATAAGAATTTATTTTCATTTTTAAATTAGTGTTTCAGCTTTTTACTAAACTTTCTCTCATATTAAAGTTTTCCTATAAAATATTACAGGATATAAACAAGAATATATTACAATCAGTTTGTAAACCTTTATGCAACTCACATGATATGAGTCTAATCACACTAAGTAAGTCATGCGTTTTAAATTTTACTTTTGTTGCCCTGCCTCCCTGTTCTTGATTGACAGGTCTCACTGCCAAGTTATACTGCTACGTGGAACATTCAGAAGAGCTTTGTTACATTATTGAGCACTTTATGTCATGTGACCAGGGTGATTTCCTCTAAGGTCCTTTATCCAGTTATATTTACCATCTACCCCTTGTATGTATATCTGATCACATGAAATAACAGCAGCCTCCATTTACTTCTATGCCTCCCCATCCTCCATGGACATGTGCTATGATTTCATGCGATCAAATACATCCATGTGGTAGACGTTGCAAATGTAACTGGGCAAAGGACCTTAGGTGACATCAGGTGAGTTGGAAACACCCCCTTTGATGCCAGGCAAAATATCATAAAGTTGATTTTTGGGGATGTAAGATAAACCTTACCTATCTTTACCTAAAATAATGTTATTAGTTAGTTAATAGGGCTCCATGGGAACTTGTCACTAGCTGTATTTGTGAATATGCAGTGACAGTTTCCATTTAATAAAAGTTCACTTTTTAGGTAAAAGTCAAGAACACAATATACTCAGGACTTCAATAAAATAAAACTTTTGAACCTTAAAGAAAAACTTTCACCAGCAACCCCCCTCCCCCCTCCCCAAACCAAACACAGTAGATATCTTTATATATGTTCTACCTATGCCTCTAGCCATGGGATTACTGCCAGAATTGTTCTATAAAAGACTTTTATTGATGTCCAGTCATGGAGGCAGGGAGCTGCAGTATACGGTCAAGCTACCCACAGTTTTTTTTTAAGGTGTTTGATGTAAAACTAATATTTTCTGTCACTAATATTTGATTCACAACAGCCAATAATGTATTCTTATATAAATATAAGATTTATGCCCTAACATAAAGGGTTAAATAGCTGACTCTGGTTTATTATTTGCACATTGAATGTTATTACTGTGTAATAATTCAGGGCAGTAAAGACTACATCCGAGTTGCTATGATATGGTAGTGAGATGTATTCAGCACATGCACAGTCCTGACCTTTGGATGCGACGTTGTTCACCTTCCTCCATAGCTTTATATACACAAAGGTGTCACTCTACGGCTCGGTATTAATAATCATAACTCACTTTGATTACTCTACCAGGATGTGACACTGGACCTGATAAAGGACATACAACGTCTGCGCGGTATCTCCTGCGACGGCTGCTGACATCAAGCTTTCGCTGTTTGACTCTCTCCTTTGCAAAAGCCTTTAAAATCGTTTTAGAAAGAGAAAAAAGTAACATATGTGGATGGTGACAATGACAAGACACATATGGCAGCAAGGGAATGATACAATGTAGCAATGGCCCGCACAGAAATACGTAGAAATGACTTATATTTGCAAGGAAGCACAAATCATACAGGCGTTTTCAAATGGCAAAGCATCAGCAATATTCATCCAATCTGTATATTAGTCAAAATCACAGTTTTTATGGACATGGGTGCTGGGGCATGAAGCAACATGTGCAGCTACTCTATGGAGCAGAGCAGCGTCACACGTGTCATGGGTCTTTTTGGAACATAGCTCCTTCTTTAGGCCAAGCCCTAAAACGTCTCATGGCACACGTGATGCCGCTCTGCTCCATGGAGTAGCCACACATGTTGCTTCAAGCCCTGGCACAATAGGGCAGATTTACTTACCTGGTCCTGTCGCGATCCAGCGGCGCATTCTCTGTCGAGGATCGTGTGCCTGATATCCACTAGGTGTCGCTGCTGCGCTGAAGTCCACTGGAGTTCGCTGGAGTTCACCATCCGTTGCTGGGTGCAGGTAAGCGCGTGTTAAGTGACACTTTTTTTTTAAAAAAACGTGGTTTTTCCGAATCCGTTTGGTTGTCCGAGGCCATGCCCCTGATTTCCGTCACGTACATGCCGGTGCCGATGTGCCACAATCCAATCCAATCCATTCCAAAACAGGAAAAACCGTCACAAATTGGAAAAATACGGGAAACCCGATGAAAAAAAGCGATTCGGGCCCTTAGTAAATGAACCCCATCGTGTTCACGAAATGGAAGAAAAAGGGGTTGTCAACTAATGCACGGATGGGGTGAATATCGGTGATGCTTTGACATTTGAAAACGCCTGTATGATTTGTGCTTCTTTACAAATATAACTAATTTCTACACATTTCCGTGTGAACCATCGCTTCATAGTATTGCTCAAGATTGTGTTCCGGTTTGGAGACCAGAAAAGGCTATTGTTTGGTGGTGAGCCAAGGCGTGTTTTGTACAAGAAAATGATAACCTATAATTGCTACTCACGTCACAAGGCCACCATGTCCATGGCATGACAAAGGGGGCTGCGATCCCAGCGTTTAACACCAGTTCTTAATATCGTACAGAAGCTTAGTCTACCTGAAGGATAAAGTAAGAATCAGTGTAGCATTATGCTTTCCTGGTTTATGCTTTACTGGACTGAAAGGGATGGATCATTCCCGAAACGTGTTGTCCCTATATATAGCAAAATGAAAATATATCTGTAACACTAAACTGAATATTTTGTCTTTGGGGCAGCACGTTCCAAGCCACCTGGATTTCCTATCCCTAAAATCCAACAATTCGTTCACTCAAAATTTCCAAGTGACTCTACCCAGGGGATACTGCAGCCCCTGCCAGACCATGTAACAGTTTCTACTAACCTACTACCTGGGGTATATACTGGGGGGCCGCTCAGATAAGCTCCTTCTTCCACATTATTTTAGACTGTCTAGGTAATCAAAGGTCATTGGTGTATGGCTCTATTACTTCCCTTTTCCTTCCATTCTTATTTATATAGCGCACACAGATTACGCAGCACATAACAGAGCTTGCCAAATCAGTCCCAATCTGCTTCTCAATCCAGCTACTGTATATAGCTGTTGAATATATTTACAAAATTGATCTACCATCAAAATCCATCCTGATAAACCAGGGACATTACTCATAGATCCAGGCACCGTGACTGTGGTAATCTTCTTATATGTGTTATCTATGGCCTCCTTCCTTCTAAAATCTACTTTTTGCTAATGAATCAGGGGGACTCTTGGGGGCATTACCAGAGCCTCTCCATTCTGAAGCTTCACAGCTTGCTACACTGTGCAGGAAAATAGCATACTGCTATTTAATAAGATTTTAACATTTTTTTTGTCTTGCATGTGAAAAGTTAAAGGTAACAGGGCTGGGAAGGAGAGAAAAAAAATATTCCATAAAATGAACAATATTGGTTAAATTGTATTTGTTCTCTAGCATTTTAAAGGAATTATACCATTTGTTTTTATGCATTATGAACCAAACATACCTTAGGAAACCTGAAGCTACACTGATGCAGAAACATATCTTGGTTAATCCCTGAGCTAAATGGTTTTGCTGAAAAAAACAATTGTAACATTCAGGACCTTAGGAAAACTGGATTGCTTCAGCCTGCCATTCATTAACATATCACACAGAGGTTTCTGAACTGTCCACACAGGACTAATCCCCCTGAGTCGGATCACTCATACACAGCAGCTGGGGGATGATGCAGCACTTGATTACTTCTGCCTGTGAGGCACAACACAGTGATCAGTCAACACATCATTCTCTTTATGCAGTGAATACTTAGTGGGGGTCATTTACCAAGGGCCCGAATCGCTATTTGTTGTTGGGTTTCCACCTGGTGGACATCGGGCGCACTACCTTAGTGAATCGCCGTAAGACCCGAATCCTCAATGGAAAACACGCTGCTGGATCGTGACAGGACCGGGTAAGTAAATGTGCCCCAGTGTGAGAGGAGAAGTGCCCAGCCAGGCAAAGATGCGACAGAGCTTCATTAACAAAATTTTATCATTTTTTTTTAGCAAAACCACTCAATTCAGGGATTAAACAAGATATGATCCTGCACCAGTGTAGCTACAGCATTCTCAAGGTATGTTTTCTTCAAAATACATCAAATCACATGGTAGGTTTCCTTTAAATGCTCAAATTTAAACTGACAATGATTTATTATAAGCAGACCCTTAAGAATTCGGTTTGAAATAGGGATGTAATATTACTACTGTACAAGGCATTGGTTCGGCCACACCTGGAATAGGCTGTCCAGTTCTGGGCACCAGTTCAAAAAATGGAGGCCCTGGAGCTGGAGAGGGTTCATCGTAGGGCCACAAAAATGATAAGGAGTATGGAGGGTCTCAGTTATAAGGAAAGATTAAAACAACTAGATTTATTTACTCTGGAAAAGAGACGACTACGAGGGGACATGATTAATTTATATAAATATATGAATGGTCCATACAAAAAATATGGTGGTAAATTGTTTCAGATTAAATCAAATCAAAAGACGAGGGGGCACTGTCTCCGTTTGGAGAAAACAAGGTTTAATCACCGGAGACGACAGGGCTTTTCTACTATGAGAACGGTCAATCTGTGGAATAGCCTGCCTCAGGCGCTGGTCACAGCAGGGACAGCAGAGAGCTTCAAGAAGGGTCTAGATGCCTTTTTACACCTACATAACATTGATGGTTATTCCTTCCTCATCCAATCCCTTCCCTTCCTTGGTTGAACTTGATGGACATGTTTCTTTTTTCAACCGTAAAAATTATGATACAATGATATAGGCACCTGCATACCCCTGGTACCACCACTATACTTTGGATGTAGCCTTCTATTTCCCATTTTGTCTTATCTACAGATCTGCCCCCTGGTGTCTACCTAACAGCAGATCGGTCTGGGTTTTGCGTGTTGGATAAGTCATCAGTCAACGCTTGAAAATTGCTTTAAACACAAAAGTATGATAAGTACAAAAAGAATATAAGGTTCTAAAGGGGCTTATAGACATAATACAAACATTATACACTTCCCGGGAAATTTCCATCTAAAATAAGAGAAATCAAAAGCTTTAGAAGTACATGGCGTTTCCATTCTCCTTCAGGTGCTCCTACAATGAAACATGCCCTGCCGTTGAGCTTTTATTTTGCATGAATAATCCTTCTGCTATATCCCAAAATATGATCCTTCAATGCATAAAATATGTTTTGAAAATGCAAATGTTGTAAATGTGTAAGAATTTCCAAAACACTTAAGTGTTCAGCTTCTGGGAAAGCCTATTATCTCGAGCCGTTCTTTGAATTATGCATTCTGAAATGTAGTGTATTCGGCACCTGGCCAATGGAGTGTATTGTATGCTGGCAGGAGCCGCTGCCCGTTCAAACATTGGTTAGGAGCAATCACATTAAAATATGAATATGTCACCAGTGGATACAAATCTTGTTTTAAAAATCCATAATAATTATGAATGTTTGAAATCTTCTCTGATAAAAGGCAGATTATAGAGGGGTTCTGTAATTTAAAGATACAGTACAGTACAGGAGATTTATAAAATTCATGTTTAATAATAATTCCTTTATTTATATAGCGCCACATCAGTCCCTGTCCCCAATGGCTCACGATCTAATCAACCTACCAGTATGTTTTGGAGTGTGGGAGGAAACCGGAGGACCCAGAGGAAACCCATACAAACACAGATTGAACATAAAAACTCTTTGCAGATGTTGACCTGAATAGGACTTGACCCCAGTGCTGCAAGGCTGTAGTGCTAATCACTGAGTCACCGTGTATTGATATATGTAACAATATTGATTGAATATTTTACGTGATATATGACCACAAGGAGTTAACAAAAGTCACGACAACAGAAGCAGAAGTAAGGCAATTATTGGTACAGATGTAGCAAAGTTTAACATGACTTTCTACACTATGATATCTTATTTAGAAAGGCACAAACGGTAATAGAGATTAGTTATTACTCTGTGTGACTGTGTTAAAGGGATTTTCTGTGCACTTAAAGGGAATCCTTCACCAGGATGTACCTAATCCACTAATTATGTAGGACTTTGCTCACAATTACCACCCATACCTTTGATTTTATTGTCCTGCTGCTCCTTCCATGTCAAAACTTTACTTTAGATATAAGCAAATTAGGCTAATGTGCTGTGGCAGAGCACTTCAGAGTTCTGGTTCCAAATTTCACTCGACCAAGGAGTGATGAAGCTGGGGGAAGATGAGTGAGACGGTGCTGGGCAGTGGGTGTGTAGTAGGAGGCCATGTTATCGCTGTGGGGCCAGAGCCCTGATTCGCTATGCTAGTCCCCTTCCCCATTGAAGCACTCCAGCCAAATTTGCTTATTTCCGAAGTTAACATTTGCAATGGAAGATAGTACATTGCAGATGTTTAACACGGGTCATTCTGCTTTTTGAAGTTCCACAAATTTTCCATTGAATAAAAAAAAAAACGAAGAAACAGGACTGACATTTCTCAATAAAATGCTTTCCCCATGGTCCCCTTGAAAAATGCTTGCGTCTCCCATTGACTTCAATGGGGTTCGTTATTGGAAACGAGCATCGGAAAAAGTTCGACTCGAGTAACGAGCACTCGAGCATTTTAGTGCTCGCTCATCTCTAATAACTTATACAGATGGATAGTGCAAACTGTTTTCATCCCTGATCATAGTTTAGCAGCATGCTGCTACCACAAGACACAGCCGATTGGTGGGAGAACCAGTCACACCCCCCACAATTAACTTCTAATAACCTATCCAATTAATAGATCTTTTGTTCATCTGAATATGCAACTTTTAAGACAATCTTTTATTAATCCTAAATATACAATAACAACAAATAATAATAAAAAAAAACTATATAAAAGAGTACAAATATTTAAAGGGGTATTTTCATTTCGGCAAATTACTGTTATTTTTTGCATGATGAAAAATTATGAATTTTTCCAATATTCTTCCTTTTTCGATTTCTCATGGTTTTCTAGATCTCTGCTTGCTGCCATTCTATAGAAAGCTTCTGTTTACTGTTTACTTCTAGTGGAAAGAAATCTGACCATGGTCACACAGGTGCACGGCTCGTTAGTATCAGAGAGTAATCAGAGCTGTGGGATATAAAGAGCCGTGCACCTGTGTGACAATGGTCAGATTTCTGTCCACCGGAAGTAAACATTGAAGCTCTCAATAGTTAATGACAGCAAGCAGAGATCTAGAGAACCATGAGGAATTGATACAGGAAGTTCGTATACATTTGTCTATAAGCCGAGTTTTTCAGCACAAAAAATTTGCTGAAAAACCTCACCTCGGCTTATACACGAGTCAATTAAAAAAATAAACTTATAAAGTCACCCTCCGGCGGCCCCGATCTTCAGTGCGGCTCCCCGATGTCGGTGTGGCTCCTCTTTTGTCTTCCCCAAGGCTTCTCTTCTGTCTTCTGTAAAAGCCTGCAGGGCGCAGCCATGCTATCTCCTGGCCGGCACATACAATGATGCCAGCAGTGGCCACATCATAGTATGCGCCTGCCGGCAGATAACATGGCTGCACCCTGCAGGCTTTCAAAGTAGACCGAAGACAGAAGAGAAGCCATGGGGAAGACAGAAGAGGAGCCACACCAACATTCGGGAGCTGCGCTGACAATCGGGACCGCCAGAGGGGGAGTATATAAGTTTAAGCTGTATACCAAAGGGGGCTGGCTGGGCTGGCTGTATACCACAGGGGCCTGGCTGGGCTGGCTATATACCACAGGAGGCAGGCTGGGCTGGCTCTATACTACAGGGGACTGGCTGGGCTGCCTGCATACCACAAGGGGCTGGTTGGCTGTATACTACAGCGAGCAGGCTGGCTGTATACTAAAGGGAGGCAGGCTGGCTGTATACTACATGGGGCAGGCTGGCTGTATACTACAGGAGGCAGACTGGCTATATACTACTGTGGCTGGCTGGCTATATACTGGGAGGCTGTAACCAATGCATTTCCTACCATTGGCTTATACTGAAGACAATAGATTTTCCCAGTTTCTGGTGGTAAAATTAGGGGTCTCAGCTTATACTTGGGTTGGCTTATACTCAAGTATATATGGTATATTGGAAAATGTTTTAATTTTTCATTAATACATACAATAACTTTTATTACCTAAAATGGAAACACCCCTTTAACCATTAGCTTATGCAGTATTTTTTTTATATTAACACAATTAAATCTACTAGTCTGTTTCTTCATTTATGGTCATTTGTTGTTTTTTTTCCCTAAGATTTATGATTACTAAGGGGTTCTCAGTAGTTATGAGCGGGCCAGAAACCAAATTTTCATGTCCGTACAGAATATTCCAGGTTCAGGTCCCGAAATTGAACCCAGAGTACAGTCATAAGTTCTGGTCTTTAATGTCCAAATGATGTTGCCACTGATCGCAGGTGTTAACTGTTTAAATGCCACTGGAAAAACCACCATTAAATCAATATATGTTTTAGAATATTACTTATTTCAGTAGTGTTACAAAGATGATCATTCCCGTTTTATAGCACCTTGGAAAAAAATGTTTGTTCCATTGTATAAGTGTATGACCTACTATTTGAAACCATATAAACTTGTCCTCCTATATACTTCCTCTGGGCTCATCAAATTCAAAGAAGAATGACACAAAATGACCAATTCTGGCAAAAATGTAGGAGGAGATTTATTAATCTGTTGTATTTTGCACTATACAACTGTCTACACCACATTTATAAAGGGTTTTTAGACAGATTTCTGGCTCTCCTACGACCAACTCAACAAATGGGGCGTGGCCTGTAAAAATAGTTGTGGGCTCACCCAACAGAATTTTGTCCTAATCTTTTGGAATAAAGTAAGCCCACTTAAAGGAGTTATGACTAGACAGTCCTATACTGCACCAGATTTATCACCCAGCACCAACCACTTATATGAATTTGGTGCAGAATAACCTAAGGACACTTTTTATAAATCTTCCCTATAATTTAAGAATTGCTTCTAGGAAGAAACACAGGGGGAGGCTGAGGGGGAGGCTGCTGAATATTTTATTACTGAATTACTGAGAGGAGGCTGCTGGACATTTAATGAATGAGAGACGGCTGTTGGACATTTTATTACTGAGGAGAGGCTGCTGGACATTTTGTTACTGAATTACTGAGGGGAGGCTGCTGGACATTTCATGAATGAGAGAAGGCTGTTGGACAGTATATTAATAAGGGTGGCTGCTGATTCAAAATTTTTTGCTGTAATGAGACCAAGGATTATCAATAAAGCTTCATAGCAGACACCTTACAGCTGGTTATTGCAGTCTGGAACTATAGAAAAGCATCCAGAGAGCTTCACCAGAGGTCACAGGGGGCAGAGGGGTCTGTCTTTAACTAGGGGTCATCTGTAAGTCGAATGTCCTTAAGTAGTAGTATATATATGGTGTTGAGTGTTTATAAGCATTTTTCATATGTATGTATTCTCATAGAACCACCTCCAATGGGCCTCAATTCTATCTTACTTTGGGCCCAAAGTTAGCACCGAGGCCCCATGAAGTCAGTCTTGTTACCCCATTGATCATACTACTCTTCCCTCCTTCCCTTGCCCCTACTATACAGTTTATTTGTTTCCTTTAACTCAGCTAGAGTTATTTTTTAATGCCTACTCCTTAATTTACAAGTGCAACTTTTAAGAAATCAATAATTCAGCCTCTGCATATGTGTGATATTGACATGAGAATTGCTGTAAACAGAGTTAAAATTATTCCATAAATATAAAATTAGAAAGCTGCAAATGTTGAGTTTGACACATTAGCAAAGTGGACTGTAAATCATTACCATACAGTACAAACTGGAGCCGCGGAAACCTAGGAATCCACAGTGTTTTACTAATGTGACACATTTTATAACCTGCATAGATTAGTATATTAATAATAGATGAGTTTAAGACAACATTATTTTTCTTAATCTCATAACGGAAAACCAAAATATTGTAAAAATTGCAGGAGGCTGAGAAAAATACAATAAATTTGCATCTAAGGAGAAATACTTGAATCAATGCATAAACTCTAACATATATCTCAATACAGTATAAAATACCATACTTATACATTTTTTGGTTATATTTTAGGTGGCAACCTGATTTACAGCAATATCATTACATCTATCTATCATCATACATATAAATCTATATCTATATGTATATATATATACAATGAAGAAGACCAAGTCCGCACAGTGGAGAGAAACCTCAATAGAAGGGGTGCAGACAAGAGTAACGTTGAAAAAAGTTTAGGCAGCACTCCAAAAATCCACTAATTTATTGGAACAGTGTCGACGTTTCGGTGTTCGGAACCACCTTCATCAAGCCAATGAAGCTTGATGAAGGTAGTTCACACCGAAACGTCGCCACTGTTTCAATAAATTAATGGATTTTTGGAGTGCTGCCTAAACATTTTTCATATATATACAAGAAGAGTAGAGGCAAGGGAGACTGGTTAATTAACAACGTATCCCCTCTGTCAGACATGAATGGAATGGTCCATTGAGTTGGGTATGGTAAGCAGAATTGTTGAATGTTTGTTGAATAAAAGTGTGAATTCCAGTAGTGACTGTGCATACCCCATATATAATTGCAGTTTTACAGTTTCTATGGCAAATAAATAGTGAGAAAATAAAAATATTCAGGGTCTTTTATCAGTGCTTGTATGCTTGTAATTTTCTCCTTAAAGGGAACCTGTCTCCCCATTTGCACGTATAAATCCAGTGACAGGTTCTAATAGAGCTCTATTAACTGACTGACACCTGTCTTTTAGCTAAAAATTGTTTCACTTACATCCACATAAATCACCTTTATCTTATATTACCTAGAATAAGAGGGAGCCCTGCTCATCTGACCCCTCCCATTGAGAACTTCCCATGGCTTATGCCTCCTTACTGGTCACAGTTCATGTCATGTGACCAGAGTGACTTCATATCAGATCCTTTAGCCTCCTTATAAAAGCAAACTGTACTCCAATCATGTATCTGACCACAAGAAGTCACAGCAGCCTCCAAGGACTTCTACTCTCCATCCTCCATGGAGGCTTCTGTGATCTCATGTAATCACATACATGGTGTACAGTTTGCTATTCTAAGAAGGCTAAAGGACCTGCAATTATTTACTACGGCCACATTATTGTTGGTTTTCCCAACTTTTCTGGTATCACACTGGAGATTGAGTTGCAAGCAATTGGATTTTTTCGCAATCGCGCCGGCTTTCACACGACACAAATTGGAGGGCGGGCTGCCGGATGATCCGATGGATTCGGATTAAGAGCGGGATTTAACATTTAAATTTGTGTCGCATTTAATGTACTTACATACACCGGGAGGAAGATGGTAAACTCCGGCGGACCTGATCAGGGAAGCGACGCATGCAGGAAATCGGGCGCAGGATCTACGTGGATCGCGGCTTAGTGCATCAAAGTTGGAGAGTCCGGATCAGGGATCGCGACTCAGACGGGTAGGTATATGTCTGTAGTTGAATATTAGCAGGCGGTCCCTAAGAACAAGTACTAAGTACATCTGCCATGTGTACCTATATTCGATTATAACTTTAGAATGCTTTAGCTTACCAAGGTGATTTTCAGATTGTTTTTGTGACATTTTCAAAAATCCAAAAGTAATACAACCAGAGCTCACAAATATAAATTTTGCTTTTAAATTCCTTTATCCTTCTGCATACATATAAAAGATTTTTCTGTAGCCAAAAAACTTGATACAACTTCAATGAGAATAAGATGCCATTAGGACACAAAACTGCGATCCTTTTTTCTCAAATATCCTCCATAGCTCTATCTACCATGTAAAGAAGATATGCAAAGACATAGCATAGATGGTTTCAAATGGTCATAAATTTTTTTTCAATCTACTCACATAAAAAGATTTAAAAAAATATGCGCTGGTCGTATCAGGTATCTTGGCTACAGAAAAATCTTTTATATGTATGCAGAAGGATAAAGGATGGGGGTGATCGTGATGGGGCATTCACAGAAGCATTATAAGCGCTTCAGTGATGTTTGACCATGGCACCTAAAGGGTTAAACAGCTGGGATTACGGCTATTGCCATTACCGTTGACAGTTGTCACAGTGATAGCAGTGTAGGACGAAAACTAGACAGGTGCGCAAACTAGACGTTGATCTGGACGTTCATTTTTGTAACTAGGGGTCGTCTGTAAGTCGGTTGTCCTTAAGTAGGGGACCACCTGTATTGACACTTCCACTATTGATTATTGTATAGTGTTGTGCATAAACCGTATATAAATGTATAAAAGGAATAGATGTTGGGTGGCACGGTGGCTGAGTGGGTAGCACTTCTGCCTTGCAGAGCTGGGGTCCTGGGTTCAAATCCCACCCAGGTCACCATCTGCAAAGAGTTTGTATGTTCTCTTCGTGTTTGCGTGGGGATACTCCGGATACTCCGGTATCCTCCCACACTCCAAAACATACTAGGTTAGGTTGTTTAGATTGTGAGCCCCATAGGGACAGGGACCACTATGACCTGCTTTGTGCAGCGCTGCGTAATCTGTGTGTGCGCTATATAAAATAAAGAATTATTATTAATTACAAGTATCATAGTGAAAAGTAACAATCTAATGAACATATACATTAGGCAGGCCCAAGTGTTTGCCACCAGAAAAAGCTGACTTCAGAAAACATCCAGGCCTGAGGAGCAATCAATTATGATAGAAATGGCAGCGACACTAATTTAATTTACATTAGTTTAAAATTCCACAATCATATAGGAAATTTATCAAGTGGATGTTAGCAACAATCAGCACTTTACAGAATGAACATAACTATACGTTAAAATGCAGACAGAACATACGCTGTAATTGAATTGTATCCGCCGATGCTTGTTACAGTAATTTGGCAGATGAATCGCTAAGCATGCAGGTAAGTATAGATTTGTCACTGCTAGAATTTTTTAGCAGGTAAATCAATCAGCTGAGTGTTCTAGATACAGAAAGGTCATTTTATACCCAGCACTTGCAAATCATTAAAATGTTTAAAGGTTAGCACTCTGTATATCTCCAAATCCATTAATTCACCTCTATTTTAGTCTTCAGAGGATCACAATGGCCAAAATTTACATAGCATATTCCTTAAAAGATTACATTAAAAACATGTAATATTGAATATCTGTAAACACGTCCTAGGTTGGCTGGTCTTCATTTATTTATGCAAAACCAAAACCCAGTACGAACTAAAGGACTTCTAGGACTTCTACCATCAGATTAGTGATGGTAGATGAGTCCTACTGCAAAGTTCCTGAGGAACAATGTTGCTAGTATGTCTAGTATTTTAATATATTCAACCCCCCGGTAGTGCTACTGGCCCTGTTTAGTTCTGCCACCCCCCCCGCCTCCCAACACCCTCCCCCCCCCGGAGGTCCTCTGGCCCCTTTTAGTTTTGCCCCCCCCCCCCCCCCCCTACCCCAGCAAATAGATAGGTAATGGATGCAGCCACAAGCCCTTCATGGAGGGGAAGAGTTGTAATAAAAGTATAAATAAAAGTATAAATACAATACCTATTCTATCCCATGGTTAAATTATGGACTTCATTCTACAATTAGTAATTAGCAGACTCCTTGAAATGTGGGTTAAGTAGAATTCAGTTGAACATTAATTTAAAAAAAAACTGTCCAGTAGCAAACATGGACCCAAACCAGCAACACACAGAATAAGCACTGGAACTAATAACAGGTGGTAACTGTTTAAATGCTGCTGGCAAAGTTGGTCAACGACATTTTGTGGAGGGTTGTTCTTCTGAAGTCCTGCGCCACCTGCAGGTTAGTGCAAGCATGTGCGTCATGCGGTTAATTTACATGATGCAGACAACTTTGCCAGTGACATTTAAAGAGTTAATGTCCGTGATTGGTGCCAGAACCGATTACAGACGTTAGTGGTGGAGAAGTGGGGGGTATTGTGCCAAACTCGTCTCCAGCCATGAACTTCTAATAAAGTTTTGCAGTTGGTCAGGGAACACCTGAACATGCAAAGTTCAGTATGAACCTAAAGATTGTTTGTATCTGTGTGCTAGCAGTTGCTTCAATGGCAAGTATATGGCCCCATGTTATTCTATAGGCTCACATACATGGCTGTGGTATCCATGCGCCTGTAAAAGCCAACAGTCTATCGTCTATTGTTTTATATCTTCATAGACATGTGGGCAGACCTGCCACACTAATTACACTTGGGCCATAAACATGTACAAGGAACCCAAATGGCTCGAAAGTCTTCAACTTCAGTTGCCTGTTACATGCAATTACAAAGAGCTTGAATTCTTGACAAAATTCTTCTACACTTATATAAAATACAAATAATTGTATTGTATTATACAAATAATTTTTTTTTTCACTTTTTGAATCTTAAAGTTTTTTATTCTTACATATTATTATAATATATTATATTACATATTACATATTGTGGTCCACTCCTGGAGTTAGCATAGCCTAAAAATGGGGTTAACACCCATGATGTGTTACCGTTGAGTGTTCCTGTTTGGGTTTGGTACACGAACCGACTTTTTGTTGAATATTTGTCCGGCCGAGCAGTCTGCTCATCTCTGCTAGCTACCCATGTCGAATAAATCTGCAAAGATAAAGATTTGTCAACTATTTCAATTCTACAATACTTGTAATATACATTTTATAATATATAATATTATGACAATATGATAGTATAGTATAGCCATTGCGAGGCTACAATCCATATCACAATCACTGTTAACAAACAACTCCTAACAGATCATTACAAAATCAAGGTTTGGTTATGGTCATTCATTATGATTGACATTTTTTGAGGTTACTGGGAAAAAATGCAAAGTTTTCAAGGATGGGATAAGGAAAACCACACATATTTTAGCTATCATCAATCATGACCTACAAGAGGCCTTATGACGTGATGCGGGATTAAAACCAAACCAGTATATTTATTCCAGAAGGAACAGACTCAGCTGTAGACAGCACTGTTTCGACCTGGTTGGGTTTCCTCAGTACAGTGTAGGAAACTGGTTCGGAGTGAGAGGTGACTAGGGAAATGTGCAAAGTTTCCCAGGAAGGGATAAGGAAAACCACACCTTTATTAGTTACCTTGTAAGGCAGCTTTCTCTTAGAGGATAAGTAGACCTGTTCAGGTTGGGGTCTTGCTGAACCTATAGTTCATGTTCGGGTACTGAACCCAAACAGTTGTACCCTCCAGTAACATCTGCGATCAGTTCTGGCGTCATTGGGCAGTGATCCTAGGAAAGATGGAAGTGCACATGAATCTAAATGGAGACATAAAAGCGGCACTGGCTTTGCTGGCAGAGTTTAGTTACCAATGGTAGGGGGCGGGCACAAACACCAGATGTGTTTGTCATGGATCTGAACATTGTGGGTTCGGGCCCACTCATCCTTAGTCAGTTTACTTGACTGTTATGTCT
Source organism: Engystomops pustulosus (assembly GCA_019512145.1). Classification (NCBI taxonomy): domain Eukaryota; kingdom Metazoa; phylum Chordata; class Amphibia; order Anura; family Leptodactylidae; genus Engystomops; species Engystomops pustulosus. The sequence continues at coordinate 259,094,104 of CM033642.1, forward strand.
CTTATACTTAATGTTCTTCAGTGTGAGTCAATCCCATATACAGCATGTAAATGTTACAAAGTGGGAATTTATAATGTTAGTAATAATGTTAGTGTCATATTAGACTTCCCCTCCTATTAGTTGACACTCTAGGACAACCTTTCCCACTTTACTATTATAAGTTACTCAACAAGCATCACAGGCTGTTCCAACATATGTTACGTTTAAATCAAGTTTACAAAATGAATTGAATTAGTCTGAAGTCGTTCACAAATCTGTTCAATTGTGTGAACTTTGATCTATTTATACATTCTTCACAGAAACCCGAACTTTAGACCTGATTGACACAACACCACCATAATGATACCAGCCACAAATAATCACTGTCACAAAGTGATTGGAACAGATGTCAGAAATTGCACCGACCCTTTTTTTGCCTTTTAAATTTTTATAAATTTATTTTCGGCTGCTTTGCTTTCCTCAGTACTCATAGAATACATTTAAAATCCCTGCGTTGCGTAAATCGTGTTTTGACAGCTGCGAAGGTACATAAACTACTTTCCACCGAAACATTTTCAATGTAGATAAAAATCTGGCAGCCAACCACCACAATGTGTTCCTCCATCAGGTACAGAACATAAAATTCGATCAAATTAAAAGACATCACGTAAACCATATGAGCCAAAATATTTAAGAATTTTTAACTGACAGTGATATAAAGTCATAAAGTTGAGTTGTAGACATTATTTGTGATAGATTCGAGGTGCATGTTAATGGAACACAATGAAGATAGATAACTCTCTCCTATTATTATTGAGCAGACAGCTGCCTTGTGAAATGTTACTATGCCACTAAACATCAATCTTGTCGTGATAGCTGCGTACATGAAAGAGACCAAAAGTCCCCTTGTGAATCCTTAAAAAGCCATTTCTGCCTTTTGTAAAGTTGTTTAACTTTGTATTGATTTTATGGGTATTGGCTTGGATTTAAAACACATAAGCGCTGGCAAGACTCGTTCTTCTAAAACCTTGGACTCGGTTCAGATTTGAAAGCATAAATTATACAATTGCAATTGCTGGCTATCGGTTATTACACCCGCTTTGTTATTTTGGAAGGATATACATACGCCAATCATAGGAGATCACAAAGTTGGGTTTGTTAATTTATTATTAAATCACTCTATAGTGATTCTTTTTAATAGAGATGGAAATTTCGTTTTATGTTCTGTGAGAAAGTAAAATTTAACTAAATAAGGGCAGCACGAGATGCCGCAGTGAAATACATAAATTATAATCCACTCAGATTATGGAGGCATATTAAAAAATAAAGCACGTATATATCAAGGGTTGTACATTTAGATGGGAATTTTAGTCTTGTATTCATTGAATCATTTGTATTAATGAGTTTCTACTGTTCACCTACCGACTTCTGCTGACAAACCAGTGGAACCTGTGGGCGTGTATTTTGGTCCAATCCCTCAGACTCCACAAAGTGCACAAAATAGGAGTCCTTGCATCATCCCACCTAATCAACAGCGTTGACACTGTGCAGTTTGGCCAGCAGGTGGACAGTCCTTGACTCCCATCATGTGGATTGTGTACAGTGCTTGACCAAGTATGCAAATATGTTTTTCAAGGTATTTTGGCTTAATCCCACATCATGTTATTAGACTTCTTGTAGGTCATACTTGGTGTTAAGGGGGCTGCCTTTCAAGGTAGCAAAAGGATGCATTGTTTTTCATTTAATTTCTTGTAAAACATATTTGCATACTTCCCAGAATTCCCTAGTGGAGCATCTATGGCTTTAAGTCTCCACATGCCTATAAGGCGGCCATAATTGGCAACCCCTCCCTAAGGAGAACACCTTGATTCAGACCTCGATTCATGACTAACATACATTTGAGTGTATCTGGCCTTAGGCTAGAGTATAGTGAGTACAGGCAGTCCCCAGGTTAAGTACCCAGGTCTTAAGTTGAATTTGTTTGCAATTTAGAACTGTATATTTTATCATTGTAACCCCAGACAAATTTTTTTTTGGTCTCTGTGACTATTGGATTTTAAAAATGTTGGGTTGTCATAAGAACCAGGATTAACAATAAAGCTTAATTGCAGACACCTTTGATAACTGTTATAGCTGATCATTGTAGTCTAAGGCTAAGGTACAGTAAATTACCAACATCCAGAGGTCCGCTTGTAACTAGGGGTCGTCTGTAAGTCGGGGGTTTTCTTAAGTAGGGGACCACCTGTAACTTATTCCATGGTAGGAACTAAAGGAGTCCCTGTACTGTGGTACACAGAGTCCAAAGGGTGGCAAAATTATTTTAGGGACTATTGTTTTCATGTGGTTACTCATTGGGGTTCATGTACTAAGGGTGCGCGCACCGAAAAAACGTCGGATATTCTAACGATTACCATTTTGCACCGCATTTAAAAGGGGATTGAGGCGCACGTGATTGGATTTTGGCGCATCAGCGCCAGCTTTCACAAGACACAAAATCCGACGGATTCAGACCTAGCGTGGGATTTAACATTTAAATTGTGTCGCAAGACAATGCACTTACATACGCCGGGAAGAAGGTGAACTCTGGCGGACCTCAACGGGTAAGCGACACATGCAGGATATGGGGTGCACGATCATAGGGAATCGCGCCAGACTTCATCTTCGTCAGACCGTCCGGATCGGAGGTTGCGACAGGACCAGGTAAGTAAATGTGCCCCATTGTGATTCATCTAATTTACAAACTTTTGAAAAGTAACACAGAGCACACAACACTATTCTATAATCTGTCATTGGTTACTTTAGGTCATCTGGTTACTAGTCGCTTAAGTTCATCGCCATCGTTTTCAAAAACCAATGAACTGGAGGATTCCAGTGCCGAATGAAAGCCAAATCCAAGTGTTAAAACATTAGGTAGAACATTTTTAAAAATCAGCTTCTAATATATAACCAGCCAAATATAACCAATTGCTGAGAGCTAGAATTGCCATGATGGGAAGGCAGTATAGAGTGTCTTCTATTTCTTGGTAGACACTCTCATGGTAATTGTCCCTCACCACTCTATGTCACTGCTAAGAATCTGTACACCCATAGAGGTCAATAACAACTTGGTCAATAATGGCAAAAGAAACAAATATTTCAATCCAGGATATCCCCTTTAACCTTACTCTTTTCCATCAAAGTCAATGCTTTTTTTTGGTGTGATATCATAAATTACATTGTAACATTGGTGATGGGTTCTGCTCCTGGACATGTTCCCATCGCAAGGTTACTTACATCTGCCTTGATTTCCAACAACCCAGCAAACCCCTGTTTCATACTTGGTCCTCTCTCATGTATCCTGACACCTCCTCCTCCTCCAGTTCCTATAGGATGTGGGAACAGGATCTGTTACCAGTGTGTGCACCTGCAGTAATGTAATCCACCTGCATTAATGGACCACCATCAGTGCTCACCTTGGGCTATAATGGCCAGCATGCCTTGCTCCCCAGGACCTGAGCAAAGGTTTCTAGCTTGTCTAGTGCTGCTGTAAGGCGATTTTGTGTCTAATGAATACTCATTTTTAATCCTTGGCTTGTTCTGTGACTATGTTCCTGATCTGTGTCCCTACCTGTAAGACTTTGGGTTGTTTCTGACCCTGTTCTGTCTGACACAATTCTCTGCCAGTTTCCTAACACTGATTATGTGCTTCCTGCCTTAACTTCAGACTGACTTTGATCATTTGCTTGCCTAACCCCTTATTGCAGCACTTTGGGGTCACTCTTCCTGCTGAACCAGTTGCTATCCTCACTGGGACCACCAGAAGAGGAAGTGGACATTATATTCCCATAGAGGTCCAGGGATAATGCCCTTCGGGATTGCCCCAAAGTCAAACCAGTAGGATAGCATGGAGGGTTCACTACCCACTGCTTGTTAGTTACATGAATGCTTGGTCCAAAGCAGTTATATAAAATGGTGATCCTCATTATTACCCTGCTGGATTGTAGGAGCAGGAACTTTTAACCTCTTACTCTATATTACATCTCAAACTTACAATAGATTTCATATGCTCATAAACAATGTTAGTTAAGGAAGGAGATGGATGAAATATAGTTCCCAGATCTTCAATGAGAATGGACAGCAAACCTGAAAGTCATATAGACATGTGATGAAAAGAAAGCCATTGGAATCTAAAGAAACTTATGTGAATATATATGTTATCCCTTCTTTATGCTTACATAACTGAATTATTCAAAAGCCTGCAGAAGGTCAGTGAGGTTGATTCTCTGTAGTAGAGGATTCACATATCAAAGGCTGGTCTCCATCAATAGGCCGGGAAAATTGTGGACACACTGCAGAATTCAATTCTTAAGAGAACTGATTACAATTGTTATATTTTCTTATATTACACTATAGTATGTTGATTTTCAATACTCTAACTTGACTAATCTTTAAGTTAATGTATTACTTTAACATAATTACATTATATGGCTGGTTTATATTAACAAAGAAGGACAAATCTCTTCTGTGTTCTGATGAGGTTCAAAAAGACTGGAACAGATTTAAATACCGAGAGCAATTTAACCAATATCTGAATCATTTTATTGGCCCACATGCTGATATAAGCATTTGCTTGTCAGATTTCCAGATAGAATTAAAGTAACTGTGCTTTGATATAGAAATAACAAACAATAATTTATTTAAAACATTTTTTTACCAATTACTGTTCTTTACAGACTTCCCATCCAATTATATAGTATTTTGGAACATGTAAAGTACATAATTGATGTTTTTATTATTTTCACCTTTGCTCCTCTATATAACAATGTTAAACTTTAGCTATTTATGTGCAATAAATTGTAGTAAAATACTAAATTAGAAAATTTACATCCTTTTATCTGGCGGAATGCTCACATTATTTACTACAAAAAACTTGTCCTTAGGTTCCATAGATATGAAATATATATGATTTAATTAACATTTTTCTTGTAGACTCAGAAACATAAACCCCGGCGTTAGTCGTAAATGTGTAATTATGATGCATTTATATTTGTACAATGTAAAATTATTAGCGCTTTAAAACTCTTTTATATCAGGCATAAAACATTGCTTTATAACTTTATTAAGAACTGGGATTATGTGATGGATTGCAAGATGAAATATGACACATACTATTGTAGTTTTACTATGCACTGTGACTCCCCCCCAAAAAAAATCTTGATATTATTATTATTATTTTTATGGACCAACATTAATTCCATGGTGCTTAACATTCCAAAAGGGGTTCACATGCATAGCAGAAAGAAGCAAAAATAGCCTCAAAAGACACAAAACTAGACTGTATTGTGGAAATACGACCCGCAAAATCTATATTGTTATTATAGAAAATCCATCAAATTCAATGCATTTTAAACCAGGGACACTTACTAAGGCACCATGTCTATGACAATCTTATTATATTTGCTATCTATGGCCCCCTCCGTTCTAAAATAGACTTTTAAAATTCTGATAATGAGCTAGAAGAGCGCTGGGGGCATTACCAGAGCCCCTCGATGCTCTTTTTTCACAGGCTGTTTGTCAGGATCGGAGGTAATCGATCCTCTGAACCACCGCAGATGATGACACAAGCCAACACCTGGGACCGGAGTCTAAGTGGCACCCGGTCTTCACCAGAGCCCACCACAAAGCAGGACATTCTTGCTGCGGCGTGGTACCACCAGGTCGCTACACAGGCGTGACTTGTCCGCAGTGGCAGCCAAGGTCGATGGGTACAGGAACGGCAGGCAATCTCATAGTCGGGGACAGGTCAGGACGGGGAGCACGGTATCAGAGTCACGACTTAGCAATAGGTCAAGGCAGGCAGCGGAGGAGCGTAGTCGGGAACGAAACCAGGGTCACAACGGGAAATCATAATAATAGCGCAGGGCATCAGACAAAGCTTTCTCTAAGGTGCAATGCACAAAGATCCAGTAGCGTGTGATGGGTGATGCAAATTTAAATAGCCTTCTGGGAAATGGCCAGCGCCAATTAGCAGTGCGCTGGCCCTTTAAATTTTTCTGAAGCTGACGTGCGCACCCTAGGAGACAGGTATGTATGCGCACAGGCCGAGGACGGGAATCAGGAGCAGGGACAGGTAAGAAGCGCAGGCGCTGCACTTGCAGGCATCGGGGGGCATGGGTGAGCCCGCGACCTGCGATATGGGTCATGCAAGCACACGTGACAGTACCCCTCCCCCCCTTCTGCCTCCCCCTCTTCCTTGGCTGGAGAAATCTCTGCAGGAGATCATGGTCCAGGATATTGTCCTGGGGCTCCCAAGATCTCTTCTCCGGCCCAAACCCCTTCCAGTCAACCAAGAAGAACCGCTTACCCCTCACCGTCTTCATATCAAGGATCTCCTTTACCTCATAGATGTCGGAGGAGTCAGCCACAAGAGCTGGAGAGGGTACCTCCCGGGAGAAGCAGTTCAGGATGACAGGCTTGAGTAGGGAGACATGGAAGGAGTTTGGAATGCGCATAGTGGGAGGAACGGGCAGCTTGTAGGACACCGGATTGATGTGAGTCAGCACCTCAAAAGGACCCAGGTATTGTGGATAAAGCTTGTATCCAAGAATCTTCAGCAATTTTTGAACTACTGAATGCTGTGTAATATTTCTATTACACTTAAAACTTCTGTAACAACATTTTTTTGCTGACTTTAACAGTAGCAAAAAAAGAATTTGAATAACTGAAATTTAGAAACTAAAATAATTTTTTTAACTTAGAACTGGAATTTTAACTAGAAGTATTTGCAGGGGTTATTAGGAGAAGGTGACCATTTATGTTGGTTCTATTCATTTTTAATGCTGATTTTATGTTTCTTTTTCCGGCAACTCAGCCCTTAAGAATTGAGAGTGTCAAGGATTTTTTAGGAATTCAAAATATCGCATTGAATAGGTTTAATAAAACATTAATCCTATACCTAATCTTACTGTAGGTATAGTAAGAGGACACATCTCTAAATGCAGTTAGTTCAAGGTATGATGCTGGCATTTCTCAAATATATAATGTTCTTTTATGGGTCTCAAAGAAAATTTACTATCAAAATGCATCATGATAAACCAGGGACACTTACTTCTAGATCCAGTTACCATGACTGTTATGATCTTCTTGTATTTGTTATCCAGGGCATTCTTTTAAAATCAACTCTCAAAATTAGGCAAATGATCCAGAAGGGCTCTGGGGGTGGGAATACCCAAGCACCTCCATGCTGTAACTTTACAAGCTGTTACATACAATGTGCAAAAGCACTTCCCCCTCCCACTATGTGAGATTACATCAGGCAGAGAGAGGGGGAAAGTGCTAAGGGAGCAGAGTGAGACATTCTCCTGCACAGTGTAACATTCTGTGAAGACAGAGCATGGGCGGTCTCTACCAATGCCCCAGAGCCCCTTTTGGGTAATTAGCATAATTTAAAAAGTTGATTTAAGATGGAAGGAGACCACAGAATACAAGATTAACAGAGTCACAGTGCCTGGATAAATGCTGCTAGATTATCAAGCTTCATTTTGAAGGTAGATTTCTTTAAGGAAATGAAAAAACTTTTCTAGCATTGCAAGAGACAATGTCAATGCTTCAAAATGGAGAAAAAAAGTTCTGTATATTCAGGAGTTCAACTGCTGGATGTCTAAATAAAAATGACTTAAGTCAGCAAAATTAGGTAAATGAAGCCACAACAAAAAAAATCAAATACCAAAGAATCATTATTGAACACAAAAACTAGGCTAAAACTAAGAAGCGTGGGCTAAAATGCCCTTGGTTGATTAAACATTACCAAGTGTGACCACCTCTAAAAAGCAGATGTCGATGTGGAGCATTCACGCTTGTGTTAAGATAATGCCAAGGAATGAAGACATCAGCAATGAAGAAGATTCCATTTCCAAAAAAAATTGAAGACTATCATTCTACACCGAGAAATATTATTTCTAGTGAAGGAAACTTTCGGAACATTTCACAATGTTTCCAGGAGTTCACTTTCTACTGAAACGAATTGCAAGGTCAGACCTTACAAAAAAACTCTAGAACTCTAGAGCTTCCTTAAAGGAAACTATCTTAACATCAAACACAACATTTTCATAAAGCCTAGTGATATGATGGAGGGTAAAAGCCAAACTAGAATATCTATTCCATAAGGACAAACTTCTTACTATGGAAAATGCTGTGTCAACGTTAGTGCATCTTGTCAGCATAGTGTAGGGAGGTTTGGCTTGGTGAGAGATAGCTGCTGATCAGGGAAGAAACTATTCTCCTTATTGATAGTTTGCAAATAAAAGTCAAACCAGTACTGTACACTTTGCTTAAAGATGCAAAAATATTGAAATAGCACTGCACTAAGTTGGGAGTCCTTTCATTTTTGGACTAGATATTCTGCTTTAACAATTATCCTGCATGATGTCACTAGGTCTCCTGAAAAATAGACAGACAGGGGTCATTTACTAAGGGCCCGATTCGCGTTTTCCCGACGTGTTACCCGAATATTTTCCCTGTATTGCCTCCTGATTTTGGCGCACGCGATTGGATTTTGGCGCATCGGCTCCGGCATGAAATCGGGGGGCGTGGCCGAACGAAAACGCGATGGATTCGGAAAAAACGCCGCAGTTAGAAAAAAAATGTGTCGCGAAACTTGCACTTACCTTCCCTAGGAATAGGCCGGTGAATTTCAGGGCATTCCAGCGGGTCTCGGCAGACTTCAGCGCAGCAGCGACATCTGGTGGACGGCGAAGGAACTACCTTAGTGAATCGCCGGAAGACCCGAATCCACCGCAGAGAACGCGCCGCTGGATCGCGAATGGGCCGGGTAAGTAAATCTGCCCCACAGACAGAGGCAGTCAGAGACACTCAGAGACAGAATCCTTCAAACAGAGTCAGAGAGAGATAGATACAAATAAAATATTTTTTGTTAACCCATTCTATTTTATTATAACTAAGAGCAGTTATTTACTATTCCGGGCAATGCTGGGATCTACACTTAGTACTTTTATAAAATGATGACTGCAAATATACACTATATATACAGGGTGTAACTAAAAGGTGGAATTGTGGAATATATTGAAAAGCATACATCAGATCCAAAAAGTGAAAATATGTGTCAAAATGTTTTCAAAAATCTATCCAATGATACCAAACTCTGCAACTTTAGATGCTTGCCCCCATTTTTTATTGCAGATTCAGATTCCCCAGGAAAAAATTATGTTAATACTTTCTATGATTCAAATCATTTATAATAATAATAGTATTTATATTTTCATTGACAAATGGCGCTGTAATCACCAAAAATCAAAATACACATTGGTTTGAAAAGCAAAAAAATGGGGGGGGGGATATTTCTCATTTGAGATTTTAAAAATGCCCCCACCCTCAAATAGGGAGTGTACTGCACAAATGTAGTATCATTGGAAAGATTTTTGAATCTTGAAGACATTTTTCACATACTTTTTAACATTTTTTGTATTTCATGTGTATTTTGCTAGATATACCACCATCCTGACTTTCTGTTTCCCCCTGTATATACCGTATATACTTGAGTATAAGGCTAGTCTTTCAGCACAAAAAAATGTGCTGAAAACCCAAACTCGGCTTGTACTCGAGTAAAAAATATAGGTTTTACCAGGTTTTTGTGGTAAAATTAGGCTTATACTTGAGTCGGCTTATACTCGAGTATATACAGTATACTGTATACACCCCCACACATTCATTGATCTGAATAAATGAATGCATAGCCAGTACAGCAGAAGAGCCATAAACTATTTAAAGTGGATACATTTTTGTCAATAAGATCAATGATACATGTAAATATGGCTAATTTGAATTATCTATATGTTATATGTCAAACAAAACAACTCAGTAAGTAAAATTAACCATCCATTAATATCATCCTTCATTGACTACTCAAATCAATACAAATGCTGTTAAATGGCAGAATATGCTGCCTCACACAGGAATAGCACCGGCCTCCCGGGTCGGCATACGGTAAACCTGACCTGCAATTATTTCCATATTTTAAACCTGGTGCAATTTAATGGTCACTGATTCTGTATACATTTTCCATTCCCCCTCTTGAAATAACATAAGTGCAGGGATATACGGTAATGGGGGTGTGGATCTCCGCAGGCGTTTGTACAGTGCACTTATTTAATAAAAAGCTTCTGTGATGAAGTGACCAATAATTACTACAGGAGGTCTTTAAAGTGTGATTAATTGATTGGTGCTGCAGCTTGACTGAATTTGATATTTCAGATTAGAATAACCTGAAAAGATAAAACACTACTAGATAGTTGTCTCCGTCTTCTTAAAAAAAAAAAAGAAGTTAAGCCATATTTTTGGTTTCATGTTTTTATTAAAAGAAGAAGCAATAAAAGGGTCCACTCCAACCATTTTAATGAAAATATTGATGCACTTACCTGTAGACTAAACCTAAACAACAACGCCCCCAGATACCTAAAGAAAATGTAAGTCTTTCAAATATACAACACACAAAAGGTATGATAGACGCCTTAGTAGGATATCACCCCTGTAGTAATCCATTGTAGTAACTAGGAACTATTAGGCCCGCATAGACCTCTAAGGCTCCCGGTGATGGTGTGGTGTGTCAAAGCACCGCCACCATGTTGGGTTGTCTCTCTACAAAATATAGGGAACGGACTCTATTTTGGAACATTTGTGGAGCGGTCATTTTCTTCTGCTTATGGAGGGAGGAGGGGTGAAAAGCACTCACAGCCCTGTACACGCCCGGGATCTGGTCCGGGACGAGCACCTGGCTATCTGAACTATGGGTACCATAGTTATATATTGTTGGTTGTTAAACAGGGAAATCCAAAGTTAGTAATGTTTTGGTCCACAGACCTTCATCAGACATGGATTTCAGAGGGAAACATATATGAAACCAATAAGCAAGATATATGACAATGGCCATTCAGCGATGTGTAGACAGCACCATATAATCCTCTATGGAATGTCACATGGAGTGCAGTTATATATGACCAAATGGGAATCCTATATGATTTGACAAGTTTTATGGCATCACACTACTAAATTCTCTCCACTCTACATAGATTCCTAGTCTATACTTATTATGGGATGGAATACTATTCCATACTCTGTTTTAGGTAACATAGGGGTCTTTATCAATTATCTCAATCAAGAGATGAAAGGATTTTTGCCTGTACGGCCTTGTGTTTAACTACATCTAATTGTTGGCTCAGAAGAAACTGATAGAGTGAACTGGCCCTCAATTAGGATTATTTATCATTTGGTGGCTCTTTGCGACAGTTCTATTTCTGTTTTTGTAGCTCCACTGCCCATAAGATTCATCAAAGTGACTTTGGCTCTTTAATTAATGTTATGCTCTGTGGGATTTTCTTTGTTTTTGTTTAAAGTCCGCAAAAAGTTGCAAAATGCAGAAAAAGTCCCAGGAAAATATGTAAAGTTTTCCAACTTGGTATAAGGAAAACCACACCTCTTTTAGCTACCTTGTAAGACAGCTCCCTTGACATCAAGCATGACCTTCAAGAAGCCTTATGACACAATGCAGAATTAAAACCAAACCAGTATATCTATTCCAGAAGGAACAAATTCCCAGCTGTAGACAGCACTGTTTTGACCTTTTTTGTCTCTTTTTTGTGAAAGGCATTTGACTAGGGTCGGGAAGAAAAAAATCCTAGCTCATACACAAACAAGGGACTGGAGTGACTGTGCAACTTTTTATCCAGAAAGTCCCAAGTCTTTGCACAGTGTTGCACAACATTGCCTCTAGCAGTAGTTCTATGTTTAAGCCAGGATAATTAAGAGACGGAAATAGCCCTATGTGACTTTTAGCAATAAAAAGTACCCCAAAAAATTAATGCAATTTTACGCCAAAACAGCCAGAGAAAACCAATGTTAAATAACCCCCAATTAATTGATAAATTTAGTAATAATTTTTGGCAATTTTTAAACTTTTATTTTATTATAATGAAATGCAAGTTCTCCACTTTTTTCCCTCCTCCCTAATAAAAATAAGTACAAATAAGAAAAGTTGATTTTATATATTAGTTATGCTGTGAAGGGGGAAATAATCAGAATTGCTGCCGATTTGCGCTTATTTTGTATTATTTTGGGGCTTTTACCCAAGTTTTTCTAGCATAGAAGCCCTGATAAATGTCCCGCAATATTTTCAAGAATTTAAAAAATTCTAGTTAAAATTCAAATTCTTATATCTAATAACTGAATTAATTTTACAAAAAATACATTTTATATACAAGTTTCAATTAGCATTCACACATTTTAGAGATTCAATTCAGAATAATCTCCCATCTTCCCAACATATCTGGTTTATAAATCTATATTTTCTGCATATTATTTTCGAAAGTAAAATTCTTATTTTGTCTTGTACATACTAAAATAACTTTCAGAGTCCCAGCATAGGAAGACTTTCCATATCCTAATTACAATATTTTACCACATTATATTTTTTTTTACTATTTATTGGATGAAAGGTGCCTATGGGGAAACCATTTCCTACTTTGCTGTTTGCTAGGTATCTATAATTAGGAAAGTTGTACATTTAATGGAATTCAGAAATAGAAGAAGTAGGAGAAAATTTAGATTTATTAATAGCCGAATGGCAACTCAGTGCCAGAAAGAAGGTGCAAAGCAGCAGAATTCCTAACAAGCAAAAAGACTAAGGCCAGCACAATTGAAAAGGACTCTCTAGTAATAAATGAATGGATTAATTAAATTTCAAGTGAACAAAATAGTTAGTTTCATCACTTTTGCATAAAATTTTAAGCTAGTCAAAAAGCTACAAAAATAGATAGCAAATAGCTGATAATTATATTTTTATTTAATAAAAATATCTAAAAAGAAAGCAGTAAAAGTCAAATTCCTAAATGTATATATCCTAAATTGAATGTTCTGCTGCAATGCCTTTTTTGGATCATGAATATGATCTGAGAGTTTTATTAACTTATTATTATAAGCATGTCACAAAGTGGCTGCAGGTTTAAGGTTAGGGCCCAAAGGCTGAGCCTTCTTCAAAAAAGATTAGTATTTGCTTCATATTGCAGCAAACATCCATCGGTAACATACACGTTCAGTGGAAGCACCGATTGTGGGTGTTAACCATTCAATCACTGCCAACAAAGCTGCTGGTTAAATGACATCATCTGTAGTATTGAATTACGTGGTAAGATCAATCAGACAACCTAGGGTTAAAGTACCTTAGGGGGTTTGAAAAATAGTAATTAAAAATAATAATAAGCACCTAATTATAACACAAAAAACTGTGAAAACCTATTGACTCGAGTACATGCCTTGGGTGGGAAATGTATTGGCCCCAGCCTCCCCAGCAAGCACATTCCCCCCATTATATAACAAACCCCTTCCACCTAGTATATAGCTAGCAGCCCCTTTGTATATAACCAGCAACCCCCTTGTATACTGCCTGTAGCCCCCAGTATATAGCTAGCCCCTGCCCCCTAGTATATAGCCAGCAGCCCATGTGTATATAGCCAGTTCCTGCTCCCTTGTATATAGCCAGTGCCTTCCCCTTGTATACAGCCAGTGCCTGCCTCCTTGTATATAGCCAGTGCCTGCCCCCCCAGTATATACCAAGTGCCTGCCCCCACTGTACAGCCAGTGCCTGCCATCTAGTATATAGTCAGTGCATGACCCCCAGTGCTATAGCTAGCCCCCTGCTCTGTGTGTGACACAGCGCATAGGGACCCAGAGACGGAAGTGACGTCAGAAGAGGACCTGTGTGGGGCATCGGTGAGTTCGGAGGTTTTTTTCATAGACTTGAGTATAAGCCGAGTTAGGGTTTTCAGCACATTTTTTGTGCTGAAAAAGTCAGCTTATACTCAGTATATATGTTAAATAAATTTAAAAACATAAAAATTCTAATTATAAATAAACAGTAGAAATCATTAACATGTTAGTTATTGCTATGTCCCAAAATGTTCAATCTATCAAGAGATAAAAACAGTTATTCTCAGAATTCTCCATAATGCAAAAAAACACTTTAAAGTTCAAAACTCTTTTGCAACCAAAAATTTTTAATAAGTGATCAAAAGGTTGTATGGTCCTCAAAATACATGTCAAATAGCCGAGACACTAAAGTATGAAAAGGTTGAAAAAGATGGCAAAATTGAGAATTTTTTTGTGCAGACTGTTTTAATTTCTCTAAATGTATAAAACACAATAAAACCTATATAAATTGGGTATCCTTGTGATCCATGATACCGAACCAAAGAATGTCATTTGGGGCTTACAGTGAAAGCCTTAAAATCCAAACCCACAAGAAGATGTTGCAAATGAATTTTTTTTACTAATCTCTGTCACAGGTGCTCCAGGGACCCATGTTTCGGGTCGCAGGTGCACCCATGTGTCTCCATGTGCCCCCTCTCAGCCGCGCCGGCAGTCTCAATCACTTGCCGCGCTCCGGCGAAGGTCCTCTTGCTTCAGGGTGCCTGAGATTTAAAGGGCAAGCGCACCGCTGATTGGCGCTGGCCATCTGACTACCTATAGATGTCCTACCTCTTCCGGTGATCCCTGCCGGATATTTGTGCTTCCATGTCCAAGAGAAAGCTGTATTCCAAGCCCTCTGTGATTATCCTGATTTCCCGTTGTGACCTTGATTCCGTTCCTGACTCTGATCCCGTGCTGCTTGTCCTGATCTGTTGCTACGTCCCTGACTCTGATTCCGTGCTGCCTGTCTTGACCTCCTGCCTGTCCCTGATGACGAGTTTGCCTTACGATTCTGCACTACGACTTGGCCGCCACCACGGACAAAGTTGCACCTTGTATAACTTTTTATCATAAAAAGAATAACATTAATTTGTTGTAATGGGAAAACCCTTTAAGGCGTTAAAGAGAGGCAACCAAGTCCCAAATCACTTCACAGCTTAAACCTTCCTAACTTACTCGTAGATACAGTCCTGCTTTTGGTCTACCAAGAAGCTTATTTGAGCAAAGGTAAAAATGTAATCTTATCTATAATGACAAATCAGTAGAAAATAGAAACATATATTATGTAAAATGTAGGGTAGGTTCTATTTCTGTTTATTTATGGAACTGGCTGTGGCTTCCCATGGGCATCAACAGAGTATGTGGGGCTCTCCTGCCGACATTATGTGGGCTACAAGCAATGGCGCTCAACCCAGCAAAAGTAATGAGCCCTAAGCTCTGTGCAGCTTAAATTTATGACCAATTGACCTTCATGACCTATTTTGTGTTTCATTATATATAGGAATTGCCTCCACTCAGGAGTTTGATGCTCTTTAGCTAGGCCAGAAAAGGGGCAACTATGTTTTTTTAAAAAAAAAATCTATTAAACCATTGTTAAACATATCCTCTGTTTCTAAACTTCTTTACTCCTCTTTAATGCTATGATCACGGGGAAGCTTTAGCTACTGTAAGCAACATTTGGAGATGCTACAGGGACCATAGGCTCCATAGTCTGGATAATCTGAGCTTCCACTGTGACCTGTGCAGAAGTTATTATACACTGATGCTAGTACATTGACGGTGATCATCACTTTTCATCGGTTTTACTAAAGGTAAATATTGGAAATAGCCTAAAGGATAAGTGCCACTTTGTACCAACATTTTTGCATGTGGTCTACAGTAAGTTACCCAAGAGGTGCCGTAAAATAAGTTAGTTATAGCCTAGCATAAGCAGCTGCAATACATTTGGCACATCTTGGCTAATTCTAAGCTGTCTAAATATTACATAAATCAAGTTCATGAAACTAAAATTAAATCCTGGAGAAATTTCCTCCAAATCTCTCTTTGACCTAAGATTGCCGATTCACCGGCGCTTACGACAGATGCACAATGTCGACCACAAGATGAAGTACAACATTTATACGCTCTGCTTACCTAACCACATTGAGTTGATAGTATGTTGTTCCAGTCTGAGACTAAATCTTCAGTGTATCTTTAATTTCTGACACTCGTCCATTTAATATAAATGAATTATTAGCGCCAGGTCACCAGTGTTGCTTCGGAATGAATGGCATTTGGCAAATAATACTCCAATAAAAGAATAATTTCTTACGAAACGACTGCTTTCAAAACATTTGGCCACTATTCTAAGTACTTGGCTTCCTGCCTTGCATTCATTATTTATCAGCGAGGATCACATCTATAATAGAGATGTTGAACAATTCGGGATGAATGTTAGACTTGAACTTCAGTGATATGGGAAGCAATTAATCCTCAAATC
The DNA here is from genome assembly GCA_019512145.1 of Engystomops pustulosus. Lineage (NCBI taxonomy): Eukaryota > Metazoa > Chordata > Amphibia > Anura > Leptodactylidae > Engystomops > Engystomops pustulosus. The sequence continues at coordinate 259,110,296 of CM033642.1, forward strand.
AAAATGTACCAAAATCACATTAAATGTCACTGCAAGAAACTTTTGGCCTTTTTGCTATAGAGCAACATAGACCTGAGATATTCCGATAGATGCAAAGCCTCTATCATATTCTTCATATTTTACTATATCATTGTAGCAATTTTTTTCACTTCAGCACAAATGGCTGCAAACCGGTCAAGTCGAAAGGTCTATATTACATTTTTTTGAGAAGTTATTGTGAAACGCTACAATTTCTATAGGTTATTAAACTGCATTAAAAAATGTTGCTGTGAAGCAATTGTTATTTAAGATTCATGTCTCTGTCTATTACTAGTTATAGCATAGCAGAGCAGCACCCTCAGGTAAAGTATTAACTTAACGATAAGTGACGTGCTAGTACACCACACTGCTCCTAAGGACGTTAGACGTGGACTCACAGGCTGAGGCCAAAAGTTTGGGTTCATCATTCATGCTTATTCCAGAGCAGCCCATCAACCAACTTTTCAAACCCACCGTTGACCCCTCAAATGCCGAGGACAAAGCTGATGATGTCACAATGAAATGATCCCAGAGAAAATGGCGGAGCAAGTGTAAGTGGTATGAACTTTTGTTCCAACTAAGTCCACTCATCACTTTGCTGTACCTCTATAAAAAAAACCTTTTTTGGTATTTGGGGCATATTTATGAAAGCCATCTACAAGAAAAATACTTTAGATGCTCTCAACAACCAATTGCATTAGGTCATCCCTGACTACCCCCCGGCTGACTAAAGACATCAGTTGGCGCAGGTTCAAGTTCAAGAGTCTAAAGCAACATCTTTTGGCGCTGCTGCAATTTATTACCCCTTCTGACTTCAATGCTCGTCACTGATTAGCACTGAAGTAGCATCTGAAAGTAGAATCTGAAAGGGCTTAGCAGAGATGCTGGGTCTGATCGGACCCAGTACAGCTCTGCTCCAGACATTTGCCCCCACATTTGCCCCCACAGGGGGTTGTTTTCCCCAGTAGCTTATAGATAAACTCTATACAAACAAAATATCAATACATGGTTAGAAATAAATATGAATATTTCCTTAAAAATTCAAAAAAAATTATTCCATAAAATTAAAAAAATACTCTCTACACTATAAAAACATTGCCATAGTCGGACAGTTTGCTTGAGACTGTACATATTATATATCAAAGCAACAGTCACACACTAGGGAATTTAGTCATCATGGTTATTTTGAGTTAATTTGAAAATTGAAAAAAATATATAGAATATAATGCAAAACAAATCTTTTTCTCCACTTTTTGTAACTTTAAACTCCAAAAAAACTAAAACTGAAAGAATTATTTAACATTTTAAAATTTTACCTTGCCCTTAATGTTATGAAAAAATGGTACAAAAATGTTTAAGGTATTGCACAAAAAATAATAAAACCAATGCATATGAAAATTAGATAAAAATCCCCCAGTCTTTTAGGGCCTGGTCAGAAAGGGGTTAAAGGTTTGATTTAAATGATTATTCATTTAAATGTGAGTTGTAATTTGTTGATTTATGAGACAAATGTTCTCCTTAAGACAGTAAAAATCTTTCCTATTAATTTTATCATCATTGCCAAGATAAATGTTAAGTAGAGGCATTGGGGTAATTTATCCCATCCACTGCTTTTTAATAAAGCATTTATCAACATAGATTTTTACATATTTAGTGATATAAATGCTTAAAAATCCATAATCAATCAGCTTTAAAGAAAATCTATCTATATGTCAAGTAGGAAATTGATTATGTAAAAAAAGTGATGTGGCTAGGTGGAAGGGTCTGAGCTGAAACGGGTGGGCTACTATCACAAAACTTTACCAACGTAAGTACAAACCCATATAGGGTTTAGAAAAGTTTTTTTTTCCTGTGTCATCCATTGTCCTTATGTTTTTGGGTGAAAAGAGGAGAGCTTGTAGGCATTACTGGCATGCCCACCCCTTCCATAGCAGTGGTTGCAGGGGAATGCAGATGTTCTTGGGTGTGGTAATCACAGAGCGGTTGTGAAGACAATAATGACATTGGACGTAACATGACTAGAGATCTGCCAGTGGGTCAAATGGCCTCCGGTCCCAGAGGCTTTACAGAAATATTACTAAGGTAAGTACTATACATGAATGACACTTTGAGGTTCCTATACAAATGCTGGTTAATTTTTGTTATGGTGGCCAAACCCTTTAAAAACAAACACTGGGGCCAAATAATCAGTTTCTTATAAATAATTCTGGTGCAACTGGTGATTTACAGCATGTAAATCTGCCCCAGAGTGTGCTACAGAGTTGAATTTAGGTAGACTTAATTTTACACACACACATACATATATATATATATATACACTCACCGGCCACTTTATTAGGTACACCATGCTAATAACGGGTTGGACCCCCTTTTGCCTTCAGAACTGCTTCAATTCTTCGTGGCATAGATTCAACAAGGTGCTGGAAGCATTCCTCAGAGATTTTGGTCCATATTGACATGATGGCATCACACAGTTGCCGCAGATTTGTCGGCTGCACATCCATGATGCGAATCTCCCGTTCCACCACATCCCAAAGATGCTCTATTGGATTGAGATCTGGTGACTGTGGAGGCCATTTGAGTACAGTGAACTCATTTTCATGTTCAAGAAACCAGTCTGAGATGATTCCAGCTTTATGACATGGCGCATTATCCTGCTGAAAGTTGCCATCAGATGTTGGGTACATTGTGGTCATAAAGGGATGGACATGGTCAGCAACAATACTCAGGTAGGCTGTGGCATTGCAACAATTCTCAATTGGTACCAAGGGGCCCAAAGAGTGCCAAGAAAATATTCCCCACACCATGACACCACCACCACTAGCCTGAACCGTTGATACAAGGCAGGATGGATCCATGCTTTCATGTTGTTGACGCCAAATTCTGACCCTACCATCCGAATGTCGCAGCAGAAATTGAGACTCATCAGACCAGGCAACGTTTTTCCAATCTTCTACTGTCCAATTTCGATGAGCTTGTGCAAATTGTAGCCTCAGTTTCCTGTTCTTAGCTGAAAGGAGTGGCACCTGGTGTGGTCTTCTGCTGCTGTAGCCCATCTGCCTCAAAGTTCGACGTACTGTGCATTCAGAGATGCTCTTCTGCCTACCTTGGTTGTAACAGGTGGCGATTTGAGTCACTGTTGCCTTTCTATCAGCTCGAACCAGTCTGCCCATTCTCCTCTGACCTCTGGCATCAACAAGGCATTTCCGCCCACAGAACTGCCGCTCACTGGATGGTTTTTCTTTTTTGGACCATTCTCTGTAAACTCTAGAGATGGTTGTGCGTGAAAATCCCAGTAGATCAGCAGTTTCTGAAATACTCAGACCAGCCCTTCTGACACCAACAACCATGCCACGTTTAAAGGCACTCAAATCACCTTTCTTCCCCCTACTGATGCTCGGTTTGAACTGCAGGAGATTGTCTTGACCACGACTACATGCCTAAATGCACTGAGTTGCCACCATGTGATTGGCTGATTAGAAATTAAGTGTTAACGAGCAGTTGGACAGGTGTACCTAATAAAGTGGCCGGTGAGTGTATATATACAGTAACTTACCAACATCTAGAGGTCCATTTGTAAGGGGCCATCTGTAAGTCTGGTGTTCTTAAGTAGGGGACCTCCTGTATATATGTATATATATATAATTCTAAATGATTAAATGATTCTTTGATCAAGTATTAGAAAATCTTACCTACTGTATTTTGGTTTTAAAGTATTGTTTTATTTAAAATAAATCATGACTCGGGTAACTTTAGTCTGACCTTATACAAATTACTCTCACAGAACCCAATAAAATTCTGTCTGGGATCCAAAAGGCCATTGTAGTTCTCTATATTTTTTAACCAATGAACTGTAGGTACATTCTAATCATTGTAAGGGAGTGGATATTTTATACTGTAGATTTAAATCGGATTGGAGGATTGTAAGTGATTTCTACAGAAAAAAAATTTTTCTGAATAAACACAGTATGAAATTATGTTAAAAAAACCCTGTAAATTATAGTAAAATTCCAATTATTAGCTATTTATCATTTCTTATAAGAGATAGAAGTAAGAAGTGTTGGGTAATTTTCCCAACTAGTTCTGTAAGACTGAAACGCAAAAACTCCTACATATTTTTATTCGATAATTGATTTATTAGTAGCTTATAGACATGGCGCATTATCCTGCTGAAAGTTGCCATCAGATGTTGGGTACGGGTGATTTTGAGGACACATGTTCTCCTTAAGACAGTAAAAATATCCTCATTAATTTTATCATCATTGCCAAGATAATGTTAAGGAGAGGCACTTGGGGTAATTTTTCCCATCCACTGCTTTTTAATAAAGCATTTATCAACATAGATTTTGACATATTTAGTGATTAACATGCTTAAAAATCATAACAATCAGCTTTAAAGAAATCTATCTATATGTCAATAGAAATTGATTATGTAAAAAAGTGTGTGGCTAGGTGGAAGGGTCTGAGTTGAAACGGGTGGCTACTACACAAAACGTTACCAACGTAAGTACAAACCCATATAGGGTTTAGAAAATTTTTTTTCCGTGTCATCCATTGTCCTTATGTTTTTGGGTGAATAGAGGAGAGCTTGTAGGTCACTGGCATGCCCACCCCTTCCATAGCGGGTTTGCAGGGGAATGCAGATGTTCTTGGGTGTGGTAATCAAGAGCGGTTGTGAAGACAATAGACATTGGACGTAACATGACTAGAGATCTGCCATGGGTCAAATGGCCTCTGGTCCCAGAGGCTTTACAGAAATATTACTAAGGTAAGTATATCATGAATGACACTTTGAGGTCTATACAATGCTGTTATATTTTGTTATGGTGGCCAACCCTTTAAAAACAAACACTGGGGCCAAATATCAGTTTCTTATATAAGTAAATCTGCCCCAGAGTGTGCTACAGAGTTGAATTTAGGTAGACTTAATTTTACACACACACATACATATATATATATATATATACTAAATCCACCGCACTTTATTAGGTACACCATGCTAATAACGGGTTGGACCCCCTTTTGCCTTCAGAACTGCTTCATATTCTTCGTGGCAAGATTCAACAGGTGCTGGAAGCATTCCTCAGAGATTTGGTCCATATTGACATGATGGCATCACAAGTTGCCCAGATTTGTCGGCTGCACACCATGATGCGAATCTCCCGTTCACCACATCCCAAAGATGCTCTATTGGATTGAGATCTGGTACTGTGGAGGCATTTGAGTACAGTGAACTCATTTTCATGTTCAAGAAACCAGTCTGAATGATTCCAGCTTTATGACATCGCGATTATTGCTGAAAGTGCCATCAGATGTTGGGTACATTGTGGTCATAAAGGGATGGACATGGTCAGCAACAATACTCAGGTAGGCTGTGGCATTGCAAAATTCAATTGTACCAAGGGCCCAAAGAGTTCCAAGAAAATATTCCCCCCTAACCAGACACCAACCACTAGCCGAACCGTTGATACAAGGCAGGATGGATCCATGCTTTCATGTTGTTGACGCCAAATTCTGACCCCACCATCCAATGTTGCAGCAGAAAGAGACTCATCAGACCAGGCAACGTTTTCAATCTTCTACTGTCCAATTTCGAGAGAGATTGTGCAAATTGTAGCCTCAGTTTCCTGTTTAGCTGAAAGGAGTGGACATGGTGTGGTCTTCTGCTGCTGTAGCCCATCTGCCTCAAAGTCGACGTACTGTGCATTCAGAGATGCTCTTCTGCCTACTTGGTTGTAACAGGTGGCGATTTGAGTCACTGTTGCCTTTCTATCAGCTCGAACCAGTCTGCCCATTCTCCTCGACCTCTGGCATCAACAAGGCATTCCGCCCACAGAACTGCCGCTCACTGGATGGTTTTTTCTTTTTTGGACCATTCCTGTAAACCTCTAGAGATGGTTGTGCGTGAAATCCCAGTAGATCAGCAGTTTCTGAAATACTAGACCAGCCCCCTTCTGACACAACCAACCATGCCACGTTTAAAGGCACTCAAATCACCTTTCTTCCCCCTACTGTGCTGGTTTGAACTGCAGGAGATTGTCTGACCAGCACTAAATGCCTAAATGCACTGAGTTGCCACCATGTGATTGGTGATTAGAAATTAAGTGTTAACGAGCAGTTGGACAGGTGTACCTAATAAAGTGGCCGGTGAGTGTATATATACAGTAACTTACCAAAAATCCAGAGGGTCCATTTGTAAGGGGCATCTGTAAGTCTGGTGTTTCTTAAGTAGGGGACCCTCTGTAATATGATATATATATAATTCTAAATGATTAAATGATTCTTTGATCAAGTTTAGAAAATCTTACCTAGTATTTGGTTTTAAAGTATTGTTTTATTAAAATAATATCATGAATCGGGTAACTTTAGTCTGACCTTATAGAAATTACCTCACAAAGAACCAACCAATATAAAATTCTGTCTGGGATCCAAAGGCCTTGTAGTTCTCCTATATTTTTAATTTACAATGAATGTAAGGGTACATCTTCTAATAGTTGTAGGAGTGGATATTTATACGTAGATTTAAATCGGATTGGAGGATTGTAGTGAATTTCTACACAGAAAAAATGAATCATTTCGTGCAATAAACACAGTATGAATTATGTTAAGATAAAAAACCCCGTAAATTTAGTAAAATCCAATTATTAGCTATTTTCATTCTTATAAAGATAGAAGGTAAGAAGTGTTGGGTATGTCCCAACTAGTTCTGTAAGACTGAACGCAAAAAAACTCCTACAGATTTTTATTCGATAATGATTTATTAGTAGCTTTAACCAGGCGCATTATCCTGCTGAAGTTGCATCAGATGTTGGTACATTGTGGTCATAAAGGGATGGACATGGTCAGCAACAAACTCAGGTAGTGCTGTGCATTGACACAATCTCAATTGGTACCAAGGGCCCAAAGAGTGCCAAGAAAATATTCCCCACACCATGACACCACCACCACTAGCCTGAACCGTTGATACAAGGCAGGATGGATCCATGCTTCATGTTGTGACGCCAAATTCTGACCTACCATCCGAATGTCGCAGCAGAAATTGAGACTCATCAGACCAGGCAACGTTTTTCCAATCTTCTACTGTCCAATTTCGATGAGCTTGTGCAAATTGTAGCCTCAGTTTCCTGTTCTAGCTGAAAGGAGTGGCACCTGGTGTGGTCTTCTGCTGCTGTAGCCATCTGCCTTAAGTCGACGTACTGTGCATTCAGAGATGCTCTTCGCCTACCTTGGTTGTAACAGTGTGTGCATTTGAGTCACTGTTGCTTCTATCAGCTCGAACCAGTCTGCCCATTCTCCTCTGACCTTGGCATCAACAAGGCATTTCCGCCCACAGAACTGCCGCTCATGGATGGTTTTCTTTTTTGGACCATTCTCTGTAAACTCTAGAGATGGTTGTGCGTGAAATCCCAGTAGATCAGCAGTTTCTGAAATACTCAGACCAGCCCTCTGACACCAACAACCATGCCACGTTTAAAGGCACTCAAATACCTTTCTTCCCCCACTGATGCTCGGTTTGAACTGCAGGAGTTGTCTTGACCACGCCACATGCCTAAATGCACTGAGTTGCCACCATGTGATTGGCTGATTAGAATTAAGTGTTAACGAGCAGTGGACAGGTGTACCTAATAAAGTGGCCGGGTTGTGATATATACAGTAACTTACCACAAACTAGAGGTCCATTTGTAAGGGGCCATCTGTAGTCTGGTGTTCTTAAGTAGGGGACCTCCTGTATATATGTATATATATATAATTCTAAATGATTAAATGATTCTTGATCAGTATTAGAAATCTTACCTACTGTATTTTGGTTTTAAAGTATTGTTTTATTTAAATAAATCATGACTCGGGAACTTTAGTCTGACCTTATACAAATTACCTCACAGAACCCAAAAAATTCTGTCTGGGATCCAAAGGCCATTGTAGTTCTCTATATTTTTAACCAATGAACTGTAGGTACATTCTAATCATTGTAAGGGAGTGATATTTTATACTGTAGATTTAAATCGGATGGAGGATTGTAGTGATTTCTACAGAAAAAAAATTTTTCTGAAATAACACAGTATGAAATTACCGTAATACTCGTGTATAGCCGAGTTTTCAGCACAAAAAAGTGCTGAAAAACATCCCTCGTCTTATCATGAGTAAGTCAGTCAGTCAAAATTACTTAAAAAAAAAATAAACTTATATACTCACCCTCCGGGGCACCGATGCGCAGCGCTGCTCCCCCGATGTCCGCAGGCTCGTCTTTAGGCATCCGCGCCCGTCTTCGTCTTCTGCTCGCGCCGCCATTGTTTTCCCGGGCGGCGCCTAGCATGACGTCAGCAGCGGCGCGTCAAATAGGTGCGGCCGGGAGAGAGCAATGCGGCGCCCCGCAGAAGAAGGAAGATGGGCGCAGAAGCCTGAAGACCAGCGGGCGGACGAGGGGAGCAGCGCTTCACATCGGGCCACCGGAGGGTGAGTATATAAGTTTATTTATATACTCAAAAATTAGGGGCCTCGGCTTATACTCGGGTCGGCTTATACTCGAGTATATACGGTATGTTAAAAAAAACCCTGTAAATTATAGTAAAATTCCAATTATTAGCCATTTACCATCTTATAAGAGATAGAAGTAAGAAGTGTTGGGTATTTTCCCAACTAGTTCTGTAAGACTGAAACGCAAAACTCCTACATATTTTTATTCGATAATTGATTTATTAAATACTAAATTAACAGCATATCAAATGCCAAAGAAAAAGAAATAATAGTTTCAACCTTTCATTTTCCAGAGACTTAATGACCATGAATGTGTAGCAGTTGAGCTTTGAAGTGAGACACAACTGGAGCATAGGTGACATATTATTTTAATTGAACAATGATGTGTGAATTAATCTATGCTAGTCAACAAGGCGATAATGAGCTGGATTAATGGACACATTTAATGCGCAGGGAGCATCAAGACATGACCCCGACACACAGCTACATGACAGGCGCAAAATTACTCTCACAGAACCCAATAAAATTCTGTCTGGGATCCAAAAGGCCATTGTAGTTCTCTATATTTTTTAACCAATGAACTGTAGGTACATTCTAATCATTGTAAGGGAGTGGATATTTTATACTGTAGATTTAAATCGAGATTGGAGGATTGTAAGTGATTTCTACAGAAAAAAATTTTTTCTGAATAAACACAGTATGAAATTATGTTAAAAAACCCTGTAAATTATAGTAAAATTCCAATTATTAGCTATTTATCATTTCTTATAAGAGATAGAAGTAAGAAGTGTTGGGTAATTTTCCCAACTAGTTCTGTAAGACTGAAACGCAAAAACTCCTACATATTTTTATTCGATAATTGATTTATTAAATACTAAATTTAACAGCATATCAAATGCCAAAGAAAAAGAAATAATAGTTTCAACCTTTCATTTTCCAAGAGACTTAATTGACCATGAATGTGTTAGCAGTTGAGCTTTGAAGTGAGACACAACTGGAGCATAGGTACATATTATTTTAATGAACAATGATGTGTGAAATTAATCATATTCTAGTCAACAAGATAATAGTGGATTATGCACTATTTATGGATGAACAGCTACATGACAGGCGCACTGGATAGAGTTTGTTTCAATGCCAATTAACATTTATGTTAGAGAAGTGCAAATGGAAAGATGGGAATAAAAACCATAGATCCTGATGCTGCACATATGTCCTTATGCTGCTACATATGTAGGAATTAATTCTATATTCCACCTTTAACATTCCCCTTACATCCAGTAAAATAATGAGATCAGAATTAGTTCTTCTTCATGAAAATGAATTCTTTCAATTTTTTTTTCCTGCGTTTCGGGAGGAAGTGATTTTAACCATTTTTATACAGGAATCTACTAAATGTTCATGCAGGGTTTACAATATAAAAGCTAAAAATATGAAATTGTGTGAGTTGTTTCCATGACCATCACATATTCAGTGTTTTTTTCATATCTATCTCTTTACCCCACTGAATGGTAGGACACTCACATAGAGGATAGGTCTGTCTATGGTCAGAACCACAACATCTTAGGACTTATGATAATCAGACCCGTGAATTTAAATAATCTGGACCCAAACCGGCAGCAGTTACACCCACAATCGGGGCTGGCACTGATCGTGGGAGTTAACTGTTTAAATGCTGCCAGCAAAATCACCAACAGCAATTAAATCACCAAAGCCAAACATGCCGGCACTAACATGCTGAAGACATCATCGGGGAGCAACAAAATGATTGAGCCTTTACAAGTTAATGCTGACATGCTTTGTCGACTTAAATGCTGCCGGCAGCTTTTAAGTAGTTAATGCCCAGATCAGTGTGGACGCTACCAACTCAGACCTTCTAATGAACGGGACTTTACGGAACGTTACGGGAGTTGCTAAATCAATTACCAAAAAAAAGGGGGGTAAAATAATGTACGTCCAAAATAGTGCTAAACAACATCAAACAACAGTGGATTTTTATAGGAAAAAATGTAATTTTTATGATAATTCACCCATTAAAACCATTTAAAAATACCCTGTGAATATACGGGTCGGAACGTGCGCCAGATTTAACATGCAAAGTCTGTTGCACACCCTATGTTAAAGGTGCACCACAAAAAAGTTGGTGAACTCCGTTGGGCCAGTGCAGGTAAGTGCCAGATTCATGATTTATGATGCACATTCTTAATGAATCTGTCGCACCCACCATTATACACGAGCAGAGAACTTTAAGTGCAAGGCCTACATTCTTAGTAAATGTGCCACATTGGGATGTGTGCTCACCTTCTTTGGCTTGTGACGATGGTCAAAACCACTTTTATAGCATAGACGTTAACACACTCACAGGGATCTTATTTTGGCATTCCCAATGTCGTAGACTCCATTTTGGGCTCTGCAATTGTAGTTAATGTGGTCTTAAGACCGTGCTTATAAAATCAGCACAAATGGTGCTCCTCCATTGTTAAATCTTTTCAAATTTGTTACAAATAATACATTATATACAACATAGATGATAACAAACGGAGTAATTAACCATAACCATATGGAATTTTGGCTCTGTAAACATTTAAATGGAGACACTAGACCTGTCTTCAGTATTAAGGTCTGCCACCCTGACTTTATACTTTATACTTCTTCCTTCAAAGTTGGCTTTCTGGATGTTGGCATCACACTAGGCAATGGAAAGAGGCATGATCTAGATCAGTGATGGCAAACCTTTTAGAGCCCAAGTGCCCAAACTTCAACCAAAAGCCACTTATTTATTGCAAAGTGCCAGCACAGTAATTTAAGCAGTAATTTATTTCTCCTTGTTCTTTGACAACTTTCAATCGTTCAGCCTCCTAAAGACACCAACGCAGTTGAAAGGAGGGCAAAATCGCCTATCATTGTAGGAACATTCTGTAGGAAGATTCTTTGAGTCCTGTCTGGTGAACTTCATGCTGGGGTGATGGCCTGGGTGCCCACAGAGAGGGCTCAGAGTGCCATAGGTTCGCCACCACTGATCTAGATGGTATTAAACCTCTTGCTTACATAATGTCAGTGGTTTATTAGGTCAATTTCTTCTGACAGGTTCCCTTTTACTAGACACTATTGTCATTGCCTCTACGCAGTTGTTGTAGTTGCTAATTACAAGTGGCCGGGGTGTCCAGACCTGGCATCACTGCTGCCTACAGTTTCTGTCCAAAGAATGATAAAAGGTAGAGTTTCCGATATATACACAGATGGCACTTTTTAAATCATCCTGAACGGACATAAGAAGCTTTATTAACTTAGATTGTGCTGCAAAATTTGGCAAGCTATGTCTTTCTTTTGAGAAAAATATTACAGCTTATATATATGTCACCTTACGTAGGATAGGTTCTTTTAATATTGAAATTGGCAGTGGTGTATTAGATGAAGTCATATACAGTACAGTAAATCTAAAACCTACGTTTGTACGGGTAGAAATTGTTCTTTGTCATTACTTCTGAACTAACTTTTTGACCTTGGAATTGTGATCTACTGTAGGTTACTGTTAAACATTATTAAAAGCTAAAATTGCAGCCCGATAACTGGATAATACATATTGTCCTGTCTGCAGGCAACATTTTATAGATTTGGAGGACCTGAGCAGATTGTACATAGTGTCCTATCTGCAGGCAGCATGTTATAGAGCAGGAGGAGCTGAGCAGTTTGTACAAAGTGTCCTATATGCAGGCAGCATGTTATAGAGAAGGAGGAGCTGAGCAGATTGTACATAGTGTCCTATCTTCAGGCAGAATGTTATAGAGCAGGAGAAACTTGGAAGCTTAAATATAGTGTCCTATCTGCAGACAGCATGTGTATAAGCAGGAACAGTTCCTCTTCCTTAGGCTGTACAGCTGTCAATCTGGCAATATGTCTGGGTTCAGCTGAACCCAAACGCCAAACCTGAACCTGACCAACAGGTCCTCTCATCTCCACTTGTAATCCATGAGCAACAGCTTGATATTTATGAGTACATATTGAGAAATAGCCTGAGCATGGATGAGTAATGAAGAGGAAGAGAGAGAAAATGCTGTTGGAAGACTATTCCGTCATGGTAGTCTACCTTAAAAACAATGGAATTGTGCTGGTTGAAATCGGAACCTTTCAATCTCTCTTACCCCAAACATATGTCACTTGGGGTGAAGTCTGTCCATTACAATAAATAATAAGTCATCAGCTGAGATTTGCCAAATTTGGTGGGTTTAGGCAACATAGTGAAGATCTTAATCCATGAATGTTGGAATATGAAGGTAGGGTGTCAAGACAAGGAAAGTGATGCTGAGCTACCCAGAAGCCCTGTCCCTGCCTACTTGCCCATACTGCACTAACCTGCAGGAGACAGCTGGATGCCACTCTCTATTCTGAGTTTGTGCTTGGAATGCAATTGAATGGAGAGAGAAATACAGACAGAAGCCTAGCAGGAGAACCAAGTCAATATCCTAGATGACAGCAAAGAATCTTGAGGCAAAAACAAACTAAGAGGTCAAAACACAGCAAAGCAGAATAAAGAAAATATATTCCCAAAGATACTGACACTAGTATAACCAGTACTGGGTAAGGAGTAGAGCAGGTCTATGAGAGGTTCCTTGATGCCGTCCCAGCAACTTACTGGCTCAGCCATCCATCACTCAACCCGCACATGACACATATACCAAGCGCCAAAAGAAACCACACAACTTTCTCAGAACTCACACCCAGCTCAGCAAACAGAACTAAACTATAAATAGCAAGCATAGCCCCAAGCAGAGCACACAAAAGCCTAGAACTTGGTTTTGGAGAGTTCTGACAAAAGTTATTTTTTTCCCAAAGAAAGAACAACTATGACATATTTTGCAGTTGCAAACACAATAAATGGGTGAAATATAAGATATTACTATACATTTTGCCTTGACCTTGGAAGTTTGCATTTTAAGTGTGCAGTGTTTGGCAGATTATTGAATACTGGTGCATGGTCTTCAATAATATGGTGCATCCTGCACTGTTCAGGAGGTGTGCACCATCTTATTTAGGTGCCCCTTTAACATAGAGCATGCAACACAATTCATTTGAGTCGAGGTATTAAATGTGTTGCAAATTCCGTCACAGCACAGCCGCGACACAAAACTAGGGTAAAAACTTTATAAATACAAGTGCAAGATATAAAGACTTTCTTTTCAGGGCAAAATCGGACAGAAAAGTGGCGCAGCCAGAATAATAGATCTGGGCTATTGAGTGTTTGAGTATCTTTAAAAGAAACCTAAACATATAGTATCTCTATAGTAACTCTTTAAAGGTCACTTTGAAGCAAATTATGACCAAAGTTCCATGCAGTTCCGCACACCTGAAAAGTGTTTTTTTTAGTAACCCATGGATTTTCAAAGACGTACAATTTTTGAAACAAAACAAGAAATATTTTGGTAACGAGACTTAGATTTTTCTTTTTTAAGCGGAGATTCATTTAGTGCTATAAAGTGTGCTGGAGAATATTACTAAGCCTTTTATTTTACTGCTCACTGTAGGGTCAAAGAAAAACAGATGGAGTACTGACGAGAAATTGTCTTTCGTATCACTTTTATTTCTACTTGAAAGGGTCCTGGAGCTATTTTTAAGTTGCAGCCAAGTTTGATTAAAAGTATTCAACTGGGCTAAGATATAAGTTGACTGTAAGCTATACAGACTTGATGAAGTACTATGTTAATATATGCTTTATACTACCTTGAATTACCGATAACTTACCTCAACTGTCACGTAAAATATCATGCCACGTAAAAGTATAATAATTATTTTGTATATGAATCTTTACAAATAATTTTTAAACCTTTGTGTTCAATCAGAAGAACACGTCGATGAACCTCATATTTATTTATTTTTTTAATAAAATGCTTAGCTAGAGTTGTGTGGAGGAGTGTTGGATCAAGAACGTTTGAGATTAATGTCAACTAAAGGGTATCCATCAGCTCTCGGTCTTTATGACCCTACATCTTTCCCTTCCTGACCCCATATTAGAATGTGCTTGAGTAAATGTTTTTGAATTTGTAGGGTGACAAATTTGTCATATATTTCAATTCATTCTTCATTCCGAGCAATCATGTTGTTTATTTGTTTGTTTTTACCTTTCACGAATCAGATGGTAATAATGGTTTCAACAGATTGTTCAGGTAGCATGTTGCATTTTAATAAGAAGCTACAAGTATTCCCGATGTGAAAAAAAAAACATCTTAGTCTTTGCTATAGTAAGATACTTTCATGCTATTGAGGAACTGCAGCTTCATTTGCAGAAAACATAAAAGTGTTTCCTTTACTACTTGTGGTGTCACAGGTTGAACAAATTCCTCTGATTCCTCTGATGTGAGAAAGGGTAAATTGAAAGGGTGGAGGGAAGAAGAATCCATTCATCTTTTTTTTTTCAGATCCGGTGAGGCTGAATTATTCTTTGGTTAAATTGTAAAAAGACAAATAGAATTCTTTGAACTAAGAAGATGTTATTTTTCAGCCATACTATTGTATTTTGAGGTTGTTAATTTAAGAATTTTTGGAAGGAACGGTTGCTCTTTCCAATTTTTAAAAAAATAGACATACATTTTCCCCATTTTAAGCTTATTAACACAAGTAAAATTGGTAAGTGATTAGAATATCCTGAAATATTTTACAGCACAATGTGCCCTCCAAAACCTTGATGGCGACCCTTCCCTTCTGGGCTCTGTTTGGGCCCATAAAGTGGGTTATATTCACATGTGAGGTAAAACTGTCGAGAAAAACGGCACAACCAAATTGGAGATGATAATAAATTAAAAGAGATGGCACACTATACCCCTAGTAGAGGGATAACAATGTATATAGATATGTACTCATTTTATCTTGTAAATTTTAGTGCTATGTAAACATTTTACTGTCAATATTTAAAAATTCCATATAGAACCTCAATTTCATGTTTGATTCATAAATCAAAGCACGCTTAGCAAGGTCTGTGTTGAATAGTTTGAGGGGTACAATTAAAAAATGTGTTACTTTATGGTGAATTTCTAATAAATAGAACTTTTAAACCCCCTATAAATATAATTATGCCTCTAAAATATTGAATCTGTGAAAATCAGGAAAATTGCTGATTGTTTTGTAAGCCTCCTAACTAGGGCCAATTCTAGTCTATTTGCTGTCTGAGGAGAAATTTATCATGTGGCCATTCGAAAGGCCCACATTATGGACCCATATTTTGCCGCCTCCCTCAGGGCTCAGGCATCTGCCACCTGAGGCGAGATTCTCATCTTGCCTCATTGTAGATGTGGCCCTGCTCCTAATATTCTCTTAAAATAACAGACATAGGGTTTTTGTTAGCTAGTAACCTATTTGGAGGGTTAGATTAAGTGTATGATAAGCATAAAATATAGAAATCAGAAAATTGCTAATTTTTCATAATTTTCACTTAACTTTACATTTTTTCCTAAATAAATGCAAAACATTTCAAGCGTTCTAAAGTTATAATTGCATATAGTGGCACATGTCAGATTTTAAAAATCGGGCTGGGTCCATAAGGTGAAAATGAGGTCAGTCCTTAAGGGGTTCAGATAATTACAGGTATCAATTTAGAATGATTCCAATTAAAAAAATTTATTAACTCTTTATGGAATGGATGGAAAAAAAACACCACTAATGACACTTTGTATCAACTTACAAATGAAGCATCATTTATTGATTATAACATAACATCCTATTCCATTTCTGTGGGTCACATAGAATTTTTTATTTATAAAATGTTTTAACAGCATTCACAATATTCACAAAATTTTGTGTTAATATTTCAGTTATTGTTAAAACAACAATACATAACATACATAATTACATCATTAAAAAGGTTGTTTGTAATGCGAGGTCTTCGTAATTTTAAACCCAGTCTTAATCCCCCTTTTTATTTAAATTGTTATATATATAATATATATATATATATATATAGAGATATAAATTCAAGAAAAAACTAGCAGCACAGTCACTTTGAGAAGATTGAACTAGGGGTGCTATCTGCACTCTCCCCCTCACTCCCCCTACCCCCCCCCCCATCCTCCACACCCCCCAGCAGAGGCCACGAAATAGAAGAATGAAAAAAACGGCAGCACTCCCTATAGCGAAAAGAAATGTGGTTTTTATTCCCTCGTGCACGTTTCGGCGGTGTGCCCAGCTTTGTGCAAGCCAATTGTGTCATGTTAGACAGAGATATTTAAGTCACATAGTGATGGACATCATCGTATTAGTAAAAACATAGTGATCAGTAATAATATAATACAGTGCAATCTGTGGATACAATGGTATAAGTACAGCAATAAAGTCACCTTAGTGCAGCGGTGATTGCTCATAAGCGATATATATCATTACATAAAATTACAGATAATATCAGGAAAGTGCTCTAATGGTTCACCTGTATGGGTTACTCCTCCTGGTGTAGTCTAAACACATGGACGCTCGTCGCGTCGATAAGCGGCTACTGAGCATGTCTGTGAAATCAAGGAGAGCAGATGCTGTAATGCGCATGTCGCGCATGCGCACAGAATAACGGCCTCTGGAGACGCCATCTTGGCAAAGGGTTGTGCCAGAACAGCCCATAGTTCTCATAAAAAACATAGGAAAAAACCTGCCTAGCATAGGATAAACAGATCACTGCTGTCACCTAATGGCTGTCTTTGTAGGGAACAAAGAGGAGTGGGGACATAACTTATTCGCAGAAGACCGAATCGTGGGTCATAATTAGGTATGTTTGTATGGCAAACGCTTACAGTAGTCAAGTACCAGGCTAGTAACTTGCTAACCACAGAGTGTGGGTACTAGACAGTCAAAAAAAGTATATAGAGAATACCACCAAAGTATGGGGTTAACAAGCCTCAGGCACTACCCATGGATGGGCAGAACCAGGTTCGTCTGGAGGAGATGAAGGTCCTAAGTGGAATGTATCAATCCCATACCAGGGCACTGCGAGTGAATCCCCCACTAGTGGAGAAACTGAAAAAAGGCCATAGCGGTTACACAAGTACCTATATATAATCAGGACACTGTAGTGCTGCTATAAGTGAGTATTATCACTAGAAGAAAAAGATTGTGCGGCATAGAAGAATATGAGTCTCCAAGGAAAATACTGCATCTCCCTTGTACTTAAACAAAAAAATATGTTATTGGATAAATAGTCATACACAATAGTCAAACGACAAAAGAGAATATTGAGAGTCCAGGAGGGGTCCTCACGAGGGTCAATGAGGTATTAAGTGATATGTGACATGATGTTGATCTAAAGAAAATAGGGAAAAAAACATAATCAATATCTTATGGTAAAAGACACATAACCAACACAGAGAATCAGAGTCACAAGGATGCGAGTTGCCACATTTTTAGGAGTCACTATTCAAAAGATGCCACTCGTTTTGAAGTCAACGTTGAGACCTCCTGGTTTCAATGTATTTAATTTGTAAATCCATTCCAGTTCTCTTTTTTTCAATAATTTGGTCCTGTCACCGAATGCCCCTGCAAGCTATGGTACATTGGAGAGACAACTCTCGATTTCAAAACACGCATGAACCAGCACCGGTATACTATCAGGGCTGGTAGAAAAGACCTCCCAGTGCCCAAACATTTTCAGTACATAATCATAGAGAGGGCCAACTCAATTTCGCTTATTGCAATTCCACCACAAGGAGGGGGGGTGATCAGAGACCAAATTATCTGAAACTAAAAGAGAACTGAATGGATTATAAATTAAATACCTTGAAACTAGGAGGTCTCAAGTTGACTTCAAAACGAGTGGCATCTTTGAATAGTGACTCCATCGAACAAGTGCAGCTCGCATTCCCTTGGTGACTATGATTCTTCTGTGTTGTGGTTATGGTTAGCCTTTTTACAGCATAAGATATTAATTATGCTTTTTCCTTATTTTTCTTTTAGGATCCATCATGTCACCATATCACTTTAATCACCTCTCATTGGGACACCTTTCTGGGGACCCCTTCCTGGAAGCTCAATATTTCTTGTCGTTTGAGCTATTGCTGTCGTAGATATTTAGTCGCAATAAACCGTACTTTTTTTGTTAGTACAATGGAGATGCAGTATTTTCCTTGGAGACATACATATTCTGTCGATTGCCGCACAGATCAGGTTTCTTCTAGTGATAATCGCACTTCATAGAAGCAGCACTATGTTCGATTATATAGGTACTGTGTAGCACGCTATGGCTTGTTCAGTTCTCCACGTAGGGGGAGTCACTCGTCGAGTGGCCCCTGTGTAGGGGATGATACATTGTCCACTTATGACCTGCTATGCACTCCTACCGACCGGGTTCTCCCATCCATGGTAGGTGCCTGAGCTTGTAACCCACATAACTTTGGTGTGTACTTCTCTAGAGACTTTTTCTTTGACAATGTCCCTAGTAGCCCACCTCTGTGTTAGGCATTACTAAGCCTGGTACTATGACTACGGTACCGGTACCCTACAGAAACATACCTAAGTATGACCGCACGTTCTGACTCTGCTGCACGATATAAATGTTATTGTCACAGCTCATCTTTAAGTTCGCTACAAAGACAGCCTTATTGAACAGCAGTGATCTGTTTATCCTATGCTTAGTTCCAGGTTTTCTCCCCCTATTTTTACTGAGAACTATTGGCTGTGACTGGCACATACCTTTCCAGATGCGTCTCCATGACCTGTTATGCGCTTGTGCGCATGCGACGGCGACTCGCATTACAGCAATCTTCTCTCCTTGACTTTTCACAGACATGCGCAGTAGCCGCCCTTAATAGACCTGCGAATAGCGTCCATGTGTTTAAGATCTACACCAGAGGAGGTACCCATACAGGTGACATTAGAACACTTTCCTGATACTATCTACGTAAGTTTTTATGTAAATGAAATTATATGATCCTTATGAGGCAATACCGCTGCAACTAAGGGGAATTTAATATGTCATGTAACTTATACATTGGATCACAACATAATATGCTCGGTATGATATGTATATCTGATACTTAGTGCTTGTTTACTAATACATGATGTCATCACTATGTGCACTATAAATATCTCTGTATAACATGACACAATTGGCTTGACAAAGCTGGGAACAGCCGAAACGTCGCATCGAGGGGAATACAAAACCCCATTTCTTTTCACTCTATGGAGTAGTTTCTCGTGCGCGTTTTTTTCATTCTTATATATATATATACTATATATCCTAATTATATATATATATATATAACAGGCATCCCGGTCTACGTAAGATAGGGTCTTTAGGGTTGTTCTCTAATTGACTTTGTAATGTAAGTGCGGAACTGTATATGTTATCATTATTAAAAATTTTTTTGTCTCTGTGACAGTGGATTTTTTCAAATGTGTTGATACTGTCATCAGAACCAACCTAACATAAATCCTTCAATTACAGACAACCTTATATCACTTTAATAACGCTATCGTATTATAGTAGCCTAGGACAATGAACAATAAATTACCATGATCCAGAGTCCGTTTGTGACTAGAGGGGTCATATGTAGTTCGATTGTTCTCAGTAGCGGGTAGGGACCGCTCTGTATATATATATATATATCTTGTGTTTTTGTGCACTATACAGACTTTTGATCTAGGATGGAATATTTTCAAAAATGTCAGAGAGAATTTTCTTCTAATCTTGTTCACTACGAGTAACATGTTTAGGTTTTCAAAAGATTGTAACTGTAAAATTTTAGAATGTTTTTAGTACGTTCACATTTTTTAAAAGAAAAAAATGAAACAATTTATTTTTGGTCAACTAGAGGACACTTTCTATTTCATTGTTTAAAAATATGAATGCCTTTGTGTTTTGACTG
Organism: Engystomops pustulosus; assembly: GCA_019512145.1. Taxonomy (NCBI): domain Eukaryota; kingdom Metazoa; phylum Chordata; class Amphibia; order Anura; family Leptodactylidae; genus Engystomops; species Engystomops pustulosus. The sequence goes on from CM033642.1 coordinate 259,130,620, forward strand.
TTACAGACTTTGTATAAGGTTCAAGAGGTGGAACTTTTTATGTGTGGTATAATAAAAGATGCATAATGGACATTTTTCACAGTGTTATATACCAAGCGCTTACAGATTCTACCAACTTTAAGGCTGCATTTAGACGAATGTATGCCCGCATGGCTACGGCCAAGCAGGCATACATTTGTCGCGATGGAGAAAAGGAGGGGTGACCCCTCCCTACTTCATTGAAATGCAAATCATATGGGTCATACTACAGGGAAAGATAGGACGTGTCCTATCTTTCCCCTGTGTACCAAATGGTATGGAATGGCCACGTGTGTGGTACCGTATCGCTCCGTGTTGCTATGGCCATCAATGGGGGATGTATGTATGTCCGCAAGCTTGTGGCCATACATACGTCTCACATATGGTCACGTAAATGTAGCCTAACTTGAATTTGATATAAGCTATTTCACAAAAGAAAATCTATTTAAAGCAATGGATAAAATCATACAAAACAAAAGTCATACAACACATAAAGTCATACGTATCACAACAGTCTGCACCATACATCCCAGATCTATCAAAAACCCTTGGCTATGCGTATGTTCCCAAAGGTCCAATACTAGGAGTTGTCTCAGTTTACCCCAGAACATTTTAAGTCTGGTTCCTTATTCTTCTTTATGGGTACCCAACCTTATCTTCCTTTAATACTACCAAGTACCACACTTAAGCAGAGCTGGCTGTGTGTGTTATAGGTGAGTTAGTATAGCTGAGAGTTTCATTGTGTTTTATATCCATCTTATGGATCTCATCATCTCTTATCTCTCATCTGTCTCATCTTGCTTTACTTGTAAAATGTTCAGAAGCTACATCAAAGTGTAAATAAACCCCGTACCATGACAATCTAAGCACATTGTCAGCACACAGCATCTCATAGCACAGAGGGATGTTGAAGTGTCTGTTTAGAGAGTTATAGGACCTAAGACAGCAATAAACTGAGCTAAATTTTAAATTTTGTGGTCAAAAATGATTGTGTAACCATCACTAGGGGATTAAAATTTGAAAACTTTTATGGACAAACTCCTCCCTTATGGGCAAACTCCTCATGTCAGAGGGTACGGTTAAACTAAAAGGTAGAGGCAGATACCTCAGGATCACATGATTGTCAATAGAAGATGGGGCAACCGAGTAGAACCCCCCACTGAGCACAGTAGCCTCCACAACATTATTTAAACCAAAATAAAGAATCTATTTACTAAACAGACAGGCCCCCGCTTAAGGAAATCGGCGGAAATTTATACAAATTCATAATAAGAATGAGAAGAAAGGAATGAATCCAAATGTTTATTATAAGATGTAGGCAGACATCTGAAATGCTGTTACATTGCACACTAGAAATAAATACCATGGCAGCAGACACCCAACAAACAGCAGATATTCCCGCTCTGATGAAAGACGGCTTTATGCTGTCAGCAGTTTTACAGGGAAAAAAATGATGAATATTTTTTTCCCTCTACTCAATTCTATTTCATTCTTCTTGTGAAAGTATATTTATACTTGCACCATATGTCTATTCTGACTGCGTATATATCCCCTGACATACGTGGTTGAAATGTGTCAGTGCATTGCATTTACAAAGAACTTTTGATGGGAGAATAGACAGGAACGTTATTATGCATATGTCTTAATGGAATCAGGTTCTCCACAAATTCCTCTATACTGTGGATTCTTTCATTCCTATTTTTTGTGAGGATTGATGTTTTCTCAGAGCAGGGACCTCGTGACTTGGGGCTGAGTCATACAAGTTCTACTATTTTGCTTCTTCAAAGATATCCTGAACCATAAATCTAAGGTTATATTTGCTTTAGTTTGTGAAGATTTGGATTATTTACAAGACTAAGGGGCTCTTAAGATATATGTTTTATTTCAATGTAGCATAAAAATATTTCACATCTATTATGCCAAAATTTTGACAAGTTTTTAAAGGGGACCATTCTTTGTCTCCACCCACTACAATTCTTTACATATTCTAATAGCCACACGTCCGCTGATTCCCACACATTTGGATTTTTTTAATCCCACTGTTCCAGAGCTATTACATTTTTGCAGTCAATTTGCACATTAGGTTGTCTACTTCCAGGTGGGAGGTGCTAAATCAATATGCAAATTATTTTTTCTAATGTTAGGCAACAGGTTTTTACTGTTGGCTGTTGGCTGTTTACTGTAGCCCACTACTAGGACAGAGCCATAATAGCATTTTGGCGCTATAAGTAATGTGTCACAACTTGCTGAATTGCTTTGAATGTGATCAGGTTTAAGGGTCCTAAGCTTCAACATCACCCAGGGCTGTCTTTGGTTGCAGATGCATTTCAGGATCTTTTTCTTGGAAAAATCTGGGTGTGAGTTTGAATTTGATATGTGTGCAGCTGTGACTTCAGTGATGGATGGCTGAACCAGTCATCTGCTGGGGGCTGAGTCCATTACGCCCTTTGTATTCTGCCTAGCTCCATCAAAGAATGCTTATTTAATTCTTAGTCTTCTGACACTTGTTTCTTTGCTATTATTTCTATGACTTGTTTTGCTTTTCTGTGTATCTTACCTCTTCTTGTGTACTCGACTATGCTCTTGCCCATCATCTCTATTCTACACCACCATCTTGGTTTTGACCCGGTTTTGCTCTGTCTACTATGTTGTTTTCTCCCCTGTGTTTGTCATATTTCCTCTGCGCCCAAAAGTCCCTAACCACTAGAGTTTGAGAGGCTTGTTTGGTAGGTGACAGGAGTTGTGGGTGTTTTACAGCTTACAATCCTTCTCTAGCGTGACACAATGCTTTTTTAGGAATTGTGGCTCTGGAATCAATGGAGTAGCGCCTATTCAATGATGTTGAAGGCAGTGGTGAAGGTCCCATTTTAGGCTCTTTTTGGGTAAAATAAGTCTCACATTCAGCCCAATTGTCAATGCTTGAATAACATTACTCTGTAATATTGTTGAAATTTTAGGCATATAAATAACAAGGACTAATGAGGTCTTGATGTTATCCTGCTAATGTGCTGGAAACGGGATATAGAACAATAGAACTAGCTGCCTTACATTTAGTGAACAAAAATGTTGAGATGTAATATGGCTCAGGTCCTGCAACGAAGGCTACATCTGCAGAGGAGGCGAGACAATGATGGGTCATGCCTTCAGCTTTTATTCTGTGTGATTAAACAGCTTCATGATATGAATTTGATATTGTGCAATACATTTTGAACACATCACAAATATCCGAATGAAAGCCTTTTAGTTGTGTCAGTGATTTTCAATGAGCCAAATGCTCTGACTCGAATCCAAACCTGAACCGGCAGGATTTAACACATTGGCACTCGCACTTTCTGGTTATTATTGGGAAGGTTGCATTTCTACCGAAAAAAAAGTAAAAACATAAATGAAATGTTTATCTGCTTGCTGTGCCCCCAACAAAAGCAACACATCATTTCATGTTTCGTTTCCAGTTAATTTGTTTATGGTCGCATAGAAGAACCATTGTAGATACTAAATTGTAGAAAATTACTCAGTGGGAAGGATATACTTTCTAATTTCTGGTACACTAGTTCAAGGGCAGGTTATAAAATAGTGACGATAGCAGCAGCTATCAAAAGATAATTTTACAAAATGGTTGATTTTCTACTTTGTAATATGCAGCCAATTGAGCCAAAATATTTTTTTTATACTTTAAAAATTTTTTTCAAAAGCGATAAATCTGCACATATCAAATTGAATAGGCAGTCCCTGACCTACAGACAAACCCTATTAAAAACAGACCTCTCTGTCCATTGTGACCTTTGGTGAAGTTCTTTGGATGGTGGTAGTTTACTGAACTTTGGCCCTAGTCTCCAAGGGTGATCAAAGTTCTCAAAGGTGTCCTCAATGAAGCTTTCTTGTCCATTATTGTTCTCATGACAACCCAAAATCTTTAAAATCCAATTATCATAGAGACAAAAAAATGTTATGTTTGAAATTGCACTTACAAATATATATGTGACGACATGTAAATCCTAACCTACAGAACCTACCTTGTACGTAACTCTACGGCTGCCTGTTTACCCATGATGGACGTGGTGGAGCCATCTTGGAGACATGTTCTGTGTGTCTGTAAATGGTGCAGCAGGTGTGTGTGTGTGAATGAAAGGACATGTACAATAATCACTATATGGAAAAAAGGGCAATGCACACAGAAGATAAATGTAGTGTGAAAAATACATATACAAAGAGCTGGTACTCTGTGCACCTGATAAAATTGTGCAGCATAGCCCCAAGATAGTGAAATGTTTGATATTCACTTTGGATCTACTGTTTCACAAAGCCGAATATATAGAAAATTTAAATTTGTGCATCAACTTTGGCACTTATATATAGAGTTGTATGTATTAAAATATAATACTGTATCAGTAACTAAATGTTATGGCACCTTGCCATCACCTTCGTTAGGAAATAGAATAAAGTCTTAGGCTACCTGTAAAATCTGTACCCATTTGGGTTTCAGCGCCATCCTCAGTCTGTAAAGTACCTCTGAGATTGTGCCAATGAGTGTGATTTTGATGCATACTGTCTTTACTAGTCTGAACACTGCTTTAGTACTTTCTTAACCATATTAATTGATTTCCACCACACCACTCTCTCTTCTGTGGAGTTTGCTGTGGGTTGCAAACAGATGGAATCTTCCTCCATTCACATTTCTTCCCTGCTGGTCTGCCTTTACTGGAGATCAATAAACTGGCCCAATCATCTTCTAGACCAGAACTCTCATTAATGTTTGTCTGCTATTTCCTCTTTGCTTGCTTATTTAAGTTGGCTAGAGTGTGTATCTTGATTCGGTATTACATTGTCCTCTAGGGTTTCACCCATTTCTGTATGACTATTGTTTTGTTGTTGTTTTGTCTTGTTTTTGCCCCTGTGTTTGCACTTTGTTGCAGGAAGGGAACGTCGACCAGTTGTCACCTATTACTTAGGGTAGGCTCCACAATTAGGTAAGGACAGCCAGGAAGGGGGGTTAACCTAAGCGCTTACTATCCATGTTTTTCCATCCAGACGCTCCAAGCCGTTCCCTCCAATAATTACACTACCTTTTAAAAAGTGCCCAATATATCAGACACTTCATGACGTTATCACACCTTTAAGTCAGTGCAGGCTCCATCAAATCTGACTTCTAAACTTTGCACAACAATAAATTCCCCTTCCATTACTATTTAAGTAGGGAGACTGTGGTAGATTGTATTCACACTTCTTTTAGAAAATCATAATGTATCCAATCAGCCAGCAGCCTCTACAGAAGGAGGAAGTTGTTGGTTGATTTCAAATCGTAATCCTACCAGGTGTAACATGATTAAAGGCAAAAACTTTTTGTTTCATGTACACACTAAGGGAAGCTGATCATCAGTTGAACATGTTTTTATCTTTACAAGGAAGCCTAAGAAGCTTTTCTTGTGCAATCAGCCCCAAACTGGTTTAATGGCTATAGAGGCCAACTACGTTAAGTCTTCTTCAAGCTAATCCTTAATCTCCTCCATTAGTTTTGCCTTCAGTTAAACTTTTTATGTTTTTTATTAGGTTTAAGAACCCTAAGATTTGTTTTCTTATGAATGAGAGAATAATGAAGCATTCAACTGGCTCATCTCATGCCAAATATTCTGCCCTCAAAAGAAACCAAAGTTGATACTGAAGGTGAAGGACCTGACAATTATTTAACAAAGAAGATGATTTGATTAACAAAAAAATCATTTTATTAATATGAATAAGCACTTTTTACCTGTTGGGAGTTGATTGCACTTTATCCGCTTGTTTGTCTTTCATATGAACACAATAAGATGGTATATGGGGAGCATTTGGGGAGCTTAATACTAGAATGAACTATTTGGATGAGTCAACGTTGCTCATGAATCAGAAAGATGTGGTTCATTGAGACCTTTACAATAATTTAAAAAGTTTATAGACCTTTAACTTTACCAAATCATTTGCTAACATTAGCAACATTAGTAGAGAAGAGGTTAAAGGGGCTACAACTATGGGTACAGCAAAATGCAGATTGGCTCATCATTAGATCTGCTTATTAACTATGTACCATTACCCTCTATAACCTGAGGGGGTTATATACAGGAGAGGATACAAGCCATGTGAGGGGGTTATATACAGGAGAAGATACAAGCCATGTGAAGGGGTTATATACAGGAGAGGATACAAGCCATGTGAGGGGTTATATACAGGAGAGGATACAAGCCATGTGAGGGGTTATATACAGGAGAGGATACAAGCCATGTGAGGGGTTATATAAGAGAGGATACAAGCCATGTGAGGGGTTATATACAGGAGAGGACACAAGCCATGTGAGGGGGTTATATACAGGAGAGGATACAAGCCATGTGATGGGGTTATATACAGGGAGACACAACCCGTGAGGGGGTTATATACAGGAGAGGACACAAGCCATGTGAGGGGGTTATATACAGGAGAGGATACAAGCCATGTGATGGGGTTATATACAAGGGTGGCACAACCATTTGATGGGTTATCTACAGGAGAGAACAAGCCATGTGAGGGGTGTTATACAGGAAGATACAACCATGTGAGGGGTTATATACAGGAGAGGAACAAGCACTGTGAGGGGTTATATATAGGAGAGACACAAGCCATGTGATGGGGGTTATATACAGGAGAGGATCACGAGCCGTGAGGGGTATATACATTGTGTCCACAGGTGGAGGGAGGGCGGGGCTCCGTGTGTCCGCAGGGGGATGGTCATGTGCCCGTAGGGGGGGGGGGGGTGTTCATGTGTCCCAGCGGGGGTTCGTGTGTTCCGCAGGGGCAGGGGGAGGTAGGGGGTAAGGGGGTTCAGCAGGGGGTGGGGGGGTGGATTTGCGTGGGGGGGGGTTGTTGTTGTGTCCTGCAGGGGGGGGGTCAGTGTTTCCAAGGGGGAGGGGGGCATTGTGGCCACTGGAGGGGCCCACGAAGGGGCCCACTTAAACCTGGAGCCGGCCCTGCCAATGACTATTGAAAAAAATTCCAAATGCAGTGAAACTGGTGAAAAATTTGCACCGTTTTCTTGTAGGCTTGGATTTTACAGCTTTCACTGTGCGCCCTAAATGACATGTCCTCCTTATTCTTTGGGTTGATATGATGATGAGGAAAACCTAATTTATATAGGTTTTATGATGTTTTCATACATTTACCAAAATTAAAACCTCCTGTTCGAAACAAAATTCTTCATTTTGCCAACTTGTGGCACTAATAACTTTTTCATACTTTGGCTGTGTTTGATCTCATTTTTTGCGATTTTTGATGACATTTGATGACAATGCTATCATTTTAAGGACTGTTTGGCCTTCTGATCACTTTTTATACATTTTTTATATTTTTCTAAATGGCAAAAAAGTTTGGGCGCTATTTTCAGTTACAAGGTTAAGCGCTGGGAAAAAAATTGTTATTATATTTTGATAGATCGGACATTTTGTGACGTTGTGATGCCTGCATGTTTATGATTTTTAATGTTTATTTATATTTAGTTAAAATCGGTCATGGTAAGCAGCCGACATGTTACGTACAGATATGTCACGCGTCGGTAAGGGGTTAAAAGACATTTACCACCAGATTCACTGTCCCATAAATGTCACTATAGTTTCGCTTAAAAACAAGATTGTTTTCTTTGGATACGACCACTTTGCACTCTTCCAGCAGTAGCCAGACTATGCACTGCTGAGCACCTACTAACAACCTGGCTTCAGTGTTCATTACCACAGGACTGCTGGGGGACATGCAGTGACTTCAGAAATTTCATATGCAAGAGCTATTTGCGTCTTTCTTTGCGCAAACCCTCTGGCAGCAGTGGTCATATCCAACTACAACAATCGTATTTCAAAGGGACAACATGACTACATTTATTGGAAATTATCTTCACACAGGTACTTTTTTTTTAATAACATCCAATTTAAGAAATGCATGTATATGGCAGATAAAAAAAATTAAATGGCAATACCCAGCTTTAGGTTCTTTTTATGCTTTTATTTATAGGTTATTCTATTTGTTATTTAGGGCGATGTGCAGGATTATAAATGATAGACAAAAGCAAAATAGAAGAGTTACAGCAGCAGGAAAATTGTGCCAGACTTACTTAATTTAGATAATAGGAATAAATTAATATAAACGAAAGGGTCGACTTGGCTCACCTCAAGCTTTCATAGATCCATTCTGACTATGTTTGCCAAAGTGTTTATCCTAGGGTCACACTATAAGACACAATTAAGTAAAAAAAAAAGTGAGAAATTGCAGCAAAAGATGAATAGGATTAAATGTGACAGTTTATGGTCTATTCTTGTTGATTAGTACGTTTTTCTTGTTTACAAAATCACTTCTATATTTCAGATTGGGCTTATTTTGCCTTCCGGCATGTGAAGTTTTTATACCTATATTGATAGTTTATATGCTTGTATATACTCTTTTACTTTAATATGCTTGTACTATGAACATTGGGGGACCATGTTTTAAGACAAGCACATCTCGACTTGTTAGTAATTCCGCTGCAGTATCCGCACGCCAAAATTTAGATCTAAGTCAGGTATTGAAAATCTACGCAAGGGACTTGGGTGACCTAAAAAACAAAAGTATGCTTCCACTGTCCGACTACTGCTTCCAGCATGGCAATGGTCCACAGGGGTGTCATAGGAAGTCACCTTTTCAATATCAAAAGTTACAACCCATGGAACCATAATGCCTGACACTTCCAGACCAAAAAGTATCGATGGGTGGACCTGCAGATCATGTTTGGTTTTTGGGTTCGGGTGCATTAACAGTCTATTCGGCAGATTCATGCCCCCAGCTTCTAGCCATGGCTATGATTACACAGGGGTGTCCCACCTGTTTGTATCCAAAGCAAATTTTGGGTCTACTCATATCATAAAACCCTTTTGAAACATTTTATTATATATTTCTTCTCCTTTTCTTAAAGGAAATCTAGAGCGGGGTTTACAGTTTAAGAACCATTCACTCTCTGGTATCTCCCAGCAGTGTGAATATATGAAATATGTGATTCTGAGAAGAGTTCATATAGTTTAATTATAAATGTAACTTATAAATTTATGTAAATGAGGCAAAAGTGCTTTGGGGGGCATCACCGTAACCCCTCCAGGCTCTTGAACTCTTACAAGCACTTGTGTCTTCCTCCCTGCTCCCTCAGCGATGTGGGGAAGCATAGAGGGAAAAGGTTACAAATGCTTTTGGGGGAAGGAAGGGGGGCGGGTGAGAGCGAGCTGAAACCCCTCAAAGCAGTAGTGTATTTTTTACATAAATGTAAAAGTAATTATCATAAATAAACTATATTATTAACCCTTCGTTCCATAGTCTCACTGCTCGTACAGTAAAGAACCTTTGTCTATGGTGATGGTACAATCGCCTCTCCTCTAGGTGTAGAGGATGCCCCCTGTCTATGGTGATGGTAGAACCTCCTCTCCTCTAGGTGTAGAGGATGCCCCTGTCTATGGTAATGGTAGAACTTCCTCTCCTCTAGGTGTAGAGGATGCCCCCTGTCTATGGTGATGGTAGAACCACCTCTTCTCTAGGTGTAGAGGATGCCTACTGGCTTTTGCAATAGTAGAACCTCCTCTCCTCTAGGTGTAGAAGATGTCCCTTGTCCTGGTCACAGGACTGGGTGTAAAAAAAGCTTTGAAGAGATCCTTGTACTGTCCGTTCAGGTATTTGGACATTGTATTCTAGTCCCCCCTTTCCCATAATAATCTTGGTTGCTCTCCTCTGCACCCGTTCCAGTTCTACTATGTACTTTTTATACACAGACTGACTTACTTTAGATAACAGGAATAAATTAATATAAACGAAAGGGTCAACTTGGCTCACCTCAAGCTTTCATAGATCCATTCTGACTATGTTTGCCAAAGTGTTTATCCTAGGGTCATACTATAAGACACAATTAATCAAAAAAGTGAGACATTGCTGCAAAAGATGAATAGGATTAAATGTGACAGTTTATGGTCTATGCTTGTTGATTAGTACTTTTTTTTCGTTTACAAAGTTGCTTCTATACATCAAAATGGGGTTGTTTCGCTTTCCGGCATGTGAATTTTTTACACCTATATTGACATTTCATAGACGTGTATATACACTTTTACTTTAATATGCTTGTACTATCAACATTGGGGTCCATATATTAAGACGACCACTTCTCAACATCTGTTAGTAGTTCCACTGCAGCATTTGCATGCCAAAATTTAAATCTTAGTCAGGTATTGAGAATCTATGCAGGGGACTTGGGTGACCTAAAAAACAAAAATATGCTTACCCTGCTCCAACTCCTGATTCCAGCATGGGGGGTCATAGGATGTCACCTTTTCCATGTTAAAAGTTATAACCCATGGAACCATGACGTCTAACACTTCAAACCAAGTTTTATTTTTGGGTTTGGGAGCGTTAACAGTCTATTCGGCAGATTCATGCCCCGACCTCTTAGCTATGGCTATAATTAGCCAGGGGTGTCCAACTTGTTCATATCCAAAGCAAATTTTTGGTCTACTCATATCATAAATTCCTTTTGAAACATTTTTATTATATATTTCTTGCTCCTTTTCTTAAAGGAAATCTAGAGTGAGGTTTAAAGTTTGAAAGCCATTTACTCCTTGGTAGCTCCCAGCAGTGTGAATATAAGGAATATGTGATTCTGAGAAGTTTATATAGTTTATCTATAAATTTAACTTATACATTTATTTAAATGAAGCAAAAGTGCTTTGTGGGGCATCACCGTAACCCCTCCAGGCTCTTGAACTCTTACAAGCATTTGTGTCTTCCTCCCTGCTCCCTCAGCGATGTGGGGAAGCAAAGAGGGAAGAGGTTACATATGCTTTCGGGGGGAGGGGAGGCGGATGAGAGCGAGCTGAAACCCCTCAAAGCCCTAGTGTATTTTTTTACGTAAATGTAAAAGTAATTATCATAAATAAACTATATTATTAACCCTTCTAATAACTATATCCTCATTTTTAGCTATCCTAGGATTGCTTTATCTTAACAATCTGATTCCGTGCCTGATTTATCAAATTGTTTGCTCTTGATCGATAATTCTGGCTCATCTTTTACACGTTCTCATTTTTAGCTCAAATGGATGTACATAAAAATATGCACTGATGTGTCAGTCTTAATAAGTCTCCTGTTTGTCCTTAAATGGACTTTGTGACCATGTTGGTGATTTTACTGCCTCCTCTATTGTGATATTACAACAGTGTTTTGTTTTTTTTAATTTTAGTATGTTTTAATAGAGAATTGAGTTTGTCTTGTAGTCAAGGCTTTTTTTGTGCTCGGCTTTAGCTTTGTCTTCCTTTGAGCTGTGTTCCATTGCTGGTGTTGCGACAAGGACAATTGTTTTTACTGCTAGCTTGTTTTTATCATAATAGCCTTCAGTCTCATTTATCATCTCTTTAGAAATAGTCCATCGTGGGCCACTGTGTAAAAAGTGCTTGTGGGCCTATTTCAATCCAGCCCCTGATTTGTAAAGACATTCATGACTATACAATAGGTCTATTGATATTTTATGAAAAGCTTGATATGACAATTTATCTGTGGATGAACAAGATGCTTGAAAGGCAAAGACATTGTCCCTATAGTCATAGTATTCTAGCAGAGGTGGATTAAGACTGCCCGGGACCCTGGGCTGTATAAATATTATAGCCTTTACAAATCCTAATTTCACTTCCACAATATGGTACTAGAGTCAAGGAGAAGGAAGGATGGAGGATGTATCCCTTCTGCCTCCTTTCAGGGACTTTGGAGGACCTACAAAGGCCCAAAAATGGCTCTTGTGTATGTGTGTCATGGGTGAAGGTCCTTATAAGTATGAAATTAAGTTGGTGGTTTGGGCGGCCATTGGCCCCTATGAGGTTTGGGCAGCCAAGGGCCCCCTAGGAGGTTTGTGCTATGGGATACCTTACTAACCACCTATAATATAATCCGCTACTGGGTGGTGGTCTCTTTTAACTAAGGAATATGGGGTGCAGAAGTAGGTGTACTGAAAAATAAAGTGTAGTTATTCTGTTTCAGCCAATTCCTTCATTGTGCTCCCTGGAACTTTCGGAACTGCAACAGACAATCATTAGCATCAGCAGTCATGGTAGCTGATTGATGTGAAACATTGATGTTACCACTGAGTTTACTAAGGGCATTGTTTGTCACTAATCCTGAGATTAAGCTAACCTCATCAAACCCCTCATACCTGCAGCCAATGGGTTATCCAATCAATGGAAACTGCTTTAAATCCTTCTGGACCATCCAATGTAATTGTGTTGGATGGTCGTGAAGGGTGTATGGAGAGGGCTCAAGGAACTACCATGGTCTTTGCTGGCACCAATAATTTTAGCAAAAATTGGTTGTATATAGTTTGAAATTATTTGGACAATCTCGGAAGCTGTTGGAGCCAACGTTCCATTCCCCTGTAAAGATACAGAAGCATGTCTACAACAAATCCCAGTGTTGGAGTTTGGGAGCACTGGAGAAGGTAAGTAAACGTTTCATTATGTGTAACCCCTTCCCAATAGTGAACATAACATAGTACGAAACAGGCTGAGGTAACTTTCCGACTCATGCCTTACTATTATGCCCTGCTTCTGGTGTTGAGTTAAAGGGAACCTCTCAACAGGGACCTCATTTTCACTGAGGACAGGTTGCAAAAGCCCATCACACATGCACTGCAAATCTGCATTTCTGCCTTCTCTAAGCATTTGCCTTACAATATAATTGTGTGTTATAATTTACATTGTATCCTGACATAATCCTATGTTTAGTCTCAGGGGTTGGACATTGGTTTGGATGCATTTCTAAAAACAACATATGACTTGCCTGTGCTGCATACTGCTCAGCTCTCAGCCCCCACCTTTGTGCTCCTTCACAGGAACAGAGCTCACAGCCTGGTGAGCTGACATCAGTGGGGGAGGGAGGAGCTGTACAGGAGCACCAAGGTGTGAGCTCAGAGCTGAGGAGTATGCAGCACAGACAAGTCACATGTTTTTTTGAAATGCATGTAAAACAAAGCCCAACCCCTGGGACTAAACAGAATATTCTGTCAGGGTGTAAGGTACGTTATAACACACAATTCTATTGTAATGCAAAAGGCAGAAAGGCATATTTGCAATACAGTTGTAATGGACTTCTGCAACCTGTCTTCGGTGAAAATGAGGTCCCTGGTGACAGGTTCCCTTTAATAATTTTCGAATATTATAGAAAGATATCTGCAGAATGAGAATGATCAGCAATATACTAGGAAAAAAAACATTCAGAAATTATATAAAGTTCTCTTCATTCTTGACAAAACAGCAGATGAATAGCAAGGGTTCACACGCTTTAATAGATTTATATGTCTACCTTAAAAAGGACCTGTCAGGGAAATTTGGGACACTAAACCACCCTCAGGACCTTAATAACCGGTGGTTTAGTGTCCCAAATCACCCTTTAGAAAGTCCCTAAGTGCCCTCTTACTTACCTCATTCTGGTGCTCCCTGTACCTGCACAGTAAAGTCAGCATGTAAGGCTTGAGCTATGAAGCTGTGGTATACTAATGCTCACCACCAACCTCGAGCATGTATACTAGAAATTAAAGAGGGGCTCTGAGATAGCTTCAGTTTCTGCGGTTGGATAACAACCCCATCTATAGTCATGTACATGAGTCTTTAGTGTATACTGTGAGCAGTATTCTCAACACTACAGGCGGTCCCCTACTTAAGGACACCCAACTTACAGACAACCCATAGTTACAGACGGACCCCTCTGCCCACTGTGACCTCTGGTGAAGCTCTCTGGATGTTACTATAGTCCTAGACTGTACTGATCAGCTGTAAGGTGTCTGTAATGAAGCTTTATTGATAATTCTTGGTCCAATTACAGCAAAAATTTTGATACTCCAATTGTCACTGGGGCAAAAGAAAAAAAATTGTCTAGAACTTCATTTATAAAATATACAGTTTCGACTTACATACAAATTCAACTTAAGAACAAACCTCCGGACACTATCTTGTATGTAACCCGGGGACTGCCTGTATATAGAGGGTTTGCTATCCACGTGGTATAGTCCAACTGTTTAGAAGGACAAACAGTTCAGCGAAAATAGCTCTAATACATATAAGAAGAGAAGGGGTTAACAATATTTTATGTCTAAAAAACTATTCTTATTGCATTTTGTGTTCAACCGTCTCAGTTATCTCAATTTCCAATCTCTAATTTGAGGAGGAGGACACCGATTTACAGAAAGCCCAGAGTTACCACTGAGGAACATTTATTGTCTGGCACCAGACTATAGAAAATTAGAGTATAAATTGCTCATGATAATTATAGTATATATCCAATGCAAGAAACGAAAGAAACCCCATACTGTAGACTCCTTCTCGAGCCTTTGTGCGATTCACAACTAAGAGCATTGAGCCAAATAACCGTCCCCCAAGATCCCACAATTCAAGGCATTTTACTGAAAGGGAATGTACATTGTGGGCTTTCTGTAGAAAAGTACAATCTCTCCATGGATTCGAGAAGAACTTGGCTTACTCTGACTGTGAAGTTGGTTTTATTCCTTTGTTTGACCTCAATCAATGTTAAAAAGTTGTCAGGACTCTATTAAATGAAGCAATCATTTTCGATGTTACCTGTTCTTTAGAATGATTCATTTAGCCGGCGTTTTACGACTACTGTTCCCTGAAATCTTTGTCTTTAAGACCTTCCCTGACTGTGCAATTATACAGATCATATACTATAGCGGAGACAAAGGTGCCTTTTTTTTAGAAATTATAGTATTTAATATGGCGATGAATATATTTTATGCCCTGTCAAGATATGTAACATTTTGTCTTTGGCAATATTAGAGATATACTGCTGTAGTTTAGCCTTTGAGATCCCTAATTCACTATGTAACGGGTGACTTGCTGGAACAATTTACTGTACTGGATGAGGCAGGATGTACTTAAAACTTTACCCTTTCAAAGTGTAACCTAGTTTTGGTATGGTAATACATTGAAGCCCCTTAAGATTCTTGTGTTTCATTGCTATCATTCTACATATTAAATATGTCAAGTGCTGCTCAATTAATTAACAGCCGATGTTTATGTCATCTCATATGGTTTTCTACAGTGATTTACTTAAGTTTATGTGATGCATCCATAGTCTATGATTATGCAGGTTACTTATCCAATTCAACATAAGCCTCTTAAAGGACATCTACCACTAGGATGAAGGATTGTAAACCAAACACACTGACATACTGGTGTGCGCCCCCTCTGGCAGGATCTGTTCTTCTTTTAGCTTCTTATGCCATTTTTTTACAAAAAATAAAAGGCTTTTAAAATCATGTAATTGAGCCTGAGGGGCTCTGGGTCCCATATGTGTTAATGGAGTCTGGAGCCCCTTAGGCTCATTTGAATAATTTTTACATCCTTTTTTTCTTAAAAACAATGGCATAGGAAGCGTAAAGAAGAGTGGATCCTGTCGGAGTGGACACGCACCAGTATGTTAGTGTGCTTGGTTTACAATCCTTCAGCCTAGTAGTAGATGTCCTCTAAAGAAACAGTTAAGGGGATCATTTAGTTTCAGGGATTAAGTAATATTGTTTGCATATTGAAAAATGTTACAAATTTCCAATATGCTTTTTTATTGATTCCTCATATTTTCCAGATATCTGCTTGCTCTTATCCAATAAAAATCTGTAGTTGGGCGATGAACACACATGTGAATGACTTGATACAAGAAAAAAATATGATTACTGTGCTGTGACTGTAACGAACTGCACTTCTAAAAGATAAAATGCCCCCACCCCCATCAAAATTTACACAACAATCAACATAAAATATTTAGCTTGTATTAATATGTCTTACTTGTGGGAATATAAGAAACAAATATCCCGCAATGCCCAATATACTGAAGAGACGCAAACACATGTACAATTGGGAATCTGTTCCTTCTGGAATAGATATACTGGCTTGGTTTTAATCCCACATCATGTTATTAGGCTTCCTGAAAGTCATGCTTAATGGTAAGGGGGCTGCCTGACAAGGTAGCAAAAGAAGCGTGGTTTTCCTTCTCCCATCTAGCAAACACAGGCAGAAAGTGACCATGTGATTATTCCCATTGCCTGCTGTCCCTGCCTACTTGCCTCACATTACCCTAGGTAGTAGGGACAACTTGAAGATATTCCCTGGAAAATCACAAAACACAGTGGTGAAGTCAAGACAAAAAAAAAATTTCTCCAGAGCTAGGTCACAACAAGATGACATTGCAATACAAAAGCAAAAGGCAGCAATGCATAGTTGTAAATTTTTCTCTTTACCTGTACAACAACTTTTATTACTAAATGAAATTTTTTGAAAAAAAAAAAAAAAAAAGCAAAAGGCAGAACAAGAAGTCAGAATACAGACGGTGGGTTAAAGTACCAGAATACAGAGATCCTCAGCCGTACTCGGTGGAGAGAGAATGGCCTTGACACAAATGTTATATATATAGACAAATGTCAATTTAAGTATAGGCAACTCAATGTGCCACACATCCCCAACAATTTCATGTATCAAAAAACAGATAGGATGTGCAAAAAATAGAAATTTTATTGAATACACTAAATACACTAAATTCTAGGACATAATTACTTTTGTATTAGTACTTGCAATTTATCAGGAGAAACTTTTCACTCAAGTTATGATTTTTCTGAAGCCAGTACTGAAGAGATGCAGCCACGTCAAAACAGCTCTGTCTAGAGTTGGGAGTCGGTTCCTCATGGAAGAGATATACTGGATTTGCTTTAATCCCACATCATGTCATTAGGCTTCTTTAAAGTCATGCTTGATGGTAAGAGGGCTGTCTTATAAGATATCTTAAAAGCAATGTTTCCTTATCCTATACTGGAAAACATATTTGTATATTTACTTGAAACTCAAGTTCAGCATCAATGGCTTTAAGTTTCCACATGCCTGCAAGGCGGCTTTTATTGGCAAAGTTTCCATAAGATTTACCGACCCCAGTACACTGCATGGAATATTGAATGATGTCACTAGGAAGCATACTTTGCCCTTCAGAAAACATGCCCTTATATATCTGTAAAATAAAACATTAAAACGTCTTGAATTTAGAAAAAGGGGAGTAAAAAACAGAAAAGGAAAAAAAATACACAGAAAAAGGTTAATCTGGATAACTTTTACTACTTGATGTTATTACACATTTTAATCATAAGATTGTTATTTTCCAGCTCAAGCAGTTCGTAAAAAAGGTTCCTTAGAAGCAGAAGATAAAAAGACTTTTGTGTATTATGATCTCATTGCTAAATATCGGTCAAGTCAAGTTGTTGTTTGAGGCAGTGTTGGGATAAAAAAAAACTCTGAAATCATAAGATAAGCTACTGAAGGAAGCATGTGCCACTGTGTAAGAGCAGCATATCTTCTTGTCACGCACTTATTAATGTGGATAAATGAGAAGCTAAGGAAGTAGCAGCATAGCCAAGTCTCATGGGCTCTGAAGCATAAGGTCAACTTTGGGTCTCCTTCTGTCTTCTGAACGGTCTATAAGGGTAAAGTGATATTATTTCTAGAGGATTGTATTAGTAAAGGGATTAAAATTGTTGAAGAAAATTATGGTACAGAGGGGAAATGAGCATTTGATACACTGCAAATTTTGCAAGTTTTCTATAAAGAATGGGGAGAGATCTATAATTTGCTATCACAGGTCACTTCAACAGTGAGAGATGAAAATCCAACCAACCAGCAAGAATTCTGTCTTTCTCAGACCTGTTACTTCTTCTTTAAGAAGCTCCTTATGATGTCATTAGGGAGTTTCAACCCTTCCCAAGATGGTGACACCCTACGCTGCCATCATATTACTGCCTACACGCAAACGCTACATTGATTTTGAGTCAATGCCCCAAAATCAGTGTCAGCACTGATCGTGGCCATTATTGACAGAGTAGGGGGAGGGTGTTTGTCACATCTATCCGCCTCTTAACATTGCCGTAACTGTATCCGCTCATCCATTGCTTGACTACTTGGACTATTTGCTTGGACAACTTTGTGGGCATTAGTGGCAGTGAATGGGGGTGGGGGTTTTGCCATACTGGACCCAAAACCTCTAATAAATCTGCAAATAAAGGTACAAACCTGAGCATTGAGGTTCAGACACTACTTATTAACTTTATTTTATTTGATCATGTCACTATTATACTATCCCGGTTTTGGCTGACAGTTATAGAGGACATCTGTAAGGAGCAAGATATGGGGTCTCAAGGAACATGATTCAGAGTGATGACTATGGGGCACATTTATGGGGCCCGAATCGCTCTTTTTCGGTGGGTTTCCAGAAAATTACTGGTTTGCAGCGAATTGCCCTGGGTTTTTGGCGCACGTGATCGGATTGTGGCGCATCGGCGCCTGTATGCATGCGACGGAAATCGGGGTTGTGGCCGTCGGAAAACCGGACAGATTCGGAAAAACTGCGGTATTTTTTTAAAAAAATGTGTCGCTTGACACGCGCTTACCTGCACCAGGAATAGGATGGTGAACTCTGGCGAACCTCGGCGAACTTCAGCGCAGCAGCGACACCTGGTGGACATCGGGTGCACTACCTTAGTGAATCGCCGTAAGACCCAAATCTTCGACAGAGAACGCGCAGCTGGATCGCAACAGGACCGGGTAAGTAAATTATCCCCTATATGTTTACAAGACAATACATTCACCCCAATGCCTATTAAACAAATTTATAAATACCCATCTAAGTTTAGGTTATGGGTTGGGATCCATTCTTAGGATCACATTCTTATCCTCTATTCTGTAGATAAGTGGATAACAATCAATCTTAATTCTGCACATGCTGAGACCTTTATAGGTTCCCTCCATATTTATAATATGCTACAATACATGAGTCAGTCGGTTTGCATTGTTTTCATAATATGAGTATTTTAACAATGTAACCTTCTAAACTCTGGGCTATAATGTACCTAAAGTAATATTTGACAAAGTCCTTAAGAGCCCTGATGACCCATTGTATATATCCAGTATAATCATAGCACCTTGTACCGCAACTAATTATTATACTTCACATCTATCCGCCTCTTAACATTTCCCTAGCTGTATCCGCTGATCCATTGCTTGGACTACTTCACATAAAGTGCTTTGCCTACACAGCATGGCCGCGATATAAATGTTTTCTACTCCTATTTATTTGCTTGTGCAGGTTGCAATCTGAATAACTTAAAAGGTCATAAATAGCTTTTTCAAGTAATCTGGTCAATTGCATCCAGTATAATCCAGAAATCCATTATGAGGCACGCATTGTAAAAATTAATGGAGAAAAGAGGAGAGGTAAGTCAAGTGAATCAAATAATTTTGAAAAGGCTAAGTGACTTGTGAATCAGACAATAAGGCCCGGCAGGAGGCACAATAAAAGGGAGTATTATATATGCACCTGAGTGAGAATGCTCATTCCTATCGTGCTGCGCTAATGGCTCCACACACATGCCCCAAGTGCAATGCCTTAAAACAGACGCCACCGGGATCCATTTATCAGCCACGTGTCTTAATATAAATATTCTTAATCATGTCAGTGGTTATGGCTATAAATAAAGTCACTATATTCTACAAATCTATCGCAGATGAATACTCCCATGATTATAGTCCGAACTTTCTCTTATATTAGTCTATTTCTGTTGGAATGTGACATGGAAAGACCATATAATGGCATTGGATACTTAAAGGTATGTGATTATTGCTAAGAGCTAATTACCTTCAGCTTTTCACACTTTTAGTTTTAGTGTTTTTCGGTAATTTAGTATAATCAGGTCAAGTCACATTGAATAGGTTTCCCCATTTTGTAGTGTTATGGCATGTTGCTAATCTAAGGTTATAAAAAGGTATTCTTTGGACTATAAGACAAACTGCTCTGTGAACATGCGCACAGACAGCTCTACTATATTTGTACACAGACAGCTCTTCTACATTCACAAACACACATGGTTCTGCTACATCATGAGTAGCGGAGTGTCCGACGATCATACATTGTGGCGCGTTTTATGGGGCAGATTTACTTACCCGGTCCTGACGCGATCCCGCGGTGCATTGTCCGACGAGAATTCAGGTCTGCCGCGATTCACTAAGATCATGCGCCCGAGTTCCTGCAGGATATATTGATATATCGAGTTCCTGCATGTGTCGCTGCTGCATTGAGGTCAGCCGGAGTTCACCTTCTTCTTCCTGGTGCATGTGAGTGCTTGATCTTGCAACACATTTCATTTTTAAAATTCTGCGGTTTTTCCGAATCCGTTGGGTTGTCTGCCGGCCAGGTCCCCCAATTTTATGGCGCGCCGATGCACCAAAATCTGATTGCGTGCGCCATAATCCCGGGGCAATTTGGTGAAAAACGGAAATATTCAGGAAACCCGATGAAAGTGCGGCGTTCGGACCCTTAGTAAAAGAGCCCCTCTGCGCCCGATATCCTGCATGTGTCGCTTCCCCGCTCAGGTCCGCATTCGGTCACGTGCAACACAATCACAGTGCAAACCCCTGTTAAATACCTGTCTTAGTAGCGCAAATCCCGAAAACTGTAAACAGTCTGATGAAAGTGTGATCCGCGACCCTTAGTAAATAAGCCCCTTTGTGTCTGCTACATCGCAGATACACAGCTATGCTACACTGTAACACAAACAGCACTACTACATTAACCCTCCCTTTCCATAAATACAGTTCCAATGTACGTACATTGGGTGGAATTCATTATTGTTCCCTCACCCGAAAATTACAATTTTGCACCAAAAATTTGTCTTTAATGCCATCTGACACATTTATGAAGTCTTATAGACCATATTTTTAGCCGTTTTCAGGCTCATCCAACAAAGGGGCGTGGCCTTGTAAAAGTGGGCATAGTTTTGAAGAAAGTGGGCATAGTCATATGGAAATGAGTCTGTTTGCAAAAAGTTTAAGGAGGGTGTGCCAATTCCCCCCATTATGTATAGATACAAATCCTTTGATGTTGTACAAAAACAAAACTAAAACGCAACAAATTTTTCATTTTCCATTAGCACATGTTGAAAATAAAGAGTGGAATGTAAGTGCTAAGTGTCAGTCCTGCATGTCTTGGGAATGACTCCTTAGTCAATTGGTGCCAATAGCTCAAGATGATTACTGTTTTATTGGCTTGTAGTTAAAAATGCTGGTAAAACACGTTTCAAGCCCCTACCGGGCTTTTCCCCACTTACATTACTATATGCATGAATATATGAGTGCAGGGTTTACATAGCCAGATCTTCCATTGTGAAGCAAAAAGACTTTTTCACATCACAATGGAAGATCTAGATATTTATATTAAAGGAAATCTACCTTTTTATTTGATGCATTATGAACCAAACATATCTTGAGAATACTGTAGCTACACTGACGCTGAAACAAATCTTGTTTAATCCCTGCACCAAGTGGTTTTGCTGAAAAAAAAACAATTATAACAATTATGAGCTGGATGAGTCATATGCAGCAGCTGGGGGATGGTGCAGCAGCTGGGGGACATATACAGCAGCTGGGGGATGGTGCAGCGATTGATTACTTCTGCCTGTTAGGGACCACACAGTGATGATGTATTCTCAGCTTATGCTGGGAAGGACAAGGCTGGGGCAGTGCATAATTAGGGTAAAAGGACAGAGCTGGGGCAGCCACAGGAGCAACAGAGCCTCATTATCATAATTTTATAATAGTTTTTTTCACAAAACCACTCGGCTTAGGGATTAAACAAGATATGTTTCTGCATCAATGTAGCTACAGCTTTAATCTTCAAGGTTCCAGTGTTATGTATAAGCTATTGTAACTGAGGAAAGGCCGAATAGAGGCTTGAAACGCGTCAAATAGGTATTTTTAACTGTAAGTCAATAATGAAGTGGTCACCTTTTTAACCACATCTTCAATGGTTGGCGCCGATTGACTATGAGTTATTACAAAGACTTGCACGCTGTTAATCTTGGCTTTTCCATTGAGCACAACCTGACATGCACCCGTACCCCTATCTGTTAATATTGTTACTTGAGTTGTATCAAACGTACAATTCCAAGAGGAGACCAATACTTGAAATCTGTACACATGTGGTGCCTCTGCCCTCTCTCCATTTTTATAAAACTGTGAATTCTTGCCAATAATAGAACTTTTTGTTTGCTTTTATGCTGTTTTCTTCATTTCACTTGAATAAACATGAACTCAGACCTGCATCTCTCAGACCTTTCAATTGTCCCTAAAACCAGAATCGACTAATTAAACTTTCGAACTCCTAAAACGCACAATCCATGTCAAACCTTTTTCACTCAAGTTTCAATAAACAAATTATTTCTTTTTTATTCTCTAAAGCATAAAACTAAAATAGAAATCAAGGATTTGCTCAATTAGTCAAAGAGGCTTTTTGAAGGTTACAGTGAATCCTTCTTTGGCAATTAGTGTTCTACCATATAATCCCCATGCAATATAAAGTATGTCATTGCTTAAAAATAAACATAAAAATAATTAGGTCTCTCTTTGGGTTTCGAGGCGGTTACAATGCCGCCTCACAAAATCAATTCTCTCTCAGCGTGCTCATTAGCTGCGGATCCTTTAAGCTCAAGAATCATATGAAATAATATATTTTTCTCACCTAAATGTTGAGGGATATTACAGCACTAAGCTGCAGCGATTTCCAGAAATTAATTAAGATGAATTGCTCAAAAGATACATCTCCTGTATCATAAATAATGTCAATTCACTACAGATGGAGAAATTAAATCTTACGTCTTTTATTAAAAATGTATAGCTGCCAAGATGGTCCTGTATATGAGAGAAGACATGTGTTCAGCACTGCTCGAGTATAGCTATTTATTAAAACAAAAGAAACTGTAGTAATAAGAAGTTTAATAACTGCATCTTAAAATGTCTTGGAAATTCCATAAAGGGAAGGTGTCACAGCTTATCTGCCATCCCCCTCCCTGTACAATGACGTCCTCATACTAAATAACACTGACCACGTACCTGTACATCATACTGACATATAGATGCACACGCTTATCCTCCGCCCCCGCCCTGTATCCAATACCTCTATATAGAATAACACTGACCATCATTCATCTCACTGACTAATAGATGATGTCACATTCGATCTCCTCCTCCCTCCTCTGTACAATGCCCTAATATAATACACTGACCCATCAGTTACTCACTTACTGACAATAGATGATTTCACAAGCTTATCTTCCTCCATCCCCTGTATCTACCTTATTATAGAACACTGACCCATCATTACATTTTCAAACTGCTGACAATAGCTATGTCACTTTAGCTTCCTCCTCCCTGTACAATGACCTTCTAATAGTATAAGACACTTGACCCATCATTACATCATTACTTAGACAATAGATGATGTCACAGACTATGCTTTCTCCTACCCCTCACCTGTACAATATGCTCTCTATATAGATAACCTGACCCTCATTACATCACTACTGCACATACAATGATAAAAGTCCACAGCTTATTCTCTCCCCCGCGCCTGTACAGATCACCTATTAGATTAACATCTGACCCATCATTCAATCACTAACTGACAATAGATGATTTCACAATAATCTCTTCCCTCCTCCATCCCTGGTACAGTGACCTCTATAGAGATCACTGACTCCTCATTACATCTAACTGACAAGAGTATGATCACAGACTTATCTCCTCCCGTCCTCCTGTACAATGACCCTCATATATGATAACACTGACCCATATTACTACACTACTGGACACGGATGAATGTCCCGCTTACTCCTACTCCCTTGTAGAATGACCTTAATTCAACATTACATCTAAGAGCTTTAATCATCATGAATTGACCTTGGATGTTGGTATATACTGGACTCATGCAACATAACTGATGGGTAGAGTTGCAATTATTTCACCTTCTGACGTTCATTTACCTAGTGTTGCCCCTACGGTTTAATGGCATTTTTATGTATAGCGCAATATTTATTTTACAGACGATTTTTAAATTTAGAGTTCATACAATCCTGAGACATTTTCTGTAATACTATCCTAAAATAACGTTTAACATTAAAAAGCTGACTTCTTTGGGAAACCGGCCAGGACATATTCTGTGGAGACAAAGAACGAAAAGGCATTTAAATTAATTTTTGTTCCCTAATTCTAGAATTATGGAGGACAATTTCCCTTTAAGAGAAAGAAGTCCGCCGCCCTGTTCAGTTACCTTTGATCGTGTTCTTTGTGGAAATGATGTTCACACACACATTTGACAAAAACGTATTGTCATTTTGCTTCATATAAAGGGACCGTCTTATATAGACCGTGGCATCATGAAGCCTTTCGAATGGCCACATAGCCTGCTATCAGTTCTCTGGAGGAATACAATGGAAGATTACATGCTATTGATTTGTAAATGAATGTTTTACATTGACGTAGATGTAGGTCAAAATTCAAAAGGTGATTGATGTCTACATTTATCTTTTCTCATGAAAAGTTTATAGTTTAATTATTCCCTATCCATGGAACATCCCGAACGATTCGTGCTACAATGCTCCGGAGTCAATGTGCATAGAGTACCTCCATTACAAAAATGATACATGTTCCACAATTATCGAATAAACGTACAGTACAAAAGTTTCAGGGCAGGTTGGATATAAAAAAAGAGGTTTGGATCTTTTCAATTATATGTCAAGTGGCCGACCAATATCAATATAGTCAATAGTTTGTCTGACCAAAATTTTTGCTTTCAATAAAAATCAATTTATTTTATATCATCATAGCAGGGAAGATTGGTCCCAAACATTTTTTTAAAAATTTTTTGAATAGTATGGCTGTGATGTGCTGATGTTTCAGCCTTGACTATTGGTATAACAGTGGTTTCTCCTTGATTGATTTTTAAAAAAAAAACAACTCAACCTTAGGTCTCCGGAAGCTACGTGTCTTCAATATTACCCGCTGTGATTGAAAGAATCCTTCTCAATTACATTCTGGAGTGAAACTATGATTGAAGCCTTCCTGGTACCGTACTTGCTCTGACCTGCTATGACTCCGTTTGTCTCCCTATTATTTTTGTACTCTGTATTCTGGTATTTTGACCCTCTACTTGTCTTCAGATTAGCCTTCTGCCTTACGATTTGTACGGCATTTGCCCTGCTAGTTGGTGGCCTGCTCCTGAGACTATTCGTCTGTTCCATGAATATCTTGTCTAGTCTCTGTGTTTTACATTTTGTGCAGGAACAGAACTGTTTCTATGGACCCTTAAAGGGGATGTACAGCAATAAACTTGTTGTATATACATTAAAGTGTTTAGGCAATTCCTGCACGTTTTTAAGATAACAAATTCAGTATTCTATGACCAAACTTATTTTTTACTTACAGATCTCCCTGATAGTGACTAGACCTTGCGCTTCAGTTGGTGCATGCATTGCTGAACGCTCTGCTGCATGGCTGCTCGTACTCTCCAGTTCTGCTCGGTGGCGCGCATGTTTGTCTGCACACTTGATAGGTTCAGATTGACAAGAGAGGGTATAGTTGGCACAGGGCCGGCACCACACAAGGCCCAGAACTCCTAGGGAGTCCCACAATAAGGCTGTGCGATGAGAAATTCATGTTGGTCCAACATGGCCTTATTCTAATGAGCCATAGGGTTTGATGGGCGCTGTATATAAAATACTTTAGGGGTTGTTGTGGCATAACTAGGGAATATTTTAGTTAACAGAACAGTTTTTATTTCTTATTTTTTTATGCACACATTAGTATCACTGCCAAGGGCCTCTGAGGCTCTGTCCCCCAGGGGCCCCTACTAAACCTGGGGCCAACCCTGGTCATTGACTAAGGCCTTGCCGTTAGATTTACAAGGCACTCAGTCCAATAGCTGTGCTGTCTTTTTGTTGACGGGCACGACAACTCCATGGGAGTGGAGCATCTTGATGACTCTGTCAGGTAACAGGAATAAAAGTAATAACTAGAGATGAGCGCCCACTAAAATCTCTTTGCTCGTTATTGGAGACACCTTTTCCAGATCTCGAGTGCTCGTCTCGAATAACGGCCCCTTAAGTCATGGGAGACTCAGCATTTTTCAAAGGACCATGTTCGGGAATAAAATGTGTTAATTTAATTGAACAAGAATGTCCTCTGATAAGTTAGCAGATGTTATGCAAACATCTGCAATCTAATTCTTCACTGTTCTGCGCGTATTAGCTCCGACAAGTTTACAGATGTTGAGGAACAGTGAAGAAAGATAAAAACAGTGAACACAGTGAACATCGGATCATTTAAGTGAAAAACACCGTGAAAAAACATAGTGAAGAAATAGATTGTAGATGTTCGGCACATCTGCTTACGTTTCGGGAGATATGCTGTCCGGGATCCGCTCCTCTTCTTCCACTGAAGTCCTCCCCGATCTCTCTATGGCCGCTGCCCGATGGCTCCGTGCTGCACTGCCCCGATGGCGCCGTGCGCCGCTACCCGATGACTCCGTGCTGCCGGCCGATGTCCCGGTGCTGCCCGCTGCCCCGATGTCTCCGTGCTGGCAGCTGCCCCGATTTCTCCGTGCTGGCGCTGCCCCGATGTCTCCGTGCTGTGGCTGCCCCGAGGTCTCCGTGTGCGGCTGCCCTGATGTCCCTCCGTTCTGCACTGCAAACGATTTTGTTCGCACCGTTTCGCGCGTACTTCCGACAAGTAAGCAGATTGCCGAACATCGTAATCTATTCTTCACTGTGTTCTTCACTGTGTTTTCACTTAAATGATCCTGTGGTCCCTGTGTTCACTGTTTTTTATTCTATTCTTCTTGTTTCTTCACTGATTTTTTTATTTAAATGCTCGATCTCGAGCAGGGGAAATACTTTCTCGCGCACCGAGCCATGTTCGAGTACCTTAATACTCCTACGAGCATCAAAGCTCTTACGAGTATACCTCGCTCATCTCTCATCTTATAACCTATTATTCGTACTGATTTGGAGTGATTCCGGCGGACCTGAGTGGGACGCAACAACGCATGATATCGTTGCACGATCTTCGTGATCGCAGGATAATGCGTTCCAGTGGGTACGTCGACATGAAAGGACGTAAATGTGGCCCCTATGTCTCAGTGGTGTAATCCCACACAGCCTTGATGATAATAATATCAGGACTACTTGTGGCTATTGCTTACTTATGGATCTTGTTCTTTTCATGACGATAGTCTATAAAGGAGTTTTTTCTGGATGACTATGCAGATACTTGTTGAAGAGTCAAAACACATTCTGGGCTTTACGTACTTCTTCATGACTCTAGCACAATTCACTGGACAAGCGATGGTGAGAGTTAGCCTCACAGCGCATCCAAGAAGGTTACGGTACCTTTCTTGCTGATCCCGGGATCTGCACAAAACCAAATTTACCTGTGATCAGACATTTACCCCCCCCCCACCCCTCCGATGCTTTTCAAAACCAGGACCTTCTCTTAAACTATTATTTACTAATCCAAATATGACACCAGCGCTATTATCCACAATAGACACCTACATCGATTCCATTCATTTGTGTATAGTTTTAAGCATAATTATAAATAAAAATAAGTTTCGAAGTGGCCTGTCAGACCGGTATTATTGTTACATAATAGTTCAAAAAGCCTTAGCAAACTATAAAAATCTTTTCGTACCGTATATAGGAGTGACAAAAATATCGTGAACTCATAACCTCTGTTACAAATTGATGAAAGTAAAGGAAATCTACCATTTGGTTTTAACATTATGAGCCAAAACACTACCTTGAGAATGCTGTAACAACACTGATGCAGGAAAATATCTTGTTTAATCTCTTTGTCTGAACAAACTATAAAAATTACTGATAATAATACTCTGGTCGTCCTGTGCTGCATCGGCACTTGTCTCATCCTAATTCTGACACTGTCAGCCTGTTTCTAACCAGCATAAGCAAGTAAAATCGCACATGGTTTGTCCCTGCACGACATAAGTAATCAAATCTCTCACCATCCACCAGCTGCTGTGTACTAGTCATCCAGCTCAGGTTGATTAGTCCTGTCTGAGTGGCACTATGTTTTGTATGGCAGCAGTATGCACCCAGCTTTCCAAAGTCCTGAATTTTATAATGATTTTTGAGACCAAACCACTCAGGTCAGGGATATAAACAAGATATGTTTCTGCCATTAGTGATCTCTACAGCATTCTCAAGATATGTTGGTTCAAAATGCATAAAAAACAAATGTGTAAGATTCCTTTTAATTTTTACTTATTTTCTATTATTATATTTTTAATGATTATTTCGTCTTGACTCTCCGACTTTGAAGAAAAAAATATTTGAAATTTTGCCACCCAGCAATAAACTCTTTAAATTGCCTTGCAAACAGGAATATAGGGAATTTTATATTTCTATACCGAGGTTCCATGTGGACCATCCTTCTTACAGCATTATTTGTTTTATTTTAAATACATATTGAGCAGGTCCAAATTAATTGAAGTACTAATTTGGTATAATGTGCACTTCGATAGATTTTGCATATTCAAGATTTCTTAATAAAGTAGCATCATGAATCTGTATGATCTGGTATTTAGTCAGTGAACAATCGCATATGCTGTACAGATGTGGATACAGATATAACAAGTCTCAAACCTCACAGCATGGCCCTCTATTATTTTGAGTATCATCATGTTTTTGCGACACCATCCTTACCACTTACCATCGGAATGAATGCAAGTACAGTCTTAAGTTTGTATTTCAAATTTCGGGATGAGCTCAAAGACATGGTGCCCTATACCAAGCTTGTTACCCCTATACAAGCATCAAAGTATCCCAGGTAATACCATAGTGATGTCACATACATGAATATCACATGGTGGTGCACCGTACACAGATAATACACATAGTGATGTCACAGTACAAAGATCAAACTACAGAATAACTACACACAGTCATAGCAGTCCCCGGGTTAGTACAAGATAGGCCGTAGGTTTTGGTCTATTAGTTGAATGTGTATGTAAGTCGGAATTTGTATATTTTAAATTGTAGCTCAGACAAATTTTTTTTTTTTTGCCCAAAGTGACAATTGGAGTTAAAAATTTTTTTGAGGTAATGGTACCAAGGATTATTCAATAAGCTTCATATACAGACCCTTTACCGCTGGACATTGCCGTCTGGGACTATAGTAACACCAGACGAGTTCACCAGAGGTCACAGGTGGGCAGAGGGTCCGCTGTAACTATGAGTCGTCTTAAGTCGGGAGTGTCTTAATAGGTGGACCGCCTGTACAGGGATAATGCACACAGTGGATGGGCAGTACAATATAATACCCACAGGATCCTACATCACTACTGACAATAGATGATGTCACAGCTTATCTCCTCCCCCTCCCTGTACAATGACCTCTATATAGATAAATGAACTTACAATTTGGTCAAAAGTGATATAACACTCACACTAAGTAAATGTAAAAATTACAATCTTTATTAATAATCATATATAATCAAGACAAACAATGGATAAACTACAATGGGTTAAAAACCATGTGTGGTACAGTAAATAGTATTATCTAGACATATAGGTAGGTGAAGGCAGTCATGTTACATAGCCCTAAGTATACATGCATAAAACAATGGGGTTAGATAAATACACAGCCTAATCCTGTAGGAGAAATGACTGAAGAAAATGAGAAACAAATACCATACCAAGACAGATCACACATGGAGAAGTGCCCCATGCCCCTATATAGATAACACTGACCCATCATTACATCACTACTGACAATAGATGATGTCATAGCTTATCTCCTCCTCCTCCCTGTACAATGACCTCTATATAGATAACACTGACCCATCATTACATCACTACTGAAAAGAGATGATGTCACAGCTTATCTCCTCCCCCTCCCTGTACAATGACCTCTATATAGATAACACTGACCCATCATTACATCACTACTGACAATAGATGATGTCACAGCTTATCTCCTCCCCCTCCCTGTACAATGACCTCTATATAGATAACACTGACCCATCATTACATCCCTACTGACAATAGATGATGTCACAGCTTATCTCCTCCCCCTCCCTGTACAATGACCTCTATATAGATAACACTGACCCATCATTACATCACTACTGACAATAGATGATGTCACAGCTTAACTCCTGCTCCTTGTACAAAGACCCTAATGGTCAACAGTGACCCCAACATCTAAGAGCTTTAATCATCATGAATGACCTTGAATGTTGGTATATACTGGACTGATTGTAGAGTTGCGACATAACTGATTGTAGAGTTGCATTATTTCACCTTCTGACGTTCATTTACCTAGTGTTGCCCCTAAGGTTTAATGTCATTTTATGTTATATACCAATATATATTTTATAGACGATATAAAATTTAGAGTTCATACAATCCTGAGACATTTTCTGTAATACTATCATAAAATAACGTTTAACATTAGAAAAGCTGACTTCTTGGAAATCCGGGCCAGGACATATTCTGTAGGAGACAAAGAAAGAAAAGGCATTGAAAATGATTTTTGTTCCCTAATTCTATAATTATTGGAGGACAATTTCCATTAAGAGAAAGACGTCCGCTGCCCATGTTCAGTTACCTTTGATCGTGTTCTTTGTGGAAATGATGTTCACACACACATTGAACTTATTGTCATTTGACTTCATATAAAGGGACATGTCTTAATTATAGACCTGCATCAATGAAGCCTTTCTGAATGGCCACATAGCAGCTATCAGTTCTCTGGAGGAAGACAATGGAAGATGACATGCTATTGATTTGTAAATGAATGTTTTACATTGACTTAGATGTAGGTCAAAATTCAAAAGGTGATTGATGTCTACATTTATCTTTTCTCATGAAAAAAGTTATAGTTTAATTATTCCCTATCCATGGAACATCCAGAAAGATACAGTATTACAATGATCCGGAGTACAATGTGCATAGAGTACCTCCATTTACAAAATTGATACATGTTCTACAATGTATGCGAATAAACAGTAAAGTGCAAAAGTTTCAGGCAGGTGTGGATATAAAAAAAGAGGTTTGAATGTTTTCAAAAAGTTTTTCAAGTTCAAGGTCAAGTGGATGGACTATATAAATATAAATGAAGTCAATGGGTCAGATTTACTTACCCGGTCCATTCGCGATCCAGCAGCGCATTCTCTGCGGTGGATTCGGGTCCGGCCGAGATTCACTAAGGTAGTTCCTCCGACGTCCACCAGGTGGCGCTGCTGCGCTGAAGTTCCCCAGAATGCACTGAAGTTCACCGGCCTATACCTGGTGAAGGTAAGCGCGAGTCCCGCAACACTTTTTTTTCATAAATGCGGTGGTTTTTTTTGAAGAGTATGGCTGATGATGTGCTGATGTTTCGCCTTGACTATGTTAGTGTAACAGTGGTTTATCCTTGATTGATTTTGCAACTCAACCGTGGGTCTTATCAAGCTACGTTCTTCCATAGTTATCCTGCTGTGATCGTCAGAATCCTTCTTAAATTACATTCTGGAGTGAAACCATGATTGAAGCTCTTCCTGGTCAGTACTCTCCGCCTGCTATGGACTCAGTTTGGCTCATGTTATTTTTGTACTCTGTATTCTAGTATTTTGACCCTCTGACTGTCTTCAGATTATCCTTCTGCCTTACGATTTTGTACAGCATTTGCCCTGTTAGTTGTGACCCGCTCTAGAGACTATTCGTCTGTGCCTGAATTATCTTGTCTTAGTCTCTGTGTTTTACATTTTGTTGCAGGAAGAGAACATGTTCTAGTTGACCCTTAAAGGGGTTATACAGCAATAAACATTGTTGAATATAAATTAAAGTGTGAACATAATCTAATTTAGCAATTCCTGCACGTTTTTAAGATAACAAATTCAGTAGTTACTAGGACCAAACTTATTTTTACTTACAGATCTCCACGATAGTGACTAGACCTTGCGCTTCAGTTGTGCATGCATGGGCTGAACGCTCTGCTGCATGGCTGCTCGTACTCTCCAGTCTGCTCGGTGCGCGCATGTGTGCTGCACACTTGATAGGTTCAGATTGAGCAAGAGAGGGTATATGTGTGCACAGGGCCGGCACCAGCACAAGGCCCAGAACTCCTGGGGAGTCCCACATAAGGCTGTGCATGAGAAATTCATGGTGGTCAACATGGCTGATTCTAAGGAATCCATAGGGGTTGATGGCCGCTGTATATAAAATAACTATTAGGGGTTGTTTGGCATACTAGGGAATATTTTAGGGAACAGAACAGTTTTAGTTTCTGATTTTTTTATGCCACAACATGAGTTCACTGCAAAGGGGCCTACTGAGGCTCTGTCGCCCAGGGGCCTACTGAAACCTGGGGCCAACCCTGGTCATGGACTACAGGCTTGCACGTTTAGATTTACAGGCACTCAGTCAAAAGCTGTGCTGTCTATTTTGTTGACGAGCACAGACAACTCCGTGGGAGTGGAGCATCTTGATTACTCTGTCCAGGGTAAGCAGGAATAAAAGGTAATAACTAGAGATGAGCGAACATGCTCGTCCGAGCTTGATGCTCGGTCGAGCAACTATTTTGTTCGCACCGTTTCGCGCGTATCTTCCGACAAGTAAGCAGATGTGCCGAACATCTGTAATCTATTCTTCACTGTGTTCTTCACTGTGTTTTTCACTTAAATGATCCTGTGGTCACTGTGTTCACTGTTTTTATTCTATTCTTCATTGTTCTTCACTGTATTTTTTTATTTAAATGCTCGATCTCGAGCAGGGGAAATACTTGTCCGAGCAACGAGCCATTTCGAGTACCTTAATACTCTAACGAGCATCAAGCTCGGACGAGTATACTCGCTCATCTCTAGCTTTAATAACCTATTATTCGGACTGATTTGGAGTGAATTCCGGCGGACCTGAGTGGGGAAGCAACAGACGCAGGATATCGGGTGCACGATCTTCGTGAATCGCAGGAGAATGCTTTCCAGTGGGACGCGACAGGAAAGGAAAGTAAATGTGGCCCTATGTCTCAGTGTGTAATCCCACACAGCCTGGATGATAATAATATCAGGACTACTTGTGGGCTATTTCATTACTTATAGGATTCCTTTTTCTTTTCCATGAAGATCGTTCTTAAAGGAGTTTTTCTGGATGACCTAGAACAGATCTTGAAGTGAAGATCAAAATCCATTCTGGGCTTTATGTACTTCTCCATGACTCATAGCACAATTCACTGGACAAGCCGATGGTAGAAGTTAGCCTCACAGCGCATCCAAGAAGGTTTATGGTCAACCTTTCTGCTGATCCCAGGGAGTCTTGACAGCCAAATTTCCTGTGATCAGACATTTACCCCCCCCCCCCAGTGTTCTGCACACTTGATGGTTCAGATTGAGCAGAGAAGGTATAGTTGGCACAGGGCCGGCACACACAAGGCCCAGAACTCCTAGGCAGTCCCCCATAAAGGCTGTGCATGAGAAAATTCCATGTGGTTCAACATGGCTGATTCTAATGAGCTCCAATGGGTTTGATGGCTGCTTGATATAAAATACTTTAAGGGTTGTTGGCAACTAGGGAAATTTTTAGGAAAAAACAGTTTTTTTTCTGATTTTTTTATGCCACACCATGTTTTCACTGCAAAGGGCCTCTGAGCTCTGTCGCGACGGGGCCTACTGAAACCTGGGGCCAACCTGGTCATGGACTACAGCCTTGCCGTTAGATTTACAGGCACTCAGTCAATAGCTGTGCTGTCTATTTTTGACGGCAAGACACTCCATGGGAGTGGAGCATCTTGATTACTCTGTCAGGGTAGCAGGAATAAAGGTATAACTAGAGATGAGCGACCACTAATCTCAGGGTTTGCTCGTTATTGGGACAACTTTTCCAGATCTCGAGTGGCTCTCTCGAATAAACGAGCCCCATTGAAGTCCATGGGAGACTCAGCATTTTTCAAAGGACACATGGTTCGGGAAAAATTTGTTTTTAATTGCAAAAGAATGTCTCTCTATATATTAGCAGATGTTATGCAAACATCTGCAATCTATTCTTCACTGGTTCTGCGCCGTATATAGCTCCCGACAAGTTTAGCAGATGTGAGAACCCAGTGAAGAAAAGATAAAAACAGTGAACACGTAGAACATCGGATCATTTCAGTAAAAACCCGTGAAAAAACATAGTGAAAGAATAGATTGTAGATGTTCGGCACCATCTGCTTACCGTTTTCGGGAGATATGCATGTCCCGGGATCCGCTCCCTCTTTCTTCCACTGAAGTCTCCCCGATCCTCTCTATCCGCTGCCCATGTGCTCCGTGCTGCACTGCCCCGATCTGCCGTGCGCCGCTACCCCCGATGACTCCGTGCTGCCGC
Organism: Engystomops pustulosus; assembly: GCA_019512145.1. Lineage (NCBI taxonomy): Eukaryota > Metazoa > Chordata > Amphibia > Anura > Leptodactylidae > Engystomops > Engystomops pustulosus. Next base: position 259,164,902 of record CM033642.1, read on the forward strand.
CGTGCCCCGGTGTCCCTCCCGTGTCTGCCGTGCGTGGCCAGGCCACAGATCCGATTCTCCTCCTGTGCTGGCCGAGCTTCCGCTCCCTTAGGAGTGCGACAAAAATGCTACCGTGCTGTGGCTGCCCCGAGGTCTCCGTGTGCGGCTTGCCCTGATGTCTCCTCGCGTTCTGCACTGCACCGATTTTGTTTCGCAACCCTTTTTCGGGGCGCGTATCTTCCGACAAGTAAGCAGATGTCCGAACACTCGTAATCTATTCTTCAACGTGTTCTTCATGTGTTTTTCACATTAAATGCTCCTGTGGTCCTGTGTTCACTGTTTTTTATTCTATTCTTCTTGGTTCTCACTGTTATTTTTTTATTAATGCTCGATCTCGAGCATGGGAATACTGTTCTCGAGCACCGAGCCTTTCGAGTACCGTTAATACTCACTACGAGCATCAGCTACGACGAGTTACCTCCTCTCTCTACTTAATAACCTTTATTCGGTACTATTTGGAGTGAATTCCGGCGGACCTGAGTGGGCGACGCTAACAAACGCAGATATCGGGTGCCAACGATCTTCGTGATCGCAGGAAATGCGTTCCCAGTGGGTACGTACACAGTGAAATGAGAGTAAATGTGGCCCCTATGTCTCAGTGGTGTAATCCCACACGCCGGATGATTAATCTCAGACTACTTGTGGGCTATTTCATCTACTATATGGCTTCCTTTTACTTTTCCCATGAGACGTTCTTAAGGAGTTTTTTTCTGGATGACCTAGAACAGATCTTGAAGTGAAGATCAAAAGCTCTTCTGGGCGATTATTACATTCTCATGACTCTAGCACAATTCACTGGCAGTCGATGTAGAAGTTAGCCTCACAGCGCATCAAGAAGGTATTATATGGTCAACCTTTCTGCTGATCCCAGGAGTCTGACAGCCAAATTTCCTGTGTCAGACATTTTAACCCCCCCCCCACCCCTCCCGATTCTTTCAAAACCAGGACCTTCTCTTAAAACTATTATGTACTAATCCAAATTGACACCAAAACAAGCGCTGATTATCCACATGGCAACCTCCATCGTTTCCATTTATTTGTGTATTAAAGCATATTCATAAAAAAATAATTTAAGTTTCAAGTGGCCTTCAATTATTATTTTACATAATAATTTCAACAAAGCCTTTAGCAACCTACAAAAAATCTTTTCGTACCGTATAATAGGTGACAAAAATAGCGTGAACATCATGTAAGCCTCTGTTACAAATTGATAAAATTAAAGGAAAACTACCATTTGGTTTTATACATTATGAGCCAAACATACCTTGGGAATGCTGTAACAACACTGATGCAGAAAAATAACTTGTTTAATCTATTTTGTCTGAAAAAACAATAAAAATTATGATAATTAGACTCTGTCGCTCCTGTGGCTGCATCGGCACTTGTCTCACCCTAATTATGCACTGCTCCAGTCTTGTCCTGCCCAGCATAAGCCGAGAAAACGTCATCACTGTGTTGTCCCTGACAGACATAAGTAATCAATCTCTGCACCATCCACCAGCTGCTGTGTAGTAGTCATCCAGCTCAGGTTGATTAGTCCTGTCTGGACAGTTCAGGCAGCTATTTTATGTATGGCAGCCAGTATGCACCCAGCTTTCCCAAAGTCCTGAATTTTATAATTGATTTTTTGAACAAAACCACTCAGGTCAGGGATTAAACAAGATATGTTTCTGCATTAGTGTCGCTACAGCATTCTCAAGATATGTTTGGTTCAAAATGCATAAAAAACAAATGGTAGATTTCCTTTAAGTTTTTACTGTATGTTCTATTATTATTATTTTTAATGATTTCATTTCTCTTGACTCTCCGTATTTATAAGAAAAAAATATTGAAATTTTGCACCCAGGTCAATAAACTCTTTAAATTTCACTTGCAAACAGGAATATAGGGGAATTTTATATTTCTATACCGATGGTCCATTGGACCATCCTTCTTACAGCATTATTTTGTTTTATCTTTAAATACATATTGAGCAGGTTCCAAATATATTGAGTACTAAATTTGAGTATTGATGTGCACTCGATAATTTGCATATTCCAATATTCTAATAAAAGTAGCATCATGAATCTGTATGATCTGCTATTTATGTAGTGAACAATCTGCTATCTGTACAGATGTGGATACAGATATAACAAGCTCAAACCTCACAGATGGCCCTCTATTATTTTGAGTATCATCATGATTTTTGCGACACCATCCTTACCCACTTACCATCGGAATGAGAATGCAAGTACCATCTATAAAGTTTGTATTTCAACATTTCAGGGATGTAGCTCAAAGACATGGGGCCCTATACCAAAGCTTGTTACCCCTATTACAAGCATCAAAGTATCCAGGTAATACCCATAGTGATGTCACAGTACATGAATAATACACATGGTGGTGGCACCGTACAGTGATAATACACAGAGTGATGTCACAGTACAAAGAGTCAAACTACAGAATAAATACACACAGTACAAGCAGTCCCTGGGTTACGTACAAGATAGGGTCCGTAGGTTTGTTCTTAAGTTGAATTTGTATGTAAGTTGGAATTGTATATTTTATAATTGTAGCTCCAGACAAATTTATTTTTTTGGCCCAAGTGACAATTGGAGTTAAAAAATGTTTGCTGTAATTGGACCAAGGATTATCAATAAAGCTTCATTACAGACACCTTACAGCTGGACATTGCAGTCTGGGACTATAGTAACATCCAGACACTTCACCAGAGGTCACAGTGGGCAGAGGGGTCCGTCTGTAACTATGAGTCGTCTGTAAGTCGGGTGTCCTTAAGTAGGGGACCGCCTGTACAGGAATAATGCACAACGTGATGTGGCAGTACAAGCATAATGCACACAGGATCCGACTGTAAGTAACTGAGCATGCACAGGCAGGTAAGTACATTTTATTTTTTTTAAGCAGCCCCCTCCCGGCCACCAATGTTTTTGCTACAGTCTCAGACAACCCTTTTAATTGTTTTATTTTTTTTTCAATTTCAATGTCTGTAGTAAATCTCAGATCTGTCTTATTTACAAAACGAACTTCAATTTAAGACAAATACAGGGAGGATTTTGACAAATGTAATCAGATATGATCTTCAAAAGGCAACATCTATGGCACACATATATTATAAGCCCCGCTCTGTCAGTCAGTTTTTTGGGGCTTTTCTGCTGGTCAGATGTATCTAAGCTTTTTTTTTTTTCCTTATTGATACTTATGGCGTTTGGTCTTTAGTGAATTTGCAACCTTTTAAAAGAAAGTTTGTAAAAAGTTTTCCAAAACTCGCAATCAGTTCCAAGCTAATTTGCCTGCTCGGGGGCAAATTTAACATTTTGGATTCAGCTGATAAGTCAGGGAACACTGCAGAAAACTAGACAATGGGAAATTTGAAGGGAGACAGTTTTAGGCGCAAAAAAGGCGCAAATGAGCACAAGCTCCAAAAAATGTCACAAAAATTTTAAAAAAAATTAAGACCAAGGGAAGGATACTTGTGCAACTATGAATTTCCATTACCATTAGTGTTCAGAGGGTCTGAAACCACAAAGTTTGGTTCCATAATGAACTCTGCGAGTTTGGGCCCCAAACCCAAATACGAATTTCAGCCAAACACATGTGTTGGATGCAAACACCGGCTCTTGCCACCAGCTGTGCATGTGCGCTCTCATATTTTGGAGGATCGACACTCCCCTATGATGTCACGAGAAACGCCGATCCCCACCAAAATGGCAGCACATGCTGTAGCTTCGCTCCTAGTATTTAGAGAGATAACACCCACAATCTATGCCAGTACAGGCGGTCCCCTACTTAAGGACACCCGACTTACAGAGGACCCATAGTTACAGACGGACCCCTCTGCCCACTGTGACCTCTGGTGAAGCTCTCCAGATGCTTTACTATGGTCCTAGATTGAAATAATCAGCTTAAAAATGTCTGTAATGAAGCTTTATTGATAATTCTTGGTCCAATTACATAAAAAAAAATGTAAACTCTAATTGTCACTTGGGAAAAAAAAAATTTGTCTGGAGCTACAATTATAAAATATACAATTTCGACTTGCATACAAATTCAACTTAAGAGCAAACCTACGGACCCTATCTTGTACTTAACCCAGGGACTGCCTGTACCCAGATAGGAGTTTAAAAATTGTGTCTGGCCGAAACGCCCAGACCCCAATTTAATAAGGTCTACCCAACCCTTCTGTCCATAACATGGAATCATTGGTCCATTGTATAAAATTGACTTGTAATTGGAGCGCCATGCCACACTTCAGTCGGAAAGACAATCAAAATCTCATCTTAGAAAACATCACTAACAATTATTAGTTTTTTCTCCTTAGAGGCAAATACTTAAAGGGGAAAACAGAAAATGAGAAATTCCATGAATTTACATTGGATGTTATCTTCTTGTCATGTCAAGTAATTCACGTGAATAGTAAGTTGTGCCCATTGGATTGTGACAGCTTAAAATCATCTGTGTCTGGGTGTGATATTGTGTTTCAAGGACACCATTAAAAAGCAGAGTGTGCTGCTATTACCCATGTCATATAACACCCAGCACTCGTCATACACTGTAAGGGTGTAAAACTGAAATTGTTTCTTCCACATTCTACAAAGAATAGAAAACAAGGAAACCAACACCTCCTGACCCCCGACCCCATTTACACCTTCAAGTGGTCCGTTCTGTAGTTTTCTCAGAAAGACTATGGCAGTTTTCTGGTCAAATGATTTCCACTGTATATATTATAACCAAGAAAAACATTTCTATCCTCTAACATCATACAGTGAAAAAAAACTTGGCATAATACACAAATCCTTGAACTGTCACTTACAACCAGTAAAATATTTTACTTTTTATAATTCTACAAAAGAAGAAAAATACAGACAACTTTGTCTATACAGGCAGTCCCCGAGTTACATACAAGATAGGGTCCGGAGGTTTGTTCTTAAGTTGAATTTGTATGTAAGTCTAAACTGTATATTTTATAATTGTAGATCCAGACAAAAAAATGGGCTCCAGTGACAATTGGAGTTTAAAAATTTTTTTGCTGTAATGGGACCAAGGGTTATCCATAAAGCTTCATTACAGACACCTTACAGCTGATTATTGCAGTCCGGGATTATAGTAAAGCTTCCAGAGAGCTTCACCAGAGGTCAGAGGGGTCTGTCTGTTACTATGGGTTGTCTGTAAGTCGGGTGTCCTTAAGTAGGGGGCCGCCTGTATATCAGAGATTAGCAGGAAAGATTTACAAAATCAAACAAATTTGCTCCAGAAAAAATTAAGTTAAGTCTTTGCATGGGTTTGCTCCAGGTCCTCTGGTTACCTCCCACACTCCAAAACATATTGGTAGGTAGATCAGATTGTGATCCCTGTGGGGACAGGGACCGATTTGGCAAACTCTGTGCAGCGCTGTGTGCTTTATAAATTAAAAAGGAATTATTATTATTAAGATGTGTTTAATCTATTTCAATATATGGTTCCTCTGCTGCCATGAGAATACATCAGGCAGAGAGAGGGAAAAGTGCTAAGGGAGCAGAGAGGGTAGGGGAAGACTGATCGGCTCCAGATTGATCGGCCCACTGGGAAAAATCCCGGTGGGTCATATGGCCAGTCCGCCCCTGGTCCTCTCCATAACTAGAGTGCAGCAGCCACCATGCTGGCCCTCTCCAACTACGGCTGCAACCCCCTTTTTGCCCCATTCATGTCCACTTGCCATGGTGATGGCGTGAAGGGGTAACTAACCACAATAACTAGAGCTTCACTAGTAATTGTGATTATTTCATAATTCATACTCCCAAAAATTGGTGCACAAGTCATGATAAACCTCCCCCTGTTGTCTATCTGTAGACCACTGCAGCTATCCTGACCGGCCATAGCAGTCATGTGATGTTCCATCGACATTGTAATTCCATGGGAGCCACCATGCCAGTGTTTTATTTTTTTTCATTATGTTCTATTTATATTTTTATATTATAATTTTTTTTCAATTATTTTATATTACTTTACTTTTAGAGGATTATAAAAATGTTTAATCCATTTTTTAATAGTTTAACCACATTTTTAAACCATCCATAACATATTGTTTACTTTGTCTACTGCACAGACCTTACTTTATCTATGTCTATAATATTCAGTAGATCATAATAATCACTACCTCGACTTGACAAAAATATTTCCATGGTTTTTTCAGGTCCCAGCGAATTTCCTGAATTCCCTCCCATCCATCACAATGGCGTCCCCCCACGTGTACGTATACGTGACCGCCGCACTTTTAAGATATACTGAGCGCACAATGAAGAATCTTGAAAGCCGGGTAGCAGCCGCATTATTTTAGTCTTGCAGGCTTTCTTTTAGATTCTTGCACAGAGCCGGAGAGCCGAGTTGCATAAATTATCCGATTGTAGAACCGCTTTGGGGATACGAACGGCAAGAATAGCTTCAATGCAAATGTACAAGAAATCTGAACGCATTCAGCTTTTCCCTCCATCTCCTTCATGTTTCCATCTATCCAGGAGCCTTATTCTATACAGAATATAACCTTCTGTCTCTTTTGTGTCCTCATTTTGGGTTGGAATTTGTAAATCTCCCCATTACTTCCTTTTAAGCAACAATGTGTTGTAGGATTTATTCCGGCATTTAAAGGCGGCTTTGTAGACTTAACTGCAGTTAAAGATGTAATAGTTATTACTTAGATACAGTAATACCGCTCATTAAATACAACCTACATCAAATTTTAATGAGCTCATTACCATACTCATTTTTAACAATATGGATTTTTTTTACTATGTGAGGAGCGCCGCTCTTTTTATTTACTTGGAGTGGGATGCTTGGATTTGATGGCTCAGAAAAAAAAGGCTTTTAACATCAAAGGTTTGCAAACAGTTTTTCTACATGATATATTATGTAGAACTTTTTGGGCTGAGCGAGATTCTGGATTTTGCAAGCGAAGCACCATATAGTGTTTGAGCCTTTTTTTTTAAAGAACAGCTAATAGTACATGTGGGATTGTGTGATACCGGGGAGGAAGTGGGATGAAAATGGATTTGACAGCGTAGTGACATCATGAGACTAATGCTGTATCCTATAGACTAGATAAAGATATAATACAGTTGTTTTCCTTCATTTTGCCAACAGAGAAAGTCTGGAAAATGCTGCATGGAGGTGGATTTGCCTTATTGGACTAGTTTAAACCACTAATGCCAGACTCCCCTCCTTATTCTGACTTAGTACAGCCCATTGGAATGTTATAGAGCAGGAGAAGCAAAGTATATGGTGAAAAAAGTTTAGTTGTTACGTGCTCTATTGCACTCCGAGTAGAGACTTAGAGGTGAGAGGAATAAATAAATCATTCAAACCTTTCCAGCTAACCTTGTAATGAATCTGCTCAGAATCTCCTCCTGCTCTATAACATGCTGCCTGCAGATAGGACACTATGTACAATCTGCTCAGCTCCTCCTGCTCTATAACATGCTGCCTGCAGATAGGACACTATGTACAATATGTTCAGCTCCTCCTGCTCTATAGCATGCTGCCTGCAGATAGGACACTATATACAATCTGCTCAGCTCCTCCTGCTCTATAACATGCTGCCTGCAGATAGGACACTATGTACATTCTGCTCAGCTCCTCCTGCTCTATAACATGCTGCCTGCAGATAGGGCACTATGTACTTGTTCTTTTCTTGCTAGTTACAGCATATGATTATATGTAAATGTTACTACAGCTTTAAGACTTAAAGGGGTATTACAGTATCAGCAGATAATGCTTATCCCTTATGTAATGAAAGTATAAATGATCCAGTCTATCTTCATTCTATGCTTATCAACCGGCCTGCAGCCATTCAGTATAGATACAGGCGGTCCCCTACTTAAAGACACCCGACTTACAGACGACCCCTAGTTACAGACGGACCACTCTGTCCACTGTGACCTCTGGTGAAGTCTCTGGATGTTACTATAGTCCCAGACTGCAATGATCAGCTGTAAGGTGTCTGTAATGAAGCTTTATCCTTGTCCCATTACAGCAAAAAAATGTTGAAACCTTGGAGTCACTGGAGCAAAAAAAAGTTTTGTCTGGATCTACAATTATAAAATATACCGTTTCAACTTACATACAAATTCAACTAAAGAACAAACCTATGGAACCTATCTTGTATGTAACCCAGGGACTGCCTGTATAGCCATCTATGTCTGGCTGTAATATAATGGTAACCTGGACCAATTTTTTTGCCACATTCTGGTGCAAAGTTTTATTTACTAGATGTTATACTAAATGTTATCTAGAGTTACATCAACCACTTGTGGAGCGCACTGCTTTTTGGGTTACATTTGAAATGTTTTCTTTCTGTACAGCCCCAATAACAGGTAATAATTCTGTAGTAGACCCAGGAGAACCCTCCTAGCATCGGCATCTTAGCGATCACTGCTTCGATCACATGGTCACCAGCAGGGCCGGTTTTAGACAAAGTGGGGCCCCAAAATAAAACTATTTCATGAACAGTCACAGTCAGTAAGAGGTTCCTTTAGCCCTGCACAATAATAACACTTTGGGGCTCACTTACTAAGGGCTCCGCGGCCGCACTTTCGTCGGGTTTCCCGTTCTTTTCAGTTTTGCGCCGAATTCCGACGGGATTTTGGCACACGCAATCGGATTTTGGCGCTTTCACGCGTCAGAAATAGGGGGGCGTGGCCATCAGACAATCCGACGGATTCGGAAAAACCGTGGCATTTAAAAAACGAAATGTGTCGCAAGATCACGCACTCACATGCACCGGAAAGAAGCAGGTGAACTCCGGCGGACCTCGGCGCAGCAGCGACACCTACTGGATATCGGGCGCACGACCTTAGTGAATCCCGACAGAACCCGAATACATTTCGGACAACACGCCGCGGGATCGCGACAGGACTGGGTAAGTAAATGAGCCCCTTTGTAGTTACACACAGTAGTATGGAAAGGCATAAGGGTCTAAGACTAAGGGTCACACGCTGCACTTTTGTTGGACTGTTCATCTTTTTCAGGGCTAAACCAGCTTGCACAGGTATTTCATAAGTGTCTGCACTGCGAATGTGTCGCATGAGATCCTTTTTGGGGCGCAGCAGCGTTGGCAAGGGGAGGGGGCGGGTCGGTTGATCCATCCGATTTGGACTAAGCGCGGGATTTAACTTTTAAATTGTCTCGTAATCCCTAGTCCTAACATGGTGAACTCTTTCGGATCAGAGCGGGGAAGCGAAACATTCATGATTTTGGGCGCACGATCTTAGTGAATCGCGACACATTATAGACGGACAATGCACTTTCTGTGAACTCCACTGACCGGGTAAGTAAATGTGCCCCAATTCATTCAAAGGTCTGCTATGGGACCAGCCACTGCTAGTTACACTCCTGCTGCTTCCTGCACTGGGATGGGTAGGGATGGGTCAATCGCAAATCAGCCAGCACAAAGAGCTGGCTCTTTTGCGCGAACGACCGTAGTCGGCTCCCTTCAGAGCCAATAGCTCACTTAACCACCCTTCCCCACTAAACAGCTCACCATGCCCCTTCAAGCCGATAAAATCAATCTAAAAGTGGAGTTGGATGGGATTACTTTCTGGACTGAGGCTCCTATTTTATATTTAATAGGGAGCCTTTCAGGAGCCAGAAGAGTCTGACTTCCCATCACTAGCAGGACAGTGGGGGTCATTTACTAAGGGCCCGATTCGCGTTTTCCCTGACGTTTTACCCAAATATTTCCGATTTGCGACGATTTTCCCTGAATTGTCCCGGGATTTTGGCGCACGCAATCGGATTTTGGCGCATCAGCGCCGGCATGCACGCGACGGAAATCGGGGGGGATGGCCGAACGAAAACCCGACAGATTCGGAAAAACCGCCGCATTAAAAAAAAAAAATGTGTCGCGAATATTGCACTTACCTTCACTAGGAATAGGCCGGTGAATTTCAGGGCATTCCACCTGGTGGACGGAGGAGGAACTGCCTTAGTGAATCCCGGACGGACCCGAATCCACCGCAGAGAACGCGCCGCTGGATCGCGAATGGACCGGGTAAGTAAATCTGCCCCACTGTGTACTACCTGTTGAGCTCCTCCTGCTCTATAACCTGCTGCCATGCTGACTAAAGAATAGACCCTGGCCCGCATTGATTAAAACTCCAACATCTGTCGGACTTTGCACGTTCTTTGATGTGAAAACTGCTTGCACAAGTATTTAATAAGTGTCAGCACCAGATATGTAGTTTTAGGGAGAAGCTTTATTTTATTTTTTTACAAACTAAGCAGAATTCGTTAATGAAGTATATACGAAAAACGTTCAACCGCACACAATATAAAAAATTATCTTAAATGACAATGGCGCTTTAAGTTCCGGGTTACAAAAGTCCTGCAATGCGTGGTGTCTAAATAGTAACAGCACCCGACGCAACAAGTGTAATGACCTCATTCTTGGCTGTTGTACAGGAGACTTTCTTCATATATTCTGCATAGCGTTTCCAAATTTTCAAATTTAGGGGGTGCTTTAAAGATCAGGTGTAAAAGCTTACAAATAATACAATAGCTGTAAGTATAATAATGGAATATATTTTTTGTGTTCAGTAACAATGGGCCAGATGTATCACTGTTCTGGGCTTAAATGAAGTTGCTGCGCCCTAATTCTGGTGCATTGTTGCGCCAGAATTATCACAAGCTACAACCATCTGTGTTAATCACTTTACTTTAGGCGCAGTTTAGGCGCAATGTTAGTTTCAGGCTCTTCCATGTGATCCTCCTACAACCTCCTTTCTGTTTCTCTCCCGCACCCCAGCATGAGATTAACCCACACAGCAGCACCCAGGTGTGTGACACCCTGCACCCAGTAACCTCCTCAGCAGTGGCTTCTCCTGGAGGGGACCCCCCAGTGCTGATATTCTGCTGCCCCCCTGTAATTCTGGCCAGTATCCTCCTCAGACACCAGTGTGGTCATCCTGCTACACAGGACACTTCTTTGTAATATCTGCAGCTCCTACTCACTTCTCTTCTCTCCTGCTCTGAGATGAGGCTTTTGCAGATTGTTTGTAAATAGTAGTTCATAAACTGTAAACAGAGGCAGCACGTAGTGTGTGCAGTTTCTGCTGAGCTCTGCTGCTGAGGATAAGCTGCTCTGCACAAGAGATCAGTGTTTGCTTCTTAGTTTACGCCACCATCACGCTAGAGTGTTTTTGCGCCTAAATTGCACCTAAATGAACAAGTTGCTAATGATGAATGATTATTAGGTGCAGAAAAACACCTGGATTGGTAGGAAAAATGAGGAAAACAGGGTTATTTTTGCTGCACGGCTAGTTTGGTGTTTAGTCTCAAAACTGGAGCAAAAACAGTGTGACAATATGAAAAGGCACAAAAACAACATAAAAAACAAGTGACACATCTGGCCCATTGTTTTGTTATTATTAGTTTTGTCATTTGTGATTGTCATGGATTAGATTTGCCTTAATATCACTCCATTATATAACACAGGCACGGTAGATGAAAAGCACTGAACCCTTATAAGAAGTCCGTACAATGAATGATTATTTTGCTTTCTTTAGAAATGTCACCTGAACAGTCCGGCTAAATTGCGGGTTAATTTGAGGGCCCTTCATCAAAATGTTCATTGTGTTCTGACCAATCCTTTTTTGAATGATATTATGAATATATTTTACATTGTGAGGATAATTTTCTTTATATGTAACTCAAATAGTACTTTTAAGGTTCAGGAAAGGAACTGATATTTTGTACTTTTTCTGGTTTCCTTTAAATCACTTTGTTATAAAAGCAGACCTGCTCTTTGTAAGTGCAGCAACATATATAGCAACAGAACATATACCCCCCCCCCCCTCTCCGCCTAATAAGAGAAATCTTAGACTACAGCAGACTGGCTGTTATGAGGCCATTGTATTCAGGAGCGCTCTCCCTCACTCTCCCTATCCTAGAAGACTGGTGGGGGTAAAATAACATGGTTATTTTATATTTTAGCTCTTTTCAGAAATAGCAATACCTAATAAATACACTTTAAGCAACTTTAAGCCTACCCTTGATCCTTCGCTATACTCAGTTCACTTCATTTTTAATTTTTAAAAAGTGTCTACACTCTGATGAAAAAATGTTGACAAAATGACTATAATTGATAATACCGCCAAAATTAGCATTTTGCAGGGCTCGGGCAGTGCTCCTCCAGTTCCTCCTTGCACAAAGTAGAAGGTAGCGGTAACGCTGCGGGGCTGTTGCCCTTCTATGAACCCCTACACAGAGAGGGGCAAAGGTCAAAAGATGAGGTGCGCTGGTGGGCTGCTGGAGGATGAGATGCGACGGCAAGCGGTCTGGCAGCCAGAAGATAAGGCATGCTGGCAATCCAAAGATGTGTTGTACCAGTGGGGGAGCTAAAAATGAGGTTCACTGGCAGGCTAGCGGCAGCCCGAAATTGAGGTGCGCTGGCAGGCTACCGGCAGCCAGAATTTGACATGTCTGCCGGCAGCCAGCCTAGTGGCACGACAATAAGAAGCACAAGATGGGATTGGTGGGGGTTTGTGGGCAAAGAGGGATGGGCCCAAGAGAATGGCATTGCTAAATTTTGGTACCGCCGCCAATTACGTGCCCCTATGCTGTGCGGGCCCTGTAGCAGCCATAGCTGCCATAGCTTTTCGGAGTTGCTGCCCAGTTTCACCAACATAGATGCCCCCAGTAGGACACCTGGAACAAACTATTAAATAGACCACATTGTGTGAAGTGTTATTGCTGGAGAGGACAGAAAGCTCCTGACAATTATGTTTACTAGATTGGGGACTTGTCAATAGCACAGATACAATATTTGTATTTATTTTTTCATTATCCCCCTATTTAATCTTAGTTTCTAAATGTAATAAAATGGACACAGACAGTGATACTAAGCCCACCAAACAGTCCCTACCTTCTTTCTAAACGATGGCCAGTGACTGGCAAAGTGAATACAGAAGAATGGTCAACAAGCCAGGTCACAACAAAGATAGCAATGCCGTACAAAAATCACAAAAGAAGAAGAGTGGATTAAACAGAAGCCGAGTTCTAAATACCATAAAAACAACAAGCAAAGTCTTTCTCAGAAGGAAAGGAAAAGGTCAAGATAAACTATAACTGGCAGTGAACTGAAAGTGAACAAAAAACACTTATTGAACCCCTTGCTGCAGACTTATTGGAGCAGAGCTCTGTCTGTCACTACAGTTGACCGTTGCTAAACCAAAGGAGATAAGGATGTGGTGCAATCAACTCCTAAGCAAGATAAGTTGGTGTTCACACAAACAAATACAAAAAAACGCAGATACAAAGATCAGCATCTACTCAGTCTATGAGGATGATGCTGACACAGATGTTACAGTAAGATAATGAGGTTTGCATAAAGAGTGGAAAAACAAAGAAAAATTACAGCAATTTTGATCCTGAAAATTTTGCTGCTATGACTTCAAATTGCTGCAGATTTGTCAAATTCATCCTTACCGTGTCTATCGTGCTATGCTTCACCAATTTATTTGCTTCCTTTTTCACTATGCTGGAGTGAAATTGTGGTGTTTGAAATATCTCAGGCGAGAAATTTGGCTTCACTAGCTAAATTTCAAAAACTTCTATGCATTTTAGTCCAAAAAGTTTTGCATTTTCCGAAGGCGGAAGTTAGTTGCAAAGGAAACCGGGCAAAAAAAAACAATTGGGCACATTTGCTTACCTGGTCCGGATGTCCGATATTCGACGAGGATGAAGTCTGGCACAATTCACCAAGATTGTGCGCCCGATATCCTGCATGTGTCGCTTCCCCGCTGAGGTTCACCTTCATCTTCCCGGTGCATGTAAGTGCATGTCTTGCGATTCAAACACAATTTGAATTTTAAATCCTGAGCTTAACCCGAATCAGTCGGGTTGTCCGACGGCCACGCCCCCCAATTTGTGTTGCATGAAAGTCTGCGCCAAAATCCGGTCGCGTGCACCAAAAACCCCTGTTAATAGTTGAGAAACCCGACGGAAATGCGGTCCCTTAGTAAATGTGCCCCAATGTACCTCGACTGAGGCACACTCTTTTCTTTTACTTTCATGTTTTACTTATGTTTTAGCTTTTTTTCTGTATTAATACAAGGTGGTTACACCAATTCCTCTCTGGTTATCATGTTGCTGGAGTTTCTTATTTTTTCTCAGATTTAGTAACACTCAGCCTATCAATAGTCTGTTTCGAGTTAAGCAAACATTAAAGGGTTTTCATGAGCGTCCTGTCACCTCTGATGGAAGGAGACCTACATCCTTTCAGTTGTTAATTAGATTATTGTCGGTTTTGCAACAGGATTGTTTTTCAGAATATGAGACAATTTAGTTCAAAGAATCTTTTTTTATTGTAATTTTTTTTTTGTTGCCCATAAGATTGGGGAATTAGTGTCTCGAAGTGAGAGGAAAAGGTTCTGGGTTGTATTTGGCTGATCATATTATCTGATCCTGACTCACTTTTTATTAATGAGTCAAAAATGATCAGTTTTCAAAGGAAAATGGTTATGTATTAGTAAAATTGGGAGCGGCAAGTCTTTGTTATAATATTTTTTATATAATTTTTATTCATGATTGTGGTTAACTTATTTACTTATTTTCAGTTTAATAAGATTATGGGTGGTTCAGAGAATCAAAAGTTCTCCTGTCAACCCATTTAGGAGCTTGAATAATGTCTGTTTCAAACCATTGATCTAAGTGAGAAGTTTTGTGACTAGATGTACTGTATATACTCAAGTGAAAAACACAAACTAGGCTTATACTCGAGTAAAAAAAACAACTAAAAAAAAAAAAGAAAAAAAATCAAAACTGACCTTTCCGTCACCCCGCAGGTCTTCTGTGCGATCCGTCGGTCAGCGGCAGGTCCGTGCGACGTCACAGGCACTGACATCAGCCGCCGTCACTGCAATAGTATTGTGTGTGCTGACCGACAGATCGCAAAGAAGACGTGCGGGGGCAGGACCTGCGGAAAGGTGAGGTTTTTTTTTTAAATCAACTATAACAGGGTGGGGGTCCAGCTCCATAACGGGGTGGGGGTCTGGCTCCATAACGGGGTAAGGTTCCGGCTCCATAACTGGGCGGGGTCCAGCTCCATATTGGGGGGGTGGTGCCTATACATTGGAGCACAGGGGCTGCTGGCTGTATACTTGGGCAGAGGCTGACAGGCTATGTACTGGCCCAGGGGCTGGCTGGCTATGTACTGGGGCATGGGCTGGCTGGCTATATACTACTGGGGGCTGGCTGGCTATATACTACAGGGGCTGGTGGCTATATACTACAGGGGGCAGGCTCTATACTACTGGGGGGCTGCTGGCTATATACTACTGGGGGCTTGCTGGCTATATACTGGGGTGGGGGCTGTGACCAATGCATTTCCCACTCTCGGCTTATATTCGGGTATATACAGTATCTCAATAAAGTCACTTGAAGAATAAAGTTAAGGCTAGCCAAACTTATAGGAAATAGCTGGTTTTGGTGCTCCTTTCTCTGTTGTTATCCTTGCATCTGGGATCAATTGTGTTGTCAAACCCCTGCCAATCTGGTACCGGCAAATCACTACTACAGAGGTAGCAAAGTTAACTGGCTTAGCTAGCTAACTAGTCTAAAACAATGCAGCTCCGATTTTCCTGGAAATTGTTAAAGGAAATATACCATCAAAATCAAGCATAATAAACCAGGGGCACTTACCTATAGATCCAATAACTGTGATCTACATATATTCGTTATCCATGGCCTCTTTCATTCCACAATCAACTTTTAAAATTATGCTAATTAGCCAGAAGGACTCTGGGGGAGTACACACACGGGGGAATATTATGACTGGCCTCCAATAAACCAGCCTTTAATTCCCCCAGAGTGTCTAAAATTGTGCAAGATCTAATCACCAGAATTTCAAAAGTTAACTGGAGTAAAATAATTTTTAAGAAATTATAGATTTCTTGGGTTTTTCAGTCTGCATATGGGTATTAGGTGTTATCTTCCAGGGCTGCCAGGAGACATTATCCCATTCAGGACAGATGTCATAGATAACTGAATAATTCATACAAGTCACACTAACTAGAAGAGAAGACCCTATTCTCAGCATATAACTAGAAGAAATTGCTTGGATGTAATAATGTCCTATAAATGATTTATTGGGATATTTTTCTGCTTGGGATGAACACTGTCATGCTTTAACATAAGACAACTACTCTTGCTCAATCCATTACAATTGAATTTCCTATGTCTATGGAGATTTAACTGTGTCACCTATTCCAGCTGCTCATCCCTCAGCAATAGGTTGAGGGAAAGCTTTGAAACTCCTAAAAAAGAGATAGTAGAAAGATAGTAGTGCACATTCTCAAGGCTCACAGCACTCGACAGTTTGATAGCAATGCACACACAGCAAAATTCTCAAGATATACCCAGAGCTCTAGACAGAGATTATATTTATAGGTTTTTTTTCTGTCTACACAATCTGGGATGCCAGCAAATGAGCTGCCTGCTGAGCCTCAGGAAAGTTACAATTCTATGTATCTAATGTACACAAAATCAGCATTCACCCTTGGGTAACCATCTGGTATACGAACAGATAATGCACAATGTAATAGCCTATACTCACCACTTGGTTACAGTGTTGTGTCATGCAGCTTGGTTAAGGGATTTAACCCCTTTCCGCTCTGCGTCCGATATAGCGGATGCTGAGTGCAGTGCCTTAGCGCTCAGTGTCCGATATATCTGACGCAGAGACGATGCCGGTTCAGCTCAAGATCTGAGCCAAAAGCGGCATTGGAAAACACGCAATCCCGGCTGTAATATTTAGGCACCCCAGTGTAACACCCGCAATCGGAGTGGGCTCCGAAGTGGGCATTGATCGCGGGTGTTTAACCCCTTAAATGCCAGGGCTAAATGAACGTATAACCGGCACAATTCGAACATTCTAAATTTCACATCCATTTTTATTCAATTACTATGAAGATCTCAAGAGCTTAACAATCTTCGTAAAAGCTGTTTCTGATAGCTTGAGGGGTGCAGATTTGAAAATGTGTTGGATATATAGGGGGTTTTGATGCTAAATATGTAAAATTTCATTCAAAACTGTATTTATCCGCAAAAGAGTAAATTCTGAAAATACGGAAAATCGCTATTTGATTTGTAAGCCACGCGACATCAAAATAAATTATCCAGACATTTCAAAATTGATGAAAATGTAAAGTAGACATATGGGAAATGCTATTTAGCAACCTATTTAGGTGGTAAATCTATCTGCCTGAAAACGCAATGATTTCGAATTTCGAAAATGGCAAATTTTTTTTAGTAAATTCATCATTTTTTCATTTTTTTTTTTGTAAATAAACGAGAAAACTCATCAGCCAAAATTTATCACTAAAATGAAGCACAACATGTGGGGAAAAATAATCTCTGAATCACTTTGATATGTAACAGTGTTCAAAAGTTATAACCATATAAAGCTACGCAGGTCAGAATCCAAACAATCGGGCTGAGCCTTAAGCTACAAAATGGCTGCATCCTTAAGGGGTTAATATCCATTTACAGGATATTACATGAGTCTCTGAGTTGGGGAAGCTAATGGGGTAATCTCTACCACTAGACTACTTGGGAAAGAATTTCAGGGACCAGATTTAGTTATGGCCCAACTCCAGGATATTACAAATCTGGCCCATTGTAGTGTAAATATTGCACTAAAAAAGACATCCCTTGAAGAAATGTGTATCAATTCATTTATTGCAGGTGTCAGTAAAAGTGGTACAAAAATACACTCACCGGCCACTTTATTAGGTACACCTGTCCAACTGCTCATTAACACTTAATTTCTAATCAGCCAATCACATGGCGGCAACTCAGTGCATTTAGGCATGTAGACATGGTCAAGACAATCTCCTGCAGTTCAAACCGAGCATCAGTATGGGGAAGAAAGGTGATTTGAGTGCCTTTGAAAGTGGCATGGTTGTTGGTGCCAGAAGGGCTTGTCTGAGTATTTCAGAAACTGCTGATCTACTGGGATTTTCACGCACAACCATCTCTAAGGTTTACAGAGAATGGTTCGAAAAAGAAAAAACATACAGTGAGTGGCAGTTCTGTGGGCGGAAATGCCTTGTTGATGCCAGAGGTCAGAGGAGAATGGGCAGACTGGTTCGAGCTGATAGAAAGGCAACAGTGACTCAAATCGCCACCCGTTACAACCAAGGTAGGCAGAAGAGCATCTCTGAAAGCACAGTACGTCGAACTTTGAGGCAGATGGGCTACAGCAGCAGAAGACCACACCGGGTGCCACTCCTTTCAGCTAAGAACAGGAAACTGAGGCTACAATTTGCACAAGCTCATCGAAATTGGACAGTAGAAGATTGGAAAAACGTTGCCTGGTCTGATGAGTCTCTATTTCTGCTGCGACATTCGGATGGTAGGGTCAGAATTTGGTGTCAACAACATGAAAGCATGGATCCATCCTGCCTTGTATCAACGGTTCAGGCTGGTGGTGGTGGTGTCATGGTGTGGGGAACATTTTCTTGGCACTCTTTGGGCCCCTTGGTACCAATTGAGCATCGTTGCAACGCCAAAGCCTACCTGAGTATTGTTGCTGACCATGTCCATCCCTTTATGACCACAATGTACCCAACATCTGATGGCTACAAATCTGCGGCAACTGTGTGATGCCATCATGTCAATATGGACCAAAATCTCTGAGGAGCTTCCAGCACCTTGTTGTATCTATTCCACAAAGAATTGAGGCAGTTCTGAAGGCAAAAGGGGGTCCAACCCGTTACTAGCATGGTGTACTTAATAAAGTGGCCGGTGAGTGTATAATGGACATCACTGTAACAGCATAAAAATGTTATTTCCAAAACACAATAATCAGACTTGTATGATAGCATTTTATCTCCTCCCTCCCCAATCACATGATGTACCATTATAAACATACAATAAAATATTGTAGTCCAGGACTTCAAATGTTCCATTGTTTCAATGATACAATGTTATACCAGCAGATACAATGCAATCTTTGACAATGTGTCCGCGCTTCTTAAGGTAATGCACCACTGACCTGTCCTGATGATATTCCCATATGGATCAGATCTATACAACCATGAACACTTTACAACGTAGCTTTTGCCACATATTTTAAAGTATATGGACTCCTTTTAACTATAAAACTCCTTAGCCACAGGAAATCCTCATTTCAAAACTATGAATGTCATTTAAGATTCCGAGGCGGCTAAAGATGAAATGCTTCGCTATGTTTGTCATATTATTATATAGCAGGTTATAGACATTGGAGCTGAATTTGTCATGTAATTTTTGCTTTGTGCACTCAATTTTTTCATAAAAAGTATATTTTTATTTATTTTTCATTGGTTTTGATCATAGTGTGATAATAATGCCAAATTGCACAGAGCACTGGTTAGGCTGTGCCATGCAATTTTAATGAGACATATCATAAGGTGTAGTTGCGCAGTCAGGCCACTATTCATTGTATGGTGTCCTAGTGATTAGTGCAGGGCCCTTCTAAGGATTTGCCTGGTTTTTTTTTTAATGATTACCTATTCCAATTATTATTCTTATTAATTTTAGGGAAGGGTGCAGGGTGTTGTCTACCCAATGCAGGTGACCAGTGAGGCATCCAATGGATGTCAAATTTTCTTCTTGCAGTTCAGTCCCTTTCATGTAAATGAGGCTAAGACGCTATATCAAGTACAATGTCCATAATGTGCATTAATGTGAGTGCTGAAGTCCCTTCATTTAACAAGTACCAAGCAATCTCTCTAAAGAGAACCTGTCAGGGAGATTTGGGACACTAAGCTACCTACAGATCAATATGGACTAGTTGTTTAGTGTCTTAAATCGCCTTATATATGATCTGTGTCTGGGTCCACATTTAAACGCAACACAAACCCTTACACTTACCTTTTCCAAATCTCTCTGTGCCTGTGCGGTCAGTCAGTGAAGCTGACATAGTACATACTGGCTTTAATGAGCATGCACCATAGGTACTACGTTGGCTTCATTAAAGCATCTTGCAGGCTCTAGGAGCACCAGAGGTCAGACTAGGTTAAGTATAAATATGTGTGTTTTATAGTGACCACAGCATCACCCCCTCTCCCCTGGTATGTATTAACTTTGTACTTATAAAGAAAGGTGTCTCTCCCAACCTTACAGTGTTTGCATATGTTCAGGATGTTTTACTGTGGGGATTGAGCACCCCCAATGCCGTATTTGAGGAATGTCACACAAGTTTTGTTGTCCCATCAGGGGCAGCCCAGGTTAAGTAATTATTGGATAAACAGTCATTAGTATAAAAGGGGAGTAGTTGCCATCATTTCTCTGCAAGGACTTCCATAGAGACCTGTTGTTGGTTTAGTGTCCCAAATCGCCCTGACAGTTTCCCATTAAAAGTAACTTTAAAGTTAAGTTGACCTCATTACTTCAGAGCAAAAGCATTTTCAACATTTTCAAAAGCAACTTTACTATTTGTGACATTTTTAAACCAATTCCATAATTTGGTTTTCCATGTAGAGTGTGTCTCCATGGTAACAAGACAACTGTATTTAAAAATAAATAAATAAATTGTAAATTCTGTTAAAAACAAAATCAATTAAAAAGTAAAGCTACCAGAATAAAATCCTGGATGGATAATTAAGAAGTGAGTTTATTAAAATTATTTTACAATTTGGAAACCCCTTTTGAAGACAGCAATATATTTAGATCAACATCCCACAGCACTTGGCAGTTCACTTAAAGTGCAAGACTTAGCGATAGTCAATAATAAGACCAAGAGACATCTGCTTATTAAAAAAAGAAAGAGTGAAATCCACTAAAAACGGTTTCCTACTTAAGAATACCCGACTTACAGTTGACCCCTAGTTACAAACAGGGTAATTGTTGGTAATTTACTGTACTTTTACTGTAATTTACTGTACTTTAGCCCCAGGCTACAATAAACAGCTCTAGCAGTTAGCAAAAGTTAGCAAAACAGCTATATCTCCTGAACCCTGGCACCTAGAAACACAACAAGTGTCATATTATACAAAATATCATTTTTAATATGATATCTGGATTGTTTATGGATGCTTCTTAGAGTCATATATATCCCCACTTAAAGTTGTACCTAAAAAATTTGAGAGCCCATAAAAACAATCATTTTATTAAGGGGAGACTATTCTGTTTAATGTGACACCAGAATCATGGTAATAGGTGCCAGGGTTCAGTAGATATAGGCGTTTTTACATTTGTAGTCAATTGTCAAATGTCATAAGAAAAAAAAAAACTATCCTATCAAGTTAGAGTAAAACTTGTTATGGTATGTAAAGCTTTTTGAAATATATCATGCAGATAAGTGCAGAATAGAACTGCAAAAATTGACCTGGACATTCAGGCACCAGTGACCCTCAGTCATGGAGAGGTAAAATATAAGAACATAGGGGTTTATTTATCCTTAGGTGGCTCTTTGAGATAGTTCAATGTCTTTTTTTGGAGCTCAGCTGCAAAAAGTCACAAAATGCATAAAAAAGTCTCAGCACATGACACCAGCAAGGGACTGGAGTGACTAAGCACCTTTTTTGCAAAAGTCCTAAGTCATGAATCTGGCTTTGTGCACTAGCAGTAGTTTTATGTTTACGCCAGATAAAGGAAGGGGTGGAACTAGCCCCGTGCAATTGTTCAGCAGTAGAAAGTTCCCAAAAAAAACTCAATGTAACATTTTTGAGACTTTTTTACGCCAAAAAAGCACAGCAAAGTCAAGATAAATAACCCCAATAACCTTGATGAACAAACTCATCCAACGTGTTTCAAAATATGTTGGTTGAATTTGCTTCGGTTCTGTATTTTAATTTTGACAAATTATGATTGGATTTTATGCCAATCATCCAGTGCTGGACTACAAACTCTTATTGTACTGAATACCCTCATTTCCTTAATGCACTCAACATAGGGTGAGCTGCTTACAAAACTGTGTTTGTGCAATGTTAATTTGTTAATTTGTGCAGATTGGCATTCTTAATACATTGATCCCAGGGTGTATGACACTTTGGGGGGATGTATCACGGCTTGTAAATACTGGCATAAAGGGGACGGAGCGGGGGATTTGTGACTGCTCTACCTCTTTGCTGTTTGGGTGGGGAGGGGACAGTGCTGGGACATGAAGTCTCTGTGCTCTAGCTATAGCCAGTGCCAGGTTGCTCCCCACCATAGTACTATAGCTCGCATAGCCTGTCAGATATCTATCATAAGACTGGAGCCTCCTGATAGATCCAGTTGGTGCTGGGGACCGATGTTTGGACCATATGTTGGTGCATGATACATACCAACCTTTACTTTGTTTGACTCCCATTATCATCATAGAACTTCAAATAGTTGTCCCTTTACTCCAAACCACTTGTTAGATTGAATCCAGATCCAATATTCTTGGTTCAGGTGGTGTTTTCCATAGATCCACCAGAGCAAAAAACGGCACAATGTGAGTGGTGCTCCAGTGGATGTCCAACCTACACATGCCCTAAGAACCTCAAGCACTACACATCCCCTTTAATGATAACTATGTTGACATAATATAGTGTAAATAACCTGGCAACAATGTATCCGTCCATACAACCTGCTGTCTATGACTTGTGCTGCTATGCTGTTGGCTGGACTCATACTGCAGATTATTTACTGCAGTGATATCAAGCCGCTCACTCTCTTTTAAGAGTCTTTCACTCTGGATTTTCAGCAACAAAATCTATTTTTGTCCGGCACATAATTCTGTTTACCCTTCGAATTCTCCCAATCTGCACTGCTCAAGTGTCCTTACATAGAGAAGACGCTCTCATTCAGTATAAACGGACTGGCAGATTTTATATTTTTCCCATAGATTTTTTTCCCTTTCATTCTCTGACTTGCAGTTGTTTGCAATTGCAAGGTAGAAAGACAAAAAAGAGCGAGGATGGTAGGAGAACGGCACAGCAAACTCTCCTTCTTTAAATTCTTTCTGGATAATACACAGAAGTGTGAGCTGAATGAGAAGTAGGATGACTGTGACTAACGTGATAGCCTGACAGAAGGCACATTCATCAAAAACCTGCGATCCAAGTCAAAATATTACCTCTTCCTAATGCAGTTCTTAAGCTCCGGATCTCTAATAGCCAGAAATCACACCATTAAGAAGAAGGAATAATTTGATATTTATATTGGCTCTTGGATGATCTTTATAGCCCTCCTATGGTTACAACTTTGCCCTTGGCTTTGGATCCCTATGAGAAACTCCAGGGACTTGTGATCCGAGCATTGCTGGATAAGGTGACTTTTATGAAAAATATGTCATAATAAATAATCGTCCTAATAATAATCATAGCAATGAAATATGGTTATTCATATATAAAAGTGCCATCATATGGTTTACAGATTATGGGGGAATATATACAAATAAAATAAGACATTAGAGAGAAATAATATAGAATCGATATGAATAAAGACCCTGCCTGCAAGAGCTAACAATCAATTAGCAAATAGGGGGCACAGAAAGTAAAAGGGCTTCTACAATGGTCCTGCCATTCCTTAGATCAGTGATTTTCAACCTTTTTTGAGCCGCGGCACACTTTTTATACTTGGGGCACACCACCAACCAAAATAGCACAAAATGACACTAAAACAGTCATATTATACATATAGCTAATAATATAGATTCTAAATTTATTTTACTCACTCAGTGTGAAACCTGGGCCTGTTTCGATAAACACAAAAGGGATATCCTGGCAGGAATGGTGGAAAGACACACACGAAGCTCTTCCTCAACAGTTCTCAGTTTCTCCCTGTTTTTAGTATATGGTGCTGATTATTATGTGGCTCATATACTGCAATATAAAGGGGTACAATGAGAAGTACTATGGCCATGAGGCCAGAGTACAAGTGCCGGCTCATATACTCAGCATATATACTCAGCATATGAGCTGGTACTTGTAGTACTCCAGCCTCATGACTATAGTATTTCTCATTTTACATTTCTCATTGTTATATGCAGTATACTGCTGGAGTACTAAAAGTACCAGCTCATATGCTGAGTATTCTGCCAACAGTTCATATACTCAGGCAAAAGCTCATATAGTCAGCATTATTGGTGGGCATTACCTTTGCGGTGGGCAAATGTGAGAGTCTCTCTGCTATCAGGTTGATGCGCCGACCTCGGTGACGTCATTTTGTCGCGCGAGCTTCAAAGCTTGCACATGTGTTATTGTACACGTCTCCTACATTGTAAGAAGCCATGACTGCGCATCGCTGCGTATTGCCGGGAAACAAAACACAGGGGGGACCATAGTTTGGGGAACTTTCCCCGCGGCACACTGGTTGAAAATCACTGCCTTAGATCATCTGTATACCATTCACACCAGCTGCCATCTACATGTACAGACACAATGAGGCACATTTACTTACCTGTCCGCCGAAGTTCCCGAAAGTGCATTGTCCATGTATCATGCACTGTGCCGCGATTCACTAAGATTGTGCGCCCGATATCCTGCATGTGTGGCTTCCTCGCTCAGGTCCGACAGAGTTCACCATCTTCTTCCTGGTGCATGTAAGTGCATTGTCTCGCGACAAAATTTGAAAGTTAAATCCCGGATCAGTCGGATCGTCCGATAGCACGACCCCCCATTTCTGGCGCATGGAAGCAGTGCAGCTGCGCCACAATCCAATCACGTGTGACGCATGTCCCTGTTAAATTCCTGTTACAGCCCTGAAAACCTGAAAAATGTCGGAAAATCCAACGAAAGAGCACCCACGGACCCTTAGTAAATAAGCCCCAAAGTGCATGGACCTAGAGGAGGAATGTAAACAGTAGTCGTTTTACAAGTGGGATGAGGTTAGGAAATGTGAAAGAGATGGGCTTTTAGAGCACAATTGAAGCTTTAGTCTGATAGTCCAGGGTAGGGAATTCCAGATTATTGGTGCAGCTCGGGAGAAGTCCTGTAGTGGGAGGGAGGTTCAGATTAGAAAAAAAATTAATTCCTGGCAGACAGAGAGTGTGCGATGGGGGTATCATCAGCTTTAAGAAAGGCACACAAAACCAAATTGATGAGGCTGCAGGTTATGCATTTTTCCATTCATTCTCTATGAGAGGGCCAGAGATACTGTGCTTGGCTGCTTCCAGCCACCCTGTTAGCGCTGGATACAGAAACAAGATGCATTTTAGCCCTGATGCTAAGAAAAAAGATGTCACCTGTTCTTGTGATGAGTCGGGGCAAGGCCATTTAAATCATAGGGCAAAGGATGCATTAGGTTCTATGGTACCAAGGGCTCCTTGCCAATACCCATTCGATTGTATCCACAGTGTAGGGGCACACCTGTATAAAAAGTATGGGCACACACACAACAAATATACAGCATATACAGTTTTAACACAGCTAGGTAGTACTACTCCTGTACATATGGGCACAGCACAGTACTACTACTCCTATCCTGTACATATGGGCACAGCACAGTACTACTACTCCTATCCTGTATATATGGGCACAGGCCTCCATCTTGACCCCGACATATTCATAGTCACTTGTGACGTCGAGGCTCTATATACGTCTTTGAAACAAGAAAAAAAGATGGTAGCGGCACCACCATCAACCATTCAGTCCAAACGGCTCCACAAAGGCTTGGATAGGAGACTATCTTGCCCGTGCTCAGAACTCAGGAAAAATGTGGTGCATGTCCCGAAAAAATAGCAATTCCAAGCAGATAAATAAAGAGATGAAGGACAGCACTCACCCAAATCCTGTGCAACAAAGTTTCTTCTTTATTCATGGATCAAATCCAAACATCATATTCAGGGTATAGCGAGGGGGGGGGGAGTGATGCATTGTGCTCAATGGAAGGCTACGGCCGTTTCGCGCTGTCTGCGCTTCTTCCGGCCTCCGTGTCAATTGATCGATCAATTACATTTATGAAATGTTTTTGTAAGTATGCATCAATAAAACAGCATTGAAAAGGAGAAGATTGGTGAGTGCCGATTCCACTGTTTTTCTATATGTATAATTATTTCATCTTGTGGATATTGTGACAAGGTCACTATTGAATTGGAGAGAAAATGAAGGTTTATGTGTATTACAGCAACCATAATGTGAATTGAGTCAAACTGGAAGCTGTTTTCCATGTGTTGGTCTCTTGGAAGACCTGGTACAGAACCCTAATTGCTGGAGTGGAGACAGAAGTGTGCAATCCTTTAAAGAAGGGCGTGGAGCAGTCAGAAGGGGCTCTCTACCTAGAGACACTGAAGCTGGACTGTGTGAGAGCTTAAATGATAAGATCGACTGGAGCGTTTTTCTATAAAGCTAGAGGACTGGTCTTGGATTGATATCAATATCATCTATCGACCCTGAACAATTGCACTGTACATTTTTTGGGTGATTAGGTGGAGTATTTGTCCACCTTATTGATTTTAATTAACAGGTATTCATTAGCTCAAAACAGGTAGTCACAAGATATGTGGAATGCACAAATATGGTTATGTGAAAAGGCTTCGTATCACCACTTTTGGTCATGGCGCATGCGCATCCTCCCTCCGAAAGAATCCTCCCTTACCTTAGCTCCTCACAGAGCGTCACAAAAACGTTGTCAGCGGTTGCCGCAGCGACACGTCACGTGACCGATGAGTGTGGCGGGCGGGGTTAGGATCAGGTGACTACGTCACATGGAGCGTCCTGTTGGGGGCGGAGCCACCGGCTGAGTCCGGAAGCAACCGCGGACCATAGGCGCACCTGTGCAAGGGAGTGGAGGTGCGGCGCTAAAGAACCATAGGTGAGTTTTAGCCAATATGTGTAATGTAGGCCGACTGTGATTGGCATTGGCATTTGACATGACGTTTTATTCTACCTATCGCTGACTTGATTACCTGGATGGGGTGGTTACTCATCCCACCTTTAGAGCTTATAACCCTGTGTTTGATTTTAATCCCCACACGGAGGCCGGAAGAAGCGCAGACAGCGCGAAACGGCCGTAGCCTTCCATTGAGCACATTGCATCACTCCCTCCCCCTTCGCTATACCCTGAATATGATGTTTGGATTTGATCCATGAATAAAGAAGAAATTTTGTTGCACAGGATCTCCACCAAAGAATAAGAGAGCATTTGAGATCAATCGAAACAGGCACAGGAGCCCCCCGCCTTATAAAGCATATACGTGAATGTCATGAGGGGGATGTAAGGGCTTTAAGATTTGCGGGCATTGAGGTCATAGAAACTCCCAAAAGGGGTGGAGACAGAGAGTGTCTATTGCTGCAAACAGAGATTAGATGGATTATACGCTCGAATGCCATGGGACCGGTGGGGTTAAATGATAAGATCGACTGGAGCGTTTTTCTATAAAGCTAGAGGACTGGTCTTGGATTGATATCAATATCATCCATCGATCCTGAATAATTGCACTGTACATTTTTGGGTGATTAGGTGGAGTATTTATCCACCTTATTGGTTTTAATTAACAGGTATTCATTAGCTCAAAACAGGTAGTCACAGGATATGTGTAATGCACAAATATTGTTATGTGAAAAGGCTTCGTATCACCGCTTTTGGTCATGGCGCACGCGCATCCTCCCTCCGAAAGAACCCTCTCCTACCTTGGCTTCTCACAGAGCGTCACAAAAACGTTGTCAGCGGTTGCCGCAGCGACACGTCACGTGACCGACGAGTGTTGGGGGCGGGGTTAGGATCAGGTGACGACGTCACATGGAGCGTCCTGTTGGGGGCGGAGCCACCGGCTGAGTCCGGAAGCAACCGCGAACCACAGGCGCACCTGTGCAAGGGAGTGGAGGTGCGGCGCTAAAGAACCATAGGTGAGTTTTAGCCAATATGTGTAATTGAGGCCGACTGTGATTGGCACCGGCCGTTGACATGACGTTTCATTCTACCTATCGCTGACTTCATTACCTGGATAGGGTGGTTACTCATCCCACCTTTGGAGCTTATAACCCTGTGATTTATTTTAATCCCCACACGGAGGCCGGAAGAAGCGCAGACAGCGCGAAACGGCCGTAGCCTTCCATTGAGCACAATGCATCACTCCCCCCCCCTCGCTATACCCTGAATATGATGTTTGGATTTGATCCATGAATAAAGAAGAAACTTTGTTGCACAGGATTTGGGTGAGTGCTGTCCTTCATCTCTTTATTTATCTGCTTGGAATTGCTATTTTTTCGGGGCATGCACCACATTTTTCCTGAGTTCTGAGCACGAGCAAGATAGTCTCCTATCCAAGCCTTTGTGGAGCCGTTTGGACTGAATGGTTGATGGTGGTGCCGCTACCATCTTTTTTTCTTGTTTCAAAGACGTTACATATTATCTTTATTCTATGAATCACTGCGGTTATGGTGATACCTCATTTATATAGTTTTTTTTATATACTTTTACAATTTTACTGAATAAAAAGTAATACAGAGAAAATCTCATTTATTTTCGTATCGCCATCTTTACGGAGATATAACGCTAATATGTTTTGGTTGACAGAGCTGGTTTAGGGCTTATTTTTTGCGTGTTGAGTTGTCCCTTTCAGTTATACCATTTTGGCATACATATCATTTTTGATCACTTTTTAGAACATTTTTGTGAAGGCATTTCATGAAAAATTTACATTTTGGCGAATTTTTGGGGTTTTGTTTTCACGGCGCTCACCAAGCGAGTCCAATAATGTTAATGAGTTATTTTAAAGATTATTACGGACGTGGCAATACCAAATATGTGGGGTTTTTTCCGGTGATTTTGTTTTTTTTTTACTTTATTAGATATGTATAGGGAATGTTTGTGTTTAGGGGACTTTAACTTTATTTAATTTATTATTTTGATTAATAAATGTTTATACGCGGCACACCTGACCATGTGTCGCGGCACACTAGTGTGCCACGGCACACTGGTTGAAAATCACTGTTCTAGATAGCTCTGGATATTGAGGAAGTTGTCGCCACAACATCGAGACTTGAGGGTTGTATAGTTGATTGTAAAATTCATGTCTATGAAGTGTCACAAAATTGCAATAGTATATTTCAGAGAAAGTTACTGGGTTACTTCTGTAAAAAATAGGCCTTTCCTGAGTTTATAAACAGGGTAACATGATAACCAGGGCCAATTTTAGTCTTTTTGCTGCCTGAGGTGAAAGATTTTATGCTGCCCCGCTGCAGCACTCTATACCCTGATCCCCTGCTATATTCGTCCTATTGATTTCACAGACAAAAAAAAAGCATCTATAAACTGATCAGAACATGCTTATAGTATACCCACACAGCCCACTGGCTTACTGACACAGCACAGGCTGACGCTGTCTCATAACTACTACTCCTATCCTGTATATATGTACACAGCACAGTACTACTACTCCTATCCTGTATATATGGGCACAGCACAGTACTACTACTCCTATCCTGTATATATGAGCACATCACAGTACTACTACTCCTATCCTGTATCCTGCAGAGCACAGTACTACTACTCCTATCCTGTATATATGAGCACAGCACAGTACTACTACTCCTATCCTGTATATATGAGCACAGCGCAGTACTACTACCCCTATCCTGTATATATGGGCACAGCACAGTACTACTACTCCTATCCTGTATATATGAGCACAGCAAGGGGGGCACAAGAGCTTACAGCCTATGAGAATGAGGGGAGGACACAAGAGCTTACAGTCTATGAGGATGAGGGGTGACATAAGAGCTTACAGTCTATGAGAATAAGGGGATGACACAATAGCTTACAGTCTATGAGGATGAGGGGGGACACAAGAGCTTACAATCTATGAGGATGAGGGGGGACACAAGAGCTTACAGTCTATGAGGATGAGGGGGGGCTGCTCCCCTATAATACAAGATAGGAGTAGCATTACTGGTGGCTGTGCCCTATAATACAGGCTAGGAGTAGTAGTACTGTGCTGTTCTCATATATACGGGATCGTAGTATAGTACTGTGCTGTCCCATATATACAGGATAGGAGTAGATGATACGTGGGCTGTGGTAACATATATACAGGATAGGCGTAGAGTACTCGTGCTGTGTATCATATATACGCGATGGGAGATCGAGCGGTTGTCCTTATATACAGATATTAGTAGTAGTACTGAAATGCCCATTCATACAGGATAGGAGGAGTAGTACTGGTGCTGGTGCCCATATTCATACAGGATAGTTAGAGGAGATACTCTGTGCTGTGCCTATATACGGATAGGTTAGAGTAGTACTGGCTGGTGCCCAATATACAGATAGGAAGTAAGTATACTGTGTCTGTGACCATATATCACAGGATAGGAGTAAGTAGTGGGTGTCCCATATATACAAATATGATTAGTAGTTCTGTGTTCATCATACAGATAAGGATTGAGTAGTACTGTTGCTGTGCCCATCATATACATGGATATAGACGTATTGGATCTGTGCTGTTTCCCATATATACAGTCATAAGAGTTAGTATGTATTGTGCGTACCTATATACAGGCATGAGTAGTAGTACGTGAGCTGTGCCCGATAATATGACAGGATAGAGTTAGTTGTCACTGTGCTGTGCCCAGTACGGTATACAGATCAAGTATAGTTGTACTGTGCTGTGCCCATATATAAACGGATAATAGTGTCATAGATGCTGTTACACCATATTAAGTTATAGATCTATTAGTACTGTGCCCAGTTATACAGGATAGGAGTGTGTACGTTGCTGTGCCCATAGGTTACCAGGATTAGGAGTGTAGTACTGTGCTGTGCCATATCATACAGGATAAGGGTAGTATATTGTGCTGTCCCACTATATAACAGTGGAGAGTAGTATTACTGTGCGTGTACCCATATATACACGATAGGAGTAGTGTACTGTGCTGTGCCCAATATGTACAGGAGTAAGTACTACCTCGACTGTGTTAAAAAAACTGTTATTGCTGAATATATTGTTGTGTGTGTGTGCCCATACTTTTTAAAGCATGTCCCCTACCTGTGTGCAATCAATGAGTATTGCAGGATGACCCTTTGTACCATAGAACCTAATGCATGCTTTGCCCTATGATTTAAATGGCCCTTGCCCCAACTCATCACAAGAACAGGTGACATCTTTTTTTCTTAGCATCAGGGCTAAAATGCATCTTTGTTTTGTATCCAGTGCTAACAGGTGGCTGGAAGCAGCAAGCACAGTATCTCTGCCCTCTCATAGAGAATGAATGGAAAAATGCATAACCTGCAGCCTCATCATTTGGTTTTTCTGTGCCTTTCTTAAAGCTGATGATACCCCAATCGCACCTCCTCTGGTCTGCCAGCATTAATTTTTTTTCTAATCTGACCTCCCTCCCACTAAGGACTTCTCCGATCTGCACCAAATAATCTGGACTTCCCTACCCTGGACTAATCAGACTAAAGCTTCAATTGTGCCTCTAAAGCCCATCTCTTTCACATTTCCTAACCGCATCCCCACTTGTAAAACGACTACTGTTTTAACATTCCTCCTCTAGGTCCATGCACTTTAGGGCTTATTTACTAAGGGTCCGTGGGCGCTCTTTCGTTTGATTTTTCCGACATTTATTTCAGGCTGTAACAGAATTTAAACGGACATGTGTCACACGTGATGGATTGTGGAGCAGCTGCGCTGCTTCCATGCGCCAGAAATGGGGTCGTGCTATCGGACGATCCGACTGATCCGGGATTTAACTTTCAAATTTTTGTCGCGAGACAATGCACTTACATGCACCGAAGAGATGGTGAACTCCTGTCGGACCTGAGCGAGGAAGCGACACATGCAGGATATCGGCGGCACACAATCTTAGTGAATCGCGGCACAGTGCATGATACATGGCAATGCACTTTCGGGAACTTCGGCGGACAGGTAAGTAAATGTGCCTCATTGTGTCTGTACATGTAGATGGCATCTGGTGGAATTGTATAGAGATGATCTAAGGCAGTGATTTTCAACCAGTGTGCCGTGGCACACTAGTGTGCCGCGACAACTTGTCAGGTGCCGCGGGGAAAAGTTCCCCAAACTATGGTCCCCCCTGTGTTTTGTTTCCCGCAATATGCATCAATGCGCAGTCACGGCTTCTTACAATGTAGGAGACGGTACAATAGCGCATGCACAAGCTTTGAAGCTCGCGCACAAATGACATCACCAGCCGGCGTGCATTCAACCTGAGATCAGAAGACCTCACAATTTCCCACCGCAAAGGTATGCCCACCATATGCTAGACTATATGAGCTTTGCCTGAGTACATGAACTGTTGCAAGAATTCCCAGCATATGAGCTGTGTACTTGTAGTACTACCAGCAGTATACTGCATATAACAATGAGAATATGTCAATGATGAAATACTATATCATGAGGCTGGAGTCACTACAAGTACCATCTCATAAATGCGGAGTATATCTGGCCACGTCTTTGAAACATCAGAAAAAAAAAAAAAGATGGTAGCGGCACCACCTTCACCCATCCGATCCAAGACGGCTCCACAAAGGCTTGGAAAGAACTATCTTGCCTCGTCTCAGAACTCAGGAAAAATGTGGGTGCAATTCCCGAACAAAATAGCAATTCCACATCAGCAATGAATAATAGATGAAGAAGCACTCACCCCAATCCTGTGGCAAACAACGTTTCTGCTTTATTCATTGGATCAATCCAACATCATATTCAGGTAATCGCGAGGGAGGGGTGGATGATGCATTGTGCTCCATGATAAGGCTACGCCGTTTCTCGCTGTCTGCGCTCTCTCCGCCTCCTCAGAGATGAAGACATCACTCACTCCAAATCCTGTGGCAACAAAGTTGTTCTTCTTTATTCATGGATCAATCCAAACATCATATTCAGGTATAGCGAGGGGGGGGAGTGATCATTGTGCTCAAGGGAAGCTAACGGCCGTTTCGCTGCTGTCTGTCGCTTCTTCCTGCCTCCGTGTCACGGAGGCCGGACACTAAGCGCAGAACAGCGCGAAACGGCCGTAGCCTACTCCCTTGACACAATGCATCACACTCCCCCCCCCACCCTCGCTATACCTGAATATGATGTTTGGATTTGATCCATTGATAAAGAAGAACTTGTTGCACCAAGGATATGGGTGAGTGTCTGTCCTTCATCTCTTATTTATCTGCTAGTATTATGCTTAGTTAATGAGCCTGCACTTGTACTCTGGCCTCATGCCATAGTACTTCTCAATTGTCCCCTTTATATTGGCAGTATTGAGTCCACATAAACTCAGCACCATATCAACGAAAACAGGCGAGAAACTGAGAACTGTTGAGGAAAGCTCGTGTGTGTCCTTCCACCACTCCTGCCAAGATTATCCCTTTTTGTGTTTATGAAAAACATCCCAGTTTCCCACGTGAGTAAATAAATTTAGAATCTATATTATTAGCTTATGTATAAATTGACTGTTTTAGTGTCATTTTGTGCTCTTTTGGTTGGTGTGTGCCCCAAGTAGAAAAGTGTTCCGCGGC
This sequence comes from Engystomops pustulosus, assembly GCA_019512145.1. Classification (NCBI taxonomy): domain Eukaryota; kingdom Metazoa; phylum Chordata; class Amphibia; order Anura; family Leptodactylidae; genus Engystomops; species Engystomops pustulosus. The sequence continues at coordinate 259,198,322 of CM033642.1, forward strand.
TCAAAAAAGGTGGAAATATCACTGATCTAAGAATGTCGCATGACCATTCTGTAGAAGCCCTTTCTCTTCTGTGTCACCCCCACATTTTTGCTAATTGATTGTTAGCTCTTGCAGGCAGGGTTTTTATTCATATCGGGATTCTATATTAGTTCTCTCTAATGTCTTATTTTTATTTGTAGATATTCCCCATCAGCCTGTAACATACTGATGGCCTTTTATATATGAATAACCATATGTTCATTGCTATATTATTATTAGGACTCTTATTTTTATTCACAATTTTTCATAAAGTCACCTTATCCACATATGCTCTGGTAACACAAGTCCCTGGAGTTTTCATAGGGATCCAATATCCAAGGGCAAAGTTGTAACCATAAGGAGGACTAGAAGATCACATCCAATGCCATATGCGAATCAATTATTTCCTGCTTCTAGGTGTGATTTCCTGGCTAGTATAGTATCCGAGCGAAGACTGCCTTAGGAAGAGTAATATTTTGACTTGGATCGCAGGTTATTTGATGAAGTCCTTCGATCGAGGCCTATCACGTTAGTCACCGTCATCCTACTTCTCATTCACTCACACTTCTGTGGGATTATCCAAAAGAATTTAAGAGTAGAGTTGTCTGGTTGCGTTCTCCTACCACCTCTCATCACTCCATCTTTGTTTTTGTCTTTCTACCTTGCATCTGCAAAAAAACAAAAAAACAAACCTTTTGCAAGTCAAGAATGAATGGAAAAAAATCGATGGGAAAAATTAAAATCTGCCAGTCCGTTTATAACTGATTGAGAGCATCTTCCTCTATGTAAAGGACATCTTGAGCATGCAGATTGGAAACCTTCGAAGGGTAAACAGAATTTATGTTCTCGCACACAAATAGATTTTGTTGCTGAAATCCAAGTGAAAGACTCTTAAAAGAGTGAGCGGCTTGATATCACTGCATAAATAATCTGCAAGTTGAGTTCAGCCAACACACATCATAGCAGCACAAGTCATAGACTTCAGTTGTATGCACGGATCATATGGCTGCCAGGTATTTACACTATATTATGTCCAACACTAGTTATCATTAACGGGGTGCTTAAGTTCTTGAGGTTCTTAGGGGCATGTGTAGGTTGGACCATCACTGGAGCACCACTCACATTGGCCGTTTTTGCTCTGGTGGATCTATGGAAAACACCACCTGAAAACAAGATATGGATCTGGATTCATCTAACAAGGGGTTTTTTGGAGTACATGGACAACTATTTGAAAGTTTCTATGAATGATAAATGGGAGTCAAACAAAGGTAAAGGTTTGTATTATCATGCACCACATATGGTCCCATAACATCGGTCCCAGCACCAACTGGATCTTTCAGGAGGCTCGTTCTTCTGATAGAAGTATCTGAGCAGGCCATCGAGCTATAGTAACTATGGTGGGGAGTCAACCTGGCACTGGCTATGCATAAGCAACAGAGACTTCAATGTCCCACACTGTCCCCGTCCCCACCCAAACATCAAGAGTCTAGCATCACAAATCCCCCGCTCGCGCCCTTTATGCCAGTCTTTACAAGCCTTGATACATCCCCCAAATTGGTCATACCCTTGGATCAATGTATTAAGAATGCCAATCGGCACAAATTAACAATTAACAGTCAACAACCCAGTTTTGTAAGCACTCACCCTATGTGTGCATTAAGGAAATTTATCGTATGCAGTACATAAAGAGTTTTTATCCAGCCCTGGATGATGGCATAAAATCCATCATAATGTCAAAATTAAAATACGAACGAAGCAAATTCACCAACAATTTTGAACACTTGGATGAAGTTGTGTTCATCAAGGTTATTGGGGTTATTTATCTGACTTTTCTGTGCTTTTTCTGGCATAAAAAATCCAAAATGTTCATGTGTTTTTTTGGGGAACTTTCTCTGCTGAACATTGCCCAGCGACTATTCTCCACCCCTTCCTTTAACTATCTGAATCGGGCGTAAACATAAACACTGCTAGGGTTACACTGCGCAAAGCCAGTTCATACTTAGGAACTTTTGCAAAAAAGTTGCTTAGTCCTCCAGTCTCCTTGCTGGTGTCATGTGCTGAGACTTTTTTGCATGTTTTGTGACTTTTTTGCAGCTGAGCCTCCTAAAAGACCATTGAACTGTCTCAAAGAGTCTCTAAGGATAAATGAACCCCTATAATCTTATATTTTACCCCTTCACTGGTGCCTGAATGTTCAGGTCAATTTCTGCAGTTCTATTCTGCACTTCTTTAAATGACAATGGGGCAGATTTACTTACCCGGTCCATTTGCGATCTCTGCGTTGGATTTGGGTCCGGCCGGTTTCATTAAGGCAGTTCGCTCCGACGTCCACCAGGTGGCGCTGCGCTGCTGAAGACCATCGGAACGTACTCAAGTTCACACCACCGCCTATTCCTAGTGAAGGTAAGTGCAAGCTCCGCTGCACTTTTTTTTTTTTTTTTATGCGGCGGTTTTTCCGAATCCGTTGGCATTTCTGTTCGGCCACACTCCTCCCCCCCCCCCGATTTCCGTCGCGTGAATGCCAGCGGCGATGCGCCACAATCCGATCGCATGCGCCAAAATCCCGGGGCAATTCAGGGGAAATCGTCGCAAATCAGAAATATTCGGGTAACACGTCGGGAAAATGCGAATCGGGTCATTAGTAAATGACGCCCAATATGTTTCCAAAAGCTTTACATATCATAACAATTTTTACTTTAACTTGATAGGATAGTTTTGTTAATTACATATTTTTTTTTTCTTATGACATTTGACAATTGACTATAAATGTAAAAATGCCTACATCTCCTGAACCCTGGCACCTAGTACCATAATTTTTGTGTCACATTAAACAGAAGAGTCTCCCCTTAATAAAAGGATTGTTTTTATGGGCTCTCAAATTTTTTATGTACAATTTTAAGTGGGGATAGATATGATTCTAAGAAGCATCCATGAACAATCGAGATATCATATTAAAGATGATATTTTGTTTAATATCATATATTGTATTTCTAGGTGCCAGGGTTCAGGAGATATAGCCCTTTTGATAACCTTCGATATCTGTTTAATGTGCTAAAGTACAGTAAATTACCAACATCCAGAGGTCTGTTTGTAACTAGGGGTCAACTGTAAGTCAGGTTTTCTTAAGTAGGAAGCCATCTGTAGTGGATTTCACTCTTTAAATACTTCCTTTTTTTAATAATCAGATGTCTCTTGGTCTTGTTATTGACTCTCGCTAAGTCTTCGCACTTTAAGTGAACTGCCAAGTGCTGTGGGATGTTATCTAAATATATTGCTGTCTTCAAAAGGGGTTTCCAAATCGTAAAATTATTTTTAATAACTCACTTTATTATCCATCCAGGATTTTATTCTGGCAGCTTCACTTTTTAATTGTTTTTGTTTTTACAGAATTTACATTTTTTATATTATTATTATTTTTTTAAATACAGTTGTCTTGTTACCATGGAGACACACTCAGTGTACATGGAAAACCAAATAATGAATTGGGTTTTAAAAATGTCACAAATGTAAAGTTTGCTTTTGAAATGTTGAAAATGTTTTGCTTTTGCTCAGATAATGAGGTCACCTTAACTTTAAGTTACTTTTAATGGGAACCTGTCAGGGCGATTTGGGACACATAAACAACAACAGGTCTCTATGGAAGTCCTTGCAGAGAAATTATGGCAACTACTACCCCCCTTTTATACTAATGACTGTTATCCAATAATTATTAACCTGGGCTGCCCCTGATGGGAACAAAGAACTTGTGTGACTTCCTCAATACGGCATTGGGGGGTGCTCACATACCCACAGTAAAACACCTGACCATATGCACCGTAAGGTTGGGAGGGCACTCACCACAATTTGGGTTTCTTCTATACAGTACACCAATGTCTAATACATACCAGGGGAGAGGGGGTGGATGCATGTGGTCACTATAAAACACACATCTTTCTACTTAACTCTAGAGTATTAGTCTGAGCTCTGTGCGCCCAGAGCCCTGCAAGTCTTTCAATTAAGCCACGTAGTACCATGGTGCATGCTGGGCACAGCACAGTACTACTACTCCTATCCTGTATATATGGGCACAGTACTACTATACCTATCCTGTATATATGGGTACAGCACAGTACTACTACTCCTATCCTGTATACATGGACACAGCACAGTACTACTACTCCTATCCTGTATATATGGGCACAGCACAGTACAACTACTCTTATCCTGTATATATGGGCACAGCAAAGTACTACTACTCCTATCCTGTATATATGGGTAGAGCACAATACAACTACTCTTATGCTGTATATATGGGCACAGCACAGTACTACTACTCCTATCCTGTATGTATGAGCACAATACTACTACTCATATTTTGTATATATGGACACCACACTACGACTCCTATCATGTATATATGTACACAGCACAGTACTACTACTCCTATCCTGTATATATGGGCACAGTACTACTACTCATATTCTGTATATAAGGACACAACACTACGACTCCCATCCTGTATATATGTACACAGCACAGTACTACTACTCCTATCCTGTATATATGGGCACAGCACAGTACTACTACTCCTATCCTGTATGTATGAGCACAATACTACTACTCATATTTTGTATATATGGACACCACACTACTACTCCTATCCTGTATATATGTACACAGCACAGTACTACTACTCCTATCCTGTATATATGGGCACAGCACAGTACTACTACTCCTATCCTGTATACATGGACAAAGCACAGTACTACTGCTCCTATCGTGTATATATGGGCACAGCACAGTACTACTACTCCTATCCTGTATATATGGACACAGCACAGTAATGCTACTCCTATCCTCTATATATGAGCACAGCACAGTACTACTACTCCTATCTTGTATATATGGGAGCAGCACAGTACTACTACTCCTATCCTGTATATATGGGCACAGCACAGTACTACTACTCCTGTCCTGTATATATGGGCACAGCACAGTAATGCTACTCCTATCCTCTATATATGGGCACAGCACAGTACTACTACTCCTATCCTGTACATATGGGCACAGCACAGTAATGCTACTCCTATCTTGTATATATGGGAGCAGCACAGTGCTACCACTATTATCCTATGTGTGCTACACCTACTGTATGTCAACACTATATTTGCACAGCACATAATTACTTCTCTTATTTTCTAATATTTTGAGCAAAAAAATATGTTAAAGGGATAATAAAGACTTACTTAGTACTGCCTAGCTACAATACTAATCTCATCTCGTCTATACCGGACCAGGCAAGTATACAATGCGGACACCCATACAGGATAAAGCCCATCATGTGATCCCTGACACGTGCTGTCATCGAGCTGTTATGATGGTAATAAGTATAGTCAGGAGGAGTCTCCTTGCCAAACTCCCAGGGCATAGACCCATTTAGATACAGAGCAAATTACTAACCTTATTCCCGGTGTGCGTGAAATATTCCTTATATTATGATTGTATATGGAAAAGTGTCTGTAAATCCTTTCCTGTTAGAATTTGATATCCAGTTTACCCATCCAATGCCAACATCAATACAACCCAAGCAGCACCTACCATGTGCCACCCCATATCACACCTCATTATACCTCTCCTATAAGCGAGTATAGAGATGTAGAATGTACAATGTAGCAGTGTATACATGTGTCTGATCACAAGACTCTTCTGTTCTTCTGCCTCTGGGCTGTTCCTAATGAAAGATGCAGCTCCGAGTCTCCCGGCAGTCACCAGGCCGGCACTAGAGCGGGAAAGCAGATAATGTTCACATTGTTGTCCGTTTAGCATAAATGTTACAAAAAAAATCTTCTCGTTGCATTCCAGCTGCTTGTCATAGTCCCTCCATGTATAGAGGGGTCTGTATTCCCATCATTCATTCCCTCCCCCAGCCTGGTCCTGTGCTATCCCTTCATTCATATATGGAACCAGTTTTATCCAATAATACATTTTGGGGAGATTTTATTCGGATATCTGGGCATTAGGAATATGAAACGTATATTTTTGGTGTTGAAATGTCTTATTCTGGAGTCTTGGTGTTTAAGTTAATAGCCGGAGCCGTCGAGTGTCTGGAAGGATTTTGTAGCTATGAGACGCGTCGCTGCCATAAAGCTGTAACATAATGGGGCACATTTACTTACCTGTCCGAGGAGTTACAGTGCAGTGTCCGTGTATAATGCACTGTGATTCACTAAGATCGTGCACCTGATATCCTGCATGTGTCGCTTCCCCGCTCAGGTCCGGTGGAGTTCACCTTCTTCTTCCTGGGGTATGTGAGTTCATTGTCTTGCGACAAAATTTGAAACTTAAATCCTGCACTCAGTCCAAATCAGTCAGATTGTCCGACAGCTTCACAACCCGATGGCTTCATTCTACACCAGAATCCTGGTGCAGGCTTATAGTTGATGTGTCAACTGACGCGTCCCACCTGGTCCCCTCCCCACCCACTTGGCTTAAAGGGAACCTGTCATTAGGAGACCCATTTTTAGCACTCCCCCAGTCCCCATAGAGCACAGCACATATACTGCCAAAGTGTTTTTTGTATAAAAAATAGGTTTTACAGAAACAAAGATATGTCATATAGAACCTTTCAATATCATCTGCTGTGTGACTAGGCACTTGTCAACTGGGAGTGGCTATAGAGGAGCAGTCCCCCCCCCCCCCCCATCCTTGGAAAACTGCTCCTGTATATGTCCTTTTCAAATAAATGCATAACTCCCATCACTCGGTATTGGCTGTAGAGGAGCAGGGGGCGTCGCTAAGCCCAGTGATGGGTGTTTTCATATATATGAAAAGGACACATGGAGGAGCGGTTTCCCAAGGGTGGGGGGACTGCTGCCTTATAGCCACTTCCAGTTGACAAGTGCCTAGTCACACAGCAGATGATATTGAAAGGTTCTATATGACATATCTTTTTTTCTGTAAAACCTATTTTTTATACAAAAAACACTTTGGCAGTGTATGTACTGTGCTCTGTGGGGACTGGGGGAGTGCTAAAAATGGGTTCCCTTTAAGGGTTGCATAGGGAGAATTACAACTTTTTTCTAGATGGTATGGAGAGCTTGGATACAAGAAATGATAAATCCCCCTCCCCTTATTCATGGTAATTCTGCAATATCAGGAGCAACCTGAAGATAAGGGTGGCGCTATTTTTTGGAATTAATGAGCCCCACTTTTTTTCTTTTGGATGCATTATCATTACACACACATGCCAGATGCAGATGACCTTCATGCCCCATATCCAGTTGCTTGGGACAAACTACAAAAATATTTAACATCCCCACCACCACCACCTTCCAGAAACAATCCAAGCTAAGTAAATAGGTCTATCCATGACATCTTCATTTACCCAGTTACCCAATTATATTTCACAACAAGAAATATTTCATTAATTCCTCTGTTATTCTGATCGGAAATGTAAGAATGCATTTACAAACGGAGCTTAAGTTTCTTTTTGTCAAAGGGGTGTGTCCTTATACAATGTCACTATTTGAGCATTCACTGGACAGGGTCAGAATGTTTCAGGATAATCCCCCCTGCCCACTAGTAACACCCAATTGTCAATGTATTCACAGAATTTCTAAGAAAAATAACAGGCACATGAGAATATCAGTTATTTTAAAGCTGATGTCTCCTCTCTATAATTTCCATCACTTATTGGACATAGTTGGGTGCACCTGCAGCATGGACACTCCCCTTCTGCACCAAAAGGCTCAATGGAATACAGAAAACAGGTGCACAAGCGTGCTCCGGCCCAGCCCTGCTGCCCCAAGAAGCTCATTTGCATAATTAGTTTATTATGAAATGGCAAATTGTTGGGTAGCAGGAAAGGTTTAATCAGAAACAGCGCCACTCTTGTCTTCTGGCTCTTTTATTTGTTCCCTAATGTTTTTAAGGTTCTCTGTTCTCGATCACAATCAGACTGGAGATCACCTGTTCTGTCACTGGACTCAGCAACCGTGCACCAAACTGCTGAGGCCAGTGATTGGACCAATGATCTATGAGGAATCCTTTAGAATATATGTTTTTGCAATGTTTTTAAGGTTATCTTCTCTCTATCAGATTGGAGGGCACCATGAGTACTGCCACTGGACCCAGCAACTGTGCACCTAACTGCTGAGGCCAGTGATTGGTCCAGTGATTAAGTGAATGATATTGGGAAACAATCTTTTAGAATGTATCTTTTTAGCAATGTTTTTAAGCTTCTCTGCTGTCTATCACTATCACACTGGATGGCACCATAAGTCTTATCACTGGACTCAGCAACTGTGCACCTAACTGCTGAGGCCAGTGAATTGTCCAGTGAATGATATGGAGGAGGAGATCTTTTAGAATGTATATTTTTGCAATGTTTTTCAGTTTCTCAGTTTTTTTTTTCACGTTTCCATCAGCGTTTTCGGTCTGTGCGTCCCTCCATCCATTTCCAGGAGCCTCATGTCTCCCATGACACAACCTCAGGCTTCTGCCTCCCAACTTTGAGTAACTTTGCTGGTGTCATGTATGAGAGGAGGGTCTGCAGCAGGAAGGCGGGAGCCCCGGAGCCCAGCAGTCAGCCCGCAGTGTAGCTCGGTACAGAGCAGCTGCAGCAGACCCCTCAGCCCCTGCACTGCCGCACACACCGGCTCCATCACCCGCTACTTGTCACCCGTCTCCTTGCATTGCCCGAGGCTGCAGCGCGGACGAATCCGTGCGCCGGGAGAGGGTGACGCGCTTCATGCGGATGAACACCTTGGCCGCCTTGTGGCTGATATAGAGCTGCAGTCTGATTGCTGCTCATCACTTTGCTAGGACTGAAGCTACTGCACTACTACCGCTGCTGCTGCTGCTGAGGACTGTGTGTACCAGGCTCTACTCCATCTGTATGCAACAAGAGGAGCAGGCAGCACCCAGCTTTTCCACAGGAGCACCCTACATAACTAACAGCTGGAAACTAAGGAGCTGTCCAGCACTGGAACCTCCTGAACATGAAACTCTATTATTTCTACCTGCTTGGATTACTTGTCAGCAGTGGGCAAGGTAGGAGGCACTGCCATTCATCACCTAACCCCATCCTTCAGGTGTATTACTAAGTCATAGACGTCTGGCATAGCATTGCAGTGTGTTATTATATCCTTACCTATGTATCTACCTGTCTATGTATCTATCTATAAGGAATGTCACATACATATGTATCACATAGAAATATCCACCTGCCCTCATCTGATATTATACCCCCCTCTTATCTAATATTATACCCTAATATTGCTAAGTTGCCCCCTGCATAGCTCCCAGCTCCCTGCATAGCCCATACCTGCAAGATTTATTATTTTGCAATTTCTCTCCCCAATATTGTCATTCGCCACTTCCAAAAAAAAAATATCAATTTGTTAAATTTACGACCCCTCCGCTTCACCCCTTTTCCATGAGGCTCATCCACCAATGCAGATGCAGGCGCCGATAAGTGATTCTAAACCCAATTGAAGTTGTTTTCTCATGCTAAGAGGCTGGAAAGCTGAGGTTGTAATTATCAAGTCACCAAAACATCAAGTTCTGCATGTTAATGGGGAGGTGGTGGTGGTTGGAGGGGGGGTATAGGAAGGTTTTGGTGTTCTGGTTTGGAGGCAGCAGGGGGAGCTAGAGCTCTATGTTTGGAGTTCACATCTGAGTTTTCCTAGTTGATTCAACTATGTGTTAGGATAAGCTTTGACACACTCAGAGACTGCCTTCTATCATTCCTGACATTTTGGACATGAATCTTTCATTGCTTCATACAAGAGAGGGCGAGCGTTGAAGCCCATGTCATGATCCTATGCGGAGTATCGTCCCATAGGGGACCTATTCTCTAATATAATCGCTTCTCATTAACTACTTAACTGAGATTTCTTCTAAGACCTTACCTATAGATCTACTGTCCTGCTATGTGTTCTGTTACTGAATATATAAAAGAAGCCTAAAACACAACATAAAATACAATAAAACTCGGGTAAATGTGACCACATCCACAAGGCGAGTCTGCAGTAGTCACCTGTCTTTGGCAGCCGCCTGAGGAAGGGGCTTAGAAACCAATTAGTGTTTTATGGAAGCAGAACTTGCAGGCGTAATGAGATGTTAGAATCTGATCCATGAATATTTCAGAGGAATGTGATGGTGAAAACAAATGTGCTGGACGTTTTAATGGTCAGCTCTGGATCCTATGGTCATAGCTCCAGTCTTCAGAGATAACATGTCAGCACTACAGGGCTGCCTGATATTAGCATAGCGGGGATCTCATGCAGGTTGTGGAGCCATCAGATGCTTGTGTTTACTCAGCCAGGAGGCTCCTGCTCCATTAATGAGACAGTAGGGAGTCATGAGAAGAACCTTTAAGACCATTGATTGTGCACTGGGCGTAAAAAAGATCAAGGCGATAGTTTGGGTGAAGGCAGAGGGAAGTGAGATCACACTGGTGGCAAACAACCAGGAGACTCATGTCAATCATGGACAGGCGGGAAAAAATAATGTAAAAAAAAAATTTTAAAAAATAATGCATATCAAGGTTGTGGCTTTTTAGAATATTTGAGAGCAATGCAAAGCGTTTTGGATCAGATTTCTTTAGGTTTTTATGGACAGGAATAGAAACATGATATTATACACCAGGGGTTTAGTCTTTAAAAACCGAAAAAATTTTGCTCATTTGTCCATCCATACAATTATCATCATGACAACATAATGGTTTATTGGAACATTGAATAAAATAATGATACAGTAACATAAAAAAATTGAAAATAATGATATGGTTGTTGTCGAAATAGAATTTCTATTTATGTCATTTCATGGTGATTGTTATCAGTAATATTATTGTTTTATTAGTTATTGTTTTGTATTTATTATTATTATTATTATTATTATTATTATTATTATTATTATATGATCACTAATATTTTCTATAAATAAATTGTAAATTGTCAGATTCGTACTGTGATCCTGTTTGGCACATGTTCTAGATCACGCATGTTCTAGGTACAGAACATTATAAATTGTCAGATTTGTCCTGTGATCCTGTTTGGCACATGTTCTAGATCACGCATGTTCTAGGTAGACAGAACATTATAAATTGTCAGATTCGTCCTGTGATCCTGTTTGGCACATGTTCTAGATCACACGTGTTCTAGGTACAGAACATTATAATTAGTTAGATTTGTCCTGTGATCCTGTTTGGCACATGTTCTAGATCACGCATGTTCTAGGTAGACAGAACATTATAAATTGTCAGATTTGTCCTGTGATCCTGTTTGGCACATGTTCTAGATCACGCATGTTCTAGGTAGACAGAACATTATAAATGGTCAGGTTTGTCCTGTGATCCAGCATCTGTTTGGCACATGTTCTAGACAGGTAGACAGATCATTTCATTTTTTACTCCTATCTTTTCCTGCTACAGTAAAGCTTTTTCCATACAATACTTTCCCTTGGCATAAAACAATATCTATACATTATAATCATTATCACGAAGCAGCAGCATTAACATTAGCCCCCCCCCCCCCTGCTCATCATCATCATCATCATTGTCATAATCATTGTCCCCATCATCATTGTCCTCCTGATTATCATTGTGTTTATCATTTATTCATTTATGTGATTATTATTGCAGACACTTATACTAAGGGACACCTGTTGCCTATATTCTATATGGTATAGTCCCAGCACGTTCCATCACCATAAGGATCATTCCCTGTCCCCAATGGGACTTGTAATCTCCAAAACCCACCAGAGCTGATTCCTTTAGTCTACTGACTCAACATGCATTGACTTTGTTGTATATTTTTGGAGTTTGAGGGATTAGCCCACTAGAATACCAAAGATTTACACCCAGGACCCCAAGGATATTGAGCCCCCTCCCTGCTGTCATGTTAATTGTTAATGCATCCAACATGTCACTTATCCATCATGTTGCATCCATGACTTTGACCCCTACTACCTGTAATACTGGTTCCTGATTATAATATTATTGTAGAACCACCTTGGGAATTATAATAAACAACATTTTGCTAAATATTTCCCAATTCCTATGGCCATTCAATCCCTTACAGCATCACCCCCTTCCTGGTGACTTTATATTCTACATAGACAATAGTAATGCAAGTCTTGTAGAGGTTGATCAGTTCTTGCGAAAATGTTTCCATTCTGGTTCATTGCTTTCGACATAAATTCTCAAATTCTGATGGGATTGTAGCAGTGCACAGAAATCCTGCTGATTTATAATCTAGATTATTGCAGTTTGTATCTATAGGAAGACGCAATGGCCGCAGCCATGTCATGAATTCTCATCCAAATATGATAGTATGATAGTATTTCTTCTTCCGTGATAGAGAAAGAAACATGGGAATCAACTGGTTAAAGGGGTCCTCTGCTTAGGACAATCCCTTTTTAGCAGTAGGGTTCCCATGGATAAGATGGAATCGGTGGAAGAACATGATCACAAGTGTCCTGTGCAGCACCTCTACAGGTGGAGTTAGGAATTACACTGTCTTTTATTGAAATCAGTCAGTAATCTGATGCCTTTTAGGGATATAAAAGAGGGTTTTCCAGAGTAAATGAATAATTGAAGAGGATGCTGAATAGAAAACCTCTTTTTTAAGATGTTGCTAAGGCTATTTAGTTCAGCTGGGTGTTCCAGTGCCATGCTTCATGTTCTTCTGGCCCGGATTTGTTTACCTATCTGACCCAACATCACATGACCCCAGAAGCCAATCATAAACTGTAATATTGTAATCTGAAACGCCTAATCCTTTTCCTCTTAGACTTTTCCTGTGTTGCACCAGTTCTCTGGAATGCACTACCCTAGACATATGGATAATATGGATCATTTGCAACACCTGCAGTATAAAATGTTCTCTGAACTCATCTGTCACATGACCTCAGCAGCCAATCACCAGTCTTATCGGCCATGTGTTGCCTGTGTTACATAATAGTGTTATATTGTAATCTAAAACACTCACTCCTGTTCCTGTTAGACTTTTCCTGTGCTGCACCAGTTCTCAGGAATGCACTACCCTAGACAATATGGTTAATTTGCAACAATATAAAGTTTTCTCTGGTATTCTGATGAAGATGTTTTTCTTTCTAGGTGAATAATCAATGAGAATTTTAAAACAAAATCCTCTTCCTATTAAAGATGTTGTCTAATTTTAATATTTTTTGTGTTCTGAAATAAGAAAACATAAGAAAAAAACCTATGGGTTCCTGTGCCACATGTTCTGCTGGCCAGGATTTGTTTACCCATCCTACCCAACATCACTTGACCCCAGCAGCCAATGTCAATGTTGCAACAGTGTCATATTGTAATCTAACACCCCCAGTATAACATGTTTCTGATATACAGGCAGTCCCCAGGTTACGTACAAGATAGGTTCTGTAGGTTTGTTCTTAAGTTGAATTTGTATGTAAGTTGGAACTGTATATTTTAGAATTGTAGCTCCAGCTTTTTTTTTTTTTTTTGCCTCCTTGACAATTGGATTTTAAAAATGTTGGATTGTCATAAGAACCAGGATTAACAATAAAGCTTCATTGCAGACACTTCTGATAACTGTTATAGCTGATTATTGTAGCCTAAGGTTAAAGTACAGTAACTTACCAACATCCAGAGGTCCGTTTGTACCTAGGGCTGTTCTTAAGTAGGGGACCGTCTGTAATTGTTTTAACCAGGTCTTTCATATTTATGATTTCTCTCCTTACTTCATTGTTATTCCTTTAGAATCTAACCCAAAAGTGTCCTCCGCCGTACACTCCTTGTACAGATACCGTCTGCGCTCTGGCTCACGTAGATGTATATATTTCTAGTTGGGTAGCTTTTTCATATATGTTATGTCTAATTTGTGCAAATATATTCTGATACCTACTTTGTCAATACCAGTTGTCCTGTGTAGTGACAGCTAGAGATGGAATATTAAGTCTATATTCTACTATTTGTTTGTAGTATTATAGTATATTGTGTTGGTATTTCCTTACTGTAAGACTATGGCTACATAGTATAATGTCATTAATCATGATACATTGATTGTGATGTATAGCAAAGGGTAAATTACATTAGATAGAAGAAATCAATGCCCAGCAATGATTGTGAGTGGATACAATGTGGCAGCCATTGTCCATCCCCCATTCTATAGACATTGTATCTCCCATGATGTGGAAACATGATGGTCCCCTACACACTGATGTGATTAGAAATCAAATGTAACAGCAACCAGACTGAAAAGTGTGATTTTTAGGGAAAAATGTTGCAAGGTAAAGCTTATGATGGATCTGAATAGACTACAGATGTCTCTGTCTCTGCTAGGAAATGAATGGCAGGATTGTCACGAGGAGTGACAGCTACATGGACGCTAAATCTGTGTTAGAAATTGAGTTGTTATTCGTTAAGCTTATTCTACTATTAAATGTTTAAAGGTATTAAATCAAAGATAGGTGATACCTTACATCCTCACCGACTTTGGAGGATACCACAACATCCCAAAAGTTTCTCCATTGTTCACCAAACACAAGTCTGAACAATGTATAGCGGGTGCGTCTGGGATTGATTCCCCTCCCCCCTTCCCCTCCAATTAATATGACTGTGATGGGCTAAGCCGAAACACAAATAAAGGTGTCCAAATATTTTTGCAACCCTTCTTTTGTTTACATGTTTTTCGCCTAAAGCCCCAGAACTATCCGGGTACTGCAATACACGGAACAATGAGCATGTGTTATCTTCCATTGACTCTGGACCCGTTTTTCGGGGTCAGATATGGCGACCTGGACATATTGCCAGGCGAACTGCCAATCCGGAAGATTGCCGCCCTTAGCAACTAGCCCTGGCTATGATTGGAAAGGAATTAGAAGGATTGGGGCATTCCTTGCCAATTGCTAGGGGATAGACTGTTTCTCCTGCAATATGTCTGGGTTGTGTTGCGGAATCCGTACCCTTAAAGTGAGTTTTGACTCTGTTCATCTCTAATAGTGTCACTTCAGTCAACCCCATCTTTACTCCATCAGGCTTGTTGCTCTGTGAGCTACAGAATCGGAGATACAGGCAGTTTAATGTAGATAAAGATCAAGTTAGTGCCAATTTATTTACCTGCCTCTATCACAGAACCACAACCCTAATGCCATATAAAAGATACGATTCTTGTCTTTAATATGACAACAAAGTCATATTTCTAGATAGAGTATTGAAAATATGACTCTTCTCTGCTTATTTTCACATGAAATTTTTTATAGGTAAATGGGTGAGATTTCACATAAAAGAGGGGATTCTAAAAAAAGACATTTCATACCGTACCTGAGGGAGTTTGTAGTTTAATGGGGTGAAATCAGGTGACAATTTCCCTTTAAGGTTAAGGATAAGAAATCCTAGAATTCTCCTTTAAGTTGACTTAATGTATCACCTGTGTAGCTTCAATGCAGAAATAAGTAGAGCTTGCAAGTACTATGGATTCTCAAGAACTGGATCACATTGTCACACGGCTTTTGTAACGTCTACTAAGTCCTACTAAGAAATCTTTGCTACATTTACATCACATATTTATATTAACACCGGTAGAATCTTATGAACAATTTTTGAGTAAATCTCTTGTTACACACAAAAACTTGTCCAATACATTATGGTTACATTGTGTGAAATCTCTTAAGATTTCATATAGCTGTGATCATAGTATGGTTTCTACATAGTAGCAAAGTCTAGTTGTTCTCCTTGATCTGAGACACTATGGGGCACATTTACTTACCTGTCCGAAGAGATCACACAAAGTTCATTGTTCCGACGATAATGCACTGTGCCGCGATTCACTAAGATCATGCGCCCGATATTCTGCATGTGTCGCTTCCCCGCTCAGGTCCGCCAGAGTTCACCGTCTTCTTCCTGTTGAATGTAACGGCCCATCCCCCGATTTCTGCTGCATGAAAGCAGCGCAGCTGTGATGCAATCCCCAATTAAATACCTGTCCCAGCAGTGCAAATCCCGAAAACATTGGAAAACCCGACGAAAGTGCAATCCACGGACCCTAAGTAAAAAGCCACATTTTTGCAGAATTTTTGTATAATAGATCTTAAACCCTCTAAGTAAAAAATTACACCTACAGTCATGTGACGAATAAGCTCCACCTCAAATAGGAAAGATTGATGCAAAGTAGTTGTCAATTATTTTGATTTTCTTTTTTTATTAAAATCATAATTTGATACATTTCTCATAATATTTACAATTTGGGGAAACCTGATTATTTTAGACCTCATCCCCAGGGTTTTCCTCTGAATAAAATGTAATGTTCTAAGGATCTACAATTATGTAATATACAAATACATTTCTCCAGAAATATGAAATACATGTGCAGCATAATGTATCCTTTACATGTGAGGTGTACTATACATCTGAGGATTCCAGCAATATTGTATACATTTCCTTTTTAGTGTCACAGTGTAAGATTTGCTTTTGAAAAGTCTTCACTTCCATAATATTTGATGACATAAATTGTAATTCCATTTTCCAGTATTTTTACACAAATCGCTCCCTATGTATACTGAGTAATTCAGAAGAGCCGCGTGGGGGGTGTCATGCTCCCTGCAGCGACTCTTGATGGATCCGTCAACAGAAGAGAAGAAATGGGGGAGATTTATTAAGACGGATGTCTCCTAAACTAGTCTTCATCTCCTCTGCTCCCATGTAAAATGTGACTAATTTATTAGAAGGCTCAATCCTGTAATAAATGCCTCTTGTATCTCGAAGGAAATCTACCAAGGGACACTTACTCATAGATCCAGGCACCGTGACTGTGGTAATCTTCTTATATTTGTTATCCATGGCCTCTTTCCTTCTAAAATCAACTTTTAAAATTATGCTGAAGGGCTCCTGGGAGGCGTTATCAGAGCCCCGTTGTGTCAGTGAGCAATGAGCACTTCATCACTCCCATTATGAGCTGCTGCTTAGGAAGTAGGGAAGTGCTAAGGAAGTAGGGGGCAGGGGAGGCAGTCTAACAGCATGCAAAGCTGCAGAACAGGGGGGCTTTGATAACAGCCCCAGGAGCTTTTCAGCCTCATAAGCATAATTATAAAAGTTGATTTTAGAAGGAAGGAGGCCATGGATAACAAATATAAGAAGATCTATGAATAAGCATCCCTGGTTTATCATGATGGATTTTGATTGTAGATTTCCTTTAATATTTTGATAGATTTCCAAAATACCAGTGGACCATGAGATGTCCATACCACAACCTTGTTGATGGATTTCTAATCCACGACGATCTTTAATCTCTAAGTATCCTACAAATTTCCAATATACTTTCTGTATCAATATTTCACCGTTTTCTAGATCTCTGCTACTTGTCATTCTATAAGAATCTTCATTGTTTACTTCCAGTGGTGGATAAAAAACGGTCATGTGATGTCACACAGGTGCATGTTACAGTAATCAGAGCTGTGTGATATACTGTTCCGTGCACCTGTGTGACATCACATGACCATGGAGCAGTTATCATTCACAAGAAGTAAACATTGAAGTTTCCTGTTGGATGACAGCAAGCAGAGATCTAGAAAACCGAAAGGAATTAATCCAGAAATGATATTGGAAAATTGTATAACTTTTCAATACACAAACAGCATTATTTATTTGCTGAAATGGAAACACCCCTTTAAGGCAAATCTTTTTGTAGAGACATAAGGCTTTGAGCATGTAGACATGTGTAAGGTTGTGATGTTCTCTACAGCCTGTTGAGGGCTTGCTGGCAATTTATGTTGTGATAATATATTGAATTTGTATTTTCGAGAAATTGGAGCCCTTAATAAATTCAGCGTAAATGCGCACACATCTTTATTCATTGCTGAAATTATTACAACTCTTCCATTCATGTGAACAAGGCTTAAAGGAAATCTACTACTTAGAAAAGCTCAATGTAAATCAAGCACACTTACATTTAGCTGTAGGTATTCTGATGTAGGCACCTCTCTTTATTATCTATAAACCTAATTTCTTCAAAAATCGCCTTTTTATGCAAAATAGCACTGGGCTCATTATATCCGGCTTTCTCTTTCAGCAGTTCCTCATAGCTCCGCTTCTATCCCACCCCTTTTTTGGCAGTTCCTCAGTGCTCCGCTTCTATCCCGACCCCTCTTTCAGATTCAGCAGTTCCTGAAAGCTCCGATCCTATCCTGTTCCCTCTCACTGAAATTCCTGAGAGCTCCACTTCTATCCCACCCCCTCTCTCAGCAGTTCCTGTGATCTGCGCTTCTATCCTGCCCCCTCCCACTGACGTTTCTGAAAGCTCTGCTTCTGTATCTCCGCCTCTTTCAGCAGTTCCTGAGAGCTACCTTTCTATCCCGCCCCATCTTTCAGCAGTTCCTGAGAGCTCCGCTTATATCCTGCCTCCTTTCTCTGAAGTTCCTGAGAGCTACCATTCTATCCCGCCATCTCTTTCGGATTCAGCAGTTCTTGAGAGCCAGTGACGTCAACCGCCACATGGGAACACTTGCGCATGTGTAGCACCCTCCCCTTTGTGTAAAATGTCGGGTCCTACAGCAATGGTAATGTACTGTGCATATACCTTTAATTGTTATCTGTTTCATAAAGAAAGGGGCTGGCCTACCAAGGTGGGAGAGCAGTAATGGGTTATGGGAAGAAGAAGGGAGGAGTTAAGAGTCAGAGTTAGAAAGAAGGAGTGAGCAGTCAGAGTGTTTGGCCGCAGTGACTGTGTTCAGAAGGAGTCTGAAGCAGCATGTCTTAGAGGAGACAGGAAGGAGAGCCTGAGTCTCAGAGGAGCTCAGAGGAGCTAAGCAGCACAGCAATCAGAGGTTGTGCTGGTAAGAAACAAAGTGCAGTGCAGCTGAGAAACCAGTGAGAAGCACGTGGAGAATCATATTGAGGAGGATAGCTCACAAAGGTGGCCTGCATCCCTACAGTTCAAGTTCGAGTCAAAGTGTGCAAGTGTTTATTTGGTGCTGCCATCATCGCAAGGCAAGTGTAATACCTCCTCCTCCATCCATCCCCTGGGAGCCAGCCGTAGTCGGGAAGGGTTCATAACAACACGCTGACCCATAACACCTAACTCCTAGGGCCCAAGTCAGCAAATATTATCCTGACTAGTGTCATGAACATTTCCATACAAGTCCTTTCCTTTCCCCTTTTTCAAGGAGTCTTGTGGTGGCCCCTGGTTCCTGCTCGGTACCCTGGGCCTAAGGGGACTAGGCGCGACAGATGCACAATCGGCTTCCTCAATGTGCAACCACTCGTTCCTCAGGTGGTACATGCCCGGCACGGTTGTGCATCGAAGGACCCGAGTGACGTCACTGGCTTTCAGTAACTAATGAATCGGAGAGAGGGGGTGGGATAGAAGCGGAGGAGTGCCAAGCACCCTGTGTGATGCGCACAAGAGTAAACGGTTCCAATTTGCCATAAATCAAAAGCCCCTTTCTGAAGAAATTACAAGGTTTTATAGATAAGGAATAATTGCCGGCATCAGGGGGGCAATAGGTAAATGTCAGTGTAATTGGTTTGTATTGACTCTTTTCTAAGTGGTAGATTTCCTTTAAGAAATCAATTTTCTTGTCATAAAAACCTTCCCATTGAGTGGCATGGAGCTCCTTTATATAGGGTTCATGGGCTTCAAGTGACACCATTGGCTTTAAGTCCAGTTACACATAGTAGAAGACTTTGTTTGTGTGTGATTTATTCTTCTCTATTCTTATGGTTGGTGAGAACACAGTATTTCCGTACTTTGAATAACATTGCTATCGACACTGTATTCTACAGTTGAGGTCAATATGTCAGGGAAACTGAACATCTTATTTTCTTTTCCTGTCTGTTGTCATTTCTTTTCATGTTTTTACTTTGTAGTTCTTTCTAGCTGTCAATATTCCCTTATAGCTCGATATGGTCCCATGTATTATACAATATCTTTCAGAATAAAACAGAAAATATACAGGGTAAACCGATTGAACTTTTGATTCACTAACTCATTTTCCAATAAAATATTAAAATGTGTCTATTAAAAAGTCATCAGTTATTAGACAATCTTACAGTTTCCAGGTGTATACAGTAGAGTATTAAGAGTAGAGTATTAAGAGCTCCATTGTTCTGATTGACTGTGGTCTGGTGTCTTAGGTAACGTGCATAGTAATATGTACTTAGTGCTCTATATACAGTATTGGAAGATAGATCATTGTTGAAAATGTTCCAACTAAAATTTCTTCCGAAATGTCCCTGGTTACTTTTGCTTTCAAAGCAATTACCACTTGAATAATCAGCAGATACTTAAATGGAACTTGTTATGCAGAAAATTTAGTGTGTTATATATAGGGCTGTTTTATAGGGAAGGCTCCCAGGGCACGCTCCCCCGGGCCCCCACCATCTTACTCCTATGGTCTGGAATTCCAACAGCTCCAATAATGAGTAGGTTTTTGTATGTAATCAATGTTGTGTCTGTCTGTGGGACGCTCACGCAAGTCAGGGGAAGCTTAGCAGAAAGTACTGAGTCCTTATTTGCAAGCAGTATTTTATAGAGCAAGATGAGCTAAGTAAATTATATAAAGTGTCCTAGCTGCAGGCAGCAAGTTATAGAACAGGAGGAGTAGGACCAGCGCATTATGGTGCTCCCACCCCCTGGAACCCGTTGGATATATAAGGAGGCTTCAGGGAAAATAGGTGCAATTCCAGGGCATGTATGCCAGGTTTCAAGAGCGAGCCCTGATAAATATGACCCATAGTGTTCTAGCAGATAGTACAGTGTCCTTTTTGTAAGTAGTATGTTATAGAGCAAGATGAGCTCAGTAAATAACGTGCTGAGCAGATTGCGCTTACAGCAGGAGGAACAAAGCTGATTGTACATGGTGTCTAATCTGCAATTAGCATGTTATAGAGCAGAAGGAGCTGTTGAGATTGTACATAGTGTCCTTCCTACAGACAGTATATTATAGAGCAGAGCAGGAGGTACAAAGTTGATCATACAAAGTGACCAATTTACAATTAGCATGTTATTGAGCAGGAGGAGTTTTTTAGATTGTACATGTGTTTTATCTGCAAGCAGTGTGTTATAGAGCAGGAGGATCTAAATCTCTTTTCTCCTTTTGCTTAGGATCCCAGTGAGTTTTTCTATTCTCTGGATGACAGCCTGTATTATCTAGTGAAATCACCAATTGTCCATAATAAGCAGAGATTTAGGTCATGTCTGGCGCTAACTCTATGAGAGATGCTAGTGACATCATCCTCTATTAGTTTAATTGAAATAATTCTTGTGTATTGTCCAATGGCCGACAGAAGGGAATTGTTTTCTGTTTTCAGGGCTGGCCATTTAATGTTCTTTATTTTGGCAGATCTTAAAACCTCACTCTCTCCCTAAATAGACATCTGTTAGTCATAGTATTGGAAAGTCATTGACCCCCGTGAGCCACGAGTTATTCTCACCAGTCATTTGCTGCCATAGCTTCCCGATTCTCATTTTTATTGTCTACTCTATGATTATTTACATATTCGTGATGGGGGAGAGATCCAATTGGGTCTCTGCTGAACAAAATATACTATACAGGCGGTCCCTTACTTAAGGACACCCGACTTACAGACGGCCCCTAGTTAAAGACGGACCCCCCCTGCCCCCTATAGCCTCTGGGGAAGCTCCCTGGAAGCTTTACTATAGTCTCAGACTGCAATGATCAGCTGTAAGGTGTCTGTAATGAAGCTTTATTGATAATTCTTGGTCCCATTACAGCAAAAAAATATGAAACGCCAATTGTCACTGGGGCAGAATTTTTTTTTTCTAGAACTACAGTTATAAAATATACAGTTTCAACTTACATACAAATTCAACTTAAAAACAAACCTATGGACCCTATCTTGTAAGTAGCCCAGGGACTGCCTGTATATCATAAAACATGGAAACTTTTTGTATAACATGATAATATACACAGCATAAAAGAGCATACAAACAAGAAAGTAACCAAATGATACAATAGTAGAGATCTATCAGTGTTACTGTAAATTATAGATGATACATCACTACCTACCTCTAAAACACAGGAGCTATTTTTATGCTTTTCAGAAAGACATAAGGAGAAGAAAAAAACTGCATGAGCAAAACTGTTTTAATTACTATCAGGATGAATCATTCCGATCTCTGTTTATAGAGATGAACATCCTGAACCATAGGATGAGGGGAGGAACGGGAGATAATGTGCGGATGGCCCGACGCCAAGTCTAATAGTAACTAGGAAGGCTGTGGCATCGATAAAATGTTATTATGGTCGAAGCTGTAATAAATCACAGGGTATTTAGTATAATTAGTTTTTGTATTATTTAATTATTCATTTAATTGAATTATTTTTATTTTTACTATTTTACTTTTATATTATATTATTGTTGTATCAGTTCACAGTTGAAGTTTGGAATCTGTCATTTTCATTTCTTCAGTCGCTGACAGTTTCTTGTCTATGATCCGGCACTATAATCCAGGAGATTTTTGAGAAATTGCTTCAGATGCCATGAAAAAAATTCCCTTCCTTTGACCCCTCATTATCTGTAATCACTGGTTCCTGATTATAATATTATTGTATAACCACCTTGGGAATGAATAATAACAACATTTTGCTAAATATGTCCCAATTCCTATTGCCATTAATCCCCTTACCGCATCACCCCCCTTCCTGGTGACTTTATATCTACTAGACAATATAATGCAGTCTTGTAGAGGTTGATCAATTTTCTTTGGCGAAATGTTTTCCATTCCTGGTTCATTGCTTTAGACATAAATTCTCGACTTCTGATGGGATTTGTAGGCAGGGCACGAAATCCTGCTGATTATAATCTATATTATTGCGTTTGAACTATAGGAAGAAGCAATGGCCGCAGCCATGTCATGATATTATAGTATGTATATTTCTTTCTTCTTCCTATAGAGACAGAACATGGGACATGGGACCATCCCTTTTTAGCAGTAGGGTCACCATGATCAGATGATGACGATGGATCGGTGGAAGACATTAATCACAAGTGTCTCTGTGAGCACCTCTACGGTGGAGTTTAGGAATTCACACTGTCTTTTATTGAAATCAGTCAGTAATCTGATGCCTTTAGGGATTATAAAAGAGGGTTTTTCCAGAGTAAATACATAATGAAAAGAGGATGCTGAAATAGAAACCTCTTTTTTAATATGTTGCTAATGCCTATGTAGTTCAGCTGGGGTTCCAGTGCCATGCTCATGTTCTTCTGGCCCCGATTTGGTTTCCTATCGACCAACATCACATGACCCCGAGAAGCCAATCATAAACTGTCCATGGTAATCTGAAACTCCTAATCCCTTTCCCTCTTAGACTTCTGTGTTGGCAACCAGTTCTCTGGAATGCACTCCACCCTAGACCTATGGATAATATGCTAATTTGCAACACCTGCAGTAAAATGTTCTCTGAACTTCTGTCACATGACCCCAGCAGCAGCCAATCACCAGCCCTCAGTGGCCTTTGTGTTGTCGTGTTTACATAATAGTGTATATTGTAATCTTAACTCTCATCCTGTTAAACCGTAACGTTTCCTGTGCTGCACCGTTTCCGTCTGAACTTATCTGTCCCACATGACCTCAGCAAGCCAATCACCCTCAGTGGCCTTTGTGGTTGTCCAAGTGTTTACATAAATAGTGTTATATTGTAACTGTAACTCTCACTCCTGTTACCGTAATTTTCCTGTGCTTCACCAGTTCTCCGGCCTTGTGTTGCCTGTGTTTACATGAATTTAGTGTTATTATTGTAATCTAAAACACTCACTCCTGTTCCTGTTAGACTTTTCCTTTTGCTGCACCAGTTCTCAGGAATGCAAGCTAGCCTAGACAATCTGGTTGATTTTCAACAGGTATAATTTTTCTCTTGGTATTCTGATGAAGATGTTTTCTTTCTAGGTGATAATCTATGAGAATGTTAAAACAAAATTCCCCCCCCCCCTTCTTCCTATTAAAGATGTTGTCTAAGTTACATATTTTTGGTGTTCTGAAAATAAGAAAAACATAAGAAAAACATCACGCTATTGGTTCCCATTCAACCCTTCATGTTCTGCTGCCAGGTTTTTGTTTATACCCCTCCTTAAACCCAACATCACTTGACCCCAGCAGCCCAATCAGCAACCTCAGTTGTTGTCAATGTTGCAAACAGTGTCATATTGTAATCTTACAAACCCCCAGTATAAAAATGTTCTTATATCAAGCATCCCCAGGTACTCAAGATAGGTTCTGTGGTTTGTTCGTTAATTTGAATTTGTATGTAAGTGGGAAACTGTTATTTTAGTAATTGATAACCCAGCCATATTGTCTCCTTGACATTGGAATTTTAAAAATGTTGGGTTGTTTTTTCATAAGGAACCAGGGACTAAACATAAAGCTTCATTACAGACCACCTGTGATAACTGTTATAGCCTGATTATTGTAGCCTTAAGGTTAAAGTACAGAAATTACCACATCCCCAGAGGTCCGTTTGTAACAGGGGTGTCTTAAGTAGGGGACCGTGTGTATGTTTTACCGTCTTTCATATTTATGATTTCTCTCCTTACTTCTATGGGTTATTCCTTTAGAATCTAACCCAAAAGTGTCCTCCTGCCGTAAACTCTTGTACAGAAAGTCTCGCTCTGCTCAGGTAGATTTATATATTTCTAGTTGGTAGCTTTTTTCAATATCATGTTATGTCTAATTTGTGCAAACTTATATTACTGCATACCATACTTTGGTCATACCAGTTTTGGCTGTGTGTGCATCTAGAGATGGAGGATAGAAGTCTATATTCTACTATTTGTAGTACTACAGTATATGTAGTGTAAGACTATGGCTACATAGTATAATGTCTTCATCATGATACATTGATTGTGATGTTATAGCAAAGGGTATCAAATATACATTAGATAGAAAATCAATCCCAGCATGATTGTGAGTGGATACAAATGGTGGCAGCATTTGTTCCCCCATCTATAGACCTTGTATCTCCTCCATTCTGTGGACAACATGATGGTCCCCCTACACACTGATGTGTGTATTTAGAATAAGAATAATGTAACAGGCAACCAGACTGAAAGTGTGATTTTAGGGGAAAAATGTTTGCGGTTGCAAGGCTAAGTAATGGAGCTTTATGATGGATCTGAATAGACTACAGATTTTGTCTCTGTCTACTGCTAGGAAATGAATGGCAGATTGTTCACGAGGAATGGACAGCATACAGGACACAAATCTTGTGTTAGAAATTGAGTTGTTATCGTTAAGCTATTCTACTTTAAATGTTAAGGTATTAAACAAAGAATGGTGATACCTCCTACATCCTCAACCGACTGTGGAGGATACCACACATCCCAAAGTTTCTCCATTGTTCACCAAACACAAGTCTCCTGAAAATGTATAGTGGGGGTGCGTCCTGGGATTATTCCCCTCCAACCCCTTCACCTCCAATATTAATATGACTGTAATGGGCGAAAGCCGGAGACGAGAAACACAAATAAGGTGTCCAAAGTTATTTTGCAACCCTTCTTTTTACTGTTTGTTTCGGCCTAAAGCCCCAGAACTATCCGGGGTACTGCAATACACGGAACATGAAGCATGTGGTTATCTTCAATTGACCTCTGGAACCGCGTTTTTTTTGCGGGGTCAGATATGGCGACATGGACATATGCCAGTCGACTGCCAATCCGGAAGATTGCCGCCCGTATAGCAACTAGCCCTGGATATGATTGGAAGAGAAATTAGAGGATGTGGGGCATTTCCTTGCCATTGCTAGGGGATAGACTGTTTCTCCCGCAATAATGTCCGGGTTGTGTTGTGGAATCTATACCCTTTGAAGTTAGGTTGACTCGGGTTTCATCTCTAATAGTGTCACTTCGTCAACCCATCTTACTCCCATCAGGCTTTGGTTGCTGCTGTGACGCTACAGAACGGAGGATACAGGCATTTAATGTAGATAAAGATCAAGTTAGTGCCAATTATATACTGACCTGCATCACAGAAGACCACAACCCTAATAGGCCATATAAAAGATAAGATTCTGTCTTCTAATATGACAAACAACGTAAGATTTCTAGATAGAGTATTGAAAATAGACTCTTCTCTCTTTATTTTCACATGAAATTTTTTATAGGTAAATGGGTGAGATTTCACTAAAAGGGGGCGGGATTTAAAAACAAAAAAAGACCTGCATCCGTACCTGAGGGAGTTTGTAGTTTAATGGGGTGAAACTGGTGACACAGTTCCCTTGTAAGGTTAAGGTAAGAAAATCATCTAGCAATACCCTGTTTAAGTTGACTGAGATCTGTATCATCTGTGTCGCTAGACCTTCAATGCAGAAATAAATACGTAGAGCTTGCAAGAGTCTGGATGGATTCTCAAGGAAAAACTGGATCACATTTGTTCCACATCGGCTTTTTTTCGGTTGACGTCTAAAAGTCCTACTAAGAAAATCTTCTTGCTACACTTTACATCACATTATTTCCATATAACACCGGTGGAATCTTCATGAACAATTTTCACTTTGAAGTACAATACTCTTGTTAATACACAAAAACTTGTCCAATAGATATCGGTTCCATGTGGTGGAAATCTCTTATAATGATTTGATTTATATCTTGATATATAGTATGGTTTCTACATAGTAGCAAGTCTAGTTGGTTATCCTTGATCTATTCAAACAAAAAACCCTCCCCCACCCTGGGGCAATTTACTTGACCTGTCCGAAGAGATCTAACCCAAAGTTCATCATTTGTGAGAAGCTGTCGCGGATAATGCCACTGTGCCCACATTCACAAGATACGTGCGACCGATATCCTGCATGTGCTCTTCCCCCGCTCCGGTCATGGAGTTCACCAATCTTTTCTCGGTGCATGTACGTGCTTGAACTTGCGACACAATCTGAAAGTTAAATCCCGCGCTCAGCTCCAAGGACCATCCCCCCAATTTCCGTTGCATCTTGAAGTCAGCTGGCAGTACGACACTCCCCAATTAAATAACCTACCAGATTGCAAATCCCGAAAACATTGGAAAAACGCGACGAAAGTGCAATCACGGGCCCTATACAAAAAGCCCACATGTTTGCTGAATTTTGTATAATAGACTCTAGAACCCTCTAAGTAAAAAATACACCTACAGTCATGTTACATACAGCTCCACCTCAAATACGGGAAGATTGATACAAAAGTAGCTTGTCAATTATTTTGATTTTATTTTTTTCATTAAAATCATAATTTGCTACATTCTCTCATAATATTTACAATTTTGGGGAGAAACCTGATATTTTAGACACTCATACCCCAGGGTTGTTCTCTGAAAATAAAACTAATGTTTCTAAGGAATCAAAATACATGTACTATATAAATACATGAATGAGTCTCCCCAGCAAGTATATGAACATAATGTGACAGCATATGTATCATGTTACATGATGAGGTGTATTATACTCTGAGGATTCCAGCGATAGTGTATATGTTTCCTTTTCTAGTGTAAACAGTTTTCAAGATTTGCTTTTGAAAAGTTCTTAAACTCATCATATAGTTGAGGACATAAATGTTAATTCACATTTTCCAGTATATATTTTAAAAAGACGATCCTTGATAAACTGAGTAATTAGCAGAAGAGGGTGGGCGGCCGCGGTGGGGTCGGTGTCGATGCTGCTCTTGGTGGATGTCATACCTGCAGGACTCTTGATGATCCGTCAACAGGAGTGGAGAGGAAATGGGGGAGATTATTAAGACGGAGCTTCTCCTAACATAGTCTCATCCTCCTCTGCTTCCCATGTAAAAGGATGGGACTAATATTAGTTAATTAGAAGGTCAAATCCTGTAATAAATGCCTCTGTATTCATCGAAAAGGAACTAACCAAGGACAAGTACTCTAGATACCAGGCACTGACTGGGTGTCGAATCTTCTTATATTTTGTTATCAGGCTTCCTGCTTTCCTGAAAATCACTTAGACAATTAGCGAGGCTCCGAGGATGGCGTTTCCAGAGCCTCCCCGTCCCGTGTGTGTCAGTGAGCAATGAGCAACTTCAACCACTCCCAATTATGAGCTGGCTGCCATGGAATGTAGGGAAGTGCCTATAGGAAAGTAGGGGCAAGGGAGGCAGTTTCCAAAGCAGAGCAAAGCTGCAGCACAGGGGGCTTCTATAACAGCCCAGGAGCTCTCGGCTCATAGCAAATTTAAAAAGATGAATTTTTTAAAACAGGAGAGGTCATGATAACAAATATAAGAAGATGAATGAATATAGCATACATGGTTTTACATGATGGTTTGATGTAGATTTCCTTTAAATTTATAGATTTCCAAAATACCAGTTTGGACCCATGAGGATTTTTCGTCCATACCAAACCTTGTTGATGGATTTCTAATCCACGGACGATCTTTAATCTCAAGTATCCTACACAAATTTCCAATATACTTTCTGATCATATCTCAGTTTCTAGAATCTCTGCTACTGTTCATTCTAATAGAATATTATGTGCTTTACTTCCATGTGATAACAAAACGGTCATGTATGTCACACAGGTGCATGTTTTACAGTAAATCCAGAGCTGTGACCATATACTGTTCCGTGCACCTGTGTGACATCACATGACCATGGAGCAGTTTTATCATTCACAAGAAGTAAAACATTGAAGTTTCGTTGGATGACACAACAGAGATCCTCCCAGAAAAACCGAAAGGCAATTAATCCAGAAATGTAATATGGAAAATTTATAACTTTTCAATACACAAAAGCATTATTTATTTGCTGGACAATGGGAAACACCCCTTGAAGGCAAAAATCTTTGGGAGAGACATAAGGCTTTGAGCATGTAACCATGTGTAAGGTGGTGTGATGTCGTTTACAGCCTTGTGAGTGGTTTGCTGGTCAATTTATGGTTGTGCATAATTAGAAATTGTATTTTCGAGAAAAATTGGAGAGCTTAATAATTCAGCGTAAATGCGCACACATCTGTATCATTCTTTGCTGAAAGTTCAGTTACACTGCTTTCCATTTACTGGGAACAAGGCCTTAAAGGAAATCTACTACGTAGAATAATGCTCAAGGAAATCAAGCACACTACCATGAGCTGTAGTATTCTGATGTTAGGCCCTCTCTTTATTATCTATAATACCTAATTTCTTCAAAATCGCTCCTTTTTATGCAAAATTAGGACTGGGCTCATTATATCCGCTTTCTCTTTCAGCAGTTCCTCATAGCTGCCCGCCTTACTATCCCAACACCCTTTTTGGCAGATTCCTCAGTGCTCGCGTCCTATTCTCAGATCACCTCTCTTTCAGATTCAGCAGTTCCTTTGAAAGCTCCGATCCATTCCTGTTCCCTCTCATGGAAATCCAGCTTCTACCGCCCTCTCTGATTCTGAGATCAGCTTTCTATCCCACCCCCGCTATCAGCAGTTCTGTGAGTCTGCCGCTTCTATCCTGCCCCCTCCACTGACGTTTCTGAAAGCTCTTGCTTCTCGCATCTTCGTCGAGCTTAACCATTCATTCCCGCCATCTCGTTTCGATTCAGCAGTTCTCTGGAGACCAGTGACGTCAACCGCCACATGGAACACTGCTGCATGGTGTCAGCACCCTCCCTTTGTGTATGAAAATGTTGGGTCCTACAGCAATGGGTAATGACTGTGGTTATACCTTTAAATTGTTAATTGTTTCATAAAGAAAGGGGCCGGCCCCCTACCAAGGTGGTGAGAGCAGTAAGGGATTATGGAAGAAAGAAGACGGAGGATTTAAGAGTCCAGAGTTAAGAGAAGAAGGAGTGAGCAGTCGAGTGGTTGCCGCAGTGACTAGGTGGTTCCGAATGAGTCTGAAGCAGTCATGTCTGAGAGGAGACAGGAAGGAGAGCACTGGTCTCAAGGAGCTCAGAGGAGCTAAGCAACACAGCAATCAGAGGTTGTGCTGGGGAAGAAACAAAGTGCAGTGCACGCTGAAAGACCAGTGGAGAAGCATCGTTGTAGAATCATATTGAGGAGGATAGCTCACAAAGGGCCTGCATCCCTACAGTTCATCAGTTTCGAGTCAAAGTGTGCAAGTGTTTATTTGGTGCCATGCCATCATCGCAAGGTCAAGTGTTATACACCTCCTCCTCCATCCATCCCCTGGGAGGTCAGCCGGAGTCCGGGAAGGGTTCAACACCCGCTACGCATAACAGCCTAACTCCTAGGGCCCAAGTCAGCAAATATTATCCTGACTAAGCTCATGAACCTTTCATACAAGTCCTTTCGTTTTCCTCCCCCCTTTTTTTCAAGGAGTCTTGTGGTTTGCCCCCTGGTTCCTGCTCGGATACCCTGGACCTAAGGACGAGGCGCGACAGATGCAAAATCGCTTCCTCAATGTGCAAACCCTCGTTCCTCAGGTGGTACATGCCCGGCAACGGATTTTTCATCGAGGCCCCCGAGTGATGTCCCCTGGCTTTCAGTAACTAATGACTCGAGAGAGGGGGTGGATAGAAGCGGAGGATGGCCAAGCACCCTGTGTGATGCGCATCAAGAGTAAACGGTTTCCATTTGCCAAAATCAAAAGCCCCTTTCGGGAAGAAATTACAAAGGTTTTATGGATAGGAATATTGCCCCGGCATCAGGGGGCAATGCTAAATGTCAGTGCAATTGGTTTATATTGGGGGCATCTTTTCTAAGTGGTAATTTCCTTTAAGAATCAATTTGCTAGTCATGAAACCTTCGCCATTGAGTGCCATGGAGTTTCTTTATTTAGGGTTCCTTGGGCTGTCAGTTGACACTCATTGGCTTGAAGTCCAGTTACACATAGTAAGAAGACTTTGTTTGTGTGTGATTTTCTTCTTTATTCTTAGGTGGTGAGAACGCAGTATTTTCTGTATTTTGAATAACATTGCCTATCGACACTGTATTCTATAGTTGGGTCAATATGTCAGGGAAACTGAACATCTTATTTTTCTTTTCCTGTCTGTTTTCCTTTTCTTTTCATGTTTTACTTGTCTTTTCTTTCTAGCTTGCTGTCAATATTCCCGTATAGCTCGATATGGTCCCATGTTTATACAATATCTTTCAGGATAAAACAGAAAATATACAGGGTAACACCGATTGAAAACTTTTTATTCACTAACTCTTTTCCAATAAAATATAAATATGTCTATTAAAAAGTCCATCATTTAATTAGACAATCTTACAGTTTCCCAGGTGTTTACAGGTAGAGTATTAAGAGTAGAGTATTAAATCTCATTGTTCTGATTGACTGTGGTCTGTTTGTCTTAGGTACTGTGCCAAAGTAATATGTACTTAGTGCTCTATATACGTATTGAAGATGATATAGTTTACAATGTCCAACTAAATGCCTTCGAAATGTCCCTGGTTACTTCTGCTTTCACAAAGCATTACCACTTTGAATACTCAGGCAGATACATAAATGGACTTGTTATGCAGATAATTCAGTGTGTTTATATTAGGGCTGTTTTATAGGGAAGGCTCCCGGGGCACGCACCCCCGGGCCCCCACCATCTTACTCCTATGGTCTGGATTCCAACAAGCTCCAATAAGGAGTAGGTTTTTGTATGTAATCAATGTTGTGTGTGTCTGTGGGACGCTCACACAAGTCAAGGGAAGCTTAGCAGAAAGTACTGAGTCCAGAGGTCGCACTAACATTTTTCCAGAAGGGTAATAATACTCCTCTCACCATTTTGTAGGAGTAATCTCAGCCGAGGATGATAGATTTTCAGTATACATAATATATAACTCCTATCGTATATAGTGGTTTACTATTAGCTGGAACAAAGTCTATGGGCGGATTTATTAGCTGTCTGAAGTCCGAATATTTTCTGTTGCCGGCCCATAGCAACCAAATTCCCAGCTTCTCCTTTAAAATATTCATCGAGCACTGGTAAAAATGAAAAGCTGAGCTGTGATTGGTTGCCCGTGGGCAAACTAGCATATTCTGACTTTCAGAACAGCTTGATAAATCTGCCCTATGTTTTTACCCTGTACCGCTATTCTATTGTCTATGTCCCCTATGATTTGTAAAGCCCCCGCTACGGTTGGCGCTATATAAAGAAAGATTATTATTATTATAGATGTCTACTTATAGAAGAAAATTTGGTTACAAGCCCCTGTTTTTGTAGCTTCTTGGTGACAATTATAGTACGATTTGGGGCCGACGCCCGACCCCAACCCCACCACCCACAGAGTGCCCAAGGCTGACGCTGGCGCCCCAGACCCCCCACCCACAGAGAGGGCCAGAGCTGACGCAGCCCAAGACCCCTCCCCCATAAAAGTGGGCCAGAGCTGACGCGGCCACAGCACCCCCACCACCACCCACATAGCTGGCCAGGGCTGGAAAGCTGAGCCCCAGACCCCACCCACAGAGCGTGCCAGAGCTGACGCTGGCCGCCGACACTCCACCCATCACCCCCAGGACCCCCCTCTCCCCATAGACCTGACTGAATGGCTGCACCGCCTAACTTATTTATTTTTTTTTTTTAGGGTGGTGGGGATTTGGGGGCCATAACGCTTTTTTAAACTGTTTAATTTTACTTTAAATGTCATTTTTTTTTGGGTTTTTTTAGAAATTTCTTTTTTTTTTTTTTTTTTACAAGGTCGGCAATGTGTCTAACTAGACTATAATAGATCACCGATAACAGTGACCTACTGGGTAACATGTCTATTGGAATCACTGTTATCATGATCTGTATACAGAGTGCATGCAGGGAGGAATGCATCATAGCACTTCCTGCAGCCTCACTGTAGTACAGTGCTGCTCTGGCTACAAGATTGGTCTTCACATAGACAGCCCAATCTTGTTCATAGCTCTGTGTGCACGATCTCACTCGGCCATGGTGGGGGGGGGTTGGGCAGATCTAACTGACTGCTTCAGCCCGCGGCCGATGTAGAACGTCATGTGAACTGTGCTCCCCGTCACATGACTTTCCATTCCATCGGAGCCGCAAGATACTCGCAGGAGAGGAGGGCTGACTATAATTGTGGGTGTTGTCCGAGCGTTGGCGGCTTGAGCTTGCGATCCTGGGCAGCAAGCGCCGGCAGCAAGCACCCCGCCTGCAGAATAACCACCAAGCCGTATTTATACGCTTGGGCGTTTTTTTGGAGGGGGGTAAAAAAAAAAAAAAAATCAGCCTCTACAAGCGTCATAGACGCTTGTAGAGGCGTTATCCGCGATCGTCTGACGAGTCCTATTGGCAGCAGTATTTATAGAGCAAGAGAGCTGAGTAAATATATAAAGTGTCCATATCTGCAGCCAGCATTATAGAACAGGAGGAGCAGGACCCATCGTAGATGGGGCTCCCACCCTCTGGAACCCGTTGGATAATCAGGAGGCTTCAGGTAAAATAGTGCAATTCTCAGGGTCCTGTACGCCAGGTTTCAAGAGAGCGAGCCCTGATAATATGACGCCCAAGTGTTCTGCATAGTGTACAGTGTCCATTTGCAAGTAGTATTTATAGAGTCAAGATAGGCTCAGTAAATACTGCTGACAGATTGCCCTTAGCAGGAGGAACAAGCTGATTGTACATGGTGTCTAATCTGTGCAATTAGTCATGTTTTAGAGAGCATGAATGAGATGTTGAGATGTACATAGTGTCCTTCCTACAGACAGTAATATTCATAGAGCATAGCGCAGGAGGTACAAAGGTTGATTCATCAAGTGACCAATTTACAATTAGCCATGTTTGAGCGGAGAGTTTTTTTAGATTGTACATGTTTTTTTTATCTGCAAGCTAGTGTGTTCGAGAGCAGGAGGATCTAAATCTCTTTCTCCTTTTGCTTGGGACCCCCAGTGGAGTTTTTCTATATTCTCTGGATGACAGCCGTATTTCTAGGTGGAATCACCAATTGTCCATAATAACAGAGATTTAGGTCATGTTGCCGCTCACTCTATTAGAGATGCTAGTGACCTCATCCTCTATTGTTTAATTGAAATAATTCTTGTGTATTGTCGCAATGGCCGACTAAGGGATTGTTTCTGTATTTCAGGGCTGGCCTTTAATGTTCTTTATTTTGGCAGATCTTAAAACTCTACCCTCATCTCTCCCTAAATAGACATTCTGTTATTCATAGTATTAGGAAAGTCATTGACCCGCCCGTGAGGCCACCATATTTCTCCACCAGTCATTTGCTGCCAATAGTTTACCCCGA
Source organism: Engystomops pustulosus (assembly GCA_019512145.1). Classification (NCBI taxonomy): domain Eukaryota; kingdom Metazoa; phylum Chordata; class Amphibia; order Anura; family Leptodactylidae; genus Engystomops; species Engystomops pustulosus. The sequence continues at coordinate 259,232,410 of CM033642.1, forward strand.
TTCTTATTTTTAATGTCATTCTCATGATTATTTCATATTCGTGAGGGCGGAGGATCCAATGGGTCCTCCTGCTGACAAAATATTATTATTATCAAAGACATCAGATTTTTTATATACATATAATGTACACAACATAAAAAAAAGGCATACAAAACAGATAGTAACCAAATGATACCCCCCAATAGTAGAGATAGATCTATCAATTGTACTGTAATTATAGGATGATACATCACTACCTAACTCTAAACACAGGAACTATTTTTATCTTTTCAGAAAAGACATAAGGAGAAGAAAAAAAACTGCATGAGCAAAACTGTTTTAATCTACTTCAGAGAATCATTCCGATCTCTGTTATAGAGTGAACATCCTGAACCATAGGATGAGCGGGACGGAAGGGAAGGAATAATGGGTGCGTAGGCCCGCCCAAAAGCAGGTATAGTCTAATCAGTAACTAGGAAGGGGTTCTAGGGGCATGCTAGGACATAAAATGTTATTATGGTCGAAGCGTAATCAATCACAGGGTATTTATATAATAGTTTTTGTATTATTTAATTATTCATTTAATTGCATTATTTTTAATTTTTACTATTTTATTTTTATATTATATTATTGTTGTATCAGTTCACAGTTGAAGTTTGGAGTCTGTCATTTTCATGTCTTCAGTCGCTGAAAGCTTCTTGTGATGATCCGACACTATAATCCAGGAGATTTTTGAGAAATTGCTTCAGATGCCATGAAAAAAATACTCATCTAAACAATCCAATCATGAAATAATTCCAACACCGTTCTCTGTAAATGTGGACTGATGACATGGGGGGTAACTTGAGCTTTAGCTGTGGCTCTTAGTAGTCGGTCACATTGTGATGATGCCCTCTCCACTGATTGGGAGTTGACACAGTGGGGGATTGAATTCTTGTTACCTCTTTTAGGAAGTGTGATTGGTCTAGCTATTGTTTGGAAATCCCCAGAATGTATGTATACCAAATGTAGCTCCTCCCCCAACTAGAAGCCCCTGGTGACATTGTTCCTCCAATGAAACATGTCATGGGTGCTCTATAGTCAATAATTTGTTAATATTATGGGTGCCCTTTAGAATATTTTAGCATTTGAGCTTTGAAAAGGAAAATCTACCTGACAAGAACATTTAAAATAGTGAATTTTAATTTTCAATACTTTAAAAAATGGGCTAATAAACAGCCGTTTCATTTCCACTAGACTCGCTTCACAGTGAAAATCTCCTCGGAGCAACACTACACGCTTTCGCTCAAAAACGTCAAAATCATCTAAACAGGAGAGGGCACTAATGGTTTATAGCAGCCCACCAACATGCCTAAATAAATATTGTTCCTTGCCTGACGCGTTTCTGCACCAGCCCTTATGACTGATACATCAGCAGAGGCATATTAACGTATAGACTTTGGCATACACGCAGCAGGAGAGGCACCATGACCACCGAAGATTACGTAAGTCTGGTAATCACAGTCATCTGCCTGCATCACCGGCACTGTAGTGGCCATACGTGCCACACGATCACGCCGAGCATTTATTTAAAAAGCCCCACCTATTAGGGGCGGTACCCTGCTGAGCCATCCAATTGCAGCGTCCAACACATCCCATGACACGCTGAGTGGCTGTCGAGCCTCCTGATCGCCGAGGGGCTTATCTTCTACAACCATTGGTACCGCTCCCAGGCATTTGAGCTTTAAATAAATAATTATGGTTCTGTAATAAAAGTTATGTGTCATCTTATAGGGTTGACATTTAAAGGTTTAGTTGCCTTAGGGACAGAGTTCCTTACCTGGAAATTCTATTGAGCATTCACATTTTTGGAATCAACAATACTGTCAATTTTACATTATGTTGGGAAGGACAAGTACAGATTTCAACCATGTACAGTCACTATTGTGGCTAATCATTGGCTGCTAAAGTCACATTTCCTTGTTGACATATGTTGAATCTCTGAATATGGGGGTGAGGGGATCTGCAAGGAAAAATATGTAAATAAGTTTTCCAGGATGGGATAGGGAAAACATTACCTTTCATGACTTTTTCAGAAGGCCTTATGACATGATGCGGGATAAAAGCCAAACCAGTATATCTAGTCCATAAAGAACAGATACCTTACTACACTGATCTAGTCAGAAGCCTCTCACTCAGCTAAACCAGTTTCCTATACTGTACTGAGGAGATGCAAAGACACTGAAACCGTGCTTTGTGTACCATGGGAGTCTGTTTCTTCTGGAATAGATGTACTAGTTTGGCTTTAATCCCGCATCATGTCATAAGGCTTCCTGAAAGTCATGCTCAATGTAAAGAGGGCTGCCTTACAAGGTAGCTTTGAGGCAATGCTTTCCTTGTGCCATCCAGGAAAATGTACCTACATATTTCCCAGATTCGCCCAGTGGAGCATCAATGGCTGTAAGTCTCCACACGCCTGCAGAGTAATATTCTTTGAGATCATTTTTAGTACTTTATTAATGTTGATGACACCTTAATAGATGAATCGTTGACCCATAATATTTTACAACATAGTCGATTATAATTGAATATATGTGTTGGTTGCCTCAGACTTTCAAAATGGTGGCTAGCTACTACCTTGTTTAGCTGCAAATGACGATTATGCTTTTATAGAGGGAAGACAGCCTTGCTCTTGGCACAGTGGGCACCACCAGAGGTTCTAAGAGGGATGGGAGGTGCACCAAGATAAAAAAAAATCACCTATAAAACAAGTCCTTGCAAACATAGCCTTTTATTGTAGATCATTACCAGTCATGAATCCAGCCTGTAGTCAGTAGAATACCATGTAGAAGTAATGGATATAAATATAGTTATTAGGGGCATATTTATCAGGACCTCTGCGCCACGTCAGCACTTATTGCTAGCACTTGCGATTATTTGCCCCAATCCGAGTGGGGCATGAAGGGGGGCGCGGCCGGCTGAGCGGAGGGCGGGGCCGGCCGGGAGTGGGCCGGCGCGGGGCGTTACTGGCCCCGCACCTGCGCACTTGCTGCTGCCGGCAACTTTTCATATGCGGAAGCCTCTTGATGTATCCTGCTGCGAATATGCAGCAGTGGGGCTATCATACGCTGGCGCACGAGTGCCAGCGTATGATAAATATGCCCCATAGTGTCTATCTCACTATCCTGTTCGCATATCTAAGCCCAGAGGCCTTAGTCCCTCTATATTTTCCACTTTTCCCTATCTATGTATACAAAGGTCTATAGAAGGTGTCCTCAGATGGCCACCTAAGGTCATGTCATTATTAAGGGATGGCATCTGTCCTTAAGTCCTTCCGGGTGGCCAATAAGAATATAGCCTGAGGACTTAGAATACAATTTTTTTTAGTGATTTCTCTAATATGCCTCTCAACCTCTTCCCAGTAACGGTGTAGCTTTGGACACTTCCAGAAAATATGTCCTAGAGTTCCTTTTTTGTTCTCACACCTCCAGCGCGTGTCTGATAATATAATTATTTTCTATGTTGGTGCTAATGATGTTCAATTCTTAATTCTGAGCTATTCCATTCCACCCAAAAAATTATCCCTGCACATTTTAGCAGCGATAGAGTTAGTTGGATACCCTCTGACACTTTGCGTGGACTCATCTCCAACTAGTGTCACCCAATTGTAATATTTATATATATCCTTCTAGTAATGTTGTATTGTAGAATTACTATATGGGAAAAATTTTTTTAAAAATCAGACATATGCGGAGAGGTGACACCAACATTCTCTTTAGTAAGGATTCTGTACTGCAGGTACATTGATTTGACATTTTAAGATTTACTTTCCTTTATTGACAAATTGATTCCCCCTGTATATAAGGGCCATATATAATACGGTACTAATGAACTGGAGAGAATTTACCTTTAATATGCTGCATTATATTTCTCAGGTTCCAGGGACTCCCGACTGTTGGCAGATCTTATATATAAATATTAATAATGAACCTAGAAGGTAAATGCCATTTACTCATAAATGCTGCGCTATGCAAATCAAATGGCTCTATCAATATATTCTGCCACGGCAATTAGCTCTGATTTGCTGCGTCCTCTTATACGGTTACTATGTGATCAATACTATATTTAAATTTTTTATTGGTAAGGATGTGCATTTCTTACATTTCAGATTATTATCAAGTATAAAATAGTGTTAGGTATTAGACATTATGTTCTCGAAGCTGCATGATCCTTGCTCTTCTCATAGGGACAATAGGATGACCAGATTTTATATAAGGAAAATGGTAAAAATTTGGTAATCTATGAACTTTTTTTTAATTAATTCTTTTGGGAAAATGTATCCAATTTTGGGAAAAATATTAATCACTAAAAACTTTCATATAAACACCATGATACAAAGATAAAATTAACATTCACCTGTCTTGATGTCCTAGCAGTAGCTTTTGTTGTCCACTGCTTTCTCTCTCTGTAGAGTGATCCATTGGCCCAGATATATTATTGAGTCTGTGACAGTTTTTTGTCTAAAGCCTAATTCACACGAACGTGAGGGGGGGTGTATGTACGGCCGCTAGCCGCAAAAATGGCAATAGGCTCACGGAGCGATAAGGTGCTGCACACATGTGGCACCATATCGCTCCTTACACAAGGAAAATATAGAACATGGCCTATTTTTATGCTGAGACTTCTAAACTTATAGTCTCATATCGCTTACACTCCTTTGACCAATTAATCACTCCCTACTGTCAATGCTGCCCTGTCTGGTGGCAGAGAACTGATCCAATCATATTCTGGACCAGGGCTCAATCTCATATAAGGTTTTGTTGACTAGTGCTCTTTGCCTGCTCTTTTACTCAGTTAGTGTTCATTCTGTCTTCTACATTCTGGTATCTTTGCCTGATTCTCTGACTATCAGTTTGCCTTATGATTTTGTATCACATTCTCCTCTTGTTTCTGACCAATATTTGGTGACTATCATTCTTTGTGTGTATCGTCTAGTCTTTGTCTCCATGTTTTCACTTTGGCTCAGGAAGGGAGCTTTGACCAGCTGTCTAGCACTTATGGTAGGTAGAACAATTTGGGACATATCATACCTAAGTGCTAATACATGGTCGCCATTATTTTCTACTAGGGTCAAGAATATTTGATCCCCAGGTAAAAGTGCTACTTGTATGACCAACCATGAATGCTCTTTCCACGTATGGAAATCCCTGCCTTGCCTAATTTGTATAATGGTTAATGTCTATATATAATTGAATGTACGGTATATTAATGACCCAGATACATGAATCAATACATACAAAGAAATAAATTCATCATGGGTTAATTTTTAATTGATATTTGGCTCAACATAAAAAAAATGAAACACTTTCGCATAAATTCTCCAGATCATAATAAATATCCAGAATTTCATTTTGTAAAGAGATGCATTATACTCACCCAGATGATAATAAAGGTGAGGTTATGAAGGTGAAATAAGGATTAATTATAACGCAGGGAAAAAACAATCCCAGCACATATTATTCCTGCTGCATTCGGACCGGTTATTAATAGTGAGAGAATAATGGAGGACGGAGCAGACGGCGCGATGACTCATTTGTTTTCGTGTGCCATATTGCAAATACTGAAATTCACATTCATAAAATATGTTTCCTGTACCACAATCTTCATAATGAAATGTGTGTTTCCTTTCTCCTTTGAGCTTCAGATACTAATTAAAAAAAAAGGTATTACTATAGTAAGCAACACAAGAGTCGTTCTGTAAGCAAGTGTGGTTATTACTAAGTCTATTGTGCCCATGTGCTCTGGAATTATGTATCAGCATAATCAGTGTATTATCTTTGTGTATCAGTGTATTATCCCATGTAAATTAGAGCTATGGATGTTCACTTAGAGACAAATGTACTGCATGAATGGATCAATTGGTTTCAAATATAAAGGTGAAAACTTTTTGAATCCGTTCAAATATTAATTTTGGGTAAAACTTTTTAAAGGAATTTTTTCCTCCCCCTCCCTCCATGCTACTAAATAACCAAAAATAGAGACACATTTACTAATTACAGTGCAGTCTGTATTATGTGCAGTGTAGTGTGCAGAGGGCGCCAGATTCAGAATTTGTGGTGCACATTCTTCCTTGGACAGCTCTGACAGAGTGCACCACTTTTTTTAGGGTGCACCTTTAAGTTGGGGTGTGCGACACAATTCTGTCTGACTTTGCATGATAAATGTGGCGCACAGACCGACTGAGCACTGGAACCCCCCACACAGTGCAGAAATATGTGTTGCATGAAGAATAGTGCAGTTGTGCCACAAAATGGTCATGTGCGACACAATAGTGGTGCAGACACTTCCTAAATACCTATGCCAGAAGTTTGCACTGGAAAGAATGGGTCAGATTTACTTACCCGGTCCTGTTGCGATCCCGCGGTGTGTTGTCCGACGAGGGTTCAGGTCTGCCGTGATCCACTAAGATTGTGGGCCCGAGTTCCGGCATCCGTTGCTTCTGCCTCGAGGTCTGCCGGAATTCACCTTCTTCCTGGAGCATGTGAGTGCTTGATCTTGCGACACAATTCCGCTTTTAAATTCCGCGGTTTGTCCGAATCCGCCGGGTTGTGCGATGGCCACGCCCCCTGCTTTCTGTCACATGCAAGCCGACACCGATGCGCCACAATCCTATGGTGTGCGCCAAACCCCCGGGGAAATTCGGCGTCAAACGGAAATAATTGCAAAACCCGACGAAAGTGCGGCGTTTGGGCCCATAGTAAATGAGCCCCAATGTAAAAAGTCCGTCAGAAAACTGGCGCACAGCCCCAACGTGAATTTATTAGTCATAAACTGTGTTCATATGATTTATTGAAATAATTTGTTACTAGAAGAGAAGTGATACTACGGAGCCTTTACACTATAAGAGTTGCTTTTCTTTTCTATAACAATTTTTTATGATTTTTACAACAGTAAAAGAATAAATTGACACACATTCTATGCCCTGTGGGCAACATTTATACTCACCATGTGGGCAAATGAACAGTGTGAAATATTACAAGTCATATAAAGTTATACAAGTTATATAAAGTTATACAAGTTATATAAAGTTATACAAGTTAAGTCATTGATAAAGATGATAAGGTCCCATGTTTAAGTTCGAGTCTGGCGTTCAGGTTTGGTCGGATTGGTGGCCAAAGAGCCAATCCAACAAATTAGCACCCCTAACAACTACCGTAACTATCATTGGCAAGGAGGACACCCCTGGCCAATCACAGCCATGGCTAGTTGTTAGGGCCGTACATTTGACCAGCAATCTATTTGGCTGAATGTTGAACTTGAACGTCGGGTCCACTCATCTCTATTCATTGATCCATGGATTTAACCTCCCTGCCCCAGTGTATATAGCCTGCCAGACCCTGCCCCAGTGTATATGGCCTGCCAGCCACTGCCCCAGTGTATATAGCCTGCCAGACCCTGCCCCAGTGTATATAGCCTGCCAGACCCTGCCCCAGTGTACATAGCCTGCCAAACCCTGCCCCAGTGTATATAGCCCACCAGCCCCTGCCCCAGTGTATACCTCCCCCTCCCTCCATACTACTAATTAACCAAAAATAGAGACACATTTACTAATTACAGTGCAGTCTGTAGTATGTGCAGTGTAGTGTGCAGGGGGAATCAGAATTTGCGGCGCACATTCTTCATGAATCTGGTGCCCCTTAAAAAACGCTTTTTTTAGGGTGGACCTTTAACATGGGCGTGCAACACAATTCTGCCTGACTTTGCATGATAAATGTGGTGCATGGTCCGACGGAACACCGGAACACCCCCCTACAGTGCAGAAATATGTGTTGCATGTAGAATAGTGCAGTTGTGCCACAAAACGGTCATGTGTGACACAATAGTGGTGAAGACACTTCCTAAATACCTATGCCAGGAGTTTGCACTGGAAAGAATGGGGCAGATTTACTTACCCGGTCCTGTTGCGATCCCGCGGTGCGTTGTCCGACGAGGATTCGGGTCTGCCACAATCCACTAAGATTGTGGGCCCTAGTTCCGGCATCCGTCGCTTCTGCCTCGAGGTCCGCCGGAATTCACCTTCTTCTTCCTGGAACATGTGAATGCGTGATCTTGCGACACGATTCCGTTTTTAAATTCCGCGGTTTGTCTGAATCTGTCGGGTTGTGCGATGGCCACGCCCCCTGCTTTCTGTCGCATGCAAGCCGACACCGATGCGCCACAATCCTATTGTGTGCGCCAAACCCCCCGGGCAATTCGGCGTAAAATTGAAATAATTGCAAAACCCGACCCTTAGTAAATGAGCCCCAATGTAAAAAGTCCAGCAGAAAACTGGCGCACAGCCCCAACGTGAATTTATTAGTCATAAACTGTGTTCATATGATTTATTGAAATAATTTGTTGCTAGAAGAGAAGTGATACTACGGAGCCTTTACAGTAAAAGAGTTGCTTTTCTTTTCTATAACAATTTTTTATGATTGACACACATTCTATGCCCTGTGGGCAACATTTATGCTCACCATGTGGACAAATGAACAGTGTGAAATATTGCAAGTTATATAAGTTATATAAAGTTATACAAGTTAAGTCATTGATAGAGATGATAAGGTCCCATGTTTAAGTTTGAGTCTGGCGTTCAGGTTTGGTCGGATTGGTGGCCAAAGAGCCAATCCAACAAATTAACACCCCTAACAACTACCATAACTATCATTGGCAAGGAGGACACCCTTGGCCAATCACAGCCATGGCTGGTTGTTAGGGCTGTACTTTTGCCGGATTGGCTGTTCGACCAGCAATCTATTTGGCTGAATGTTGAACCCGAACTTTAACGTCGGGTCCACTCATCTCTATTCATTGATCCATGGATTTAACCTCAGAAAACTGGCGCACAGCCCCAACGTGAATTTATTAGTCATAAACTGTGTTCATATGATTTATTGAAATAATTTGTTGCTAGAAGAGAAGTGATACTACGGAGCCTTTACAGTAAAAGAGTTGCTTTTCTTTTCTATAACAATTTTTTATGATTGACACACATTCTATGCCCTGTGGGCAACATTTATGCTCACCATGTGGACAAATGAACAGTGTGAAATATTGCAAGTTATATAAGTTATATAAAGTTATACAAGTTAAGTCATTGATAGAGATGATAAGGTCCCATGTTTAAGTTTGAGTCTGGCGTTCAGGTTTGGTCGGATTGGTGGCCAAAGAGCCAATCCAACAAATTAACACCCCTAACAACTACCATAACTATCATTGGCAAGGAGGACACCCTTGGCCAATCACAGCCATGGCTGGTTGTTAGGGCTGTACTTTTGCCGGATTGGCTGTTCGACCAGCAATCTATTTGGCTGAATGTTGAACCCGAACTTTAACGTCGGGTCCACTCATCTCTATTCATTGATCCATGGATTTAACCTAATGGTGGGCAGGACTCTTGTGTGATCTTTAAGTCCCTGCCTCAATAGTTATTATGCCAGAAATCAGAGATTCGGACAACACAGAGAACAAGTGAGTAGTGTGAATAACAGTCAATCACAACAGATTAACTAACGAACCGGATCTAATACTTCAGGAATGCTATGGGTGTGGTGCTCATATCATCAAACAGCATAGCAAGCTTTAAACTGTGTTCACACGACAGTTGTTCCAGAAAGGCACAAAGATACAATCAGCGCCTCCTCAGGCGTATAGCACTGACAGAGTGCGACCCCAACACAGATGTTACAAATAAGAAACAAAATTTCAAAAAAAGACTGTATAAAGCAAATAACATTCAAAGTGTTGGTCTTTCCGCAAGATTGCTTACTTTTTGACCTATGATTGCTCCTTAATAGGAATAATAACTTAATGTACTGTTGATTTTACGTTATATGTATTTCCAGCACTTACCGGCGATACAAACTATGAAGCTGTGACACTGACATTGACTGGCCCTGTACGCTTTCTTCTCAAGGATATTGAGACTTTTACCTGCATAGAGATATGCAGTAAGTGAGCCTTTGGAGATGAATGTATAGTGCACACTCCATTTATCATATACTTTTCAGTTCTAAGGAATTGTAAAAAAAGAATTATGAAAAACTTACAGCAATGAGTAAGGTGCTACATCCTTCTGTCACACGTTAATACAGTTTTACGGCTTGTTCTATTTCCATAATATAAAATAAAACACTAAGTCATCTTTATGGCCTTCGGTGCACCTGCAAACTTTTAAAGGCACAGTAAGCCTATAAATATTTTACAAGGAAGGAACAATCTCATCTCAGAATTCTTAATTTTCTTCTCTTTGTCCTTTAGATCAAGGCACAAGGAATCATCTCTCTCCTATGCAACCAAAAAAATCACCGCCATCATATAACAAGAATATGGGTAAGTTGGCATTCCTCATTTTTTGTTTGCAAATACGGATTGGAGGAATACAAACTTAAAGAGAACCTGTCATGCAAATTAACAAATTGATTAAAAACTATGGTAAAAAAGCATTGCCCTTATCCGTAAAGCTTTCCTTTCCATGGCTGCAATGGTTCCATGGTTACAAAAATCAGTTTGTGAACCTATATGCAACTCACCTGACATGATTCACTGACAATAAGTGAGTCATGCATATTAAAATGTACATGCATTGCCCTGCCTCCTTGTTCCTGATCCTGCTATTATATTCTGCTGTATGGAACATTAATAGAGAGAGAGAGAGAGAGAGAGAGAGAGAGCTATGTTACATCACTGGGCACTCAAAGAAATATGAAAGGATGTTATAAATAGAGATGAGCGAGCACTAAAATGCTCGGGTGCTCGTTATTCGAGACGAACTTTTCCAGATGCTTGAGTGTTCGTCTCGAATAACGAGCCCCATTGAAGTCAATGAATGGTGGGCAGGACTCTTGTGTGATCTTTAAGTCCCTGCCTCAATAGTTATTATGCCAGAAATCAGAGATTCGGACAACACAGAGAACAAGTGAGTAGTGTGAATAACAGTCAATCACAACAGATTAACTAACGAACCGGATCTAATACTTCAGGAATGCTATGGGTGTGGTGCTCATATCATCAAACAGCATAGCAAGCTTTAAACTGTGTTCACACGACAGTTGTTCCAGAAAGGCACAAAGATACAATCAGCGCCTCCTCAGGCGTATAGCACTGACAGAGTGCGACCCCAACACAGATGTTACAAATAAGAAACAAAATTTCAAAAAAAGACTGTATAAAGCAAATAACATTCAAAGTGTTGGTCTTTCCGCAAGATTGCTTACTTTTTGACCTATGATTGCTCCTTAATAGGAATAATAACTTAATGTACTGTTGATTTTACGTTATATGTATTTCCAGCACTTACCGGCGATACAAACTATGAAGCTGTGACACTGACATTGACTGGCCCTGTACGCTTTCTTCTCAAGGATATTGAGACTTTTACCTGCATAGAGATATGCAGTAAGTGAGCCTTTGGAGATGAATGTATAGTGCACACTCCATTTATCATATACTTTTCAGTTCTAAGGAATTGTAAAAAAAGAATTATGAAAAACTTACAGCAATGAGTAAGGTGCTACATCCTTCTGTCACACGTTAATACAGTTTTACGGCTTGTTCTATTTCCATAATATAAAATAAAACACTAAGTCATCTTTATGGCCTTCGGTGCACCTGCAAACTTTTAAAGGCACAGTAAGCCTATAAATATTTTACAAGGAAGGAACAATCTCATCTCAGAATTCTTAATTTAACGTCGGGTCCACTCATCTCTATTCATTGATCCATGGATTTAACCTGATTGCTAGATTTATAGTCAGGTGGTTTTCTTAAAGGAAATTCATCATATAGATATTGTTAGATGATCCATGCAGCCGTAGCTTCTGTGTGTAGTAGCAGAACTGTAAAAAAAAATTCTATTCCACACTTTTTAAAGCTAGATTTGAAGATCTCTTCACTGAAAACAGAAGCACAGCCTCTGCTCTTCTGTTCATACCTGTGCCAGCGTCAGCTCTTACTCGACACATGAGACGGGTTTTGCTAGGTTCAGTAAATTCACACACCAATGCAACAGTGTGCTCCAAGTCCAGCTACAATCCTGGAATATAAACTCATATTTCACCTGATGCTTCTAACCACATACAATAAGATACCGTAACAAAAATTTCCAATACTTAACACTGTCTACACCTTAGTATGGCCAAAAACTGCTAACAAATTCCCTTTGTTAGAGAAGAAGCAGTAACTACTAAAGCTTCTATGTTACTTCCAGTGCATAGAATTCTGTCCATGCTTTCGTGATTGATATGCAGGTGCACGAACCATAAAATCACAGAGAGTAATCAGAGCCGTGTGATACTAACAGCTTGTGACCATCACAAGACCATGGACTGATTTCTATCCACAGGAAGTAAACATAGAAGCTTTCAATAGCAGGACAGCAAGCAGAGATCTAGAAAACGGTGAGGAATTGATACAGAAATTACATTGGGAAATTGTGTAATTCTTCCTCACACAAACAATATCAATTATTTGCTGAAAGTGGACAACCCCTTTAAGTTTCTGCTCAGTGTCTGTGGGGCGATACATATTGGACACATCTTCCATTCCAGCCTATGACTTGCTCGTGGTAAAGTGCTGCTTAGTTCCCCCAACGCAGCAATTTGAGAACATCTCCTTTGCTCTCGGCTCTTACCACCTTTCATTTACAAAGAACCATTTAAAAGCCTTTACAACAGTCTGTCGTTGCAATAAGAAGCCGACTGTGTTTTTACAAGGCTTAGTCGCTGTCTTTATGGCATTGGCTACAGGAATGTGTTCTACTTTCTACAAATAACCCCAAACCCTGCAGGATCTCCTAGGGAGGACAGAGAGAGATCAGAGGAGGGGAATGGATGACTTGAACCAATTAAAGTTAAACAACTTGTTTGCTAACGTAGGTTACTCTGTATGTGACACTCATATGGGACTATAAAGGTGTTATATAGATAGTAAAAGATAGATAGTTATAGATAGATAGTGACAGATTGATAGACAATATATGTGAGTTAGCTGCATAAACATATGCTGTAAATACATTGGTACATAGATAGATATGAGATAGATAGATAGATATGAGATAGATAGATAGATAGATAAATGACAGATATGAAATAGATAGATGATAGATAGATAGATGGATATGAGATAGATAGATAGATAGATATGAGATAATAGATAGATAGATAGATAGATGAATATGAGAAAATAGATAGATAGATAGATAGATATGAGATAGATATATATGAGATAAATTGATAGATGGATGGATGGATGGATAAATAGATAGATAGATAGATATGAGATAGATAGATAGATAGATATGAGATAGATATGAGATAGATATATATGAGATAAATTGATAGATAGATAGATAGATAGATAGATGCTGAAGGTGGCACTCATAAAGAAATAAAGTGAGACATTTTTCATAGCCGATGCTCTGTGTGAATGGTGTATGTCAAAGGCTTGGGCTTCTTTATGTATCCACTGGCAAGGAAAACAATGAGAGGTTTAATGCCAAGTAAGAAGAACCTATAGCAAGATACTTGGGAAAGGTGAGCAGGACTCTTGTCCCTGCCTCAATAGTAATTATGTCAGAAATCAGAGATTCAGACAACATAGAGAACAAGTGAGTAGTGTGAATAACAGTCAATCACAACAGATTTACTAACGATGAACCGGATCTAATACTTCAGGAATGCTATGGGCGCGGTGCTCATATCTTCAAACAGCGTAGCAAGCTTTAAACTGTGTTCACACGACAGTTGTTCCAGAAAGGCACAAAGATACAATCAGCGCCTCCTCAGGCTTTTACCACTAACAGAGTGTGACGCCGACACAGATGTTACAAATAAAAATTCAAAAAAGACTATAAAGCAAATAACATTCAAAGTGTTGGTCTTTCAGCAACATAGCTTACTTTTTGACCTTGCTTTTTTAGCTTTTTAGCTTTTTAGCTTACTCCTTAATAGGAATAATAACTTAATGTACTGTTGATTTTACATTATATGTATTTCCAGCACTTACCGGCGATACAAAAAGAAAAAAAATAAATAACTATGAAGCTGTGACACTGACATTGACTGGCCCTGTACGCTTTCTTCTCAAGGATATTGAGACTTTTACCTGCATAGAGATATGCCGTAAGTGAGCCCTTCGAGATGAATGTATAGTGCACACTCCATTTATCATATACTTTTCAGTTCTAAGGAAATGTAAAAAAGAATTATGAAAAACTTACAGCAATGAGTAAGGTGCTACATCCTTCTGTCACACGTTAATACAGTTTTACGGCTTGTTCTATTTCCATAATATAAAATAAAACAGTAAGTCATCTTTATTGCCTTGTGTGCACCTGCAAACTTTTAAAGGCACAGTAAGCCTATAAATATTTTACAAGGAAGGAACAATCTCATCTCAGAATTCTTAATTTCATGGGGGTGGTTATACACAGAGGCATCTATTCCCTTCCTTATATTTGAAAAAAACTTTCAGTATGGCATGAAATTATTAATTTTGTAACGAAAAGCAAACTCACAGTTTTGTTTGTGGGGTTTTTTTCTGCTAATTGAGGCATTTTTTGTATGTTCTGAGTATTAGATATGGTTAGATTAGGTATGTAAATAATATACAGGCGGTCCCCGGGTTACGTACAGTATAGGTTCTGTAGGTTTGTTCTTAAGTTGAATTTGTATGTAAGTCGGAACTGTATACTTTATAATTGTAACCCCAGCCAAATTTTTTTGGTCTCTCTGACAATTGGATTTTAAAAATGTTGGGCTGTCATAAGAACCAGGATTAACAATAAAGCTTCATTACAGGCACCTGTGATAACTGTTACAGCTGTTTATTGTAGTCTAGAGCTAAGGTACAGTAACTTACCAATTACCAGAGGTCCGTTTGTAACTAGGGGTCGTCTGTAAGTCAGGGGTACTTAAGTAGAGGTCCACCTGTAATTCTATGTTGTGTGACCTGTGATATTGTATATCTGTAAATGCCACAACTAGAGATGGACAAAGATTAAATTTATAGCAGCTTCACTGTATTTTTTAAAAGGTTCAGGTCCAAATCTCTTTGATCTGAATGAATATTGCTCCAATTATCCAAGAAATTGGTATATAATCCAATAGTACTCAAAAATGGTGGACAGTTATAGGAAAAAAAAAAATCAGGAACCAGATAGGTTGTTCCTCCTCTATAGCTCCTGTGAAAAATAATTGTGTGTCTTGGTCTTACCCCGTACCTAACCCAAACCAATATAATACACCTTTTTCTACAGCCCCCCTTTTATAATGTCCCCTCACTGCCGTTGACCCATTATAATGTCCACTTTCCTCCAGCCAACTCCTTATTATGCCAACATTTATGTGCCATGTTCTTATAAGAAGGGGGCTACAGACAAGGGAGCAATAGGATACCCCCATTTTCTAGCCCTACCATTTATAATTACCCCTGTCTGTAGCCCCCTCCATGCAGCCCTGCTCTCACCCTCTTTCATTCTTTTTGTTTGGAAAATTAAGAACTAACTAAAAATCCTATACTCACCTTTCCTGGCTCCCCAAATCAGCATCAATCCTCTTCTTCTCTGGCAGACAGGAGGATGTCATCACATCTCAATTCCAGCTCCATGTACAGCCACCTCAGAAAGAAGAGAGTAGGGTTGCCGGGAATGGTGAGCATAGGATTTTTTTTCCCATAAAATGGTTTAGTATTGTAAGGCATGGGCCTGGGCTGCGGCCCATTTTTTGAGGACCGTTGCCCTAAATAATAGATTCTTCAAAAAAAAAGCCTGTGATTTCTGCTTCTCAGGCATTGGATGTGCAGAGGCTGTTTTAACAACCTATCAGCTCCCTTTGATGATATCACTGGGGGTGGAGGAGATCCAACTAGGGTGGCACCCATGCACTGACATTTAAATTCCAGTATTGTGTTCCACTGTGGCTAAACCCATGAACCCTCTCCTTATAGACTTAAAGTCAAAATGTTGTATGTACACAACTTTTTGCTTGAACAGGTTAAAACTTTTTGGTAGCATATTGTAATAAAGCATTGAATTATTTTACCTTCTCTCTGCACTCCCCTGGGTCATAAGACGTGTGCACACTTGGCTGACTAGAATTTAATGGGTCAGGTTTCCCTTTCCTAAAATATCCTTCATTAGTCCCAGAAAACCCAATTTCTAGAGGAAATAACAGAAGAAGTGTGTGAAACCAAGTTATAAGAATAGATACTCTGTAATTGTAGTATTACAGATACCTACTAAAAGAAGACAAGTCACAAGTAGAGAAGAGCAAATCTATTAGTTGATTGGTAGATTTGTTAGGCAACAAATCGACTCATTTCAGTTTTGCTTCAGACAAATGGCAGTTAGCTACGACTGTAATCATCTCAGAGCTCAGAGGGGAAATAGGAAAAGAGGAAAATTAACGAAAAAAATTGTAAAAATTTAAAAGCTATTTCATTAAAAATGTGTGTTTTACTGTCATAGAGTGAATCATACTAATTTCCAGGATAATTGGGGCAACATCTTTTCATACTGATTGGAACTGGACCCAAACAGAAACTTTAGAAAAATTTTATTAAGTTTCTACAAATCACATTTTGTTTGATTCACTAATATAAAGTCAGTATTTATGTTAGGTCCTCTATGTCACGGGTGCCCCTGCGATCCACACCTCGGATCTCAGGCACACCCGTGCCCCTCTCAGTGGCGGCACTCCAATTCTGACTCACTTACCTCTCTGCATTCCTGCTCCCGTCCTGGCTGGCACAGTGTGCGTTCTCGCTCCCTAGGGCACGCATGCGCCGACACTCTCAGATTTAAAGGGTCAGTGCACCGCTGAATTGTGCTGGCCACTTCGGGTTCCTTCATAAGCTGGCTTCTCCCAGCAACCCCCGCCGGATCTTTAAGCTTCATGCCACTGAGAAAGCTTCCCTCTGCAAGTATTACCCGTCTTCCGACCTCCCGTTGTGACCCCGGACCTGACCCTGACTTTGCTCCTTCGCTGCCAGCCTTGACCTCCTGCTCAGTCTCTGACTTTGTATCATTGCCACCTGCCTTGACCATCTGTCTGTTCCTGGCCACGAGACTGCCTAGCGATTCCCGACCATGGCAGCCACCGTGGGCAAGTCGCACCTGTGGAACGCCCTTGTGGCACCACACCGCAGCAAGACCATCCTGATTTGCGGTGGGCTCTGGTGAAGACCAGGTGCCATTTAGATTCCCAGGTGTCGGCTTGTGTTATCATCCGTGGTGGTGGAGGGGGTTCACTACTCCAGACCTTGACACTCTATTCATGTCTTCCAGTCATTATTTGTTCCATATGGGCAGACCCCAGGTTATATACATACTGTAGGTTTGCTCTTACGTTGAATTTCTAGGTAAGTTAAAACTGGTATATTTAGTAAGTGTAACTCCAGACAAATCATATTGTATCATTATGATTATTGGATTTAAAAAATTTTGGGCTCTCAAGGGAACGCAAATTAACAATAAAGCTTTAGTGCAAACATCTCACAGTTGATCATTGCAGTTTTGGACTAAAGTACAATAATTTATCAGTATCCAGAGAGCTTCACCAGAGATTATTGTGGGTACAGAGCTCCGTTTGTTGGGTTGTCTGTACGTCGGGGGTGGAAGATGAAACTGAAAATGACTCTTCAGAACCGAAAAGTATTTCTTTCCTCTCCCCATCAAAAGCAAAGTTTCAGCAAGCAGCAATAATCCAAGATGAAACAACACATAAAATTTGTATAGAAATTTTGTAGCATTAGCTTTCACAATATGATAGCAAGAAAATAATATAACGCCCTCTCCATTTGTCTTTGAAGTCTTTACCGATTTTTTTTAAAATAAATAGGAATTGGGAACCAAGTTGCACTTTAAGTATTCAGAACAGAACATATATCATTCAAAAGAAAATACAATCTTATTATTTTTACTAAAGAATCAGGGAGTGAGATGTAATGAAATGTTATTGTCAAATGACACTTAGCTGTGTGATATTTTAAGCTTTCTAAATGACATGCCTCTCGGTCAGAATTGGGCACTGTGTCACTTTTAGATGACAGCTGCCAACTCTTACATGACCTTGGATGTATGTATGAGGAGATCTCGACAGTGGGAAAACGGCCTTCAAATTTTACAATGTATAATGCTGTCAAGTAACCATTAACTTGATAGAGAATAAACTAGAATTAAAGGTCTGCATTCACAGTATTTTTTGCAAAATATTTAGGTTTTTTTTAAAGGGGTTGTATTTTTAACTCAAACATGCAAAACTCCCAATGATACTTCCAAGACTAAAGTGAGATATAAATATTAGTCTTTTTCTAAATGCAGCATGAGTTGAAAGACACTTTTATGGCCTTATCCTAAAGGCTTTTCTTCATGACTTGAAAGATGGTAAAAAAAACTAAACTAATGTGTTACAAAATGAAGAAAATCAGAATAAAACTAGTCTTAAAAATGAAATTAATAAATTGGACTTTTCAAAAGCTATAGCAATTGAGGTTCTATTAGGCTACTGTACCACTATGAGCCTTCTTAGAGGAGAGCACATCCCTGTGTCCACAGCCTAAGTAATGAAATTTGTTATTAACTAATTAATCAATTAAAAACAACAGTTCGGGTCCGGTCACATGTTGCAGTTACAACTGCATCGCAATCAGTTTTTAGGTGGTTTTGGGTGCTGTTTTGTTAATTTAACAGGTTTAAGACACGAACTGAATGATTTAATTTGATTTTGAAGGGGAAACACGTTACACAAGTGTATTTTACCTGTTAAATTAACAAAACGGCACCTAAAACCACCTCAAAGCTAACTGCGATGCAGTTTTAACTGCAACATGTGACCGCACCCTTAAGTGACTTTAAAAAGTCAACACCCATGATCTGTGCCATCACCAATCATGGTAGTTACTGGTGGGGGTTCATGTCCATGTTTGGTGCCTGAGAGTCCACAGAAGCACAGTGCCCTGTTTAGCTCCTGCAAGAAGGGGGATGCAAAAAACTTCAAAGTCCAGGGTGAGGACTCATATAGACATCAAATTCCAAAAAATGAAGCTGCCCTCCAAGTGCAAAAAGAATAAAGTGAAGTAGAGTTTCTTCAAAACAGGAGATGTGGCAACACAGCGAAACGTTGCCTGTTTTGAAGTAAACTCTATTTCACTTTACAGGCAGTCCCCGGGTTACGTACAAGATAGGGTCCGGAGGTTTGTTCTTAAGTTGAATTTGTATGTAAGTCGAAACTGTATATTTTATAATTGTAGATCCAGGCAAAAATTTTTTGCCCCAGTGACAACTGGAGTTTAAACATTTTTTGCTGTAATGGGACCAAGGATGATCAATAAAGCTTCATTACAGGCACCTTACAGCTGATTATTGCAATCTGGGACTATAGTAAAGAATTCAGAAAGCTTCACCAAAGGTCAGAGGGGTCCGTCTGTAACTATGGGTTGTCTGTAAGTCAGGTGTCCTTAAGTAGGGGACCGCCTGTATTCTTTTTGGACTTGGAGGGCTGCTTCATTTTTTTAAATTTGATATCCATGTATCTAATATTTATCTATCTATAATTGTACCATGCCCCGGCCCCAAACTTCTAATGAAGTTTTTGGTTTTGTCCAAAGGACCGAAACCTGCAAAGTTCAGTAAGAACCCAAAATGTGTGATTTTGGTCCACTGAACGCTATTAGTGAGCCTTTGTATTATTGGCCATTTACTTTAGGCACATTTCTGTATATATTATGAACAGAATATTAATTTGAGACATTGCCTTTAAGAATTGAGCTTAGATGGATATGTTTTCCTTAAAGTTGACTGTGGTTATGACTTATTTTACATAACTGTCTAAATTTCTATTTATAAAATATTGAAAATAAGTCCTTACTTCAAGCTTTTAATGGCACCATGTTTTCGAGTTCTCAGCGTGCCACCATGCTTCCAACGAGTAAGTCACAGACACAATCAAGCAAATAAGGGGCATCGCAATCACAGCTAATGATAAATACTTCAAAACAGGCTTAATCTGTAAAAAGCCAGATTTAAATATTTAGCAGTCGCTGAAACAATTGCAGCTGGAGTGAAGAATAAATATTTTCTAGTGCCTTATCCATTATGTAATTCTTCATTAGCAGAAGCTAGTACAACATGAATCATTGTTATATGGAGTTCACTGCTGTCGGCCGGATATAGACGGTCTTCGCAAGAAGATGAAGAATTCTTATAATGACTTGATAATGATGTGGAGCATCATGAATATTCTGTTTATTTGCTAGCAAGTCTTTCAAAAATGCAAATACATTGCTGAATAAATATGGAAGATCAAATAAGTGGCATTAGAAAATGAAAAATCAACAAAAATTGTCGGAAAAAAAACTATAAATTAAGTTGGAGGACTTTTTTTTAATGAGCATAATAAATATATAAAAAAAACAAATACATAAAACATGATTACTTCTTTATTATTTGACATTAAAATGTTTACAGACTTTTGCAAGATACAATGAACTCATGATTAAATTCCTTTTTCTGTAAGACCATGAAAGAGGAGGGTTTCAACTGTGAAAGAGGAATCAAATCTGTGTAAAATAACACTTTAATGTGGGATATAATATGGAAATAAAAAAGTTTGTTTAAAAGTGACCCAAAAAACTCACAATAACAATAAGGAAAAAGTTAACATAATTGTTGACTGGAGCTCAAACTTTTAGTTCAGTTTTAGGGTTCGGGTGCTTCCCGCATGACCCAGACATATGGGGGGGTTGTCGGCCGAAAAAAAAAGCCATAGTAGTTGGCCAGGGACATCAAGTTACCATATTGGCTGCTAGGCCACCATTCCGGCAAAATGTTCAGGTCGTGCGGGACCCACACTGACCCTGCACCCAGATAAAAAACAGTTTGGGTCCGCTCATCTTTACTGGTGACCTAGTTTTGTGTCTCAATCTGCTTATGTACAGTGGGGCTGATGGACCATTCTTTGTATGACAGCTTTTTAGTGTAAAAGGCAAAGAAAAACTTGCAACAATGGAAATAGTAAATTGTTTTGCCATTTTGAGGTATGCATGCCAAGAAGTGAGCATGTGGGGCAGGAGCAAGGAAGGACAGGAATGTTTTGGCTAGCCAATTTTACTAGAACCAGCATCAGAAAAGTGGTGCTGGCCAAGTATTAGACTTGCACACATTATTCGTTTCGTTGGCCTTAATAAATCAGCCCTAGTGTGTTTGAAGTTTAAAAAGCAAGTAGCTGTGTTATAGGAAAATTAAAATAAAAGTAATAATAGTAAACAAATATTAGAATAAATCTAATAATATAATACAATATAAAATATGTACAGTTTGATTTTTTAGGTTAACAATTCACTTGGTCATTTGATCTCTTCAATATCTGCAAACCATTATTTTTCGTTTATTTTACATGTGAATTTTTTTATAAATCTCTCCTCTTCTGGCTAGATGTCTTCTGTGTATCATAGACAGAAAAGACTCCAACCTTTATAATTACAAAATTTGTCCAGTCTTTAATTAAAAAAATGAGTAGAGATTAGAGAGCGAGTATACTCGTCCGAGCTTGATGCTCGTTCGAGTATTAGCGTACTCGAAACGGCTCGTGGCTCGGACGAGTAATTTGCCTGCTCGAGAACGAGCTTTCACTTAAGGAAACACAGTGAAGAACAATGAAGAACACAGTGAACACAGGATCATTAAGGATCATTTAAGTGAAGAAAACAGTGAAGAACACAGTGAACACAGTGAAGAACACATTGCAGATGTTTCCGTACATCTCCTAACTTATCAGAAGACAGTTAAATTACTGAATAAGAGAAAACAAGGCATCATGGGATCTGTAGGTAGTGTGAATTTGTCTCAGCTTTAGGGCAGATACAGGGAGAGGTTAGTCTTTGCCCACTTGACCACAGGTGAGAAAGAAACACTTTCAATAAAAATAGGCCATAACTTTGGAAAGAACAAGATGAGCAGCACAATATTTGCATCATTCTCTTTGTTTTCCAGATTCTACTCATTGGGTTCATTTATCTTATCTCTGTTTGCTTTGGCTATTTTTTGCCTGTCGTTTTTCTGTCTGCTTCTTTGGTAATTTATCAATCTAACTTTTTCCTTGTGTTAAATGTTTTTTTTTCAGATCTGTTTTTGAAACATTTGTTACAATTGACACAAAAATGTCGCAGAAATGTCTCAACTGTCATTTCTTTCCATTTTCTAAGTTTTGGTTTCACCTGGAGTTTTTTGCGACAAAATTTTTTGCAAATATTAGACAATTTGGAATGATAAATGTCATTTGCGATACTTAGCACATCTGGAATAAAACATAAATGTATCTTACTGACAAAAAACAAATGTCCGGCGGACATTTCAAAATCTCCCCAAAAAGGCTCTAAACTTGCAATGCACAAAATGTCTCAAAAAAAAGAAAAAATAGGAAAAACAATAAATATAAATGACCCCCATTTATATACTACAATTTCGTAAAGTCTTTATAACGTTGATGTTACGCTTTAAGTTGTGTGTCCTCTTCTGCACTGCAGTAGAGAAACTAAATGGTCAATGCCCATTCCACATGGGCTGCCACAGATTAGATTGATGGGATGTGACTAGATGGTAAAAAAACTAGTAAAATATATTGTTAGATTGTTTTTCCAATAGTATTATAACATGACATGTATTAGAGTAGTACTGAATTACCCCTATTGTATAGGAGACGTACAGCTTATCTGGTACATATGTGTTTTTATCTTGCTGGTTGTATTGTTGCTGTAGTAGCGGAGTAATTTTTATATGACTGCTATTCCAGGAAAGATTTAATTGGTACTGCAGGAAAGATTTACCTCTGTTCTAAGTCTTTTGTATTTGGAGTTAATGGCTTTCAAGGTAGTTTATAGAGTCCTAGAGCCTAGAGATAGCCTTGTATCCTTGTGTAGTCTGATATATTTCTTCAGTAATTCTCACTGACAGTGGCATACTATTTATAGTGACTATATCAGTCTTGTAGAAAGGTTTAAATACAAAGCTGCATGTAAAAAGATCTGTAAAAAAATAACAAAAGTAATCTTGACTGTATCTTGTAAACATTTATCTGCATAGGTTCAGGTTTATTTAAAATAATATTACAGTTACCGTATATGCTCGTGTATACACCAAGTTTTTCATACGCTCGTGTACTCGCCTTCCGGCCCCTCCAATGCTCGGCGTGGCTCCTCTTCTGCCTTCTCCGAGATGCTCCGGTTCCCGCGGCTCCTCTTCTGCCTGCTTACCATGACATCATCGGCAGCCGCATCCTAGTGTGCGTCGGCCAGCAGAGCGTATGGCCACGGCTCTGACGGCTGTTACAGCAGACGAAGAGGAGCCGCGGGGACCGGAGCATTGTGGAGAAGACAGAAAAGGAGCCGCGCCGAGCATCAGGGAGCCGTGCCGAACATTGGGACCATCCGAAGGTGAGTATGTAAGTTTATTTTTTTAAGTGCTGGGCAAACTGGGGGCTGGCTGGCTAATAAGGAGGCTGGCTACTAAAGGGGGTTGGCTACTAAAGGGGACTGGCTGGCTAATAAAGGGGGCTGGGTGGCTAATAAAGGGGGCTGGCTAATAAAGGTGGCTGGCTGGCTACTAAAGGGGGCTGCCTGGCTCTACACTACAAGGGGATGGCTATATACTAAAGGGGGCTGGCTGTATACTACTGGGGGCTTGCTGGCTATACACTGGTAGGCTGTGGCCAATGAATTTCCCACCCTCGGCTTATACTTGTGTCTATAGGTTTTCCCTGTTTTTGGTGGCAAAATTAAGGGCCTCAGCTTATACTTGGGTTGGCTTATACACGAGTATATACATTTTTTTTTACATTGCTGTCAAGTTTACTTAGTTAAGTGATTTTTGGGATCAGTTTGTTGTTTTTACTTAATACTTTACATAAGAAACATTAGGCAGCATGCATGAAAATTGTAAATTTTCTCTACTAATATATAGAAAACA
The DNA here is from genome assembly GCA_019512145.1 of Engystomops pustulosus. Lineage (NCBI taxonomy): Eukaryota > Metazoa > Chordata > Amphibia > Anura > Leptodactylidae > Engystomops > Engystomops pustulosus. The sequence goes on from CM033642.1 coordinate 259,256,366, forward strand.
GCAGCAGAGAGAGAAAATGATACAGTCCTAGTGAGGGTGTTTGTTTAAAGAGGTTTCTCATGACTATGGAAAACCCCCAGGGGTCAGGGTAGGAAAATAAAGAACACATACTTCACCACACTCTTGGTTCCCATGTCTCTCTAGTACTTATGCTTTATGGTTTCAAGAGTTGACAAGACCTGCTTCAATTAATGACTGGTCTCCTTGGACAAGGGGATAACAGCGGAAGTGAAGTTCCTGGAAAATAATTGTGATGCCCACTCATGAAATAAAGCCAGTGCAGTAGCATCCTTGGAAATTCCAGTTGGACGCATATCCTCAAGCCAAAAGGATCATAGTGTTGCAACCAAAGCAACCGAAGCGGGTTGATTATGTTCTACCCCCCCCCCCCCCTACCCTGGCGCTTTTGGAGGTTTTTCATGTCCATGAAAAAGCTATTTAAGTCAGACCCAACTCTATGTAAAAGCACTCTAGATAAACTTGACAATTTATGTATCCTATTTTCAGTTACACATTGGTATTGAATAGTTTAATACAATCTATCATCAATAAGAACATTTTAACCCTACTTATAATTCAAGAATTCTTATACATTTAATTTGACTTTAAATTCAAATTTGACTATTATCAATTAACATTTGAATTTCAAAATGATATCTACTTTCCTCTAAAGTTAATTTATTTTACTTTACTACTACACTCCGGATTATAATCTGTCAAATATCTGAAAATCTGGAAAATAAAACTTCAGCATGCTATATTTACTGGTAAAATGATGGAACCATATGATGGATCAAGCACTTCCATTATTTAAAATACTCTTCAGCCATGTCGAAACGAGAAAATAAATATAATAATAGCACGGGTGTGAATTCAGCCTTCTCCAGCAAACAAAAAGATTTGCAGGTTTCCCAAGATTGCATGTCCAAGTAAAAAATCATCTGAAATAGTAATACAGAAGAATTTTTTGTGCCACTTATCTTGCGGCACTAGGTAGAATCTGCTTTATCCCCACACCCACGCCACCAGAGCTCCGTAGCCCAAATCGACCAGCGTTCTGCTCCAGGTCAGACCTGTTTAGGCTAACTGCTACCTTTCAGAGATTTCAGCTACAGTGTCTGCCGGTAAACCTATAGTACGGTAGACCCGGGCATTCAAAACTGTTAGAAACTGGATCTTAAACCAAGAGAAAAGCCATTTGAATTTTTTCTAATACGGTAACTAAATTTCCATGTCTTGATCAAATTGTTAGGGAATTTTTTTTCTAGCTTTATTAAATTTTCAGTATATGCTTTTAGAAGGCTTTATTCTACAATATAAATACATTTTGCTGTTTTATGGGCCTAAATATTGTATAGCAGAAGCCAATGAAGCCATGAAAATGTCAACATCCGGAACGCAGTTTGGCTTTGATGAGTGGTGGAGCACTACTGTGTATTCTTATTATTTCCATTCTTTTACCTTCCCACAAGAGATACAATAGTTGTCTTAAAAACCATAAGACGCCTTCATTGTTATGGAAAGAAAATCCACAAAAAAATATCTGGTTTAATAATTTATTCACTGTAAATATTTTATATAGAAGACATATTGTATTTATGAGGGGTTGCCCACAGCTAGAAATCCCCTTTTCCCTGTATGTCCTGACCCCTGGGTACATCTATAAATGTATCTACTAGGAACATCATACTTCAAAAATAACCTGAACTCCCTTGCTTGGACAAGTGACAAGAGTATTGAACAGAACAAGTACAAATAGAGGTGGGAAATCTGTGTCTCAACTATTATTCACTGGTGAATAAAAAGTAATGTTAATTTAGAATACCATATATACTCGAGTATAAGCCGACCCGAGTATAAGCCGAGGCCCCTAATTTTTACCACAAAATACTGGGAAAACCTATTGACTCGAGTATAAGCCGAGGGTGGGAAATGCATTGGTCACAGCCTCCCCAGTATATAGCCAGCCAGCCCCTGCCACAGTGTATATACCCAGCCAGCCCCTGCCCCAGTGTATATAGCCAGCCCCTGCCCCAGTGTATATAGCCTGCCAGACCCTGCCCCAGTGTATATAGCCTGCCAGACCCTGCCCCAGTGTATATAGCCTGCCAGACCCTGCCCCAGTGTATATAGCCTGCTGCCGCTGCCGGACAGATCGCACAGAAGATAAACAGGGGTCGCCGTAAAGGTGAGTTTAGATATATTTATTTTTTTGACTCGAGTATAAGCCGAGTTTGGGTTTTTTAGCACAATTTTTGTGCTGAAAAACTAGGCTTATACTCGAGTATATAAGGTAGTTAAAAATCTTAATTAACCACAGGGTTGTCAGATATGTCTGCAAACAGGTTACAACTACAGTGAGTACAAAACAGGATTGTTGAGTTTAACCTCCTTTTCTTTTCCTACTTACTTTAATCCATGTCTGATAAAAGTTTTTTTGACCGAAACGTCACCTATTGACTATAGGATTGTCACCATAAATCAAATATCACACGAGAGTGATGGATTCTTGAATATGGGACTCTACACTAGCACCTAAACTAAGAATTGTTATATATTTGCATGTTTAGTGTCGTCAAAGCTGACAAGTAAGGCGCCAATTGTAGGTGGTGACAATGTAAAAAGACTTTTGGGTGGTTAGTCACCTAGATTAATTAGAAAAAAAATTAGTTAAAGTTTAAAAGTTTAAACATTGGGGGTCATTTACTAAGGGCCCGATGCGCATTTCACCAACGTTTCACCCGAATATTTCCGATATGCGCCAATTTCCCCTGAATTGCCCCGGGATTTTGGCGCACACGATCGGATTGTGGAGCTTGCACTTACCTTCACCAGGAATAGGCCGGTGTACTTGAGTGCATTTCAGCGGACTTCAGCGCAGCAGCGCCACCTGGTGGACGTCGGAGGAACTACCTTAGTGGATCACAGCCGGACCCGAATCCACCACAGAGAACGCGCCGCTGGATCGCGAATGGCCCGGGTAAGTAAATCTGCCCCATTGTGTTGTTGTTGGTCTATGTAACCTTCTGTAATATGTCTAAAGACACAGAAAGGGCTCATTCATATTGCTGTGTACTCACCTAGACCGGATCTCAGGCGAGCACAGAGCAAGAGGAGAGGGGAGGGGTCAGTGCTCTTCACCATACCTCTATCCATAGTTAGACAAGTGGCTATGCCGCAGATCTGCCAAGTCATTGGACAAGTCATATACTTTGCTGCATGGCCACACAACCGGTCACTGTGGGTTCACCATGCCATGATTGGGAGCTATAGAGGTTTATGGGAGCTGTAATCTGGTCACAAATCATGTAACCAGATCACAAACTGAATTCCATTCAGTAAATAGTATGAGCACCTGCTCACTTTCATCAGGCTTTCAGGTCAATGATCTCCCACACCCCCATAGAAATGAATGGAGCGCGGATTGAGGGAGTGTTGGGGACTTGGGGAGCAGATGAAGACCTCCATTGCAATGATCTCAGGGGGCAACTATTAAGCTACAGCAATCAAACACTTTTCCTCCTTCATGTAAATAGACGAAGGAGGGAAAATCTTTTTTAATAAAATGATATTTCTTTTACTACAGTAAAAAAGCAACAGAGTAATGATAAAATATACATATAGGATAATCTGCAATTCTATGTTTTGCTACAAGATCCTCTCTAATACCCACCACTTTATATTCCTGGCTTGATCTGTCGAATTTCTACATGTGAATTTTACTAATTTAGCACGGGGCATAGAAGAAGCTTGAACTGCAGATATGAAAGACGTGGTATTTATTCAGTACAAGCCTCTTATTAATAGTAATAACTGCGAATAAATATTTGATGCACCTTTCATATCGCAAGGCATGCACAGTCCTCCGAGAAGGATACATTTAACCCCCACTGCTACTTCTGTTGCTACTTTGTGTAATATACATTTTCCACTCATTAAAATGGTTCAATAGATTATCAGTGAATTATGTTAATTATAAGGATTGTGTCATAGCTGGGACCCACTGGGCGATATTAGGGTGGGCCTGTCCAAGTCTGTTCAAATATTCTACAAGTTATATAATTGTGTTCACATTTCCATTGGGCATGCAACTTATTTTGTTCTGTTGTAGGAAGAGAAAAGCTGAAATCCCATTGGAGATGTATATGTATGATAGACGGAAACAAAAAGAATTTTGCCAGGCAAAAAATTCTTGACTCTTAATGGAGACTGATTGGAGGTCCTAACAGACATACACAGCCGTACTAGCATGTAGGAAAATACAGTAGAAGAGAAAATCTATGCTTTGGTTTAGAATCTGCCATTTTACAGAAACCGAACCGAATCAAACCCAAAACTTTTCTGCTTTTCTTTGGACAAATCCAAATTTTGTCTAGCAACAGCTGTGATCGAAGACAGTGATAGATCTACAATTGGTGGTAAGTCTCTTGAAGAGGTTTAAGGAAACTGCAATAAGTTTCCAAGGATGGGAAGAGAAAATCATTGCCTTTTGTGCAACGTTAAAGAAAGCAACTGGCTGACTCAATGGCTGACTTTCCGAAAGCCTTGTCTTATGGGCTTTAACAAAGCCAATTAGCCTCTTCCAGAAGAAAAAGACAATTAGTGTAAAGGCAATTATTAAACAGTAGAAGTAATATGGTATATGGCTTGCCAATTTACTTTGATTAAAAGGATAGTCCACACTTTGTAATGGAAAGTGGAACCATTGTGACACACAACTGGTTTCACTTGTGGCTACTCTTTAGCGCCTTAACAATGGCTGACTTTAAAGAAGGTTTATGTTATGACTTCAGTCAATAACCAAGCCCATAAGTCTCTTCCAGAAGGAAATGAGGTAAAAGAGGTAGTGATACTCCAACATTTGTTCACACTGAACGATATCTGTTAACATATTTGAATGTAAAGTGAATGTGGAACCATTTTTATGCAAAAATGTTTTGACTTTGGGCTACTCCATAGCGAATAGTCTAAGTGTTCTCCTGTTTTTGCATGGGATTAGATATCTACCTATTAAAGTAGATCTGATGGTAGGTTACTATTTACATACTAAAGCCTAATTTATCTTTAGCTAATAATAGTACAATATTTTCACTAAACTATAGTTTATCTAGCTATGTACTAATTTCTGGCAGAGACTGCTGGGATTGGGAGTAGCCTCTCTGGGTAGTGGGAGCACCTGCCTACCTGCTTTCCCTGCCTACCTTCTCAGGCGCTGATTCTTCGCCCTAATATCTATGTAGAGATTTGAGTCTATGCAGAGAACACCCAAATAGCAGCCGAGAAAACTGAATCAGGAAGGACGAGTAAGTAGGCAAGGACAGCAGAGACTACTGGGGCATTGAGTAGCCTTTGCTCCTGCTGCCTGGAGAAGCTACTCAATACCCCAGTAGACTCTGCCAGAAATTAGCATATTAGTTAGATAAACTGTAGATGTAGTGTAGATAGTATTCTAGCATTAGCTAAAGATAGATTAGGCTTTACAATGTAAGTGGCAGCTTACCATCAGACCTACCTTAATAGGTTGATTTCTGATAGTAGGTTTCCTTTAACCCCAAATGGCCTAAATAAGATCACCAGGGTGAAGGATAAAATCAGAACTGACAGATGACTATTCAAGACAAAAGAAGACTTAGACATCAAGATTTGTTAAGCCAAGTCCCTGAAGGAGAGTGGCGGCTTTATATAGCACACAGGTGCTAGAGAATGGATGAGGAAGAAAGTGAGGTTTCATGATACTTACATGCTCAACACACCAAAATACAAAGACTTAAGCGCATATGGTAAAGAGAACTAAGGGTGGATAGAATGCCAGGAAAGCAGATATTTTAGGTGTATGCTTAAAATATTCAACACAAAGAGTGAATTTACCATTGATTTTTTGGAACAAAATAAGATACAAATGGGGGTTTGACACTTTCTTGGCGAGAGAGTTGATTTTGTGGGGCCAATGTTTGGTCAAGTTATCGTATCTAACCCCAGTTTTCAACAAGAAAACGAAGAAGATAGATGTCAGGACTACCAAAGTTATGTACTTCTTATGATAAGACATGGATATTGTCATAACCGATGAATATCCTCTTCTGGCACATAACATTGGTCTTGATAAATGCCCTCCAATGAGTTTCCTGTGAAATCCTATTTAGGAACAGATTAAGATCATTTTACAATTCTATCTACAATGATCCCTTAAATTGTTAAGATTTATTTATTGTTAAGTCGCTACAACAATGAATAAAATACCCTCTGTGATCATGTCCCATGGTGCCCAAGGCTTTGTACAAGCGCCAAGTGAGTCATCCTGTTAGTAAGTTTCACAACCACAAACAAGTCGGTCTTTATGTTGGAAATTTACCAGCTGGCAGTGAGTTTCAGAAACAAAAGTAAGGATCAATTAAGTTGGGATTATATTTGACTATATTTCAACATATTGAATCATCCTATCTATTGATATTTTGCCTATGTTTAGATTTTTTGTCTTTGTTTTTAAAGGACATCTACCACCAGGTTGAAGGATTGTTCACCAAGCACACTGACATACTGGTGTGCCCCCAGCCGGATCTGCTCTTCTTTAAGATTCCTATGCCCTTGTTTTTGAGGCAAAAAAAAAAAACTTTAAAATTGAGTCTGAGGGGCTCCAGGCTCCATTAACACCTACGAAGCCCAGAGCCCCTCAGGCTCATTTGGATAATTTTAAAAGCCTTATTATTGTAAAAAACAGGGAATAAGAATCTAAAAGAAGAGCAGATCTTGCCAGAGGCGGAACACTCCAGTATGTCAGTGTGCTTGGTTTACAATCATTGATCCTGGTGGTTGATGTCCTTTAATGTCTTTTCAACTGTTTTTGGTTTCTTGGTTTCCTCATTTTATCCATTTCCTTTCTTATAGTGAACTTATCTCACAATTCCAGTTACTGTATGTGCTTCGTTACGATATCAGAACTATTTCCAGAAACAGAAATTGTTGCCCCTCAGTACATAAATAAATAACTACAATGATGAGACTATTATGTCATATTATGTCATATTAATGTCATCCTTCCTTGGAAACATGAAATTTAAATTTTTTACCAGTTTGAGGCTAACATTGATTTGCACTATCATTCGATTTACACCACCTTTTACACCACACGTTTATTAATCCCTAAACAACCTTATTCATACCTTCCCGATTTTTGGTGAGAAAGACACCAATCAGGGCATCCATGATATAAAAAATTTCAAGGGAATAAAATGGCTGGTTAGATTGCAGAGGTCTCACCCAGATCACATATCTCCCTAAATTTCTGGAGATATTGGGATGAGAAATATCGAAATATATTGATAACCAGGTCACAAAATAGAGCAATAGAGTAAGAAACTGAGGATGTATCATCTATCTTATGATTATCTAAGTTTCATATGCTTCTGGAAACACTAATGTCTAAAATAGCCCATAACAGTAATAATCACCCCGATGAGAGCCAGAAATAGGGTCCACAGCAAGGCACTTGGCTTTCTGATTAGTCATATTTGTGGGTTTGCTATTATATAACCTTATAGATTGTTTTCAGCCATGTTTCATCTGTATCCATATTACTCAAAATTGAAATGACTGCCTTTCAGTTCCTAGACCATCGTGTTATATGTAGCAGCTAGATAGATGCAGACGCCCAATATTGTTGAAGGGAAAAGTTGACAAATGGGTTTCCTTATCTTGACGACTCTTTAGTAACAATGAAGTTGACTTGTCTCCAGCTTCACTTGTCCGGTAGTAGATGACTTGTATTTTAATGAATGGGTAATGTGTGAAGACCACTAGATGTAGCACAACTCTTTTTTAGGTGCATTATTTTCTTGGGGCAGGTGACGTCTATATTTAAAGGGGTATTCCCATCAGGGCATTTACATTTAATGTAATTCATTTGCCATATGTAAACATTTCTTCAATTGGATGTTAATAAAAAAAATGTTCCTGTGTGAAGATAATTTCCTATAAATGTTGCCATGTTGTCCCTTAGGAACCAGATAGCTTCCTCGGATACGACCACGTCACACTCTGGCAGCGGTGGCCAGACATGTGCTATAGAGTCCTGCCGGACCACCAGGATTCAGTGATCATTACCACAGGACGGCTGTAGGACCTGCAGTAACTTCCGGACATTTTATATACAAAAAATTTTTGTTTCTTTGCGCAATCTCTCCAGTAGAGGTGGTCGTATCCGAGGAGTCAGTCTTGTTTCTAAGGAACAACATGACTACATTTATGAGAAATTATCTTCACACAGGAACATTTTTTTTAATAACATCCAATTGAAGAAATGTTTATATATGACAGATTAATGAAACTGAATGTGAGTGTCCAGACGAGAATACCGCTTTAAGGAAAGAGGACACATGGTGGCATGTTCTTTTGATTTAATAATGATGTAATAACAGTTCCCAGGTCACCCAACATGTAAAACCAGCCATGTACAGGGCACTTTAGAAACATAAACTTATCTTACCTTTTTTTCCAACAATCTGTCAGTTTTTACTCAAATGAGCTTCACAGTGCACTAGCGGATACTAAGTGCACCAGCAGATATGGCTCTACTTCTTGTCCACTGAGAAACTAATTTGCATGAAGTAATTTTACTAATTAAAATTATGGAAAGCACAGCATATATGTCTGGAAAAATGATGAAATACCTTACACAATATTGGGTGTTAATGATGACCCTTTGCTAATTCTGGATATATCAAGAGTCTCCTGACTGTCATCTCTATGTCAGTTTCTGGATAACACAGAATTGCTTTATAACCTGTGCCATAAACTGGAACAGGCAACAGCTAAGTGACTTGTGCTGGGCATCCCCAGCCCACATCGGGCCACTCCGTGGTTGGGCATGGACCATTACAGGCCCCATTTCAATTGGCATTGAGGTGTCATAAAGGGGGAAATAGTCACAATTCTGGGTAGTGTGCCAGGAATTGCAACTTTATGAAGGCTTTTTACATCAGTAGAAGCTTTGATAAATCCTTGAGCAATGTTTTTACTTTGAAAAGAGATAAAGGAGGATAGAGAAATAATTGTGACTTCAAGATGCATATAAAGGTTCCATCTCAAATAAGTCTTTGCCTGACAGTATCTCCTGGTCCTCAGCTCAAAGAGCTGCTGTCCAATCCAAATATCTCTAGTTATAGCCATTTTTTTAAAGCTAAGAATTTTATCTTAGAAATTGCAGCAGAATCATTGTTCTGAGTGCCATGGAGCTATAGAGGATAGAATAATCGCCCTCCAATCTTTCACCCATCTCATCTCTTTTCAGGCTCACTTTCATATACATTTCGAGTAAATTTTGTAGGTAAATGTATGATTTTTAATAAAGAAAAGCTAAAGCTAAAATAATGATATTTAATACCTTATGTAATGTTGTTGTTAGCTTAGCGATGAAAATGAGGCTGACAGATTTGCTTTAATCCTAAAATTGGCCAATTGTATATCTGGATCTAACGAAAAAATCAAAACACAATAACTTAAGGGGAGAAGTTTAGCTCCTTTATAGATTTGACATGTCTAGAAATATTTAGGTATTATTTCTCTGGTTCCTGTCAGGTGTAATGTCTAAATCCATTCTTTTTGTCATCTCTAAATGCTCGGAGGGGTCATCCTGTGGAAGTGTTTGACCAATTTCCTTTCAATGTGTCAAAACAATGAGAAATGGCTTTTCACACCAAACTCTGTAATATGACACAAATTGTTAAGTTTTCACCTAAGTCCTTTTTTTAAAAAAAAATGACTCTTGATGTCAGATTTTTGCATGTTTATTTCACAAGGGAGACTCTTAATTAAAGAAGCTCAAACTCTGAAGCGGGTGACATTTTCCAATTTGCATGAACCTGTCGTATTTTGAAGATTACAAAGTTTTAGTGTGACAGAACTATCCTGTAAACTTTACACGGGAATAAAAACTATCACATTTTATTATTTTTGGACGCTCATTATATTCAGGATTTGTTCTTACTGCAGTCATAGACATAATATTCAGGTTTGGAGAAAATCATGCAAAATAAAATATAATGGAAGTTGTATAAACTCGACGGAATCTTTGCCAATTGGGTTCTTTGGTTGCTGGTCCTAATTGTGCAATGGATCTAGTTACAGTATGTGGAAAAATATATCAATAGGCAGTCCTCGGTTTATGTACAAGACAGGGTCTGTAGGTTTGTTCTTATGTTGTATGTAAGAGACAGGGTCTGTAGGTTTGTTCCCATGTTTGTATGTAAGTTGGAATTGTATATATTATTATTGAAACTCCAACCAAAATTTTTTGGTCTCTGTGACAATTGGATTTTAAAAATGTTGGGTTATCATAAGAACCAGGATTAACAATAGATGTTGACGATATCTCGTTTCCTTCTTTATTTGTTCTTTGACCTCCAATAGAGTGATTATCATTTATTTCAACTTTATTATGTTATTAACTGGAAATCAGTTACAAAAGCACAAGCAAATCTATGTGTTTTGATTATGTTGCCTTTGTTGCTGACATTTTGATCCTCTTAGTCTTAAAGGACAAAAAAGTTTCTCTGCCTTTAGAATTTGCTGGGAGTTCTTTGAGTACTGTACTACTGAAAAATAATGATCATTATTAGACAACATTACACATTATTAGGCTACATTCACACAAACATGTGCCCGCCGTACCGTAGCATGGCGGGCACACGTCGGCTTCTGGTAGAAGAGGCTGCTCACCCCAACCCTCTCCATGGCTATGGAACGGTTCAGTGCCGAACGTGTGCTGCACCGTACCGCTCCCGTATGGCACAGTGCACCAATTGCCATCTATGGCGGACATATATATGCCTTATATACGTCGGCCATATACGCCCCCATAAGGCCGTGTGATTGTAGCCTTAGTCTGATAAAAATTGTCAATAATTATTTCCTCCATTAATTCAGGGAGGTATTGGAGAATGCATTAAAGAGAACCTGCCAGCAGATATTGACCTAATGATAACACTACTAGGTTGTTTACAAGTAGATTAACACCTTCCATATTTCTTTCATGGCAGAGCCTGAAGGAGATATGATCAGTAGCCTTGGTTGTCCCAGAATGTCCCCCCTCTGCTGTGATTGACAACTCCACGATCAAGAACATCAGTAAAGCGGTTGTCCAAAAGTCTGGTGCACAATGTCAAACACAGCAGCAGGTGCTTTCCTAAATCATGAAGAACTTGACTTCAGCATTGAGCTCTCCACCTCACTGACTTTATGGAAACCATTTACATTTCAATTCAAAGTTGATTTTCTGGATGATGCCAACACTTTTGGCCATGGATGAAACATGATCTACAGTAAAAGCTGTGAATATGGTTGACAACATACTGCTAGTGGTTTTTTAGGTTGGTTTGTGCTCACAGGTTCCCCCTGAATAAGAAAATAGTTTTTCCATCTTGTGATTCTGTCCCTTTAAGATAGGTCATACAGTGCATAGTATTTACCTTTTTTGTTTTCCAACTACGGAATAGATTAAGCTGAGATTTTTAATCTGCCATATAAAATTATTGTTATTATTATTTTTTCTCTTGGCTATAATTTAACCAACTTATGTCCCAATGCTTGACATAACCATCACTCAGTGGAAGGATGGAGGTTAAGTATAAGTTGTTGTACTTTTACACCACCTGGGTTTTAATCCTGAATAGACCCTCCGGAACAAAGCTTTGTGCATCCAAACTGCATGTATTTTTGTCAAAAAGTAATTTTGGTTATAACACATGCAGTTTTGGCGGCATCTGGAATACATAAAAGGTGATCTTTATATTTGACGAAGAAAAGGAAGGGGGGCTCTAGCAGGTAGGATAAAATCACAAAAAATTTTAAAAAGTTTCGAATGGAGTCCTTAGTCGTTACCACCGTTCCTTTTCTTCGTCAGATTTCTCACCTGAAGCAACTCAGTGTTTCAAGCTCCGTGTAAGGTCTCTCATTTCTCCGCTCTTCGTCATCATTCATACTTGGTAAGCTGTATCCGTTTTTTTTTTTTTCATATGATCTTTATATTTATCATGGCAGTTAAATCAGATTTTTGCCAAACAAATGTCTCACAATTGTTTCAATTGCCAATGTGCGCAAAAATGTATGACTTTTTTACAAGATTTTCCAACCTACTTTACTTTTCACTTTAGCATGAACTACGCCAGTTTTTTTTAAGTAATTTCAGATGTGGTATATACATTTTTAAAGTGCAAATTTAGGGACAAATTCCCTCCATTCCCATGCTAGTGCAGTAAACGCTTAGGAATTAGTTGCACAAAAATCCAATGCAATGATTAACATTGCATATGCCACATCTATCAACTTGTCTGAGCCGTTCAACAGTTTTCAGACATTCTTGTCCTATCATACGGGAGGATGGTTACGTAAAAACCCCGGCCACCGTGTTTACTCTAGAAAACCAGTTGAGACTATAGCTGATATACTCACCCGGTCTGACTTGGTCTACCTGGAGGAGATTGCTTCCAGATTTAGACTGCAGCAAAGGGTGCATAAGCGGTTGGAATATTAACACTGGCATTTAAAAAGCCAGTCTTAATAAATCCTCCACTATGTTAAATCTTATATGCAAAAAGTTCCTTCGACGGCCTAAAAAATTTGCACAAGAAATCTGCTTATTGTTAGTACCCCCATCACCGCATGCATCCTCTATATAGATAGAGGCTGTTTAAACCCCTTTTTCTACAATATTAATGTATAATTGCTCTAACTTGGAGTCATTCTCTTCACCCCCCAACCCCCACTACTCCACATAGAAGACAATAAGAAAATTGTTGCAATCTTAAATGTTGTAAATGAATTGTTATCACATTGCAACCCTCCGAATAAGCAGCAATATTCTCCGCCGGTATGTCCTCAGCAGCCCACTGTCATTCATGTTTATGTTCTCTCCGTTCTGGTACTGTACAAGTAACGCTTCTCCACACTGTGTCTTTATTTCCCAAATCCACAAATCGTTCCCAGACTTGCAGCTCTTGGTTATAATGTTGTTACTGTGTGTTCCTGATCAGAATGCAAAGTAAGCCCAGATCCATAAGACTTTTTTTTTTCTCCCTCTTCTGGGACTTGCGCCAAATCGGTGTCATCCTTTAAGTTTTGAAATGGCAGATGCAGTTTAAGTTGATCATCGGCAATTAAAGGAAACAAAGAATTCCTTTCACGAGAACTTTTTACAGTGGAATTCGGTCAGTTCTTTGAATTTTCTCGATTGTGAAATAACAGCAATTTTCTGGCAAACCAAATTGTCAGATGTTCTACAGGTTGTGTGGTGTTTTGTCTTTTTTGGAGTCAAAAAAGGACAAAACAACATATCAAAAAGGAAATGATTGAACTTTTTCCTTACCGTTTGGTTTAAGGGAGTGTTCCAGCTCCCAAATCACTCTATAGCTCAAAACAGCATCACATTGGGCACTTTGTAGGCTTTTTATTAAAAAAAAACCTTCCTTGTGACTTGTGTTTTTGGAGAGAATTCCATTTTATGGTTTATGCAAATTAGCTTCTCAGTGCAATGTGGAGGGGCCATATCTACTGCTGCTGCTTTATTATTTATGCTATACTGAGAACCATCAAACACCACCCCTTTATGCAATGATTGACATATATAAGACCTACCCCAGCCCTTGTAGACATGAAGGCCAATTTGCATAAGGCAGTAAATAAAGCAGTCATGTCTTGAAAGCTGAGGAAGGCCTCTAGACAATATGCCTTATACTAATAAAGCCTCTATTTAAAGGGAATCTTCAACAACCTGTTAACAAATCTTTACCCCATTCTATCCTTATTAGCTTCTTCCTTAAATTCTTAATTACCCATCTATTATGAAGGGTAGCAATTTTGCCTTGCAGCGCTGGAGTCCTGGGTGCAAGTCCCACTCGGGTCAACATCTGCAAAGAGTTCTCTCCGTGTTTGCGTGGGTTTCCTCCGAGTCCTCCAGTTTCCTCTCACACTTCAAAACATACTGGTAGGATGATTAGATTGTGAGCCCCATTGGGGACAGGGACCTATTTGGCAAACTCTGTGCAGCGCTGCGTAATCTGTAGGCGCCATATAAATAAAGAATTACCGTATATACTCGAGTATAAGCCGACCCAAGTATAAGCCGAGGCCCCTAATTTTACCACAAAAACCTGGTAAAACCTATATATTTTTACTCGAGTATAAGCCGAGTTTGGGGTTTCAGCACATTTTTTTGTGCTAAAAAACTAGGCTTATACTCGAGTATATAGGGTATTATTATTGTGACTATTAGCCAATAAAGCATGGACAATTATTTTCAGAAATTTGCATGGTTGGAATTTTACAATACAGTAGTTTTTATAATATTTAATATGCAACTGTTTATGTTTTTCTTAGACTATCATGTTGGATTTTGATCTTTTTGATTATTTTTCCTTAAAATACAAGTCATGTCTGTATTATATTTTCCTTTGTGCACCTTGGAAGGTGCTAAGAGAATGCCTGAGGCGACACTTCAAGCATACAGAACTAAGGTGCAGGAGGAGCAGTGGGGGGAGAGCGAGTTACAAGCTGTGAAGACAGAATGAGGATGAAATTATAGCAGTAAAGGAAGAAACATTATCTGAATTTAACTAAAAGATGGTCGTGTCCCAATGACATTGGGCTAGAATTTTAGAACTTCCGATGGAATATTAAAGATGTCAGATTATAGGTCTCTATTCTAAAAGAGAATTTATATGAGGAAAATGTCTGATTTATTGATGATAAATCGACTGATAAGGTCATAGAAAAGGCAGGATACATTCCATATTGACATATTGGTGGTGGGGAACATTGATGAAAAAAGTATTGATAAATTATCATGTTTGAAGAAAAACGCAGTGTAAAGGAATAATGGAGAATATGTTTATTTACCCATCTTAAGAAGGCAAAATTTTAGGTGCACAATGAGAAAAGTTGCAACATGCATGTTTCCATTAATTCTGCTGCATTACTTGAAGAATCTAGATAGACAGATACAGGCAGTCCCCGGTTTACATACAAAATAGGTTCTGTAGGCTTGTACTTAAGTCAATTTGTAAGTCGGAGCAGGTATATTTTATAATTTTAGCTCCAGGCAATTTTTTGTTGTCCCAGTGACAATTGGATTTTCAGCATTTTATGCTGTCATGGGACCAAGGATTATCAATTAAACTTCATAACAGACACCTTATAGCTGATCTTTGCAGCCTGGGACTAAAGTAACATCCAGGGAGCTTCACCAGAGGTCACAGTGGGTAGAAAAAATTCTGTTCTATTACTAGGGGTCATTTGTAAGTTGGTTGTCTTTGAGTCGGGGACCACCTGTAGTTAGGAAAAAGAGAAAAAAATGTGTCCACTCTGGGGATCCTGCTGGGATTCATTGACAATAAATTTTCCTATGTAAAGAGGTCGATGTGAGTGTATTATTACTTCTATAGGACTGGCAGAACTAGACATTCTTAGTTGACTTATATATAAACAAAGTGGTGCACAATCACTGCTCTGTTTGCATAAGAAAATGGTTGCAAATTCCTTGGTTGCAAATTCCTGTCTCCATGATCTCTAGGAGTGCTAAGAGACCTCCAGTGAACACACATTTATTTCCTTTCCTATTCCCTATCCTATGCACTGTAAATATTGGGAAAACCACTTTATGGGAACACTGGACCTATACAAAAGCTGTGAACTTTGGAGACCTTGATGGATCCTGGTGCCAGTACTTCATCTGTGTAGAAGATGAAGTGACAACCTGAGGTCTTAGGCCATTGGTTGGGCGAAATGTATCTCATGTGCCATGCCATTGCTGGCTGAGCCATCAGTGTCGAAGACTTTAAGACCGCAGTAATGTTGAAACGGGGAGCCAGAACAGGACGAGTTTTCTTTCTTTTTTTTTGGTCCTTACTGTCTCAACCCCAATAGGTTTTTACTGAATTTTAGTGGAACAGGTTTATCAATGAGTTTACAAAAAAATCTGTCACACTTTGCACTATAAAGTCTAAAACATGTTGCAGCACAGTTTAAAAAAAAATCTTTGAATTTTTTTTGACATTTTTGCAATGCTTGTGGCTTTGGTTAACCCCTTAATGACGTGTGATGTATTTCTATGCCACATGTCGGCTGCCGGTGTTTTGAGAGGGATCACGGGCTGAGCCCTCTCCACACACTGTGAGTGTTTGATGCAGCAAACACCCACTGGTAACATCTGCAATCGGTGGTTAACCCTTCGATCATAGCTGGCAAATGCTGATGGCATTAAAAACCCAATGGCCTGTGTGCGCGGCCATATTGGCTTAGATCATCGCTTTCTGTGACACTATTAGGGATCGGTTATCTGTTATCGTGATAGCACAGGTCATACACAGCTCTGAGGCTGTCTTATTTTACGGTATCTATTACAATTTACAATTTGCACATTGTAATAGATTGTAATTGGGGAAAATCACCATATACTGCCATACTGTAGTATGGCAATATATGGTAGGGTGAATCAGACAACCTAGGGTTAAAGTACCCTAGGAGGTTCTATAAATTTTTTTTAATTATATAAAAAAACATAAAAATTAAAATCATCCCCCTTTTCCTAGAACTGATATAAATATAAATAAACAGTAAAAATCATAAACATGTTTGGCATCGCACACATCCCAAAATGTCTGATCTATCAAAATATAATAACGGTTATTCCCAGTATTTAAACCCATAAGGGAAATTAGCACTGGAATTCGAAAAAAAAACCTACTCTTTCAAAAGGCTGTGAGTCCTCAAAATGGTAGCATTGTAAACATCATCAAGAGTCGCATCAAATAACCTGGTCATTCTGGGGTTAAAGAACAAATTATTTGCATTCGTCTTCTGAATCTCCCCTTAAAATAAAAACTGTAAACATTATTTATCTACAACTTTTGAATTCAATTCACAACTTCCATTTTCCATGGAAACCGATAAGAGTCTAGCGCAGTGTTGCATCTGTATATTTACCCATCATTATCCTTAACTTGTGTTTATAAAACTTTTGCTGTCTTTTGGATTACGAAAACAAGCAGGAATTTGCGAAAAGGTAGCAGCAGGCGGAAACCGCGAGACATATACTTATAAATCAGGCAAGGAATAAAAGGAGCCCTGACTAAGCCAGCTTTTTCACAAACACCGTAGGAATCCTAACAGCAGATTAAACTTCATGGCTTCAGTAACACTTTTTTATAAAAAAAAAAAATGGAAAAGTAAAAGAAACTTTTTGAAAGTGCAGACTGGTGAACTACGTCCTGCTTTCCTACTAGGGGCAAACGTTTGAACATTCACCATGGAAGTGCAGAGAAACTGTGGCGTATTGATGATCAAAGTTTCGATAGCGAGCGAGTTATTACCGTGAGACCATTAAGAGACAGGAGGAGTGAGTGCAACTCCCTGCACTCACATAATGGGATCGGGGATACCAGGAGAAAAGATTTGCTTTGCAGAACACATTAAGTTAGTCGTTTCTTTTTGAGTATTTGAGTTATTCAACATTGTAGATTCATGTCTTTTCATGTGACATTCTTGTAAAATATTTTCCACTCTAAAAAAATTGATGATCCATACCAAGAATAGGTTCTTAATATTGAGATGGTGTTTTCCATCACCCAACACCATAGATCAGCGTTTCCGAGAGGCTATTAACCAGAGGATGGGAAAGGAAGTAGGTAGTGCCATTAAGATCCAATGTGGGTGCAGGCTCAAAGGGGTCCGACTCAATAGCCCCAAAAGACTCAATAAATCAAGCAGGCGAGCAGCACTCCATGTCGTTGAATGATTTATTCAAAAGTGGAAAATGCAACGTTTCAGCTAACTCTATGTAGCCATTCTCAAGCAGCGCATACATGGAGGAGCTTGCATAATCTAATAACATAATAATAAGATATTTGTATGGTTGAAATCTCATGTGTTATGGGTGGGATGGTATTGACTATTTAGTTCAAAGATATATGGAGGGGACAGGTTGTGGACCACTTTGCAAGTCATGGTTAGTATTTTAAACTGAATTTGGTGTTACTGGCAGAGAGGAGAGACAGGGGTGATATGATGGGACAGATGGATAAGCTGGGTAGAAGAGTTTCTTTAAAGAGAAACCTGCCAGATAAACTAACCCACACTAAACATATCTTTGAAAGCTGTTAGCAGTACAACTATCCCTATATTGTTCCTTCCCATGCCTTTAAAGTTCCACACTCCATTTATAAAGCTGACATAGGCATTATGTGGGAATAATTGTACTGCTGTATAATAGAAGCTTTCAAGGATATGTTTAGTTAGCATGGGTCAGTTTATCTTTCTATTCTATACACACCTGAGGGAATAGGTGTTGATCATTTTAGGCATCAGATTTTCCTGTATGATGGACAGGTTCTACACTTTCAAACAGTTATAAGGAAGCTACCAAGCAAAGCGTCTGTGACTGGTTTAGACTCCTAGCTTGCAGAGATGGTTTGTTTGTAAATGTTTATGTGAAACAATGCTGAGGCATCCTGGGATTGATTGCAAAGCAGTGGGGAAGAGAATGCAAGGGCAATCTAAAAATCATAAACTCGTCTTTTTTAAGCAGAGAAGAGACTATACTGCAAAAAGTAAGGGGAAGTAAGAAAGTTGTGTTTCCTCTAGGTGTCATCTTTAAATGATCCTTTTTTAACAAATCACTGTCCTCAAAAATCTTGTTCATTTCTTTATTAGATGTTAATTATATAGTATAATACAATAAATGTCTTAAAAAGGGTTCTCCTACAATTTGACAGTAATTTCTTGGGATCCACTTCATAATGATACCAAGAACTGAGGTCTCTTAGGATACCACAGGAATAAGCAGTAGTTTATATATGACCACCACAATAATTGCTTCTAATGGACTGCCATAATGGTGAAATCCAACGGTATAAAAATTGTGATGTACAACACAGCACTATACACATGGGGTGCCCAGGGAGTCCCTTATCGCCTATCTTTCCCACTACATCAGTGGTGGGGAGCCTTTTAGAGTAAACAAACTATAACCAACATCCAGGGGAACAACCGTCCCTCCACGGACCCTTGAAATGGAGGAAATACTGGGCCCAGAGCATGAGCTCTAATGATAATCCTGCTCTGTCCACAACTGCTCACTCCTCCTGCAGTCCCAGGAAGTTTCGCTTTAAAATAGCCCTGAGCTTGGCTGCCTCAGACTTCATAAGTCCTATCTAGTGAACTCTGTGATCGGTGGCCATAGAGAGGTCTTTGAGTACCACCTCTGGCACTTGTGCCATAGGTTCGCCATCATTGCCCTACGTGGTGGTCTATTTTGGTCCAATCCTTAGACATGGTAGTCATTTTCTGTGATTTTTTTATTGATGTGTTATGCATCGTTCACTTTACTTTAGTCTATTACGATACAGAGCCCTTGCTATAAATTATGCCTGGAACTTTTATCATTGAGAGGGATGAAAATGCCCCTTTGCCCCATATGAATAGCCCAGCACTACATCGGTTGATGGTTTTTGGTCCCCTGTTAAAGATTTTGCACTGCAGCATAGCCCAGGAGCTTTGAGCTACCCCTCTGCAATTATGGTTTTATAGCCCATGGCGGTATTCTGGACTGACAATTAGTAAAGCGCTGTTATAGTATTCGGTAAATTATTTATTTGCAGGCAGTTTCAGAGATTAGTTGCGGCTTCTGACGGTAATGTGCATAATGTATATATCATGTCATGAATGACATGCAGCATACCCCGTCACTATGCTACCGGCAATCACACTCATGAAATCATCTACTCATAAATATTTATCTTTAATTCATCATTTCTAGATTAGAAAATCTATTGGAAGCTGTGATAAATACGCTCTCTGTTGTGGCTTTCATCAAATATTTATGACTCATAAATAAGGAAATTAAGATTAGCACATTATGTAAAATGCAATGCACCAAATGTTTTCGAGCTTTTCTAATGGTTAGAAATCATCAACGAAGTGATATGAATATCACTCTGTAAAACAAATTATACTAAACTTGTTAAAAACGAGAAAGTCAACCCATATTCTTAAGAAACACAATTGTTTATCCCTACACCACCTTAAACTCCATCCAGATTTTGGTCATTCTTATTCATTACTCATTATTTTTCCTCTGGTTTCCTGCAATCCCATGATGCTTCAAAATAGAATCGTATGACCAGATAGAGACATAATCACACCATTCTCCCAAAAGTTAGAACATCATTAAAAGACCAAATGGGAAGGAACCACATCAGTTCCACATGGTTTTTGCTGGAGCATTTTTTCAGGCTCTCACACAATCGAGACCCTGAAGAAGACAATGGGACTTGTTTCCTAAGGGTCCATGGATCGAATTTCCATCGGACTTCCCAACGTTTTCAGGATTGCATGGTTGGGACAGGTATTAAGAAGGGGATTGTGTCACACGCAATCGAATTTTGGCGCAATCGCACCGGCTTTCTTGTGACAGAAATCGGGGGACGGGCTGTTGGACGATCCGTTGGATTCGGACTGAGCACGGGATTTAGTTTTAAAATAGTGTCACAAGACAAGGCACTTACATGCACCAGGAAGAAGAAGGTGAACTCCTCCGGATCTGAGCGGGGAAGTGACACATGCAGGATATCGGGCGCAAAATCTTAATCGCAGCAGAGTGCATTATCATCAGAACAATGCACTTCGTGTGAACTCTGCAAATTGATATTATATTATATTTAAAAAAAACTCACTGAAAAAAAAATCATTGAAGAAGCCCAATCAAATCCAATTATTTATTTTCCAAGTTTGAATAGCTTTTCCAGATCAGAAATTATCTGACCCCTGAGACACTAACTGATCACAAGAATTCCAGTTTTATGTCAAAATACAGTTGTTATCAGTCACGTGA
This sequence comes from Engystomops pustulosus, assembly GCA_019512145.1. NCBI lineage: Eukaryota > Metazoa > Chordata > Amphibia > Anura > Leptodactylidae > Engystomops > Engystomops pustulosus. The sequence goes on from CM033642.1 coordinate 259,277,241, forward strand.
TGTCCATCCAACATTTTGTAGTTCTGATCAAAAGATATAAATAGTGATGAGCAGACCAACCCTGTAAAGTGGGTTTGGGTTCCCCAACGCGGACTTCAGAAGTTCCAGTTTGACACCTGGCTCACTCAAAAAAGTTGGCTAATGAGTTGTTTTGTACACATCACTTACACATTAATTACATAGTCACCATTTTATCTGGAAGATAACAGGTACAGTAGTAACGTGGGGAAGTTCAGTATATATTAACACACTCAGGTACAGGTAGTCCCTGGGTTACTGTAGGTTTGTTGAATTTGAATTTAAAGTTGAATTTGAAGTAGAATTTGTATGTAAGTCGGAACTGATATATTTTATCATTGTAACCCCAGACAGAATTTTTTTGGTCTCTGCAACAATTGTATTTTAAAAATGTTGGGTTGTCATAAGAACCAGGATTAACCATAAAGCTTAATTGCAGACACCGGTGATAACTGTTACAGCTGATCATTGTAGCCTAGGACTAAAGTACAGTAAGTTACCAACATCCAGAGGTCCGTTTGTAACTAACTAAGTTTGGTGTCCTTAAGTAGGGAACCGCCTGTACAAGGTACAGGTATGTATGAGGCTTAGATAGTTCTCTATTAACAATAATGGGGCAGATTTACTCACCCGGTCCAGTCGCGATCCAGCAGAAGTTCTCCGACGCTGATTCGGGTCCGGCCGGGATTCACTAAGGTAGTGCGCCCGATGTCCACCAGGTGTCGCTGCTGCGCTGAAGCCCGCTGGAGTTTACCGAAGTTCACTATCCTATGCTGGGTGCAGGTAAGTGCATGTCAAGCGACACTTTTTAAAAAAAAATACGGTGGTTTTTCCGAATCCGTCGGGTTTTCCAACGGCCATGCCTCCCGATTTCCATTGCATGCATGCTGGCGCCGATGCGCCAAAATCCGATCGCGTGCGCCAAAAACCTGGGGCAATTCGGTGCAAAACGGTAATTTTCGGGAAACCCGACGGAAAAACGTGATTCAGGCCCTTAGTAAATGACTCCCAATGTGTTTATCATCTTGATTCTTTGTTTCTAGTGCACCGATTCTGGACAGCCTATACAAAACCGATATCCTCCATCTAGCAGCGTCTGGCACGTTGTGCGCTAAATGTAATCTGAAATATTTCTTGTTAACAGAGGACTTTCACTTATCTAAGCCACATACATTACCTGTACCTTGTATATACCTGATTGTGTTAATATATACTGAACGTCTCCATGCCAAATAAAATGATGACTATGTATTTGTTATCATGATCTCCGGTGTCGTGACACGGTATACCTTATCTGTAACAATAGTTTTTTCTATTGAGCCCTACATGTCAATCCCTAGCTTGGTCTGACCTAACAGTCATTATATTCTGATCATGTTAGAATATATCTATGTATTTGTACAAAAAATCCATTGTATTGATGCATTACTTAGGGATTTGCATTGTTCTCTCACCAGTGTTTTGATAGAGGCCAAACCGTCCAAAATGTCAAAAAATATGATGTATTCAACGATACAACTTAATAAAATTCCTATAACGCAGAACCTTGGTGTGCAATCTTGGATCACAAATATGAGTGTAAGTTGTTTGGAGCCAGAAATCCCCTTTAACTCAAGAACATTTGATTGTATTTGGGTAGCACAATGATCATGTCCATGCTGAGCATTGAGGGTTTTGGTCCCCGAGCCCATACTTCTGCCATAAGTTGGGGTTTAAAGTACGTCTCAACCCCTCCCCCACTGGTAACACCCCTGATCGGTGCCAGTAACAGGTATTTACTCTTTAAATGCTGCTGGCGCATGCGTGAAAGCAGCTGAATTCTGGTAGAACATGTGCGCCACCACTTACTCTGGGATCTTCACTCCCCGATTATCTCACAGGAAGCACAATCCTCGGGGAAATGGTGACATACAAACCACCAACATTTAAGGGCCTCAATTGGTGCCAGCACTGATTAAGGGTGTTTCCGGTGGGGGCGAGCGTTTAGGTTCTATCATCTTTACTCTTTACCTTCTGCAGTAGTCAATGACACCATGGCTATATCTCTATTACTTGGATCCTGTCAGCAAGATGGATCTGTTCATTATACTATCTATAAGTGGATTATCTTGATTGGCCATTTGCAATGCCCATATGATACATTGTATTTATTATTATGATTCACTTACAAATCATGTAAGACCTGGAGGCAACGGTGATATGTTCTCTGCCATATGTCATATTATTTTTCTCTATATATAATCATGCTGCAATTTCATATATCAGTTGTTCAGTATTTCAGACTATATATTCTCCAACAATCCGTCACATTGAATTGCCCTTTGGCTGTTAGTTATCTTGTAAGTATAAAGTCAATGAACAGGGCATAAGTCAAGCTAAGAAAAAGTCAATAAAAACCAAACAGACATCCCTCACATTGATCAGTCTCAACCAATTTTCACTGCACTGGAAATGATGTTATTTCTTTTACTTTGTATATGTTAAAATGTCATGTTCTATTTTTCCATGCATTATGGAATCCATATAGTTGCTGGGGCTCAATCATGGTGCTTTCTAAGCTTTGCACCTAATTTAAAAGAAATCTATCATGATAAACCAAGGATACTTAATCATAGATCTAGGCACCATGACCTCCTTCCTTCTATTATATGCTTTAAGCTAATGAGTCAGAAGGGTTCTGGGGGCATTGCTAGAGCCCCTCTGTGCTGTAGCTTCATAGGCTGTTACATGTCTCCCCCCTTCCCCTGTTACCTCAGCATTACCATCTCCCTCTAGTGTATAAGCCGAGTTTTTCGGCACAAAAAGTGTGCTGAAAAACGTCCCTTTGGCTTATATACAAGTCAATACTGGGCTTAAAAAATAATAAACTTATATACTCACCCTCCGGTGGCCCCGATGTGCAGCGCTGCTCCCCCGATGTCTGTGCGGCTCGTCTTCTGATTTTTTGTGCACTTTTTTCATGTTATTAAGCATTTATATGGAATAAACAATTTGGTTTTATGCTACCTGATGGAGCCACCCTTCCTTTTCTTCGTCAGTTTTCTCACCTGAAGCAACTCAGTGTTTCCCGCTCTGTGTAAGGTCTCTCATTTCTCCGTTCTTTGTCATCATTCATACTTGGTGAGCCGTATCCGTTTTTTTTTTTTCATATGATCTTTATATTTATCATGGCAGTTACGTCAGATTTTTGCCAAACAAATGTCTCACAAGTGTTTCAATTGCCAATGTGCGCAAAAATGTATGACTTTTTTACAAGATTTTCCAACCTACTTTACTTTTCACTTTAGCATGAACTACGCCAGTTTTTTTTAAAGTAAATTCAGATGTGGTATGTACATTTTTAAAGTACAAATTTAGGGACACATTCCCTCCATTCCCATGCTGGTGCAGTAAACGCTTAGGAATTAGTTGCACAAAAATCCAATGCAATGATTAACATTGCATATGCCACATCTATCAACTTGTCTGAGCCGTTCAACAGTTTTCAGATTATTCTTGTCCTATCATACGGGAGGATGGTTACTTAAAAACCCCGGCCACCATGTTTTCTCTGCCGCAGGAGGTTGTTATGGTGGACTCTATGTACATGTTCATGAGAGGCCTGGATGCCTTTGTGGAGAGCAAAAATATCACAGGTTATGGGGATAAAACATTTATTTAATTCTTAAAGGTTGGACTTGATGGACTTGCGTCTTTTTCCAGCCTTATATACTATGATACTATGATACTCTAGAAAACCAGTGGAGACTATAGCTGATATACTCACCCGGTCTGACTTGGTCTACCTGGAGGAGATTGCTTCCAGATTTAGACTGCAGCAAGCAGTGCATAAGCGGTTGGAATATTAACACTGGCATTTAAAAAGCCAGTCTTAATAAATCCCCCCACTATGTTAAATCTTATATACAAAAAGTTCCTTCGACAGCCTAAAAAATTTGCACAAAAAAATCTGCTTATTGTTAGTACCCCCATCACCCCATGCAACGTCTATATAGACAGAGGCTGTGTACATCCCTTTTTCTACAATATTAATGTATAATTGCTTTAACTTAGAGTCATTCTCCTCACCCCAACCCCCACTACTCCACATAGAAGACAATAAGAAAATTGTTGCAATCTTAAATGTTGTAAATGAATTGTTATCACATTGCAACCCTCCGAATAAGCAGCAATATTCTCCGCGGGTATGTCCTCAGCAGCCCCCTGTCATTCATGTTTATGTTCTCTCCGTTCTGGTACTGTACAAGTAACGCTTCTGCACACTGTGTCTTTATTTCCCAAATCCACAAATCGTTCCCAGACTTGCAGCTCTTGGTTATAATGTTGATGAAAATTTGAAAAATTGCACCTAAAGCTCTATGCCTCATAACATCCTAGAAAAATGAGAGGACGCATAACATATAATTCCGACGTAAAGCAGACATTCCGGAAATGTTAGTCATTAAGCTTTTTGGATAGTTTAACTATCTGACTGGAAAAGCATAACATTTAAAAAATTTAAAATTAAGAATTTTTACAAACTTTTGCCAATTTTTTTTTTTTTTTCAGAACGAAGTGCAAAACTTATCACTTAAATTTGTACAACTAACATGAAGTGCAATGCGTCATGAGGAAACATTCTCAAAATCACCAGGATATGTTGAAGCTTTCCGAAGTTGTAACCAATTATCGTGACACATGTCAGATTCAAAAAAAATCCAGTCTGGTCATTAAGTTGAAAACAAGCGGCGGTGATAAGGGGTTAAGATAATACACAGCGACTTCAGTGTCTGAATAATAAACTTTTATTAATAACAAGTCCACTTAATGAACAAGAACTTAAATGAGCAGAATACACACAATGTCCTGCACCTTTCATTAAGACTGATTAATTACATAAGAAAGTAAATTGGTTTTTATCTTTTGTATTTGTCCGTGCTTTTTCTACATTACATGCGGCTTGCAAATGTGATACATAATTCAATTCGCAACAATATCAATAAATTCTTGATTGCTTCATTTTATCTGAAGAGAGAACAAGCTTTTAAAAACTTGACCTCTATCTTGTGTTTCATGTCTATGATGGTGTATTATTCAAAGATGCCAGGACAGACAAGCGATCAACAAAGATGGGAAATGGAGATGCCTTGATGTAGTGTGACCAAAAAGCTTTATTCTAGATTGTGCTTTGTTCAGAAGTGTCCCTTCTTAGATCATCAATGCCTTTGAAGTGATGCTTGTTATAATCTTTGTTATAAAAATTGAGGAAAATTACGATATTGAAATGTTTTTTTTTCTTAAATATAATGCAGCCATTGCTGATACCAGAGAATATTAACGAATGATAAAAAATGTGCTGAAAAACGTCCCCTCGGCTTATACACGAGTCAATACTGGGCTTAAAAAATAATAAACTTATATACTCACCCTCCGGTGGCCCCGATGTGCAGTGCTGCTCCCCCAATGTCCAGGTGGCTCGTCTTCTGGCTTCCCGGCTCCTCTTCTGTAAGATCGTGCTGGGTGGCGCCATTGTTCTCTCCCGGGCGGCGCCTAGTATGACGTCAGAAGCGGCGCATCATACTACTATACAATTTTATTTTTCCATGTAAAGAGTGTGTGTTTGGGCTTGTTTTCTGCATAACAAATTGCACTTTATAGTGACTGTATTTATTAATCCATGTCTTGAACTGGGAAGCAGAAAAAAAATTCTGAATGCAGTGAAAATAATGGAAAAATGCATTTACACCATATTCTTTCGTGCTTGGATTTTACAGCTTTCACTGAGCGCCACAAATGACATGTCTACTTTATTCGTTGGGTCGGTACAATCACAAGGATTTCATATTGTAGTTTATGGAGCTGTGGGTGGTTTAATTTTTTGTGAATTTTGATGAAATGTTGAATGCTATCATTTTGACCACTTTTTATAGATTTTCTTTTTCTATTTTTCAAAATGGCAAAAAAGTGGCACTTTCGACTTTGGCCACTATTTACCGTTACGGTGTTAAACGCCAGGAAAAATAGTTATTATATTTTGATAGATCGGACATTTTGGGACGTGATGATACCAAACATGTTTATGCTTCTTACTGTTTATTTGCTTTTATATGTGATCTAGGGAAAGGGGGGTGATTTAAATGTTGATTTTTCTTTCATATTTTTTTCCATTTAAAAAAAAAAATTACCATTATTTCAGGTCCTCCAGGGTAATTTAACCCTGCAGGGTCCTATTGATAATACCATAAACTGCAATACTACTGTGGAATAACTGAATAACTAGGATTGCTGTATAAATCTTGGTCATGCCCAGTGCATCTTTTTCCAAGTGCAACTATTTTAAAGTGCAAAAGAACTATACCAGAATGTAGCATTATAAAAGGCCTTGCATTCCATCATCATCTTCAATGTCTTCAGCTCCACCTGGTCTCACCATCAATCATTTCTCTAATCCACAGGTATGTCTGCTTAATTCGACACCAAAAGTCCCAGGACCTCTTGTCTTTTTCTGCACCTTTCATGTTTATTGGTATGTTTATTGGCAAATCTGTTTCCCAAATCTGACCTCCTGACTCATTTCTGTGTCGCTCTACCCTCTTGAATAACACCTGGTAGTTGTTACTAATTTGTCCTGGGTGTATAAATACCTTACCTTGGTCATGCCCAGTGCATCTTTTTCCAAGTGCAGCTATTTTTAAGCGCAAGAATTATAACAGAATTGAACCAGAAGACGAAGGGACTTTATCTGTAAGAACTTTTACTAATTCTTGTCTTTCAAAATATTATCTAAAAAGCACTATTACCTCTTTCCTCCATCGCATCTCCCCCCTCTGAATCTTGTGTACTTGTAGTGGCACTTAGCAAAAGATGCACTTCCAAGATGGTTTTGCTGCAGGTGGCTGCCGGTGCATTGGCTCCAGCTTTTGACACCCCAACCCCACCTGCCATGCAGCACCCATTTGGCCTAACAATCCCCACTAAGCGGATCATTAGCAGTAGGGGCTCCATTTTGCACAACTGGTTGCAACAGAGCTGGCTCTGTTGCAACTGGATCCTTGCAGCCAAAAGCACCAGTAGCGGCTTTATTACAGCACCTGAAATGTTAGTGAATAGTGATCACAACCGGAGCCTTACCGCAAGTCAGGAGGACGCTGCACCAAGGCTCAAGTGGCAGCCACAACCAGGCAGCTTAAGCGCCAGGACTTGGAAAAAGTGGAGATATGGACAGTGTCTCTTCTGCCAAACCAATACCAGCAGCAGTACATCACTAGTTCACTGCAACACTGTTTGCACTGCACCGGCACCCCTCGTGTAATATCCCCTACACATGTCTGTCTAGTCTGTGCCTATGTGTTATTGTGACTGGTATATTTTTGTTCAGTATAAGGAAGATAAAGACTTACAGAGGCACGCAATAAACAGTTGGTCTTAAGACTAGAGGATCTCCTTCTCCTCACAAAAACACATCACTGAACATTGTCTAATAATAAACCGTCAAAACCACTTTTTTCTTTTTTATAAATATTTTATATACTTTGCTTCAATATTCACATATGTAAATATATCTTCATAACTTCATATAAAAATTTCAATGTCACGCTGTCACAAATTATGGCTTGCAGAGTTCACTTTGCTAGTGAGTGTTTAGAATAGCATATAATCTCTGTGTCCATTTTTCAAGTTTTGTAACACTCACATACTCGTAGACCTTGGGCAGGGATTCATACTCCTTTGGCTGTAAGATGGAATAGTATTGTCCGCATGCAGTTTCGAGGGCTCAGAGGTGTCCACAATCAATAAAGTTGTATTGGTGGTATTATTCAGTTACCATGTAGAGGTGTATCATTCATAATGTTATTCCTTGCATCATGGTGTTTAGTAACAGTAGGGTTAGAAGTAATATTAAAGGAAATCTACCATCAAAATTAAGCATAATAACCCAGGGACAAACCACTCATAGATCCAGGCACTGTGCTTGTAGTAATTTATCTGTTATCCATAGCCCTCTGACATCAACTTTTAAATTTATGCTAATGGTTAGTATTACTAGAGCCCCTCTATGCTGTAGTTTACATTGTGCAGCAGCGCTTCCCCCTTCCCACTCTGTGCTGAACTGAGGATAATTCTTTCTTCATTGTAATAAAATATTAAAATCCATAGTGATAATCATGTCCAATGCATTTTAAAGGAGAAAAACATTCTTAATTATGGCTAACACAAAGACTAGACGCACAAACATTTAAACACATGTAAGTTAGATACTCCCCCTAATCATGACATATTTGTACAGGATTTATGGCAGTCATGGCGAATCTTTTAGCGGCCAAGTGCATAAATTGCAACCCCCAAACCCCCCTTATTTATAGCGAGGTGCCAACCAAAAATTAAAGCAGTACTTATTTCTCCCTGTTTTTCAACAACTTTCGATCATACTGGCCTCCTGAGGACATAATGGAAAATTAGCATTATTTTAGCTTCTTTCCAGTGTCCCTCTGTACACAGAGAATCATAGGGGCAGCAGAAGGTCCTCTAAAGATAAATCGGCCTTGTCTACTGTCCTGCCCCCACTTCACGTACCCCCGGGGTCTATGCGGAGCTCGGACATCGAGGGAGCAGCGCTGCGCATCGGGGCCACCGGAGGGTGAGTATATACTGTAAGTTTATTATTTTCTAATGCTGGGCTGGGCTGTATTCTACTGGGGGCAAGCTATATACTACTCGGGGCAAGCTGTATACTACTGGGGGCAGGCTGTATACTACTAGGGGCAGGCTGTATACTACTGGGGGCAGGCTGTATACTACTGGGGGCAAGCTGTATACTACTGGGGGCAGGCTGTATACTACTGGGGCAGGCTGTATGCTACTGGGGGCAAGCTGTATACTACTGGGGGCAAGCTGTATACTACTGGGGACTGGCTGTATACTACTGGGGGCAAGCTGTATACTACTGGGGACTGGCTGTATACTACTGGGGGCAAGCTGTATACTACTGGGGG
>CM033642.1:259286953-259427036 GCA_019512145.1 Engystomops pustulosus
GTATAACCGAGACCCCTAATTTTACCCACAAACTGTGGAAAACCTATTGACTCGAGTATAGCCGGGGAAGAAATGCATTGGTCACAGACCCCCCCCCAGTATTTAGCCAGCCAGCCTCCTATAATATACAGCCTGCCCCCCATAGTATACAGCCTGCCCACAGTAGTATATACAAGCCTGCCCCAGTAGTTATACAGCTTGCCCCCAGTAGTATACATCCTGCCCCCATTAGTATACCGACTTGCTTATACTCGGGTCGGCTTATACTCGAGTATATATGGTAGAGGCAATGGATAACAAATATTACAAGATTACCATAGTCGCGGTGTCTCTATCTATGATTAAGTGTCCTTGGTTTATCAAGTTTCATTTTGGTGGGTGCAATTTGTAAGCAGCAGGGTCACTGGCTTTGCCATTTGACTTTTCCTTCTAGTAAAGTACAGATTTTTCTATTGCATCTTTCTAAAATTGTGCAAACTATTTGGGCAAGCATTCTTCACTCCCGCCATGTACAGTGCACTCAAACATAGGTAAACATATATATATATATACCACCAATAAATGTATCAAACACATATATATATATATGGCAGCAAATATTTTTTGCTCATAACTATATTGCAGCAATAAATGTATTGCATATCTCTTTGATCCCTGCATCTTAGCACCTGCTCCATCTCCAAATATATTGTATCTGGAACTTACACACGCACATACCATTGATTGTTTTTGGAAGATGTCATTCCCTGTGTGGGTACATTGTTAGGCTGAGGAGACATCTGGTTACCACAATAACACCCCTCCCAAGCCTACAAACGCTTCTTCTGTAATATATATGTCCAATGGAAATCTTTTTACCATATTTGTATGTTGCAGCATGACTGGAAAACAATCTTTCATTCAAGGAGGTGGGGCTGTTTGAGCAAGCAGTCAGGCAACTACGCCTCTTGACTGCTGTTTGCAATTAGGATGCCGGGACACCAAATGCATGGAGTGGGGAGAGCAATGTCATTCTCCGGCTCTGGAGATCTTGTGCATGTGCAGTGCACCTGTGATCTGGGAGCCGTACTATGGCAGCTTTGCATGACATGCCAGGAGTTGTGCAAGATCTCCAGATATTGCCAATTAGAAAGCAGGGCTGGGACATCAGATGCATGGAGTGGGTAGAGCAAACTATGGTCAGGAGGCGGGGTTTCCTGCCCAGTCAAATAGCCCCACCTCCTTGACTGCATCTTAGAAAAAAATATAAAAGATGATTTTTCTTTCATGCTGCAACCTTGAAATAAAAGACTTCTGGGAGATGTGCATATTACAGAAGGTTTGGATTGTGGGTTTGGGGGGCTTAGTGTGGTCACAGGTTTCCTTTAAAAGTCCTTCCACATCACATATATAAATCTACAGCTAAGTGATGTTTTTTTTTTTTTTTTTTTTTTAATAAAGATAGGTAGACTTTAATGGATAGACAAACAGTGAATACATTCAGGAAAGATGATAAAACTGCATTTTTTACAGCATTTTACAGCTCGCTGTTCTTTCCCTCATTTGCAAATGACCTTTAGCGATATTCAACGCTGTCGAGCTGTAAAATGCTGTAAAAAAACGCAGTTTTATCATCTTTCCTGAATGTATTCACTGTTTGTCTATCCATTAAAAGTCTACCTATCTTTATTTTAAAAAAAAAAAAAAAACATCACTTGGCTGTAGATACATATGTGATGTGAAGGACATTTTAAAGGAAACCTGTGACCACACAAGCCCCCCAAACCCACAATCCAACCTTCTGTAATATGCACTCTCCCAGATCTTTTATTTCAAGGTTGCAGCATGAAGAAAAAAATCATCTTTTATATTTTTTCTAAGATGCAGTCAGGAGGTGGGGCTATTTGACAGGGCAGGAAACCCCCCTCCTGACCATAGTTGCTCTACCCACTCCATGCATCTGATGTCCCAGCCCTGCTTTCTAATTGGCAATATCTGAGATCTTGCCAACCCTGGCATGTCATGCAAAGCTGCATAGTACGGCTCCCCAGATCACAGGTGCACTGCACATGCACAGATCTCCAAACCCGGAGAATGACAGTGCTCTCCCCACTCCATGCATTTTGTTTCCCGGCATCCTAATTGCAAACAGCAGTCAAGAGGCGTAGTTGCCTGACTGCTTGCTCAAACAGCCTCACCTCCTTGAATGAAAGATTGTTTTCCAGTCATGCTGCAACACTACAAATATGGTAAAAAATTTCATTGGACATATATATTACAGAGAAGCGTTGTAGGCTTGGGAGGGGTGTTATTGTGGTAACAAGTTCCGTTTAATTTTTCACATCATTCTATTTTGCTCATTCTCTCCCTTCTGACCACCAGGGGAAGGGGGGGGGGGGGTAGAGTCTGTCTTGTGTTGTAATCGTCATGTGTACTAGATGTCTCCTCAGCCTAACAATGTACCCACACAGGGAATGACATCTTCCAAAAACAATCAATGGTATGTGCGTGTGTAAGTTCCAGATACATATATTTGGAGATGGAGCAGGTGCTAAGATGCGGATCAAAGAGATATGCAATACATTTATTGCTGCATATAGTTATGACAAAAATATTTGCTGCCAGTATATATATATATGGTTTGATACATTTATTGTGGTATATATATATATATGTTTACCTATGTTTGAGAGTGCACTGTACATGGCGGAGTGAAGAATGCTTGCCCAATAGTTTGCACAATTTTAGAAAGATGCAATAGAAAAAATCTGTACTTTACTAGAAGGAAAAGTCAAATGGCAAAGCCAGTGACCCTGCTGCTTACAAATTGCACCCACCAAAAGGAAACTTGATAAACCAAGGACACTTAATATCATAGATAGAGAACCGAACTATGGTAATCTTTGTAATATTTGTTATCCATTGCCTCTACCATATATACTCGAGTATAAGCCGACCCGAGTATAAGCCGAGACCCCTAATTTTAACCACCAAAACTGGAAAACCTATTGACTCGAGTATAGCCGGGATGAGAAATGCATTGGTCACAGACCCCCCCCCAGTATTTAGCCAGCCAGCCTCCTATAATATACAGCCTGCCCCCCATAGTATACAGCCTGCCCACAGTAGTAATACAAGCCTGCCCCAGTAGTTATACAGCTTGCCCCCAGTAGTATACATCCTGCCCCCATTAGTATACCGACTTTGTTCTTTCCCTCATTTGCAAATGACCTTTAGCGATATTCAACGCTGTCTGCCAAAGCCTTTTGCTCGGTTCTCACACTATAGCATATTTCACAACGCTATGTTAATATTAATATCAGTGTAAGATGCTTCCGATACCTGGAGTTACCAGTGAATTTCTTTAAACAAAAGGATATCAGCTTCTGAGCCTTTATGTGAGTCACACATTGACTTTTTGGTACTTTGTACCAACCACATTTTGAAGTGGAAGATTCTAAAATGTCACAAAGGAAAGATTTCCAATTAAAATCTCATATAGAACTTTTGTTCTAATGTGTAAAAGTCAATCATACTTTAAAATGCTTGGCACAGTGTATGCGTCATGAATAGCAAGCAGGATACAAAAAGCTTCACTGGCAAGTGTTCAAAAAACGCGTTAAAGAACCCTTCACGGAACAAGCACAATTATCCTTTATTCAGATGGACCTGTAGTGCTTGGGGTTGTGCACTGTAATCAGCCTTTTGCACTAGACGTTATCCATATTTGATTATTTTTCAGCATTACTTTGCTTTTCTTTGTTATTTCTTTTGTTTTTGTTGTTTATGCTTTTTTTTTATATATAAAGCTAACATAATAGAACTTGATTATTTGGAATGAAAGGTCTGGAACGTGTGGATCTAACTCATCCTGCATATAGTCTTGAAAAGTTTTAATAAGAACTTTCTAGAAATTATAATCCAAATTCTGAGTGATTGAAATTACAATATTCGAAATTACAGTCATTACAATCTTTGTTCTGGCAATCAACAAGGATCACAATGTTCAGCACCCTAGGGCCGGATATTGATGGCACCAGTGATAAGCCATCAACTTCTTATCCTCAAACAACTGGAACAAAAAGTATAAAAATTTATCGCAAAACTTCTACCGCCTATAGTTCATTGATATATTTCTTTACACGATTGCAAAGCCATCCTTAAATCTACCTAGCGGCAGTGTGCAACCTACCTGCATTGATTGTATCCCTTCAATAAAAAGAAGATTGACCACTACGATCGGTGAGTTGTGCATCTTCTTTCCAGAAATCCCTAAATCTGAAACAAAATATCCGATTCCAAATTTTGTAAGTCTCAAAGCTGACTGTTAATGATTTGGGGGTATTTTTCATGCCCTCTTTTGTATAGAAAACATTGCAAAATATTGAGTCTTGGCAAAGTTGAGGTCATCAGCCTTCACCAAATTTATTATCTTTCACCTGATGGCCAATTCTATTGAGTATTGCCAGGCAATGTGCCTAATTTATAATGAGCCTTGCCCCTCAGAATAAATAAGACACATTTTGTGCCTCTGCTCCTGGGTATAATGATAGTCTTGAAAAACACTAAAAAACCCAGGTCTTGGTAAGCAAGGAAGACAAAGAGGGATGCAAGAAAGGAAGGAGAGAAAAAAGAGGAAGGAAGGGGAAGCAGAGGGAGCAATAAGTGAGGAAGAGAGTGAGAAAGGAAAAGTAGAGAAAGTAGGAGATGGAGGGAGTAAAAAATGGAGGATGGGAGGAAGCAAGGAGCGTAAAGAAAGGGAAGGAGTAAGCAATGAAAAAAGAGAAGGAGAAAAAAGAAGGAGGTAATGGAGACTACAAGATGACAAACAATAGTAAAATAATAAAAAAGAGATAGATGAATAAATGATAGATGAGTAGATATATGGATAGAAGGATAAATAAATAAATAAATAAGTGAAAATGGAGATAGTAGACAAATAGAAACATGCTGTAGAAAGAAAGAAGGAAAGAAAGATGATAGATAGATAGATAGATAGATAGATGTTGACAATTTTTTTTTTAATGCCATAAACATGCACATGTGCAGCGGAGCTTCTCGATGCACCAGAGGTGGGGCTATTTCTACCGGTGCACCTGTTTTCTTCCTTCTCACCTTGAAAGCAACACTCAGCATTTCACTTTACAGAAAGACTGGCTTCTCCTATAGCATAACTAGGCAAGGCCCTGATAAGACCATGAACTTGTCTGTGGGCGTTAGATGCCCATACACAGAGCATCCCGACCATGGTAAACACATACTACAACTGATTCAGGCTTTATGAACTTCATCAAGTGCAAGAGCAGACTGGCAATTAGTGGTATTGTGTATGGGAACCGCAGTGTATTTTAATGTACAGACAATGACCAATCTTGGGCATAGGAACATGCACCCTTAGTCCGTTGTTTGCGGCCCATGTGTCTTTAGCGGGTAATGTCCACTCATGCACTGTTGGCGTTTGAAAAATACTCTTCAGGCTGCAAACAAGGGCGGGAATAGGACTTGCTCCGTTATTTGTAGCTCAGGCAGCCAGCTCATGTGGCCATGGTAACCACGCCCATGTGTATTAGCCCATTGAAATAATAAACGTTGAAACAACACCCAATACACCCAAAATACTGTTCCAGTGAATGCAGTCTAAAAGATATTGTGGATAAAGCATTGTATACAGTAATGTATCCCATACATTACTCATCACTACTATGTGCCTTCTACTCTGGGCTACCAGGTCCCCTGGACACCTTGATCACCATTGCAGTTTCGATGACTTCTACTCGGGTAGTTGTGTTCACTGGGGGAGCCACTGGGGGAGTCACTGAGAAGCTAATTTCCCTGGGAAAAAGGAAAGGTAATTTTGGAAAACAAATTAAGCGACCTACGCAAATGGTGCCAAGGTCTACTCATTGTGAATGGTTCTGTGGACCAAGTCTACTTGTTGTATTCATCCTATATTTATGTTCTTGCTCTACATATCTCTCGGCGCATCGATGCCTCACCTCAGAGTGGAAAAGATGAATGCAGCGGAATCCGCATTAGATTATCTTTAAAGTATTTAAATCACAATCCCTAAAACTGTCACTTTAGCGGGAATTAGGAATGATTTTAACGAGAAGGCAGAATAATTGGATTTTTGTATAATTGCTTTCCGCCTGTGCTTATATTGCTGTGTGTCAGGGCTGATGTTTAATTGTACTAATCATAAGCTATGGCCGCTGTATGTAGAATAAGCTCCCCCCTCCCCGATCCCTTACAAATCATTATTTTTTCAACGTCTCAGAGGAAAATTGCTGCGTATAAAAATATATGTGTTTGCCGTATCCCGCCGTATCAGTCATTTATCAATATACATCTGTTTCGTCCCAGCGATTCCATTTCTACGCCTCTGTGAATTTTAGATTATTTTCAGAAATTGTTCTTTCATGGTTTGTTTTCTGTTCACAGATTATGCCGGCTTGCTTCATTTTAAGTTGACTTAAATAGGATCTTAAGAAAAAAAAACGTATATACAGCTTTGATATTAAAGGCGTAATAACCTACACAGTGCTCAAATGTCTATAGGCTGCTTAGCTGTGACAGAAAATCCATATGGTACAAATCACTGTACAGTCTCGTTCACACATACAAAGTCAAGACCGTAGTCATTCAGTGTCTATTTCACTATTGACAATACTGCCAATGTAAGTAGATGAGCAATGTGTCTTAAAGGGGTTTCCGGGGCTCTAAAATGTTGATGTATAGGTTATCATCAGAAAAGTGGGTCAGATAATCAGCTCTATATGGCAATATCACAGCATTTGGACATGTTCTATGGAGTTATGAGCAGACCGGGTTTGTTCAGGTTCAACAGGTTGGACCAAACCTTGATAAAAGGCTGGGTTCAGGTACCAAAACCAAACCTAAACTGTCCACTAACAGCCATGATCGGTGCTGGTAAGAGTTACGGGTGTCAGCCCTAAAAGTGTGCTGTCTACACTTAAATATGGTCATATAAATGTATATAAAAAGTATGTAACTGCTACTGGCAGCTTTGACTTTTGCCGGCACCCAGTATGGATATCAATGGCGGGGGTGAGCCTGAATGCTGAACCCAAATGCTACACTCATCCCTACTCCTCACTCCAGTGGTGTAACTTGAAGCTGATGGGCCCCAGTGCATCGTCTGTGCCAGGCCCCCGACTAGTGTACGGTTTCTAGTACTGGTCTTTTTATATGGGAAAGTGACATCTTATGGACCCCCTAGCCTCTTGGACCCAGTTCCGAACACACCGTCTGCACCCCCTCATGTTACGCCTCTGGCTCACTTCTTACCAAGCAGAGCACTGTATTTGTTTAGTGGCTTTGCTTGGTATTACAGCTCAACCACTTTCAATTGAAGGGGACTGAGTTGCAAACTGACGGAGTTGATGGTTTGACATAAAGCATAATCGGTAGACATTGATCGAAGGATCTAGACGTGGTCATCAATACTGTAGTTCCTTTCATTTTTATAACCCGTGCCATGGTTATATATTATATATATATCTATTTGTTTTTCCTTTATTTAAAATACTTAATTGATTTCTTTTTTTAAATTTATTTATTCATTTAGAAGTGGCAGAAGAGATTAGATGAAGCAAAATGAGGTCAAAGTCTGCAGAAAATCCCAAGTATAAAATACATAATGTAGATATGGAAATGTGCAGGCATAACTCAGATTCTCAGTGGTAATATAAGTAAACCCAGCACTGAACTTTTATTTATAGCTTATACAGTGCAACTCAGCCACAAAGCTTCCCTGTCTGTACAAGGTCATTCACTCATAAGTAGTTTATTCCTGCAGGCCCCTAGTTACTAAATTGACTAAAACAGTAATGCATCTTGATAGAACATTATAAATCCCATAATAAAGTTTATCCTTTCTCTGTCTTTTGTAATGAGTATTGAATTTGTGGTCTTTAAATAGTTCAGTCACCTCTTCTGATATATTAGTATATACATGTATTTTCTATAAAACAATAATTTTGAATATTTGGTTTTCATAACCAGTATCGAATTATAATATACAAGCTTTGGTGGCCGCCTGGGGCCCAAGGCTTCTATAGGGTCCATGTACACCTGAATCAATTGCAATTTGTAGGTTTGATACTACCATGTAAAGAAAATAAAGAGTACAACCTATAGCCATGAAATCCTCAGGATTTCAACCCAAACTCATACAAGGGTCCTTTCAAGCCTTTGAAGGTCCTCCAAAGGTCGATAAAACTGCAGAACTAAAAGTGGACAGAGGTAACCCCATCCTATCTCAAGTAGCATAATTCTAGAACCATATGAAGGAGTAAATACCATTAAATACTTAGACTTGTAATGGCCCACAATTTTTATAAAGCCCAGGGCCCATGAGCTTATTAATCAGCCCCTGTTCATAACTCAGGGATGTTCAACTCCTTCACTTCCCTTGTCTTTAAAGAGATTGTCCAGAGGTTGAAAATCATGGCTGCTTACTTCTATAACCAGACCCCACCTTACCATGGTCTGGTATTTCAGATCAGCTGTATAGAAATGTATGAAACTTAACTGCAATACCACACGCTACCCATGGTCAGGGGAGAAGATGTTTTTTAAAGAAAGCAGTCTTGTTTTTCAACCACTGGGCAACCCCTTTAATAAAGAGAAATGTATATTTAGTAAATACTGTTCTGTACTTTCAAAAAAATACTTTTGGAATTTTTGTTTTATAAAACTATGTTAGACACACAATCAATGTTGGGCATTTTTGGGAAATCTAACCCTAGTTTTTGGCATTAGAAACGGGCATGGAGTCATTAAGCCTCAAAAATGTGTCTATGGTGTGTGTCAGATGTAGATTATAACTATGATACTATAGGGAAGTTTTTAAAATTATAATACAGCTTTAGAATAGAGGTTTTCATAAAGAAACCACCTAGGGAGTGAGGAAGGATGGGATGAAAACTGAAGCATACCTACCCTGCTCTGGCTCCTTGTTCCCCCATTGTGTTTTTGGTACACCCAATTATTATTTTGGCAATGTGAACCACCAGTTCCAGTGCTACAGTGTTACAGTGCATGATTCAACCAATGAGTGGCCTTGGGATAACACCAGAAGAAACATCCTGTGGTTTACAAAGGCCTGTCATTGGCTGACGCAAATCCCACGACCCTCAAGAACCTTCCATTGGATCAATGATGAATTTTTGAATGCTTCTCTAAATCATTATGCCGTAGAAACAATTTGATATGTTTTCTAGAATAAACCACTTACAATTGATACATGTTGGTGTTTAACAAAGCAAACTTTATGTTCTTTCAGATAATTGTGTGATTTGTACTCATTTTCAAGTAGCTCTCACGTCTGGAGTCTGTATGTCTAATTTTAACCTCCACTTAGAGCTATTTGGAAGAGACATAAATCTTTGACTCACTTCTCCCCCAATAAAAACTTCAATGAAACCTGACACTTCAGGATATGTCTGTTTACCTTACTAGCAAGATAGAATTCAGCTAAAAATTCAGAGTGAGAAGATATCAGGAAACAGGAGAGAGGATGATAAACCAAGGACACTTTGAGTCATTAATTGAGTTCCTTCTTGTCACATTTCTCCAAATGAACATTGTTGACATATAGACATATACATATCTATGGTCAGTAAATGCTTTTAAATTATTTTCTAATAATGACTGAGATATGTGATAGATCATCAATAGCTTATCAGTAACTCTGGTACCGCAAAACCAGCAGATTCTGAATGTTTCTTTTGCTTTAAGTTCCACAAAAAATGGAGTCAGAAGAGTAGCTCTAATAGTTGAGTTGTGGCCTAGACGGGCACCTACTGTACATTCAAGTGAATTGAAACTGAGCCACAGCTCAGACACTACACAGAGAAGAAAGAATATCTTCAAGACCCGTTTTCTGTGTTCCCGATGTCCTGAATGTTAGATCACACTGATCTGATGTCCTCTACTTTAGATAGTACTTGATTATTAATGAGCTGGATAACACTTTTCATGCAATTAGTGGCATAACGATAGAGATTGCATTGGTCACCTATGAGCAAATTCGGCCAGTAAGCTGCTGCATAATACATAAACTTTAACTTTCCTCACTAAGATTTATCACAGTGTCTGCTATACATACCCCTCCCCCAGGAGGTCATTAATCTTTTAATATCAGATGTATTAGTAAATTAGTATACAGTCAAGTTACTGAGACTATAGAGAAATATGCAGCTGCAAGGGATACAGCCTTCTCCTTCTACTCCAGTCTCACTACATCCAGTGAAGCCATCACTGGATGTAAATGGAAAGGAATTGCTTCTTACTGTGTTCTGTGGGTAAAGATACAATATTATACAGGTGTCTACCATACACAGAGATGAGCTGCTGTATCTAAACTATCATTATACATGCATTCACCTTACATTTAGCAGGGTTACTGCATCTATGCTGCTATTATATAGGTATTCCCCCTAGGCTGGATTCACACGACCGGTGCCCGCCATACCGTAGCACGGCGGGCACGCGGCAGCGCGCGGGGAGAGCTGCTGTATCTAAGCTACTTTTATATAGGTATTCACCTTACATAGAGCTGAGATACAGTATCTACACAGCCATTATCTTGGCATCCACCTTACTTAAAACTGATTGGATGCATCTAATCTGCAATTATGTAGACATTCACATAACATAAAGCTGAGCTGCTGTATCTAATCTGCCATTATATAGACATCCACCTTACCTAGAGCTGAGCTGCTGTATCTAATCTGCCATTATGTACAAATCCACCTTATTTATACATGAGCTCCTGTATCTAAGCTGCCTTTAGATAGACATCCACTTTACACAGACCTGAGCTGCTGTATCTAAGCTACAATTAGATGTGAGCTGCCAGAAGGTACTGATGGGGATTCCGAAAAATTTTATTGGAGAAAAGTTACCACAAGAATTTGAGTTTTTAGTTACAATCAATATATTTAAAAATGACATTTATTTAATGTAATTATTTAGTTAAAAATAAAATTTATTTTGCAAAGTAATAAAAAAAGGAAAAACCCACATCCCTGTATCCACTCCTCGGCCTCGTAGGGTCTCATGTAATCTTTTTACAAGCACAAATTCCATTAGGTTCCATTAAGCTGCGCAGTCGTGGGGCAGGAACAATGAGAATTGATGTGTCAAGTTTTCGGAATGTGCTGGCAAATAAATGACAGTGTTTGGTATCCGGTGATTCCTTCGTGTCGGCGTCCATGCGATGTTATCATTGAATTAGATCTGCGATATTCCAGCCGCTATAAATCATAATTTAAAGATGGCTGAAATAATCAAACTTAATTACCGCCATCCATTGCCAGTTAATTAGCTGGGGATAAATGGATCAGTCTGTTCCTTGTGTTATTCTGTCTGTCTCAGCACATTTGTTTGCTTTGCACATTGGTATCTGGTATTGATTGAATGTTTCCTCCTCGTCTCTCGGGTCTGGACGGCTGCAGCGGAGACGATTTGCTGAAGAAGAAAGACGACAGATGAAGAAAAAAAATCAACAACAACAATAACAAAGAAATAAAACCTCACACAGGAAACATGTTGGGGCGAGATGCTGACTATCGGTGTTTCTACCGTATATGGTAGATACTTAAGGGGATTACTATCCGATAAAACCAGTACAATAGTTTTTTTTTTTATGGTACAAGTTTATAGTTTCTAAAGTAGCGAAAGGACAAAAATAAAAAAAGTGCACATAGTAGATTTTCGGTTGTGTTAAATAATATTGAGGAAATTTAGGATGATTTCTTGTCACAATCGTGTTTATAAGTCCGTAGAACCATCACCTCCTCCAATAATAATAAATAATTCCTATATTTATATAGCACACATAGATTCGGCAGCACTGTACAGAACTTGCCAAATCACTCCCTGTCCCCAATGGGGCTCACAATCTAATCAACCTACCAGTATGTTTTGGAGTGTGGGAGGAAACCGGAGGACCTGGAGGAAACCCACAAAAAACAGAAAACTTTGCAGATGTTGACCTGGATGGGACTTGAACCCAGGACCCCAGCACTGCAAGGCTGTAATGCTAACCACTGAGCCACTGTGCTGCCCAACTCTTGGTTTGAAAATAGTTAACATTTTTCTTCTACTTCTTACTGTATCAAAAACAATCATTTCTGTTTGCACCAAATATGCAAATTAGACTCTTTTCTGTCGGCTAGGTGGTCTCTACTTCAGCAAAGAACCACCCATTTGCTAGTATGGAGCCTTATCACCTAATTAGCATATCTCATATTGATTGCTCAGGAGTAGTGTGGGATGAAATTTTTTTTTCCAAAAATACTAGAATCTGAGGAATTGAAAGGAAAATGTATTTTTTTTTAAGTTCGGGTCAAATATACATTCAATTGAACAGTAGATGGCAGCAATGGATAGCTATAGCAATTACTACCTATCAAACCAAGGGGACCCCGGCTTTAAAGGTGAAGGAAATTTTGAGGTAGGCCAAACACCCTCCAGCCAACCTATAGCTTTAAGCTAGTGATAAAGCTCAAAGACAGGTATATTCCAGCTCTCATGCCACAGGGAGCACTTCCAATCCAGCCAACGAGCTCCACGGGCACAGGACCTAGTGTGTCAACTGATAGTGAAGAAGTCCAGCACCAGTGGAGATCTTCTTAAGATCTTTTTTTTTTTCTTTATTTCCTCATGTTAAAAGTCATACAGACACATGAATAAATTTTGTTGACGCGTTTCAGACAACAGTTCCTTAGTGTTATTATAGTGGGTTATGACTAAGGACTGTCGTCCAAAATGTGTCAACAAGATTTATTCATTTGTCTTTATGGCTTTTAACAAGAGGAAATAAAACGAAAAAGATTTTAAGAAGATATCCACCAGAGCTCCACTTTTGTTTCTTTCATTTAATTTAGTGATGAACAGTCCTTCTGGACTTTACAAATACATTCAAAGAGATTGGGAAAATGGGGCCAATAGCAGATGCATGTATCTGTCATACAATATATTATGAACTATCATATTAAAGGGAACTTGTCAGGTCCATTTGGGACACTAAACCAACTCAGGTGCTTATGGACCTTTGGTCCCAAATCACAATAAAAAAAATAATAATTATACTCACCTAGAGAGCACATTGGACCCACACCTAAAGCCCTCCGTGACAGCCTGTCGTCTTTTGATGCTTCAATGAAGTAGTCATAACACCCTGGCATCATTACGCATGCGCCATACCTACAGCTTGTGATGAGTGGACCCAAAGCACAACATTCAGGTTCACGATGAACATTGCAGGTTCTATTTTCCCTGTGATATCAAGGGGAGCGGTAAATATAATGGCAGAGGAGTAAAGCATCCAAGATTTGATTCGAAGAAGCCTTGTTCAATTTTTCTAATCATCTGGTACTTATCTATTTGGTTTGAAGGTTTGCAAAATGTTTCATTTTCATCCGCCAGTATCCCCTCCCTAAGCTCTGAGATGAATTACAGCAGTATGCAGCCATCATTTTTAAATATTCTTCCAAAGTAGTGAATTTTAAAATCCTCTTGGGTTTAGGTGCTGGCAAGGTCGCCATTTTTGGGAAGGCTTGTTACTCTTGATAACATAATGTGATGACCAACAATAGGCGCCAGCACCAAAACGCAGAGATTAACCACTGGGGGCAGTTAAGCCAAACCCAGCCCCAAATATCTAATGAAATCCTGGGTCGAGTCCAGGGGGATCAAAACATGCAATGTTTGGTACAAATCCAAACTTTGCAGTACGGGTCTACTCAAAATTACTCTAAAGCCAATCAGAAAAGATAAAGATTCGATATGATGCATCAAAAATGCCAGATTTATAGCAGTGCCTACAAACTGCGCCTCTGGCCCCTTGATGTGTCCGGCGGCGTCTTGCCTGCCTCGTGGAGAATAAGCTCAACCAGCAAATTTTTACATATGAAAATTTGCCGGCTGCAGCAGGAATAGGACAGGAACTCCCCACCCGGCGAGCCCATCCACGGCCAGCTGCACCCACCACTCGGTGGGCAGTTAGGGGAATATAATGGCAAGTGCTATCTATAAGCCCTAATAAATATCCTCCATTGTTTTATAATTGAAACTGATAATACATGAATATTTATGTACCAATCCGTATTTAAATAGGTAGTAGGAAAGTGAACAGATGCTACGACGTGTAGGTCACCTTATCTGCAGCTGTGAGTTTGTCCCAGATATTCCGTGGTTTTGTCATGATGAACAATCTTCAGTTTATTCGTTGTTTTCCATGCAGTAAGTAGCTCAGCCCAATTCTTTATAGAATCTGCACCTGGTGACAAGTTTTACAGGAGCTTCTATTAGTAACAAGGGTCTACAAGTTCCCTTTGATGTATGAAAGACCCAGTTTGCAGTACAGTATGTTACAGTAGTTGGTTATGACATAATGAAACGTGGTGCCATAACATATATCATAGAGTTACAACATACTGTTAGTGTATGGGATGCCTAATCACACTGTGATACTGTCCTATGACATGACACATAGGCCTCCATACATGGAATTTGTATATTATTTTTGTATTTACCAAGTTGATCGGTTTTTAGACTTCAATGTTCCTGTTTCTATGTCTGAGATATGGAATTTTAATGATGAACTACATAAAGGAAGACCTATGTGCTTCTATACCAAGTGACTCCGACCCTTTGCATGGCCCAACTACTGATTCAGGGGAGTCGGATTTTTCTCTCTAACTATTCACAAGCAATTATTTCTCTTAGGCCAGATACACACTACCCTTGAGGATCCATTAAACACAAATCGTGCATAGTCTTTTGTTCCAGACCAACAACACTACTGGGGAAGGTACCTGACCGAAACTTTTTTCAAGGTCACGCTTTGCGATCCACTCACCATCGG
Source organism: Engystomops pustulosus (assembly GCA_019512145.1). NCBI lineage: Eukaryota > Metazoa > Chordata > Amphibia > Anura > Leptodactylidae > Engystomops > Engystomops pustulosus. The sequence goes on from CM033642.1 coordinate 259,301,832, forward strand.
ATGCGGTCCCCCGTCGAAAAACATGGCCGCAAAAGTGTATTCTTTCATACACGGCATCTTAATTACAGCAAACCTTTTATTGATGTTGATTGCTTCCACCCCCCAGTCTATAGACCGCATAACCACCTCGTTGTCGATAAGAAGTCGTTATACTATACAGTGTACCCAACTGTAGAGTCGATCTTAGCGCTGTGCGAGGCATCATGGGATTGATAACAAAAACAGCATGTGTATGGGAAAAGGTTGCAGTATGCTCTTTTTATAAAGATACATTTAGTTTTTACATAATATTGCAGTTGCTAATATTTTTTTTTCCTTTTTCCCCTCTCCTTCGTATTGTGGACATTTGATTACTTAATACCATTCTGTCACTTAGGTAGAGTAGTTTTTCTTTTACAAAATAAGGATGCTGCAGTATTATAGTTGTAAATAGACATGAGATTACAGTGTTGTGAAGTTAATGCTCTGTAACACCACCCCTCTGTTAACTGTGTTAGTTATTATAGGGCTGTTGATGATTTAACCTGGGAATCTATCAGCAGTTTTGACCATACAAAGCGTGTAGACAGTGTATAAGCAATAAGCCTGAGTAATTGAAATTCATCAGAAGCTCTCGTAGCAGACTCATAGCAAAGCAGAGGAGCTGTGCAGCTGCCCACTTTCAGCAGTTAATTGATATTGTTTGTGTACAGAAAAGTTATATATTTTCCAATATACATTCTATATCAATTCCTTACAAGAAAGACTCCTCTTCTATAATATGCGCAGCAGAAAGGATCATGTACAATTTGCTAATACTTTGGCTGGTTCTATAACATGTTTCATGCCAAATAGGCATGCCCCTCCAACATTTCTAAGGGAGTGGTTTATGATGGAGGGGCTAATATACTCTATACTCGCATGCCTCCCTCGTGCAGCGACACCGGAATGCTGAGTACCTGCTGCCAGTCCTGATGGCTTTATAGAGGCTTAACCAGGGTAAAGAATTATATATGGCGACCCTATTAGGGCATTGTACTTGGTGTTTAACCTCATCGACCGACCATGTACATTAATGAGCGCAAGGGGGGGCGTGAGGATCCGAGTTATGTATTTATTGCTACTGCGTTTTTCCTGTTCCTGTTTACCAATCTAGACCCCCTTCCTGAATGTGGCAGATTGGGGGAAATAAATGAAGTGGCTAGCTATAAGCTAGCATTTGTAATTATGCAGGGCTTCTACGCTATGACAGGGTGCAGAAACCCTGATAGATTCTGCCATAGAACTGTGCAAGGAGCAATGGACACTATGGAGGCATTTATCATACGCTGCCACATATGATGAGCCCCGCGTGATGAATCGTCACCCCGAAATCAAAAAGATTAAATAAAAGCCCCGAATTAATCGCAAATACTAGTTATTGCCAGGGACTTGGCAGGGCCGTGACGAGGGGCGCAGCTGATGGGACGTGGTGGCGCGGGGTGTTCCTGGCTTATACGTGAAACTCACCATCTGTGTTAATCTTATGCTAGGCCCTGCCGGCGAAGGCCCCATCGATACAGCAAAAGGCCGGAGCCTTGATGTATTGGCTGCGCTGTGTATGAATGTAACCCCTTACTGCGCTCTCAAACAAAGGATACGACGAGCGTTTAGTTAATCAGTTCATTTTGTTCCCATGGAGGAGGCACAAGACAGAAGATAAGATAGTCACATGTCATCCACTAAACATGTCGTGCACCGGTCATATGATCATTACTGTGGTTTGCAGTGCATCCACGTTTGGAAATGGCGGGATAGCCCAGTATCACATTACTCATACCTATGGTAACAGAACATGACAGCTGTTACTCTTGACGCGAGCATAGAAGGACAAAGTGTTACCAACTGCGGAAAAATTGCACGGACATGGGAGTGTAGTGTCTATGAGGGCCATCTTGGGGCCCCCCCTCCTTTTCTCACTTACCCGCTTTTACTTTCCCCTTTGTCTTTTTTTCCAGTCCACCCCCATCTATTGCTGTCTTCTTTATTCTCACCTTAGTAAAGTTACTATTCATAACACTGTCACCATGCCGTTGAATCTTAACCTAGAGGATTACACCATGAGGATTACCAAACTATTTAAGGCAGGAAGTCTGTGTGTGATTTATGACATTTGGTTTGGTTGTATTAGGAGGTTCAATCTCCCTGGAATAATGGTTGTTAAGGCAAACAAACTATCCAGTACCAGAGAACAGGCCTTCACATTTTTTTAGCGCCTTGCGTACCATGTAAACTAATAGATAAAATTCCAGGCAAAGCCACATAAATAATCACCATATAGCGAAAACGCGAGAAAACGGCTTTCCCATTGCTGGAAACCATTTGCCTATTTTTGCTGCATGGCAGTCCACACTTGCAAACAGGTGGGCATCTCTAACTATTCACAAGCAATTATTTCTCTTAGGCCAGATACACACTGCCGTTGAGGATCCATTAAACACAAATCGTTCAGAGTCTTGTGTTCCAGATCAACAACACTACTGGGGAAGGTACCTGACCGAAACTTTTTTCAAGGTTTGGCCAAATCCAACAAACCGGATTGGGTCATCATTCCCTAATCATGATATAGACGGCCAGAACCGGGTCAATAACAGTTTTATTGTTCACACCGACCGACAAAGTGCGACTCGTGTGTCTGATATATAACCTCTAAGGCATAAATCAAAGTCCAAAACTTGGAATAACCAAAAAAAGACACACACAAATGTCCTGAATAAAGATAAATGACCGACACTGAGATAAAAGTAGACAAGTACCCATACTCGAACATCGCAGTACAAAATGCCTTAGTTTTCAGTCTTCAAAAATAGAACCTTGATAAATCAGAGGTTGCTGAAAAGAACAGTTATGAAAAATTTCCAATGTCCAAAGTGAATATATCCAATAAAAATAACTGTAAGAACCTGAAATTTAAACCAGACCAAAATAATATAATGATAATGTCAGCTTGTCTTTTCAAAATGGATTGCTTTCACATAAGTCTAAAAAAAGTTACAGGTATGCATAATGTGTGTATGAGAAATATTTCTGTTTGCCCTCATCCAAAAAAAAAAAGACCAATCAATTTTTTAAAAGGATTTAAAACAGAGGCAAGTTATAGAAATTGAGAATTAGAAATTTGATTATATTCAGTAATTGTTACTAACCCAACCAATAAAAGAGGGTTGTATCACTTGGAGGAGTTGTAAAATCAAAAGACTTTACGAAAATTGTGTATTTGGGTCAATTTCACTATGTTTGGAATTTTTTCTCTTCCGCCCAGAAGATGAAATGCAACCAGCTGGCAGTTTACAACATTCATATTAACAAGAGAATACCTCTTTATGGCTTTTAACTGATATAAAAAAAGTGGGGCCTTTTAAAAGAAAATCTGGTGTGGGGGAGGGGGGGGCGATTAAAACATTGGCAAAAGTAATCCAACAGGGCTTTTTCACACAATTTTATATAGAGCCCACAGCTTTATAGAGAATGTGGATAAGAAGGATAATAACAGTGTTACCCCAACTAGTAGAGTCGATCTTAGCCGCTGTGCTGAGGCATCATGGGATTGATAACAAAATACAGCATGTGTAGGGAAAAGGTTGCAGTATGCTCTTTTTATAAAGCATACATTTTTTGTCTATACATAATATTGCAGTTGCTAATTATTTTTTTTTTCCTTTTTCCCCTTCTCTTTTTATGTGGACATATTTTGAATTACTTTATACCCTTCTTTCTACTTTAGGTAAGTAGTTTTACAAAATATAAGGATGCTGCAGTATTTTAATGCATAGAAAATATATATTGTATATTATAGTTGTATAATAGACATGAGATTACAGTGTTTGTGAAGTTACTAGCTCTGTAACCCCACCCTCTGTTAACTGTGTTAGTTATTATAGGGCTGTTGGTGATTTAATGGGAATCTATCAGCAGTTTTGACCATACAAAGCTGTAGACAGTGTATAAGCAATAAGCCCTGAGTAACTGCTATGAAATTCATCAGAAGCTGCTGTAGCAGTAACTCATAGCAAAGCGGAGGAGCTGTGCAGCTGCCCACTTTCAGCAGTTAATTGATATTGTTTGTGTACAGAAAAGATATATAATTTTCCAATATACATTCTATATCAATTCCTTACAAGCCAGCTCCTCTTGCTATAATATGCTGCAGCAGAAAGGAAATAATGTACGATTTGCTAGACTTTGGCTGGTCTATAACATGTTTCATGCAAATAGGACATGCCCCTCCAAGGGAGTGGTTATGATTGAGGGGGCTAAAATACTCTAATACTTGCATGCCTCTTCAGCTGATACCTGCTTCAGCTAGTCCTGAGGGCTTCATAGAGGCTTAACCAAGTAAAGAATTACTATATGGCTGACCCTATTAGGAGCTTGTACTTACTTAGCTTTAACTCAATCATGACCGCCCATTGTCTATTAATGGCGGACAGTGCAGATCCCGAGTCTATGTCTTTATTTGCTGCTGCAGTTTTTCCTGGTCCTGCACCAATCATTGACCCCCTTCCTGAAGGTTGCAGATTGGGGAAAATAAATGCAAGTGCTAGCTATAAACTAGCATTTGTAATTATTGCAGGGCTTCTACGCCACTGACACAGTGCAGAAACCCTGATAGATATCTACCATATGGGGCGGCACGGTGGCTGATTGAGCAGAACTTCTGCCTTGCAGCACTAGGGTCCTGGGTTTAAATGTTCTCTCTGTGTTTGTGTGGGTTTCCTCCGGGTACTCTGGTTTCCTCACACACTATAAAACATACTGTTAGGGGACAAGGACCAATTCGACATACTTTGTGCAGTGCTGCGTAATCTGTGTGTGGTATATAAATAAAGAATTATTATGATATTATTACCATAGAACTGTTGCAAGGAGCAATGGACGCTATGGAGGCACCTTTCATACGCCGTAACGTGTCGAAAGCCAGATACATCAAGAGCCCTAAATTAATTGCAAATGCTAGCTTATTGCTAGTATGTGTGATTATTTTGCCCTTTCCACCACCTCCATGCCAGGGGGTCTTGGAGGGCCGTGAATAGTGGGCGCAGCTGATGTGGACTGGGCTAGCGCGGGGCGTTCCTGTGTTCATATGTGAAAATTCACAATCTGTGTTAATCTCTATGCTAGGCCCTGCCTGCGCAGGCCCCAATCAGGCCAGAGCCTCTTGATGTATTTGGCTGCGCTGCGTATGATATATAACCCCCTAACTGTCCATTGATTTTGTCCTCGTGGAGGAGGCACCAGACAGAGGATGGTCACATGTCCACATCACACGTCGTGCACCTGCCTGGGCAGGTCATATGATCATTACTATGGTTTGCAGTGCATCCAGTTTGGAAATGTGCAGTGATAGCAGTTACACACATCATTACTATGGTAACAGAGCATCACAGTCTGTTACATCATCGAAGCAGAGCATAGGAAGGAGGAGCTGTTACTGGAAAATGAGGGATCATGGGAGTTGTAGTTTTATATGATGGCCATCTTGGAGATAACTACTTAAAATTCTTTGAATCATTATAGCAAACTATTTAAGCTCTGTGTTGTGATTTATGACATTAGGTTTGGTTGTATTTAGAGGTTCATATTCCTGGAATATCACTTTAAAAAGACTGGTTCAGGCAAAACTATACAAAGAAGTATACAGCACACAGAACATTGCCTTCCCATTTCTTCGTGCCTAGGTACATGTAAACTAATAGATAAAATTCCTGCAAAGCACACAAATAATCACATATAGCGAAAGAATTTCCAGCTGGAAAACATTTGCATATTTTTGCTGCATGTAGAAATCACACTGAAAATAGTTTGTGACATTCAGAATAGGTTATTCTCCTTTGTGCTAGAGACTATAAAGAACCAAGGTGATTACCGCAGCCGTTCCTACCTCTCTGCTTTTTATTTTTTTTCGTTCCATGAAATCTGCAATTTCACTTGCCCAAAGCTATGTCCCTGGTTATTATTCCCCTTATAAAATGCAATCTAGCAGGTTATTGAGTTGTTTTTGAATGCATAATTTTGGGAGCATTACCACAATGAACTGCTACATTTACATCCTTGTGTATTCAAAGGCAAACAATACAGACGAGTCGAGAAATTTGTTTTCTTTCACGCCCGGCTGCGCTTTCACTATCTGTTTAATAATGAATGGGCGACTATCAGATGAGAACTACAAACCGGCTTCAGGACTCGAGACTGCAATTTTTTCCTTCTTCTTTACCGCTACTTTCAGGCAAAGTCAATGAAACAGAAAACGGTTATGACGCCGACTTTATAATTCCGCTTAAGGTGTTTGCTGATATGGTTTTGCCGTCAATAAATTTCCAGAAACTCTTGTTACTTTATGTTTGATATTATCTTCGGTTGTGACTATAGCCGCGGCGAGGAAACAGGAAAACGTCTTTACAGTGCGCGTAATTGACATTTACATCCAATTCAAGTGAATTTCCCCTTCTATATTCATGACCGGGTGTACATGCATCAATAAACTGATAAGTACTGCCCGCAGCCGATTCTGCTTAATGTTATAGAGCTCCGCCTTCCAAAGGATTAACCCTTTTAATATTTACCATTGATCTACTCCCTCCCGGCTGCCAGATATGCAAATTGCTTCTTTCCGATGATAAATGCAAACAGTAAAACATCTTTATGGTCTAACATAATAATCCAAGAAATAATCATTGAGTGTTTTGGGTATAGGATGAGAGGCTGATTTCCGTACAATGTGTGCTAAACAACTATTCAAAAATGGCAATTACTATAATGTTATGTGTGTGCTGTATAACTATATACTTTAAATGGTAAAGTGCCTCTCTACCTACGTAAAACTTATATGAGCTCATGTATCTTCCTCTTTTGTGCAGCATTTTTTATGCTGCAGAGCTGTACATCCTACTACTGTCTTTATTAAGATTTGGGTTTGGCCATCATAGCCCCTCTGTGATCTGGCCTTACAGGCTTTTACACTATCTCAGCTTCTCCCTGCTCCCTCAGCACTTGTAGTGAGCATATCTTGTAGTATTCTCAATGCTGAGGGAGCAGGGGAGAGGTTGAGTCTTTAAAGCCTGATCACAAAAGTTATAGGTTAGACCCTTAGGCTCATTAGCACAATTTCAAAGTTGATTTTAGAAGCAAGGTCACAAATAACAAATATAAGAAGATACCACAGTCACGGTGCCTGGATCTATGAGTGTCCCTAATTTATCATGATGAATTTTGACTGTAGATTTCCTTAAAATTAAGTGGGTGTGGTGAGGGAGTAGGGAGGACGAGGATGCCATATTTACTATAACCATGGGGCATGTTATATTTAGAATCTATGCCTACCCTGTTTCCCCTAAAATAAGACATCCCCCGAAAATAAGACCTCGTACAATTTTGTTCAGGCTTAGAAATATAAGGCCTCCCCTGAAAATAAGACCTAGCGGCAGTTATTGCAGCAGGTCCCCCGCACGCGATACATGAGTATTAGTAGATATTTTGGATGCTGCAGAAGGTTGTGACATGGGAAAGAATTCATAGAATTACATCACTGGCTGCTGTGCTGCAAATGTGATACCAGCAGCTACCAGGATAAGAAGGGTCATTTATGAAAAGTACTTTTAAAAAACATGAGAGACTGGGGCCAATGATTCTAATAGAAATGGAGAAGAAATACAGCATGAAATTCAAAGTTTGGAGAGTCATAAGTATGTTAGAGAAGTAGATTTTTTTGTTCAACGTTAAATGTAAATTCTTGTTAATGGAAAAATAAGAATCCCCTGAAAATAAGACCTAGAGACTCTTTAGGAGCAAAAATTAATATAAGACAGTGTCTTATTTTCGGGGAAACAGGGTAGTTGGACCTGGCATTCAATTGTGTTGCAAATGTGCTGCAACGGAATTACAGAGAAGTGGGAACCTCTTCGAGCATATCAATCCACCAGATGTCAATCAAATAGTTGAACAATGTGCCAATCTTAATGCCCTGAGTTCTATATGTTTTTGTAATTCTCCTATAGATGATGATGATGATTTTTTTTGCTTCACTGAAAACCCTAAAAGTAGCAGAATTTGAGGAAAAATTGAAGAAAACAGTATAATTACCCCTTTGGCTGATGGCATGAGGATGTTAGGTTTATTGCACAGCTGAAATTAAGGCCAATACCCGGCCAGAGTTGTCATAATTTAGGCCTTCGATTGACCCACAGGTCAAGTGTGCATGAACTCTACATGAGGCCAGTAAAATAGGCCAGTGTGTTGATGCAGAGGTGCTATAGAAGTGGACTATAACAAATGCAACCACATTTTAGGCAAGCAGTTGGATGTGGGCGGATTCATATTTTTCAACTAGCAAAGTCAAATTAGGGTCATTTGGGTCATTTTTGCAATAAGGAGCAATCTGAAAAAACATATCCCTGCAGAAAATGCTTCAAAAATGGGATAGCACCTTTTGCAAGCATGGAAAGCTCGTGGGTTTGCCTTGCCCTCTCCCAGATGTGTTCACCCTTTGTGACTATAAAACGTTACACCCTATTTTTCAGGCTACTGACACAGATACCAGCGTATTGCTCTCAGTGTGACTTATTTTAGGGGTTATGCATAAAACCGCTAGATTATACACCTCTATTTGGTTTGTCTTCTGTTGTACCCTAAGGGTCTAGAGTTATGTAGAGGTTCATAGAGTTATGTACTTGGCACTCATGAATGGGATAAGAGTGAATATTTTATGTAAAGCTTAGGAAATTCCATGATGCAATCCAATACAGTTGAAGTTATTCATACGGCCATGTGCTTGCCTGGACCGGATCCTGGGCGAGCATGTGAGTAAGTGGAGAAGGGAGTTGGAGTGAGCGCTCCCTGAACCTCCCATTTCTATTGAAATCCACACGACCAGGCTCGGTCATGGTGCAATGAGAAACCGTGTACTCTCCACCCCATAGACTTCTATTGTGGCCACAAATTGCGGCCCGATCATGGTCACAATTAAGGCCGTGTAAATGGGGCATTTGTGTGACATTTTAGTCCTTTAGAGAATTTCCACAGACATGGATTGCCCATGGTGAAATGTGTAGGATGGCCTGGTGTATTTGAGCCAGTAGCTAGTTGCAGTAGTCTGTGTTGCTGAATATAGGACTTTCTAATATTTGATATTTACCGGTGAGACACCTCTGGTTCTTTGGTTGGGCCATTCCAATAATGATATTGTATGTTATCTGATGCCTTGCTTTTGGCTTGTTCTTTTTCCCGTGGAGAACACATCCATTCTTGAATCTGAATCAAACATGGGTGTAATTGTTGGTTGTTAGGAATAACTGTTAGTAAAAAAAAAAACATTGGTCAAAAGCTATGGGAAGTGTATTAGGAAAGTGTATTCTAAATGCAGAGGGCCGTCCACCAGATATAGTATTTGCCATGTGAAGGAACACTGCAATTTTAATACAAAGCAAAAACGTCTCTTGGAAGTGAAATATATACATTTCCTGAGTACAATTATAATAACATTAGCTTTATTCTCCTGTATTTTATAAATTCAGGATTAAATAGAAGGACTTTTCAGTACTGTCATTAGCTTAACTAAAATGAACATTTCTTTCAAGAATACATTTGCAGATTTTAAGAGGAGCGAATAATGATTTGCAAATTACATTTAGAAGTGTTTCATTTCCAGAAGGTTGTTAATTTTTTTTTTTTAACGGTAGAGACACTTTCGGTGAAATAAGGTAAACTCTCAGAACCACCTCTTCCAAAAGACTAGGAGATTGCTTGTAGCAGATTGCACTGCATGGGTCTTCTGGTTCTGGATGGTATCAACTATCTTCTTTGAGAAGACCACCTCACCCACTAGAGAAGTCTTTCCCAGGGTTAATTTCCCCAAGGACCAGTACTGGCAGTTGTGGTGAGGAGATAAGCAAGTGTTACCTGAGATGCTGGAAGAGATGGATGCAGACATAGTGGCTGCTCACTTAAGGAGTGGTGGCCGGGCCCATGGATGGAGGGGGCCAGCAGTCCACAAGACAGCAGACTATGGGTAAAGAAACAAGAACGGGAAAGAATGTGTTGTATGTATTTAAGATTTGCATGCATTTGATTACCAGAGCGACACAGGCAAAGAGAGGCGGAGGGGATGCCATGTGGATCGCCAGAGAGCTAGAGGTAAATAATGAGTTTTCTATTATTTTAATGACAAGGGGCCTCATATCCTTTGCATTTTATTGGTGAGGAGAAATGTGGTTGCTATTGGACATTTTATTAATGAGGGAGGCTGATGGATATTTTATTGGTGAGGGGAGACTGTTGCTGCACATTATTTTAGTGATGGGAGGCTACTACTAGAAATTTCTTGGTGATTGGGGGCTTCTGCTGACTATTTAATAAGTGAGCTACTTGACATTTTATGAGGGAATTTGGTGGACATTTCATTGATGAGGGTAGGGTGCTGGACATTTTGAAATAAGGCTACAGGACATTTTATTAATTAAAAAAAGGCTACAGGACATTTTATTAATGAGGGGAGGCTGCTACTGGACAATATATTAATGAGGGGACTACTGGACTGTATATTATTAAATAGGGACTGATTCTGGACAGTACATTAATCAAGGAGGCTACTGGACAGTATTTTATTAAATACTGCTGCTTGCAGTAATAAAGGGGGCTGCTGGACAGGATATTAATAAGGGGTGGTTATTGGAAAGTATATTAAAATGGTTTACCCCTGAAGGAAATTTTTAATCTCCTTACTTTACAAATTTAATCTATGGTTGGGCACTGCCCTACAGGAATAATTTTCAATGGAAAAGTCTCCTTAAACGTGAGGATAGTAATATGTGTGGATCTTACTTTGGCATCTACCATCTACTTTGGTTGCCTACACCACATATGCCCATCTATAGATGATAAACTTGTGTTTTATTGTTTTTAATGATAGATTTTATAAACACAGAATATGAAATAGAAAGTAGAGTGAAACATGAACAAATAGAGTTTAGGATTAACCCAATAGTCTTGTGTAGGCCTAACCCGGGGAAGCAGGTGATGGGAAGGCACAGTAAGAAGCCAATCTCACCACAAAAATGTATCTGAAATAATCGTTAACATATTTATAATACCATATCAGGCTTATCCAAGTCCATGTTTCTAAGTATCCAGAACTGGACATAAACAGGCAGAAATAATAAGTTATAGTCAATGTAACTAACACATATCTGAGCGTATGTTATCCCTGGATTACTGGAAATATAGTGCTGCATTAAGATCTTACTGATACAACCACCGATACAAGTTTCCAAAATCAAATTACACCACAAAAAATTGAAAGCAAAATCCAAAATGTATAAAGAATAAAATGACACTTTATTAGATCAATTAAAGCAAATCCATTTAAAAAAGACAACATACACAGAAAAGGTCCACCAATGGTCAAATAACGAAATATACATAAGAAATAAATCACAGTAACCTGTATAGAGGTATGGAAGGTCTAGTCCTGATATACTATCACAATGGGAACCATGGGTACATTGCATCTTCACATTGCCCTCATATACCACACTGTAGTTATATCGGCTCTGGAGATTCCAGACCACCACCCATGCCTGTTGCCCCTGTGACGAGCCCTTTAAGTGTTTTATGAACTATCCCAAGTGAAATTTTACTTGAGACAAAGTTCTACATCTCTCCAGTGAAGTGACAACTCCTTATACTGTACATAATAATTTTGTACAAGCTTTAGCTGTAACTGATTGACATTACATGCTGTTCACAGCTTGTGTTCAACTAATGCTACCAAATCCTTTGCCATTGTGGATTTATCCTACATAATCCTGTTTAATGCATATGGTACACACAGAAAGTAGACTTCTGCTTATATCTCCATTGGACCTCATCAACTATTTACTAAGCCGTATCCCTAAGCTGTTCAGCTCCTATAGAAGATACTAGACAAGTATTTCCTGGAAGCTTCTGAAACATTTTCATACCCTACAAATCTAATAGCCAGATTTTTAGCAAAAACCTAAATAATTATGGATAATAAAAGACATTTCATCTTCTTTGGTTACACTCCAGGCTGGTTTACTTTAACTAAATGCCCTTGCTTTAAATTAACCGATTATATTCTTTGGTGCTATTTTGTTATTATTATTATTATTATTATTATTACTATTATTATTATTATTATTATTATTATTATTATTATTATTATTATTATTTTATGCAGGGAATATTATAGATCTTATAAATATTTTTTTCTACTGAATACATTGATCCGGAGCAGATTATCACTGCCGTAGCCAGGATCTCTGTAGAATTCGTGAACCCTCCTCTACTACTCTTATCATTTTTCTGATTTTGTAATACATTTTAATTGGATTTTAACCATTTTGCACAATACAGGGATCAAAATAATTTTGGGAAACAACCGGTTTATATGGAGTTCACCGATGTTTACATAAATGCATTAATACATAAGCATAAGTAAGGAGGTGGAGGGGGAAATGAAAAAAGCGAGGGAGGGTGGACAGGGTTAGGGGGCAAAAGAGGGGGAAGGAAGGGAAGTAAACATATCAGAGGGGCATTCAGATATTTTTAACCATAACAGTAACATAACAACAATAACAGTAACATCTTCCCTTTAAGTGGGACAGGCAAGCAGACTGATTGTTGAATTTTAGTGGACAAATAGGTGTCTGAAGAATATGTGTAGCACCACATCTAGGGAATCGTAACTGAGATAAAAAACTGTTGGAAAGTCTAAGCTACTGAGGTTGGTTGGAGGGGATATTATGCATGTCCTTGTATCAATTAGCTTTTCCATAACTGCACTGAGCTGTACTCCTTGCACAACCTCTAAAAGTGACAGTAGAGAACTAGAGTTCCACTTTTTGGCTATGTGCACCTGGTAACCGTTAGAATGTGAAATGTTAAGATTTTATCTTCCTTTTTAAGGTCACCCAGGCCCAGGGAGAGAAGGACAACTTGATTGCCCCATGGAGGGGGAGAAAGGAGAATTTTTTTACATAAATACAAAGTTGAAGGGGGAGATTTATTGTATGATTGCAGCCACACCCTCTTTTTTCCTGCCAAATACATCACGATGCTTAGGCCTCTTCCTGTAACTGGTGGCCAGCACGGCCACCGGGCAAAGCTAAACCAGATCTGGCCCGTAGCAACCTAGGTGCTTTGCAGCCCAGACCAACCCTAATTGTGAAGGGCAGTAGTGAACCAACAGGTATCCTTAGACTTGGAATGATGTTGAATTTTGGTAGTTTCTTTTGCTTTTGGTACTTTGTCCTTACAGATTCTTCTTTAATCAATTTTTTTATATTTACTATTTATTTTACCTATGGTACCAGTTCCAATACAGTTAAAACCATGACAAGCTTTATGTTAGAATTACACATTTAAGCCCAAGCAAAGAGCAGTCCTTTGGCCATGGTTTCTTCCACTGGGATTTCTTCCTCTCCTAAGTGTCAGGAATTTGCTCTTAATTTTTTACAGTTGCAACCCAAAGCCCTAGTGTAAAGTTATAAATGGATGTGTCCTTCCTCACCTGTCCTCTTTGCCGAACATGTTAAGATGTATGTGTATCACAGGTTAAACTACTTATCCTCAAAGCACCCATCTTCAGATAAATTCACACAAAGTAATACACTCTTCTTGTCTTTGTGTGACCTCTCTATGGTGGGGGTAGTTGGAGAGGGGGAGAAGGATAAGGTGTGAATTGCAGCTTTTCACAGTTTTTCTTAACTTGTTGTGATATTGTTTAAATTGGTTTGATAAAAAAAAATCAGTTACAATGAGTTAAAGAGGTATTCCAGTAACAAAAAGTTATCCCTTTTTCACCGGATAGGGGGTAACTTGCTGGATGGCGGGAGCCTTAGTTGGTAGTATTATAGGAACCCATTTCCATGTACCCTAAATCAATGGAGGAGTGAGTCACTTTTTATGGTACTGAAAAAAAAGTAGATAAGTACTTTGCTCCGTCATCTCCAACAGCACCATAGAAATAATCAGAGAAGCCGGTGGTACATGTGATCGGTGAGTCCTGGTGCAGAGACCCCTCCACAAATTGGCAAGTTGTCCTCTATCCCATGAATTGGGAGTAAATAGTTTTACCGGAATACCTCTATAAGTGTTGACACACTAAATATATAAGGCATCACTAAGCAATGTACAGTAAGAGACCCTAAAAGATAATATCATGATTATATAAGTCTATCATGATAAGGTGTGATCGTACAGGAGTGTAAGATCTTGGGGTAGAGTCATTAGGACCACCCTTAAAAGGAAATGACTTTTCTAAAATTTAAGCTAAAGAAATTAGTGGGCTTATTTTTTTTAAAATCAAATCTGTTTTAATGGCAGATTGAACAATTTTTATAGACAAAACCCCTTCCCCCCCCCACCTTCTCTTAAACACAAAACCCACCCCTAAAACTGACCAGAATTACAGCTTATGCACAGCAACTATAAGCAATAGGCCATTTGACAATACACCTTTGGTATTAGCACATTAATAATAAACAGCAGTGTCCCGCCATGGTCCCCATATTCTTTCGACCTTAGCACTAGCTTTTCTCTTGCAATAAACAGATTTTTCTAAAGAAATGATTATATTCATGTTATTAATATACATTTGTGCTGTTGGTGCGGTGGGTTTTAACCAATGCATGGCAAACAGTTTCCTGGCCTGATGTAGCATTCTACAAATCCCGAGGATCACGCACTCATCCATATCCCCTGGCTCCACTAGACCTAATATGCACGTTGTGGGAACAGCCGGTAGGACTGCTCCAAATGCTATTGAGACCAGAGCTAGCACCCCTTTCCAGAAACGACCTAATTTGCAGCATTCCCACAACATATGTCTTAAATTGTCTTCTGCCTCCCCACACTTAGTGGTTAGTCTGGCTTTCTGTTGTATGATCCATCAGTACTAGAGATGAGCGAGTATACTCGTCCGAGCTTGATGCTCGTTCGAGTATTAAGGTACTCGAAACGGCTCGTTGCTCGGACGAGTATTTCCCCTGCTCGAGATCGAGCATTTAATTAAAAAAACACAGTGAAGAACAGTGAAGAATAGAATAAAAATAG
The DNA here is from genome assembly GCA_019512145.1 of Engystomops pustulosus. NCBI lineage: Eukaryota > Metazoa > Chordata > Amphibia > Anura > Leptodactylidae > Engystomops > Engystomops pustulosus. The sequence goes on from CM033642.1 coordinate 259,316,919, forward strand.
TGAACACAGTGAACACAGGATCATTTAAGTTAAAAACACAGTGAAGAACACAGTGAAGAATAGATTACAGATGTTCGGCACATCTGCTTACCTGTCGGAAGATATGCGCGGAACGGCAGCAGGGAGACATCAAGCAGCAGGGAGACATCAAGCAGCAGGGAGACATCAAGCAGCAGGGAGACATCAAGCAGCAGGGAGACAGACATCGGGCAGCACCACGGGGGACACAGACATCGGGCAGCACCACGGGGGACACAGACATCGGGCTATCATCCCGGGGGACACAGACATCGGGCAGCAGCCCGGGGGACACGGACATCGGGCAGCAGCCCGGGGGACACGGACATCGGGCAGCAGCCCGGGGGACACGGACATCGGGCAGCAGCCCGGGGGACACGGACATCGGGCAGCAGCCCGGGGGACACAGACATCGGGCAGCAGCCCGGGGGACACAGACATCGGGCAGCACGGGGGACACAGACATCGGTCAGCACGGGGGACACAGACATCGGGCAGCACGGGGGACACAGACATCGGGCAGCACGGGGGACACAGACATCGGGCAGCACGGGGGACACAGACATTTGCCAGCACGGGGGACACAGACATCGGGCAGCACGGGGGAGACTTCAGTGGAAGAAGAGGAGCGGATCCCGGGACAGCGTATCACCCCGACAAGTAAGCAGATGTGCAGAACATCTGTAATCTATTCTTCACTGCGTTTTTCACTTAAATCATCCTGTGTTCACTGTTTTTATTCTATTCTTCACTGTTCTTCACATCTGTTAACTTGTCGGGAGATAATATACGCACGGAACAGTGAAGAATAGATTGCAGATGTTTGCATACATCTGATAACTTATCAGAAGACATTCTTTTTCAGTTAATTAACACATTTTATTCCCGAACCATGGTCCCTTTGAAAAATGCTCGGGTCTCCCATTGACTTCAATGGGGCTCGTTATTCGAGACGAGCACTCGAGCATCTGGAAAAGTTCGTCTCGAATAACGAGTACCCGAGCATTTTAGTGCTCGCTCATCTCTAGTCTTTAGCTTTCAGTATATCTGGTTGTGTAGTGCCCAAAACCATAAGCCTGGTGTGATCTGAAAGATGAGCTGTTTCAAGGTGCTATAGAACAGAAGATAGGGACTTCTGAAGTGACACTAGTATCACCCCGACAAGTAAGCAGATGTGCAGAACATCTGTAATCTATTCTTCACTGCGTTTTTCACTTAAATCATCCTGTGTTCACTGTTTTTATTCTATTCTTCACTGTTCTTCACATCTGTTAACTTGTCGGGAGATAATATACGCACGGAACAGTGAAGAATAGATTGCAGATGTTTGCATACATCTGCTAACTTATCAGAAGACATTCTTTTTCAATTAAATAACACATTTTATTCCCGAACCATGGTCCCTTTGAAAAATGCTCGGGTCTCCCATTGACTTCAATGGGGCTCGTTATTCGAGACGAGCACTCGAGCATCTGGAAAAGTTCGTCTCGAATAACGAGTACCCGAGCATTTTAGTGCTCGCTCATCTCTAATATAGATAGATAGATAGATGCAGGACTAGTTAATATTGCTGGCTTAACCCATTAACCAAATAGGATAACACAGTCTATGGTGTGAGTAAAAGGGGTTGTCCGAGAGAGTAAAAAAAAACCCATTGGTGACCGGCAGGGCTGGAGCCGACACTGGGCATACGTGGGCAAGTGGCAGGGCCCAGAGCTGCCATTGGGGGCCCACATAAGGCTTTACATAAGGAATCCATCGGTTGTGAGGCAGCTTACATAAAATAACAATGAAGGGACTGTTTATGAATCATAAACTAGGGAACAGGAGACTGTTTTAGTTTCAGAATTTGTAATGCCGCCATGTATGTTCACTACAAAGGGGCCCGCTGAGGCTCTTCCGCCCATGGGCCTACTGGAACCTGGAGCCAATCCTGGTGGCCTGGAGGGGGCTAGTTAAGGAAAATAAACATTTAGTTACATCCGCAGTCTCTTCCGGTGTCCTGCTCTGCCATCTCCCTGGTCCATGCAAAAACACAGGGGCACGGAAGCCGCACTGCCTTCACCTTCCGGCTGGCTGAGGTGGCCGGCCATGCCCACCCGACCTGCATTATACATTGCTGGGAATAGGGACGGGTGGGCATAGCCGGCCACGTAGGCCGGCCGGAATCTGAACTCAGTACGGCTTCCCTGCCCCTGTTTCACACTTAGTGGTTAGTCTGGCTTTCTGTTGTATGATCCATCAGTACCAATGGATATCAACCTACTTGCCTTAATTGTTGTAGTCATCAGATTTGAAAATACCTGCACCCAATTAACACTCTATATAAATGGATTTGGGCTTTTATTTACTGTAATGAGGGTCATTTACTTTTGGTATATACAATATATACAAAAGTCATGAAAATCAAGATGGCAATGAGAACATTGAAGGTCATCTAAAGGTTATTTTTTTTCCAAATCTTGTCATGTAGAACTGCTTTGCCTAATATCTTGAGTCAGTCCTGCGGTTACAATAAAATCTAGGTTCTAACTGCTGCTGGTAAGGGGCTGCTGCTCCCTGCTCACTCAGGTCATGTGATACTCTCTCTGTGTAGCTTGTAGGAGAGCTCTTTTCAAAGCTATGTGAATACAAGTCCGCTGATAATAATATTCATGTACAAGATATCCCCTGTTCCTTATTAGTCCCTCCATCCCAGTCTACAAAACTTTATCTATGCACATCAAGCTGGTATCAAAGACTCCTATAGCCCTTCTTCCCCACCTTTTTCTGTCTGTTTTCTACACATCAAGGAAGCTGTTAACCCTTTGTGCTCACCCAACTCAAACTGCAAATATAATGTAACTATTTCACTGCTGGTTTCTACTACTTATTATATGTTGCATTCTCCTCTATTTGATGAAAGCTGCCAAGCTAGTTAGGATATACATCCTGCATGTACACACTATGCAGTGTTCAGTGGATTTACATACTATGCAGTGTTCAGTGGATTTACATATAGGATTTTCACAGAAATTACTGGTAAATTACGGAATGAGAGCACAATGCATCGTAGAGACTGTGAGCATCCTTACATTGATTCGGCTTTGGAAGAGATACAGAAAGAGGTTAGTCTTTGCCCTTTTCACTGCTGATGAGGAAGATATCTGACACGTTGCTTTAGAAGAGAAAAGGGTGAGCTTTTAAAGGCTGAATCACATATGACCTATTGTAAAAATCATTATAAAATACAATTCACACTGTAAGTTTGTAGTTTGTATGGTATGAGTTTACCAAAAATCAAGTACTTAGTCAAGTACTTAGAAGTAAACCATGAAGGCTTTAACCTAAGATATGTGTCTTTTATTTGTGACATCTTGAGATTTATTTTGTTATATATGTCACAATACATTGTGATTTATTTGTTTATATGTGACATTATTTGATTTTGTATCATTATATAAGGTGGAAGTGTGTAGTATAAAACTGTGGCAGGTTTGTAGCATGTGGGTGTTCTCATTAACACTTCTTAACATTTATTAACATATATTCTAACACTTTCTACAGTTTCCAGGACACATATTATTCAGAAATTAAAGCAGAATGTTCAACAATTGAGGACATATTATTTAATAAATGGGGGGTGGACCATATTCAGCGTATATAGTTAATCGAATCCATCTTATCAAAGCATCAATTGGATGATGCAAATTGACCCCTAAAATACCAATCTAGTTCAAATAGCACTATACAATTGGAGAAATGCACTTCAAATTGTAACTTGATCCAGGCTTAGGTCCAGGTACGTAAATCAGGATCCTGGTCCAGGTACCAGACTTTCTGCAGGACTCTGAAGCTTTGGTCCGCCCTGCTGACATTGGCAATACCTAAACTTTCCTATACCAGTGCTATAATGACCCCTTAAGCTAATGAAACATTGATATCCATTGAAGTCCCTATGTAGTTCCTGCACTATGTGTGTGTACTTGTCAGGGCAACTTCTGAGACTGCATCTATGGGAGTAACCTATATTATTAGGTATAGCCCACAAAAATGTATTGATGATAATCTACTAAAGCCAAAGAGGGAAGATGTCCTTTTCTCGATGGGGTAAACCTGAAGCAAGCAGTGACTTGTGTATAGACAAATTTAACACAGTGGGGCACTGTATAAGGGTCCGAATCACGTTTTCCCGCAGGGTTCCCCGAATCTTTCCGATTTGCGCCGAATTGCCCCGGGATTTTGGCGCACGTGATTGGATCGTGGCGCATCGGTGCCGGCTTTTACGCGACAGAAATTGGGGGGCATGGCTATCGGAAAACCTGACGGATTCGGAAAAAACGCGGAGTTTAAAAAAAAATTGTGTCACAAAAAGCACTCCAACTCCTTACACCGAGGAGGGGGTGAATATCCGGCGGAATTCAGCACAAAGCAGCGGAACAACTAGTGGACTCGGGCACCACGACTTAGTGAATCCGGCAAAACTGAATCAACGTCGGACAATGCGCCACGGGATCGCGAATGGCCGGGTAAGTAAATCTGCCCCAATGTCATCATAGGGAAAAGTCATTGACCTAGCACAGACATATATCAATAACTTTGTACATATACACTCATTACAATTATTAATTAATTTGCATTCACAGGGGTTGTCCACTTTTAGCAAATCAATTTATATGGTTTGTGTAATGAGAATTTATACAGAAAGTATATTGGAAAATTGTATCAATTCATCACGGTTTTCTAGATCTCTGCTTGCTGTAATTCTATAGGAAGTTTCTACATATACTCCCAGAGGATAGAAGTTTGTGCATGACACATTAAAACCCACAGCTCTGATTACTCTCTGTGATATACCTTATATACTCGTGTATAAGCCGAGTTTTTCAGCACAAAAAATATGCTGAAAAACGTCCCCTCGGCTTATACACGGGTATATACGGTAGTTTAATAGAATTACAGGCAGCCCCCTACTTAAGACCGATGTCAGCGTGTCCCGTCTTCTTTCTTCTCCGCGACTCCTCTTCTCTCTTCTATCTTCCGGCATGGAGGGGGCCATGGTTTCTTAGTGGCCGTGCATACTATGACGTCAGCAGCGGCCGCGTCATAGTATGCGCATGCTAGAAGAAGAGATGGCCACGTCCATGCCGGAAGAGAGAAGAGGAGCCGCGGAGAAGAAAGAAGACGGGACGCGCTGACATCGGGAACATCGGTAAGTCGCGCCGACATCGGGGAGCCGCGCTGACATCGGAGGGTGAGTATATAAGTTTATTTTTTTTAAGGGCCGTGGGGGCAGGCTGCTGTATACTTCTAGGGGCTGCTGTATACTTCTAGGGGCTTGCTGTATACTATTAGGGTCTTGCTGTATACTATTAGGGGCTTTCTGTATACTACTAGGGGCTTGCTGTATACTACTAGGGGGCTTGCTGTATACTACCAGGGGCTTGCTGCATACTACTAGGGGGCTTGCTGTATACTACTAGGGGGCTGCTGTATACTACATAGGGCTGGCAGGATGGACAAATGGTAATAGAAAATGGTGAGGGACCTTTTACGATCTGATATCAATGATCTGCCATGTTCACTAAGAGGGTTTCTGAATGGATTCATCAAAAGGATGTAAATGGTAATTAAATTGCCTTTAATAAAACTAGAATTGATAAGATACTTATAGGTGGAGTGACTAAGAGGGCGCTAAGTAATAGTTACCATTATGGAGGGAGCGTTAGATATTAAGGCAGCGATAAGTGTTTTTCATTGTATCAATGTTATAGTCTCCAAATGTTGACAATAACTTTAATAAATGAGGTGTGATTTTTTTTCGTCAAAGTTTTAGCTTATAGTACACAAGAGAATGTGTGCAGACGTTCCTTTTTTGTCTAGGGATGACTACTAACGGTCATATGAGAACACTTTTTTAGATGTAGTTTTTGAAGTACAAAACAGGAGTAAGAGTGAAAAGAGAGGAGTTGCATGTAAAATACACACAGTTATTCTTATCCATTTGAAACTGAGACCGAGCCTCAGGCCTAGGCTGTTTGCAGTGAACTTTCGTGGCACATTAAAAATTCTGAAACTTTTACTATTCCCTAAAGTATTCCCTAGTTTATCAACCAAAGAGCCCCTCATGGTTATTTTATATACAGCCCCCTTTGCCCCTATGGATTCATTATATAAAGCCCCCTCACCTCATGGATTCCATATTATACAGCCTTAGTGAGTCCCCCGGCAGTCCTGGACTGGCACTTGCCCGGGTATGCCCGGTGCGTGGCTCCAGCCCTGGGTTTTCCACTTTCAGACAACAATTGACATTGTTGTGTAAGGAAAAAGTTATAGATTTGCCTGTATACTTTCCTATATTCCTCAGTTTTACTAATCTCTACTTGTGTCATCACAGGAAGTTAATTGTTTTACTCCCTGTTATAAAAACTGTCCCTGGTCATGTGGGATTCACACAGGTGCACAGCTCGTTATATCTTTGTCTGTGATGTCACATAGGTGCATGCTCGTTATATACTGGTCTGTGGATTCATACAGATGCAGTGCTTTTTATATCCCAGATCATAATGTCACACGGATGAATGGCTCATTATAGTCACTGAGTTGTCAGATCTGTGTGCTATAACCGAGCTCTGCATGACATCACATGACCAGGACTGGTGTTTATCTCAGAAGTAAACAATGAAGCTCCTGTTGAATGACAGCAAGCAGAGAACTAGAAAACTCGTGAGAATCGATACAGAAAGTATATGAGAAAAATGTAATACCTTAAATTCACAACAAAAATTAATTGTTTGCTGAAAGTGGACATTCCCCTTTAAATGTGAAAACTTCATGAAAAAAAACACTGCTGCACATCTACCAGGATAAGACCTTCTTCACAAATAAGTCATAATTATGTATTTCTTCATCTCCTGGCTATTACAGAGCTAAGCCTATTTGCAAAATAAATGTTCTTATTGATTGTAATTAATCGTTAGGAATCTTTCCTTAGCTGCGGGTTGCCATTTTCAAGAAGGTGCAAATTGTCCAATCTGCATGGTAAGAAAATAAGGAGATAACAAAGATGAGTAAAAAATACAAAAAAAAAATGTCAAGCACAGAAAGAGGACTAGATAATGATTCTCCAGAATGTAAAATAATATCTGTTTGTCCCATGCCAACTTCCACTCTTCCCAGTTCTCTAACAACCTGCCGTCACCCTGTCTGCAAGACACATGGATTCTTCTTCTATGCTGGCACATTTGATTTGATGCCAAGTTTTTACTGATCTAATGCGTTTGCATGTACAATAATCTATGGGACGCTGGTATTTTCTGCATCTCCTGGAGAGATTACATAGAATGTTAATGTTGAGTTACAACATTTGCATTGAAAAAGGGAAAGTTTGGTTTATTGCTTTTTCGTTTAGTATTTAATAAAGTGGTTATAATAAAGAATCATACCAGCAAGTGAGAGGCAATTAATTCACTCCCCTTTGATCTGATCAACAGTATCTTGGCAATATCTTCTCTCTTACGTATAATCCAATGATCCAGTGTAGCACACATAGGCAGCTAGGGAAATCATCATCTGTACTCCTGGGAGGAAAGCGACTAATAATTATGTTGTGATCATCTTCTCTCTTTAATCCTTCTAAAATCTTGAAGAACTCTCAATGAGGCTCCAGTTTATCTTATAACTGCATTATAACTGTAGGACAGGAGACTATATAATCATCATCAGTAGCGTGATGAAAGTTTGTGCTTGCCTTGTGAATTTTAGGGTCAGTCCATGTAACTGAATTGACACACACATCTTCTGTGTGTGATATGGTAAATCAACAAGCAAGTCATGTAATCACAGGAGGTCACCATGAGATCATATGATCCACATTTACTAAGGGTCCGAACGCCGCATTCGGCGATTTTCCTATTGTGCCGCCAAATTCCCCGTGATTTTGGCGCATACGATCAGATTGTGACCATCACGCAACAGAAATCGGGGGCGTGGCCGTTGGACAACCGACGGATTCGAGAAACCGCGGAATTTAAAAAAAGAATTGTGTCGCAAGATCAGCCACTTACATGCACCGGGACGAAAGGTGACTCCGGCGGATGGACCTTAGTAAGTAAATGGACCAGGGAAAGTAAATGTGCCCCATTTTTTTTAGATTACACTCTATCTTTCCTTATTCCGATACGATAGGATCAAATGTTATTCGAATATTCAGATTTATAAAAGGTTATTATTTCAATAATTTTCCCCAATTCAGACAACCGCCATGGATGAAATGTATTAAACCACCATATGGAAAAAGATAAGCGTCAACCCAACTTTATCTTCAAGTTCCTTTATTCATCCATTAGTGATGAATGGACCCATGGAAATTCGGGTTTGGCCATGGATTTAAATGCTGGCGGCATTCAAAAATTTAACACCTGCCATTGATGTCAACATCAATAGGGTGGCGGTACAGCAGGGAAGGGGAACGAGCTATCTTTCAAAGTTCGGTACCAACAAACTTTTCAGTCCATCAACAATGTTCTGCATACAAACAAATATACATGCCACAACATGCACAAGGCATGTCAGGCCTCTTATGTTGTGTTCTGGAAGTTCTCATGTGTGCATTATGCCTGAATGAAGAACCTGGTTGGTGATAATACCTCTTACGAATGAAAGAAGTGCTAAAATTGTTGAATGCCTTCGGGGAGGGTTAAAGAGATTCCGATGCAGTAGTAAATTAGTAAAAAGATAAGATGAAGCATCCATGCCTGATCTGCATTGATCCCTCTCTCCCACCCTTTTTGGGGATTGCAAAATGGCAGTCATGGGTGCTTCTGCGGACCCACGTCTTGCTCACAGGCGACCTGTGTGTCCCCATGTAGCAGCACACCCCAGCATGGCAGCCACTCTTACTCGTCCATGATCTCCAGAGACGGCTCCTACGGTCCGGCCAATTGCTGACCTCGATTCTTGCCACCTGTCTTGGCCTTCTGCTACGTCCCTGACTCTGATCCTGTGCCTCCTGTCCTGACCTCTCGCCTGACTATGACCCTGATTCTGCCCAACATTTTGTCATCTCGTCTTGGCCACTACCACAAACAAGTCATACCTGTGGAGCAATCTGGTTGTATCCCACCACTGAGAGTCTAACCCGCTTTGCGGCAGGCTCTGGTGAAAGCCAGGGCCACTAGACTCAGCACCCCAGGTGTCGAGCTTACGCCATCGCTTGCACAGTGTTCAGTGGGTCCACTACCACAACCCGACTTACAGAAGTAAACAGTTCCATAATTCACATAAATGCCCAGTATGGCTTGATTTGGGAAACTGGTACAGGCCATTCAGGGTCGACCATACTACAACCCTATATAATACAACATAGTAACTCCCCAAGGAAAAGGAAGAACAGACAAAACTTATTTATTTTCAAAAAGTGTGATGAGAGATCAATTTAATTTTTTTTAACAATCAGTTTTTTTTTTAACTAATATTTGGCCTGTCAAGTGTTCTTTTCTTGTGAAAATTCATATCTTACAGTTACGTTAAAGAAGGGGAAAAAAGCCTCAACGAAAATTAAAAGACAAAATTAATTGCTGCTGCGTAATGTCAATCCACTTGATGAAGAAGTGTAGAGGAATCTATTTTTACTGCCATTAAATCTGACAAGCCTTCTATCAGAGCGATGTGAGAAAGGCAGCTTAATGTAGGCTGTGTGAGGATAGACATTAGCATGTGAATGCTATAGAGCCTTACTGCGAATATCAGCCATTGCTCCACTTTCACATCGTCGTTCACAACAGTCTGTTCTCTCTCCTGAAAACATTACCACTGCCGGAAATAAATAAATTACTGCCTCTAGTGCGGCCGAATAAGAAATTGGCCTACATAATAAAACCAACTGAGGAAAAAATTAAAAACTTCATTTTTTTATGCTGTAAAGATGAATGTTACTTTTTGGATGTAATGGCTTTGAATCTTCGAAAATGTAGCAATTACGTAAAATGTGACTGTAAAAGGTGACTGTCACATCTCGTATTGTAACTACAAAAAGTGAAGTTTCCTCTTAACTACTACATATGTTTCTTAGTTTCCAAGAAAAAAAAAGGAAAGAAAAATAGGCTCACCCTGCGATGCATCATACATCCTAGATATGTTCAGACGGATATTTTTTTCTGGAAATAATGAAGCCAACAATCCTCAAGTCTGACCTTTGTTATAGTTGAGTCCAATGGGCATCTTTGGTGTCATCATGTGACAGCCTCTATGATGACATAAGAAAATAGAATTTGTAACTAAGATGTGAATGTGGCTGATTTACCAACCTACTCCAGGTAAATGTGAACAAGACATGGCCTTCCGAGATAAACTTACTTTACACTTGGTCAGTAGGCCAAATGTCTCTCCAACGTCTTCCTTAGCTTACCCTATGAACAGCAAATGCTAAATAATAGACACTACTGGGGACATTTACTTACCTGGTCCAGGGATTCCCGAAAGTCCGATGACAATGCACTGTGCCGCGATTCAATAGATTGTGTGCCGATTTCCTGAATTTGTCACCTCCTACTCCTGGCAGGCGATAGAGTTCACACCTTCTCCCGGTGTATGTAGTGCATGTCTTGTGAAACAGTTTTTAGTTAAATCCCAGGGTTTGGCCGAATCCGTCGGATTGTCCGAGGGCCCGCCCCCGATTTGTGTCGCATGAAGGCCGGAGCGATTGCACCAAAATCAGATCGGGTGCTACACAATTGCCTGCTAAATACCTGTCCCAGTGGTGCGATCCCCCGAAACATTGGAAACCCGACGGAAAATGCGATCTGCGACCCCAAGTAAATATGACCCCATAGTGTCACTCTGTTTTTTCCTGTCTTTGAAATGGCTGCTTAGGACTTTATAAAAACTATTCTTCAAAGACAGCCACTGTCATAATCATATAGATCTCAACAATTTATTTCAGGGTCTCCGATAGGGTCCTAGGTGATTCTGTGTGTTAAGAGCCAGGGTTTTTGAGGCAAGAAGCCAACAAAATAAGGATCAGCATTTTATCATGTTTTCTGTATTGCAAGATTTGTTACATGAATAGAGATGAAGGACCGAATTTTAGGTTTAGTGTCCTTCATTTGGCAGCTCTGCCAAACCCAGACATGTTAGTGATGGGCTGCAAAGCAGCCAATCTGGCAGCTTTACACCCCTAGCAACTAGGCATGACTGGATGGACAAAGGTGCCATAGACATCTACATATCTATGCACAGATGATATATTTTCGAATGAATCTTTTGAGGACACTCCTGTCTTATTTAATAACTGTTGTGTCACAACCGGTGACATCACATATGTCAGGTTGTTACATCCCCGCAGTTTCTTTTGTGAACTGCCAGCCTGTCAGGGGTGTTTGTAGGATTCCATCTAACAATCTGCTTTAATAATCTTTATATAATCTAATTATAGAGCTCAGCTCTCAGTGTAAAGGGAGTGGCAGGCCACAAGCTCATGATAGATACCAAATAGAGAAACAGTAAACGACTCCAGAGGTTGTGAAGAGAAAAAATATAGTTTATTTGCCTATATTCAGCATCTTTTTCTATCCTCCTATCTATACGTCTACCTATCTTATCCTTATCATCTATGCTCTTATCCTATCTATCTATATCTAGCATCAGCTAATATCCTCTCTGCCAGAAAAGCAGGACTCCATTCTATGGTGAAACAGGTGAACTGTATCCTTTAACATACAATGTTTTGGTACTATGTGAAACATCACACATCACTCTTCTGAGGAAGGGTTAAGGCTGATGCACAGGCAGGAACCCCCCCCAAATCGAATTATAGAAGAAAATGCCTGGCACTCCTTAGAGGTATTGTGGCCACACCAATCTATCTATTTAATTGTGCTGCATTCACGGCAATCTTTCTAAAGAAGGTCTGAGACCGAAACATTAATTTTTGAATTGCATTATAAAAGCATGATATGTACAAAGAAGATTGCATAAATTTTCTTAAAGCCAAGTATATGACTTTTGGTATCACCACCTTCCTTTAGAATCTATCTATGTATCTGTGTCACAACCAGAACGAGGCACATGCCCTAAAGTCACCCACAGTGCCTGTCACCTACCTACAATCCTTGCAAAACCTTTGGTCATGGCCGCCTGGTTGACCAATACTGCACGGTATTGGGGCCCAGGTATCAAACAAGAGGGCAAGACGACGAGTGAAGGCCAAACAATTACTGGGTAAAAAGCTAGATGGTGGCAAATACATATTAGAGAGGAAAGAGATAGTCAAGTAAATGTAGAAAGGTCAGTACACAGATAACAATAGCAATAACTATGGTTAACAAGTGTCAAAAGGGGAAGGGGAGGGCTGCAAAAACGGCAAACTTTAATCAGAACTGGGAGATATATACAGTAAAGTTCGTGGACACCACCCCACACAGATTGATGGATAGATTGATCTATCTTCTCCTATCCTACATTAATCTATCTACTATCATATAACTATGGATCTAAACAGAAAATAAAGATCAGAGTAGCACAGTATCTATCTTTTTTCATCTATCTATATAATATACATTTCATATACATGTACAGTATCTCATTAATATCCACAAATTCTGTACATTTTCCCTGGGCTATAGTCCTACCTGCAGTAAAAAGTGATATATACATCCAATCATTTACAGGTACTTAAACACGAACCATAATTAAAAGCAAAATGATCTTTCAAGATTCTGCCCAAATTAATTAGAAGTTATTAAATGATCAGTGCATATTACAGTCTGCGTCATATTAACAATTTTAATAATGAAGTAATGTAAGGGATACAGGGCAAGATCCAGCGGATATCACAGCTCTGTAATTACACAGCGCACGCTTCTATTGTACATATGGCATCGGGCCTTTGTTTTTCAGGGAGAAGATATCCACAAGTTATCTCCTTTATTGAGTGACAAGGATTCATGGGGTATTTTTACAAACAAGAAAAGAGGAATGTCATTTAACACACATTAAAGGGAAGGCACCAACTTTTTTTTTTATATAATTACAACCAGATGCTGATTTAAAATTTACCTTTTGTTTTTAGTTTTTCTTAAATCTGTTTTTAATTCTAAAGATAGAAGAATATTTTGTCATGTTTAATATGGAGTGCAACATGCATCTGCCTGAGCTGCTTGAGTGTTGTGGGACTGCTCTGTGACACTTGGCAGAGGTCAATATTCAGAAGTGGAGGAGCACTGACCATCATGGCTATAAATTCTTAACTGTCTGTTGATACGGATATGACGTGTAAAATTGATTCACTATTGAGTAGTAGGGTAAATTCACAGAAACGAATTGTGGATACACAGAGTTTACAAATCTGGTCGTGTGTTGTTTGATTAGACATGAGCACAATGATTTATTTGATTTTTAGTTTCTGTACAATTTGCACGATCTAGGGCAGTGCAGTTGAATTTTTTTTGATTTGCTATGAAATCTTTTTTTTTAAAATTATGGCTAGTTTACTTCTCGTAATCATCCCAGAAGCAAGGTGTAAAGGAGCAAGAGAGAAATAAAAAATAAAAAAAATTCTGGATAATTACAAAATAGTGTATTTTAGAGGAAAGAGGGGGTTAATAAAATCTGAACAATTCCGCTGAATTATGATAACATTGGCTGGGACATCTAGATTTCAGACCCAAACTAAATATGTATGAAAAATCAATCGAAATGATATATTGGATCATTCAACTAATCTCTATTTTCAACTTTCTTTGCAAGATTCAAACAAAAATACCCCTCAACACCAATGGGATTTTCACTTGTAGTGAACATAAGTCCTTCCATTAAACATTTAAATGTGATTAAGATTAATGGCATTTGATATCAGATTTTGTCCACTTCAAAAAATATTTCTCAAAATCGACTGACTGTGAACAGCCTTTTAAAACACTGACTATAAGTCATTTTTTGATTATAAACATAGGGGAAGGAAAAAAACTTTACATCTTCTTTGAAATAGTTTAACATAAATTATTGCGGTGCGGCAAGGTATTTTAAGGTATAAATGCTCCTTTACAGATTTTGAAAATGTTCTGCGTTAATGTTTATCTCTGTAGGACATGAATGTTGGGCCATTCTACCAGAAAAGCCATTCATGATAACCAGGACACATTACTTATAGATCTAGGCACCGGACTGTAGGTAATTCTTCGTATATAAAGATTGGTCTGCTCTATAGCCCCCCAAGTCAGGAGGTACGAGTGCAATGCAGAGACCCTAGGCCTGCTATCCTCGGAGATCGGGGAAGCACTGAAAAAGCAATTTCACCCAATCCTGAGACAGAAGTGCCATGTGCCATCTCCGTCCTTCTCCCAAAATAGTATAAACGGCAGTTCCTAAAGTGATGTTCAGAAGTTAAGTGATTGATCACATTCTGCCACCGCATCCATTCCAAGGTCCTTAAAAAAACAACTTTTTCCTGCTTCCAGTGTGATGGGGTCAGATAAGCCGGCGAAGAAGTGATAACTGCATATGCAGAATGCTGTATATTTGGGGAAGTACATAGGAGGATTAGTGCAGAGTTCATGTACGTGAATGTAAGTTACAGCTCATGAGATGAGTGGAATGTCGCTAACGCACATTATCCGCCATTTTAAAATATTGTTCAGTAATATATCTAATATATTAAATGTTTTTTTTTTTCCGATTGTATTACTCCTAATGTATGTTCTCTGTATTGTGTAACCGGAAGCTGTTTTTTTTGTCATGTCACATGAATGCCTTGCCAATGATAAATACTCGTTCCAGGTTATACATCGGTTCGAACGCGTCAGTTCTTTCTTTGCACAAGGACGTCTTTGATGTTTTTAACCTTATTCTCAAATAACAGTGATTTTTTAACCTAAATCTTTTGGCTCTTATCTGTTGGGGCGGCATTTCTCTGTTTTTTTCCCCTTGCTTCGGTTACTGGTGCCCCAGTGTCCAGGTGTTCCGTGCTTCACCATTTTCAAGACTCTAACTAAGAGGTGAGTGAACCTCTGACTAATGTTATTTCTTTTACAATACATAAATATGTCATTGTTAAGATTTCTAATAAGTAATAAATCATTATACAGTTTTTTTTCCCTGAACTTTTTACTCCTTTTTGTTTTTTTTAAATACAGCTTGTGACCTTTTCCATCCTACCATTAAACTTCTCTCCCGATCAGATGTAAACTATAGAAAAGTGAAGGAGTTGACTAGTTATATGACACGAATGTTACATTTCCCGTCTTTGAAACTTTCCGATGGCCTTTCATGCGAGAGTACAGCACTTCAGATGTCAGACAGCCTGCATTGTTCTCCACCGCAAGTATGATCCGACACAATTGGTCTTATGTAGCAGAGAAGAAATAAAGGGAGAAAACAAAAAGTTACGAGGGCAGTGTGTCTCCACAACAGGCGCCTGTTCCTCTGATACTTAAAAAAAGAACTTGGCATTGTATTTTACTACTTTATTTTAACAACCACCAAGACCTAAACCCCTGCTACTCTACATGAGACTGCCTAGAATATAAAAATTATTGATGTCTGAAGTGCTTACCTGAGACACAAGCTTTTATATAAGATTTACAAAGTCATTAAAGGGGTTTTCACTATTAGCAATTATTATTTTGGTTTGTGTGTTGGAAAAGTATACAACTTTCCTATTATCACTTCGTGTATCCATATATCACCTACTGCCAGTCTCTGCTGCTGATCGTCCACTAGGAACTTCCGGTTTTCAATGAATAGAAATTGTCCAATGGGCATGTGCTTCACACAAGTGACTGCTCGATATACCGTATATACGGAGTCTTAAGCCGACCCGAGTCTAAGCCGGACCCTATTTTCACCACCGAAAACCTGAGGAAAAACACTGATCGAGTCATAAGCCGAGGGTGGAAAATGCAATTGGTCAACCCCCCCCCGTAGTATAAGACCTTCCAGCCCCACGTGAGTATACAGCTGCCAGCCCCCAGTAGTATACCGCTGCCAGCCATATGATACGCTATAAGCACTGCCACCCCTATGTGTATAAGACCTGCAGCCCTTATGTAGTATAACAGCAGCCCCTAGTAGTATACAGCCCTGTAGTAACGCGCCCCTAGTAGTATCACAGCAAGCCCCCTAGTATATACAGCAAGCCCCTAGTAGTATACATGCAGCCCTATATTATAACAGCAATCCTCCTAACAGTATATAGCAAAGCCCCTAATATTATATACGCAGCAAGCCCCTAGAATTCTACAGCAGCCCCCTAGAAGTATACAGCAGCCTGCCCCCAACGGCCCTTAAAAAAATAACTTATATACTCAACCTCCGTGTCACGCGGCTGCCCCGCTGTCTGCGCGACTTACCGATGTTCCGATGTCAGCGCGTCCCGTCTTCTTTTTCTTCTCCGCGGCTCCCTCTTCTCCTCCTCTTCCGGCATGGGGACGCGGCATGTTTTCTTCTAGCAATGCGCATACAGACGCGGCCGCTGCTGACGTCATGGTATGCTCGGCCACTAGAAACCATGGGCCGCCTCCATGCCGGAAGATATAAGAAGAGAAGAGAGCCGCGTAGAAGAAGAGAAGACGGACCTCTTAGCATCGGGACTCGTAAGCCGCGCCGACATCAGGGATCCGCGCTGACATCGAAGACTGAGTATTTAAGTTTATTTTTTTTTAAGTGGGGTCATGTTTTTGTTATAGACTCGTGATAAGCCGATGGACGTTTTTCATTCGCAGATTTTTTGTGCTGAAAAACGCGGCTTACACAGTATATACGGTATAGCACAGAGAGTAATCAAGCTTGGGTTTAATGGGTCATGCACAAACTTCTATCCTCTGGGAGTATATGTAGAAACGTCCTTAGAATTACGCAAGCATAGATCAGAAAAAACGTGAGGAATGATACCATTTTCCAAGATACTTTCTGTATAATTCTCATTACACAAACCATCTAAATTGATTTGCTAAAAGTTGTGACAACCCCTGTTAATGCAAATTAATAATAATGTATGATTGGTATATTACCAAGTTATTGATATATGTCTGGTGCTAGGTCAATGACTTTTCCCTATGCTAACATTGGGGCAGATTTACTTTAACCCGGTCCATTCGCGATCCCGTGGCGCATTGTCCGACCGTTGAATTCGGGTTCCCGGGATTCACTAGGTCGTGTGCCCATGTCCACTAGGTGTCCCGCTGCTTGTGCTAAGTCCGCCGGAATTCACCCGCCCGCGTTCGGTGTAAGTGGAGTTGCTTTTTTTGTGACCAGTCCAATTTTTTTTTTTAACTCCCCATCCTACTCCGCGTGTTTTCCGAATCCGTCAGGTTTTCTTCCGTAGGGCCCATGCCCCCCAATTTCTGTCCGCTTCAAAATCCTCACCTATGCGCCACCACGATCCAATCACGTTTCTCCAAAATCCTTGTCAATTCTCGCAAATCGGAAAGTTTCGGGGAACCCTGCGTGAAAAACGGATTTCTGTTAGACCCGTTATACAGTGCCCCACCCACTGGTTAATTTGTCTATAACAAGTCCCTGCTTGCTTCATGTTTCCCCCATCGAGAAAAGGGACAATCTTATCTTCCCCCTCTTTGGCGTTAGTAGAGTAATCATCAATACATTTTTGTGGCTTACCTAATAATTATGTTACTCCCATAATGCAGTCTCATAAGTTGCCCTTACAAGTGCACCACATAGTCGCAGGAACTACATAGAGGGACCTTAATATATCAATTTTTCATTAGCGTTAAGGGGGGTCATTATAGCAACTGGTAATAGGAGGGAAAGTTTAGGTATTGCCAATGTCAGGGCAGGACCTAAAGGCATTCAGTGATCCTGCAGAAAGTCTGGGTACTGTGACCAGGATCTGATTTACGTACCTGGACCTAAGCCTGGATCATTTACAATTTTGAAGTGCAATTTCTTTCTCCAATTGTATCGTGCTAGTTGAACTAGATTGGTCTTTTAGAGTGGTCAATTTGCATCATCCAATTGATGCTTTGATAAATGGATTCGATTTAACTATATACACGCTGAATATGGATGCCACCTGCTTCCCATTTATTAAATAATATGTCCTCAATTGTCGACCATTCTGGCTTTAAAAATTTCTCTCTGAATAATATGGTCCCTGAGAAACTGTAGAAAGTGTTAGAATATATGTTTATAAATGTTAAGAAGTGTTAATGAGAACACCCCACTGCTACACACCTGCCACATTTTATCGTACAACAAACACAGCAAACCTTCCAACCCATTATATAAATGATACAAAATCAAATAGTGTACCTAGTAAACAAATAAATCACAATGTATTGTGACTATATAACCAAATAAATCTCAGATGTCACAACACAATACAAGACACATTTAATGAGGAAAATATTAAAATCTTCTATCAGTCATGACTAAGTGTAAGACAAGTGTCCAGGGCAGTAGTTCCCTTGTGGTGCCTCTCTACAATGGGACATAAAAAAGCCCTATCACCTCGTCTAAATCAGTGATAGAGAAGACAAGAAAATGTTTTTCACTCATGTTAGTAGAGATAGGTTCCAAGTAAAGGACCTCCTCTGTAAAGGACACATATTGTTACCCAATGTAACCCAATATATTGGAAGGAATTAAGTTCACAGGGCAAAAAAAATATTTTAGTTCCCTAATAAGTAAAAGCACTGTATGTCTGCCCTTCAATGGCAAATGTTAGGTCGCTCTTTCCACCTATAAAGCTGTCCTGTGATATTCAACTTTAATACATTACTAGTAATTCATTTAAAGGAAACCTACCACTGGAAATGGTAGGTATTAGCTGTAAACACCTTACCTTTGCTCGTGTTTTAAACCGCTATATCGCGGTTTAAATACATTTTGATGAACAGACCCTAGGTAGCTTTGGCGCTGCGCGGCCGTGCGCGCTTGACGCTTCCGGCACTTCCCATGGAGGCGCGCGCAGCGCCGAAGCTGCTTCGGGTCTGTTCATCAAAATGTGTTTAACCCACGATATAGCGGTTTAAAACACTAGCAAAGGTAAGCTCCGGCACCAGCTCACCCTGAGCTGGTGCCCGGTGTTTACAGCTAATACCTACCATTACAAGTGGTAGGTTTCCTTTAAGTTCGGTTAAATGTGTGTTGTTACCATCATGGATAAAACTCGTTTTCCAGCACAACCCACTGATGTTCGGGTTAATAAATAGACCAAGTTTTACCCTAAACGTCTTTTTATGTTCCTTCAACCCTTCTTGAGCAATTTTGCATCATGTCCATGGAACGTATCAATGTAACATCAAGATGAGAAACCAATATTTCCAGCAGAACATTAGACCATCACAGTGGCTTCTGCTTTCGATCAATAGTGTATCTTGGTGATGTCTTATTATTTCAGAAAAGTCATTCATATGAACATGACCATCTACATGGTCTAAAAGAAAACATGATTTATTGGTAACAGCCAACAGAGAAAGAGTACAGGGTACAGTGGTTGAGTATTCACATCCTTTTCATTAGCCCTCACATGTCCGCTGGGCTGATCGGGTAAGTTGAGTTGGTGAATGAGTTCTACCATGTACTAGGACCTTGCAGATACTTTTATATGCCATAGAAGTTGAAAGTTCTTGTTCAATTTCATGACCCCTTCCCGGCTTTACTTCAATGGGTGGTTGTAACATTTAAATTTTGCAGATCCTTCTAAAATATGGACCTGCAAGTCAAAATCTACTTCCGAACACTAGAAAGCAACAATTTTGTAACAGATTTTCTGGTGAAAAAGTGGCATTAAAGTTTCAAACCCTTATACTGCTGATCCTGCTCCTTTATGGGAATCTACCATATATACTCGAGTATAAGCCGAGTTTTTTAGCACAAAATTTGTGCTGAAAAACCCTAACTATAAAAAAAAAGGAACGTTTCTGATGTCCCCATAGGTCCTCTTCTGCTTCCGATGCTCCGGTGCCGCCTCAGGTCCTTCGGATCCTCTCAATGTTCTTCCGCTCCTCTTCGGCTCCTCTTCGGGTCTACTCGCGATGCTGGGTGGCTCACAAACAATGATGTCGGCAAGCAGCTGACGTCATTTTATGTCCAAAGGAAGAAGGTCTTGGCACACTACAGGATCGTTGAACTGAAGTTTATTAGCACAAAGCCATACAGTACATCATATAACAGGAATTCAGTTGACAAAGGCTTAGGTTCAAGCCGAAATGCGTCCTGTTATATTGATGTACTGTATGGTTGTGCTAATAAACTTCAGTTTCAACGATCTGTAGTGTGCCAGGACCTTCTTCCTTTGGCAGATAAAATTGAGTCAGTCGCTTGCCCACAGTTTCACACACCGATCCCTGTTGTGTGCCGGACCCTCTTCCTTTGGATTTCTACAGTGTCCATTCGCTGGTCCATGTGCACCACACCATCGGAGTGCCGATCGGTATCGCCTTGAAGACATTTTGTGTGCTGGCCCAGCGGAAAGACCCAAAGAGGAGCGGAACGTCCTGAAGAGGAGAGGAAGAGGAGTGGAAGAACGTGATGAGAACCGAAGGACCCCGATGCTGTATCCGAAGCAGAAAAGGACGTCGGAAAGGTGAGTACATTGTTATTTTTTTACTACAGGGGCTGGCAAGCTGTGTACTACAGGGTCTGGCTGGCTATATACTAGGGGCTGGAAGGCTATATATTACAGGGGGCTGGCAGGCTATATACTACAGGGGCGGAGGCTATATATAAGGCTGGCAGGTGTTTACTACAGGGCTGGCAGGCTTATATTACAGGGGCTGGCGGCTGATATACTACAGGGGCTGGCAGGCTGTATATAACAGGGACTGGCAGCTGTTTACTACTACAGGGGCTGGGCAGGCTATATATTACAGTGGCTGGACAGGCTTATATACTACAGGGGCTGGCTGGCTATACACTAGATGGGGCTGGCAGGCTATATACTGGGAAGCTGTGACCAATGCATTTCCCATCCTCGGCTTATACTCGGGTTGCCCTATACTCGAGTATATACAGTAGTAAGTGGCGTTGTGGATTTTATTGGGCAGCCGTTCAGTGAACCAGAATAGTTATGAAACCCATGACCGGTTCCTATGCACAAAATGGCTTGTTCACTTTGATGCCACTTTTCCACCGGAAAATCTGCAATAAAATTCTCTACCGTGAATAAATTAAACAACTTATTTTTGGAATCTCATAACTGTATTATATGTCCGAGATGAATGACACTAGCACTCTCTGAGGGCACTAACGAACAAGAAGATAAAATGAGAATGCTAATACCCAAATTAATTAGATAAAATTCTATTTCTGTTCTTATCATTTGTCTTTAGAATAGGTTGACATAGTTTGAAAATGTTGATGTTTAACTCCTAATTATAGAAGCCGCTCGGTAAGGACGGCGCTCATTTATACACCACGGATGGTAATTTACCTGATCTTAAAGTAGGTCAAGACTGTGTTATATTTCCTTTAAATTATCCAGCCTTAAGCAAAACTTCCTATTATACAACATTATGGCAAAATTCATTAGGTACATAAAAGCCACCATCTAAAATTAAATTGCGCTTTGTATTAGGGATGGTAAGTAATGCTGCGGTGAAAACGAAGAGTCATTAGCGACGAGTAAAAAGCAAGGAAGAAGCTAGCATGTAAATTATTAACCACTTACAAGTACTTAATTTTGGGGATGAAACATGGGAAAAAGTCACGTTTGCATCAATTTAGATTCCTGTATGGTTGCACTCACAACCTAATTTTATCCATCATTTCATATGCATTGCTTATGCAGCGCATTAGAAGAGGGATATCCCTTTTCGCATTTTGACATTGGTATTTCACGTCCATGTTTTTTTGCGGAAGCCTTACTGAGCCATTGTTTCTACTGGCTGTTTCACATTGGCTTTTTTTCATGGATACGTGGTCCGTGGAACATTTTTGAAAACTGTACTGTATGTGTCTTTTTTCACGAATGTGGATCACTTAAGGCATAGAGGTCTAAAAAACCGAGATGACCGTCATGTCCGTTCATTTTCATGTTGAGGCTGGGAAACCAGGTGTTTTCTAACCAATGTTAAACCTTCAAGTTTTTTATGAAGATGCAAAGTCAAATGGAAGCAAAACAGAGACAACAGATGTGCAACGGCACTCAAAACAAACACCAATGGAATTTGCCTTAGAATAAGGAGTTGGTCCTAACCCCTGGCAATGCATTTTAAGTTTTTTTGAACTCTCCTCTTTTTAAGCCATTTCTAGCCTTGTTTAGTGCTTGTGGGTTCAGTTACATTTCATACAGCAGATTTGTTCTTAGTTGAATTGTATGTAAGTTGGAACTGGTATATTTTCTAATGTGACCCGAACAAATTTTTTTTTTGTCCCAGTGATAATTGGATTTTCAAATTTTGTGCTATCATGGAATCAAGGATTAAAATTTAAAGCTCCATTACAGACATTACAGTCTGGAATAAAGAAAAGCCTACAGAGAGCTTCCAGAGATCACAGGGGGCACAGGTCTGTTTGTTACCAGGGGTCATCTGTAAGTCAGTGTCTTTTAGTTTGGGACCACCTGTAATGCCAATATTGAGGTACACATAATGACATAATGCTAAATTTAAAACTTTATAACCTTTAAAGAGGGGGAAAAAATATGCTCTTCTTTGGTGTTCCCATGTGGAAAGAAAAACATGATAATTTTATGTCACTTTACTTTTTACAATTTTATACCTTGATTTAGAACAAGATGCTGAAATCAAAACAACATGAGATTTGGCACCAAAATACATTTTATAGATTGGAAGGAAAATGTAGCTTTCTACTTGAAGTCAACATCTGGCTATGGCTTTGTTGCTCTTATGAAAAGAAAAGAAAAGAAAAAATGTTTAATGATGCAATTCATTTTGTGTCCTTTTACTTTTGTGGTACAGCAAAAAAGCAATACGCTACAATCTTACTGCAGCTAGCTCTGTTCAAGTGAGTTTTGCTTCTGGCTCTGTGCCCTGCGTTATTTCCGACAGGCTATCCGAGAAGGGTACTAGGTACACACCCCCAAGTATGACGTCTTATTTATCTCAGGATTGGTTATCAATGTACCAAATCTCAAACTCATTATTATCCCAGCAACAAGTAGTAGCATAACTGAGAGTAGTCACGTAACTAACCCACTATGATTTATAGTGTTACTAACTTAAATCCAATCCAAGTGCTGGTTAAAAAAACAGCCTGCAGTGTAAAATTCTATAGGCTGCGGGAGTCCCGGAGGAGTAAGATGAAGGTCAACATTTCCGTGTCCACTCCAGTGTGATGTGGCATTGCCCGTCATCTAATCCTTCTCCTCTCTCTCTAGTAGCCTAAAGAGAAGAAGTAGACCAAAAGGAGAAAGCCAAGCTGGGCATCACTGAATGACCACATGGGAACAAAATTTAGGGCTACCGAT
Source organism: Engystomops pustulosus (assembly GCA_019512145.1). Lineage (NCBI taxonomy): Eukaryota > Metazoa > Chordata > Amphibia > Anura > Leptodactylidae > Engystomops > Engystomops pustulosus. Next base: position 259,340,305 of record CM033642.1, read on the forward strand.
ACAAAGACATAGCTTGAAGCACCCCAAAAGATTGGTAGCATGAGTTTGCTTCCAAAGATAGACTTATACTGCTTACCAAACAGGGCTCCAAACAACACTGGACTTCATTATGAAGTCTTCTGATGCACGTGTTCAATTCTGCTTAGACTGCATCTGGCAAGGGCTCACAGAAATTAGAAGTAGATCCCATCACCACAATAAAATGTCTTTTTTGTACGCATCAAAAATTTAACACATTTGATGTTACACCACCATAGTCGCCCATACGTTTCGGACACTGAACACCATTAAGGTCCTAAGAGGGCAAATGTATCATAAGTCTGTCTTTGCCTGTCTATTTTGGGACTTTTCTTGGCTTTTCTGCGTGTCAGAGTATCTTAGTGATTTTTCCCTATTGAATACAGTACATTTGTCATTTGTCCTTTATGAATTTGAGATTTTTAAAACATAATTCACAAAACGTCTCCAAAAGTCGCAATCGTTCCAAGCTAATATATTTGCTGCAAATTTGCTACTTTTTTGCGACTTTTTTAAAAACAGTTTCAACTTTCACTTCTAGATTAAGGTGATAACTCAGGGAACCACTGCAGAAAACTAGACATGGGAACTTGAAAGGCGGTTAAGGCTCAAAAAAGTTGAAAATGAGCACAAGCTGTCATGAAAAGTCTCAAAAAATAATAACAAAATAAGATAAAGAAAAATACAATCCAAAGATTGATAATTGAGTCAATCTGCGTGGAGAAGAGGTTGAATTACTCCCTTAAACCCTCCACCATTGGAAAGAAAGTTCATGCGGGTCACGATGGACACAGTGAGGCACATTTACTTACAGTCCCTGGCACGTTCCCCGATGTTCATTGTCCGAGGAAATGAACTTCTTCCACGATTCACTAAGATCGTGCGCCCGATATCCTGCATGTGTGCTTTTCCACTCAGGTCCGACAAGAGTTCACCTTCTTCTTCCTGGTTTTATTAGTGCATGAATGCCAAACAATTTGAATGTTAAATCCTGTGCTGAGTCCGAATCTGTCGGATCGTCCGACGGCCCGTCCCTGATTTCTGTCACATGAAGGCGGTGCAGCTGCGCCCAAAATCCGATTGCGGTGAAAAAAATCCCCTCTAAATACCTGTCACAGCGGCTTAAATCACGAAAGTCAGAGCGGAAATGCGATCCGCGGACCCTTGTAAATAAGCCCAGGTGTCTAAGAGTGGTAAATGCCAGAGACTTCATCTTATCAAGACCAAAAACTTACTGTGATTAATGCTGGCCACGCGCCTTCACATTATTAGATGACCCAAGGGGGGTAACTGTCGGCTTCATGGTTTTAGTGCTAAGCTGTTTTTGCCCTTAGGAGTTCACTGTTCATAGTCAAGACTTGGGAAAAACTGCTGATTTGTATAGAGAGAAGTGAATTTAGTACTAAGTAAGGAATGAAATCGCACTTGCCAACAGCTACAAGGTACAAGCCAAGTGCCTTGAAAATCAATTTGGAAATGCATCATCATTTTGAGAGCACTTTCTTCGAGACACAATATCTTTGGAGTACTTTTGTGAGTCGACTTTTGACACCTGTTTTGATTATTTTGGGTTTACTTTTCATCTTTAAAGGGCCTTACCAAAAAAAAAAAAAAACTAGTTGCCACAGAGGCTTTCCTACCTCATCACCTTTATACACTTTCACAGATTCCAGAGTTTACAGAGCACACTTCACTTACGAGAAGGTGACCGTTGTTGGATCGAGAGGATATGACTGACACTATAAATAGCTTCAAGCGCAGTGTCACATTGCATTATTGTAATCCATCTGAGAATCCAGTGTTTTTCCTTCAAAGTTTTTGCACATTGTTCTGGTATGGAGAAGAAATAGAGGTGTAAAGCGAGGATGGAGGTGGTAGTGCGTCGTGTTGTGGTTTATGAGGAATGCAGATTAGCCTGATTTCATGTTTCAGATAATATTAATATATCTCCCCCTATGTTTGTATTTCGTCCAAATTCGGAATCTATGGATGCGGGGAGAAATATAATTAAGTTTTCACCAATGATTGTATGCAGCATTAAAAATTACCGACCAATCTGAACAATACTGGTTCCAATAATTCCTTACGGTTTGGGCATACTTCCTGCTGTTTTTGTGCCATATCCTGGTTCAATGTTCTTCTCGACGGTTCTGGTTATTGTTTCCTGCTGCTGTTGTGCCCTGGCGTCCAATCTCCCTTACTGTTCTGGTTGTAGTGCTGTCCACTGGCTCAGTCCCATGTTCCTTATGGTTCTGTGTTGCATACTCATGCTGATGAGTGTTTTCCATAGCCTGTTAAATGTTCCTAAACGGTTTCGGTGACAGGTTCCCTGCCTGCTTTTGTGCCATATACGGGTTTCAATGTTCTTTATGGTTCTGGTGACATGCTTCTGCTACTGTTGTGTCTTGCTCCAATCTCTTATAGTTTGCTGTGGTACGTTTCCTGCGCTGTCCCTGCTTGGTTACAATGCTCCTTACGGTTCTGGTTGCTGTTTCACATGCTGCTGTTGTGCCCATAGCTTGGTCCAATGTCCCTTACGGTTCTGGTTTATGATTCTGCGCTGTTTTGCCATAGCCAGTGTTTACTTACTGTTTCTGTTGCACTGCTTATGCTGCTTATGCACTCTGGGCTTCGTGGCTCCCAATGTTACTACAGGTTCCATGCATGCTGTCCTGCTGTGAGGTCTTGCATATCCTGGAGTCTAATCCTGCAGCTCTGTTCACAGGACCGTGTGCTTAAAAAAACCATTTCGCAGATACTACTTATAAGCCCAACCAGTAAGGCTGTTAGCTATACACTTCCAGATCATCATTTCTTGGTCCACTCTGGTGGCAGTTACTCAAAAAATTTAACTGTGAATTGATGAGATGGATGTAAATAATTAGGAGGGCAGATATGTTCAAGCATTGGAGAAGGCACGGTCAAGATCTCCCAGCCCAGGAACGTCTTTTTGTGTATTGGATGTCCTTTTGTACAAGCACATTAGTAACTGGCTATCCCGAAGCACAGTGATTTTATCAGCCATAACAGTAGCAATTGTTTGGTATTCTAAGGTGGAGATAGCTTGACTTCAGTGGCTAAACTTTCACACCTCCATGAATGTTATACAAGCCTTTTACGTCTCTCTTCAAGTGTACCCTGCCAGTTATTACACACCACTAATTACAAATTTGTCTTGGAGTTGCCGACCATTGCCTGTGTTTCAAAGGTAAGCAGCAATGACTTCCACATCTGGATTTCTGGTGTTGTGACCACACCATTCTAAGGCTGCATTTGACATGGCCATCGGGACGGTATATAGGGCAGTTAAGATACATCACCATGCGGCCAGTACACATTCCAAAAAGCCAGACAAAGATAGGACATGTCTGATCTTTCCCAAAATAGGGCAATGTGTGCCATATTTCGTTAGGCGAGAGCACGGCGGGGGTGGTGGTGCTCAACCTCCTCTCTGTCTCTCCGCGGCGCCGATGTGTGCACCGCCGTGGTTCGTACGATAGGCAAAGTCTGTCAATCATTAGGCCTAAGCTGAGATTTATGGAGCCCTGTTCTCCTGACTTGATCCGGCATCTACATGACTTCGTGGCTTGTTAACCTTGATTCTATCTGTCTGTCGCCTGCCTAACTGGCTTGTCTTTGTCTTCTTGATTCTTTTTTTGAATGTGGTCCTTTCTCTGGATACTGATGGCGTTGGCTTTGGGCCACACTACAGAAAATCTTTTCATATATCTAAATGGTTGTTCTCAAAAAAAGCCTTTATAAGGCTACATCCAATGGTAGGGCACTAATAAGGATATCCCATCATTTACGTGGGTGACAACAAATAACTCACCTATAGATTAGAGAGAAAATATTTTGGATTGGTAGGTCCCTGACCACTCACGTATCCTCCAGGATAAAATGGATGATTATCTCCAGCGCCAGAGAACTCTACTCTTTTTTAGATTTGATGTACAAGGAACTTCATACAGGTTCAGTAACGTGATAGTGGACATGACCGATGGATGCTGATGGATTTGAAATTTGTTAAAAGTTGCAATTTGTTGATGCTTTCTGAGATTTCTATAGTGTCTGTACAAATGTTTACAAATGTTGAAGATTTTTACATGAAAATGAGGGATTTTTTTATTTTTTGATTTTTTTTGGAGGCAGGTGGGTGCATGTACGGGGTCAGGGTGCATGGAAGCCCAGATAAACCGCAATGTTGAAACTGGAAGTGACAATAGTTTTTTTCTAGCAGTATTTTGTTATATACTCAAAAATTGTGATGTCCAATCGTTGCCTTTTGGTAATGGCAGATCCTTTCTTGCATTTTCCTGACTCTGAGGGAAACTGTAGAAGGGAAATTGAGATGAAGGAGCAGATTTTCCAGTTGCTCGTAATGAAGGATGTTAGGGTTTTGACGTCTCAATAGAAGGAGATATAGGTTTTATGTATTGTTATCTGGGGTCAAAACCCAGCACAAATGTAAAGATGTACAATTTTTGGGTTTCTTTCTAGTTCTGCATATGGTTTACATACCATGTGAGGACGTTTTTCTTCAAACTTTAAGAATCACTTGGGAGACTTGTTCGTTTAATCCAAAAACAGGCTCCACACCGGGACCATGGGTAGTGGGGTATTGCAGCTCAGCTCCATTAATCTCTATCGTAGCTGTAGTTTGCAATACAGGCACAGATCAGTCAGGTGTGGCAACCGTTTTTGGATGGAAAGAAGCCATGTTTTTCAAACCTCCTGACAACTCTACTTAAAGATATTGATGATTAGGCATGAAGATTTAGAAAAATATTTGTTAAGTATGATGTAGATGTAAGAAATATCAGATCTCGACGCGTGCTATACATTACTGAGCACAATAAGTAGTAGGATTAAGATTTTATTTATTTATTTTTTTTAATATGAAGGATTATGTAGGACACCTCTAAGTACGAGGGGTAGCAAATGAGGCTTATATTTAAAGTGGCACTCATTCTTCAGATGCCTTTACACAGAGGTTGTTATAGTAATACATCTCCCACTTGATCCGGTATTCCAGACCATGACATGGCCAGCAGTGTGACAGATCCTGTCGCTTTCCCCATTAAGGAGATCATTGTGGCAGGGCAGAAGAAATTTCTGCTCGAAACATGAAATAATATTAGAGCACGTTATGTTCTGCCTCACAGAAAAAGTGTCTCGAGGAGACGTCTTTGAACCGTGAGGTCTCCAGATGTAAACACTAACTATCATAATCCACAAATGGTCCCCCTGTCAGTCCATCCTGGGAGTTGTAGCACGGACACTTGCCCCATGTAATAGAGCCAAGCACGATGCTAAAATTCTACATGGTTATTCAACGATATATGTGGAAGCCCAAAAAAAAGTTTGTGATCTATGAAAAATTAGGGAAACGTAATGACTATGTTGGGAATTTACTTTCCCAAGCTCCTATTTTTTGTTTTACATTTGTCAAACTGTTTTAGAATCATTTCTGGTATACTACGTTATACTCGAGGAAAGCCGAGACCACCTATCCTTTACCACCAAAGCTGGAAAAACTACTGACTCCGAGTAATAAGCCGAGGGGGTGGGAATTCATTGGTCATCAAACCCCCCCCAGGTATACCGCCTGCCAGCCCCCCAATTTGTATACAGCTGCCAGCCCCCCCAGTTGTTTACAGCTTGCCAGCCCCATGTATACAGCCTGCCAGCCCCGTTGTATACACCTGCCAGCCCACAAAGAATACCTGCCAGCCCCCATGTAGTATTTAGCAGCCCTGTAGCATAGGCAGCCCCTCGTAGTATACGCAGTCCCCAAGTTAGTTATAACAGCAGCCCCTCAGTAGTATACAACAGCCCCTAGTAGTATACAGCAGCCCCCTATTAAGTATACCGCATCCCTAGTAGTATAGCTCAGCAGCCCCCTCAGTAGTATGTCAGCAAGCCTCAGTGCTCCACTAGTAGTATACGACCATGAAGCAGCCCCTATTGATACAGCAAGCCCCTAGTAGTATACAGCACCCTATAGTATACAGCAGCCCCTAGTAGTATAACAGCCAGCTGCCACCATGGCCCTTAAAAAAATAAATTAATACTCACCCTCCGATGTCAGCGTGGCTCCGATGTCGGCACGACTTACCGATTTGTCCCCGAGTCAGTGCATCCCGTCTTCTTTCTTCTCCGCGGCTCCTCTTCTCTTTCGGCAGGACGCGGCATCTCTATTATAGAAGGCGCCATCTAGACGCGGCCGCTGCTGACGGTGATCGTATGCGCGGCCAATAAGACAACATGGCGGTCGCTCCCATGAGGAAGATAGAAGATTAGAAGAGAGAAGACGAGCCGCGGGAGAAAAGAAGACGGGACGCGATGAAACTGGGACATCGGTAAGCCGCGCCGACATCGGGGAGCGCGCTGACATCGGAGGGTGGAGTATTTAAGTGTATTTTTTTTAAGTGGGTAAGGTTTTGTTATAGGACTCGTGTTATAAGCCAGAGGGGGACGTTTTTCAGCACATTTTTGGTGCTGAAAAAACTCGGCTTATACATGAGTATTATACAGTAAATTATTTGCTGTAAATTTTTGGCAGTTATTGACAAATAACATTCGTAAGTTTTAATTATGATAGATAATAAATAATCTGAAATATGTATATCACTTGTATAAACAGGATAATTAGAAAATGTTTATATGTGGGAGTTTATTTTATTATTGAATGATTTTCCACTGCGTTTATTTTATACATTTTTATAAACTTTCTAATAGTGATGAAAAGACTCGAATCGAAAAAGCTTTCATAACGGACCGGGTTTGGTTCGACTCCATCGCCCCCCCCCCCATAACCACCACCGCCATTTACGGCCAGAAATCGATGCTGCATTAACTCTTTTAATGCTGTAAAGTGGTAAAGTTTCCAGCAACATTAAAATGCTAGACAAACTGCCCAGGCACAAGTAAGCTGGTGTTGCAGGGAGACAACTCAATGGGAGGATTGTCGCTCCCCGATGACATCTTGGAGTTGACTATATTCTCCAACCCAAAATGCATGCTGCCATCATGGTTAGTTTGCTATGCGTGGCTTGCCGCAAGCAGTATAATGCTACAGCCATCTTTTGCCAGCAGTATGTTAACAATTACATCCATGATCGGTGCAGCGTCTACAGGGATTGAACATTTTTTTTTAACTTAGAATATTAGAGGGTCTGCTCATCACTCCTATAACCTTTCACTTCCATCATGATAAGTCATATTACTTTTGTAATAAAAATATTTAATTTATCAAAACTTTCGTATAATTCGCTAGTTTGCTAGATCTCTGGATTGTTGTCATTCTATAGGCGCTTCAGTGTTTACTTCCTGGGGATATAAATAAACCACAGGTTCCTGGTCATGTGCACGCCGCGCCTGGATTGTCACACAGGTTGCACGGCTCATTATATCCGGTCATGTGAGGTTTCAAGCATGTGCACGCTCATTATAACCCTGGGCATGTTGATGTAACACAGAGTGCACGACTAGGTTACTACTACTCACTGGTCCTGTGAGTACATCGGTACAACATCTCGTTAATCCCTGATTCATTTGATGTCACAACAGGTTGATGCTAGTAATATCCCGGTGATGTGATGCTCACACGGAGCACGGCTCATTATATCCCTGGTGTGCGATGTCACACAGTGTGCACAGCTCATTATATCCCTGGTCAGTGATGTCACATGGTCGTTAGTATAAGGCAGACAGAAATCGAGTTGGTGTTATCTGCGCCATGCACCTGTGTGACATCACATGACAAGGATATTACCAGGCCGTGCACCTGTGTGACATGATAGGACCGGGGCTATAATGAGTGGTGCACCTGGTGATTAATAACATGAACCAGAGACCTGTGTTTATCACAGGAAGTAAACAATTAAAAGATTCAATAGAATGACAGCAAGCGAGATAAGAAAACTGGGAAGCATTGTTACGAAATTATATTGTAAAATGAAAAATGGTCTAACGCTATCTTAAAGATAGATTGAACTAGAGATATATGTAATATGTTTCATGCATGTAGTTTTTAAGAGGCAAGAATGATAAATTCTTACTTTCTTGTTATCAACAGCTGTAACTACAAGTGTCGAGATCCACTGAGAAAAGTGGAAAATTAAGTGGGACAGCCAAAAGACTTCACCATGTACAGGGATTGTCATTTATTCTACCCTTAATCTCTTTTTCATTCTTACCCATGATACTTATTATAGTGCAGGACTGGCATTGTTCTCAAGGACGACGCATAAAACCAGCCACGGATGCCAGAGACAAAGAGAATGCATTAAAGTAGCAAAGGCAGAGAGTGGAAAGCCAGGACAGTAGAGTGTCTGATCTTTAAGGACATCATTCAAAATAAAATATAATAGTTTGTTCTATTATAGTATTTTGAAAGGGATCTGGATATCCTACCGAGAAGGGAGGGGGAGCATATACTATCAGAGAAGGAGGGGGAGCATATCTAACAGAGAAGGGAGGGGGAAAAATATCCTACCAGAGAAGGGAGGGGGAGCATATCAACCAGAGAAGGAGGGGGAGCAATAGAATACCAGAGAAGGGAGGGGAGCATAATCTACCAGAGAAAGGGAGGAGGGGGGAGCATATCCCCCAGAGAAGGGAGGGGTGAGCAAATCATCATAGCTTCAAATATTAATTCATGTTTTAAAAACAATAGAATTTCTTTGTGCAAATGGTAGGCCATTCTTGTCGGAGGAGGAGGCTACTACAGGGCAGTCCCCGGGTTGGCGTACAAGATAGGTTCAGTAGTTGTGGTTAACGGGGTATTCTGTCTGGGCACTCAAATTCAGTGTCATTTAATCTGCCATGTAAAACATTCTTCAATGGATGTTTAATAAAAAAATATTCCTGGGTGGAAAGATAATTCTAATAAATTGTAGTTCATTCTGTCCCTTAGAAACGAGATAGCTCCTCGGATACGGCCACGTCTGCTGGAGGGATTGCACAAAGAAACAAAAAGTTTTGTATAATGAAATGTACGAGAGTTACGACATGTCCCACAGCCGTTCATGTGCGTTAATGATCGATGAAAGCCAGGTGGGCCAGGCAGAGCAGCAAGAGCCTTGGCCACTGCCTTCCTAAATGTGAGGTGGTGCGTATCTGAGGAAGCTATCTCGTTTCTTTTAAGGGACACATATGACTACGTTATGAGAAATTATCTTCACACAGGAACAATTTTTTATTAACAGCAATTTGAAGAAAGAAAGAAAATGTTACATATGTCAACATGAATTAAGTTTAAATGTAAATGCCTGATGGGAATAACCCTTTAAGTTACAGTTGTATGTAAGCAAAACTGTATATTTTATAATTGTAGCTCCTAGAACCAAGTTTCACCATGGCAATTGGAGTTTCACACTATTGCTGTAATGGATTATCAATAAAAAATTCATTACAGACTCCTTACAGCTGATCATGCGTCTGGGACTATAGGAATAGCCTCCTGACCAGCTTCACCAGAGTATCACAGGGGCCAGAAAGGGTTCGTCTTTAACTAGGGGTTGTCTATTATAAGTCGGGTGGTCCTTATTAAGTTGGGAACGCCGGTTACTGTGCAGTAACTGGAATTTTCCTGTGCGTTCATTCCTTTGACCATAATATAAAGACGAAGTTTTTTTGCATTTTGGAACAAAAAGAGATGTTATATATAGCAAACTAATTTGGCTTTTGGGGATTCCAAAGGGCGTCTTTGTGGGCCCATGATAGTGTTTCCCTTGGTAACACCAAGAAAATCTGTTAGTTGCTTTAAGACAGAGGGGTTCATGGAGCGTGAATGCTGATATCCTAAGTAGAGTACGGCCTTATGAAAACAGATCGATCGGGGAAGACCCCAGTATGATCTTCCAGGGGCAATAAGTTCAGGTTTATGAGCGACGTCTTAGTTTCCTCACGGGCACCATTAGTAGTTAATCAACAAGTGACATAGAGTTGAAAAACACACCAAGGAGACAGCAGCGGACCGTCCAGAAAGCAAGGGGCTGGATGGGTCAGGGCAAGTGGGTATAGTCAAAGGCTTCTAAACTGGAAGAGGCATCTTAGATTGTGGTAAAGGACTACCTTGTCACCGTCAGAATGTGGGCACCCGCTTGCATTAAGTGCCAAATGCTGAGGCACCCACCCAATATAAAACTATGTTGCTTTCCATTAGGTTTTGTGTGTAATGCAAAAAAAAGTATTCTTTCACTTAAATATAAAAAACCAGTCACAACACCATGGATAATAAATTTCTTCTTGTTGTTTCTTGGACAAAAACCATTTAAAAAAACACAAGACAACACCATTCATGATTCTAATATCAATGCAGGTCACGGAACTGCTCTACCTTAACTCTGTTTTAGTTGATGGACAAAGAGTTGAAGACGGTTTGTCAGCAATGTGAAAACAAGTTTTTTTATACACGGCTATAGAGCTATAATATAACAGCTAATATTACTCCTCAGCCACTCCTGTTCTACTGCTGTGCAAGTCAGTTACTTATGGGGCTATTGTTGTTTACACCAACCACTGCCCTGTACGCTACAGCAAGGTAGAGGATGGGGACATTCAAACTTTGAAGACATGCGACCCCTAGCAGTATGTGCAGCACATGAGGAGAACGAAAGTTTTAGTGAGTTATATATACGCTCTTAGTTTAAAAATACCGATTGAGTTTTCGTTTATTTCTTGAACATATCCCAAAGGACGGATAGTAAGACAGTGACAAGATGGGTAGAAAAAAAAATTCCAAAGCTGTTCTGCTTGTCGTACTCTTCCAGGTATCTGTCACCATCTGTCCTTCTATCTAAGTTTCGATAATATTATTAACGTCTTTTCCGTGATGTTGTCCATTGGTTTGAACCATTTCGGGTAAAGGTTAAGCAATATTTTAAAACACATAATAAAAATTTTAGCTATTGAAGAAAAATAAGCTGCACCCCACCAAAAAAAAATTGAATTAGTCTCCATGAGTCATGTTTAGTCTGGAAAAAACAAAACAAACATTATTTGAAAATTGAACATTTACATGATATTCAGTGGTTCAAATCTGAACTTTTGAACATTTTTTAGACAAGTGTAATTAAGATTGAAGCGGACCTGAGGTTTCCTTCGGGAATCGGGTTTGGGTTTCTCAGCGAGATCCAGGACCGATTGCCGACCCGTGAACAACCAATATGGCAGATTGATGCAGATAGCCAGCTAGGAAAACATCGGTTCGCTCATCTGAGCTTAATGCCGTTGTATATTTAATTAAAAAAATTACTATCAATAATTAATTTTCAGTGTGGGAGAGAGGCTGTGAAACAATCGAATGGATAATCCACAAGGAGAAAGATAATATCAAACCAGAGAGAGTTGTGGCACATAGAGAAGCATGAGATCATGGCTTCACCATATACATGCCAACATAGATGATGCCGGGATTATCGAGTCAAAGCTACTGAACTGATTCTAAAGGAATTACCCAAGAGTCTTACTTGTCGTCGTGGGAAAATTTAAAGTGAGTATTTGGGATCATGTCATGGCAATATTTGCTGTGACAAGCAATTCATAGCTTGTCGACCCAGTTTAGTTATTGTACTGCCGAAAGAAGGGCATCAGATGATCATCAGAAGGACATGGCTTACATGTCAACCAATGACAAAGCAATGAACGTTGTGAAACCTCTCCATGCTATTAGTCTTGGCTTGCAGGGGTTACATGTGGTCAAACTGTTGCATAACACAACTTTTCATTCTTTTTTGGAACACAAATACCTAAGGACTTTGTGATTCATCTGTGTTAAAACTCTTCCCTGAATATTATTGGTCAAGTTAAGTGTTTCAGACCCCATGAAATAAAACAGCCTCATTTTATAAATTGCTTACTAGGGATGAGCCAGGACATTAAACCACCAGAAGTTTGGGTTTTACTTTTCGTGTTTGCGGGCTCACCCATGCAAGTAAAACACCTAGGAACACCCAGCACAATCACAGATTGTTTGTTGGACTCTTTTACAATGCCGCCAATGCCTTTCCATGCATCACAGGCACAACCGACATTACCCTTGGATTGTCTCTCCTGATGGCGTCACGAGGAGCGATGAATCTTGGGAAAATAGCCAACACCTGCAATGCTTGATTTAAGGGCGGTGGTAACCATGCAATAGGGCCAGCACTTGATTCGGTGTTATCGGCGGGGGTGGAGTGTACAGTCTTGATAATCGAAACCAAGAACTTGAAATCGAGTTGGCCAAACTGGGGCCAAACCAGAACCCGAATGGATTCCGCCATCCTAGTCCTAGTCAATGGTTTTTGGGATGGCCACCCCTATGCAGCCCTCTGAGGTTGATGTTTATAGTAGTGTGCGCCTGAGGTGTGTTATAGCTGATGTACCAAGTGAATATTATACAGACTTTAGTGAGTGATGGCGGTCGCAGAGCTGTGTGTGGTGTGTGTGTGTGAAAGAATGGATGTAGCAGAGCTAAAGTGCGATTGTAGGGGGGTTATGTAGCTGTGTGTCTGTGATTGTGTGTGACACCAGGGAATTTTAATAGGTGTAAAATATATTTTTCTTTTTTTTGGATTGACATAAACCTGGATTGGATTACGTAGGAAGGGCCGGCCCGCCAGTCGTGAGGTGAGCAAATTTTATCTATTAGGAGTGCATGTCCGAGTATTGCCAGGTCAGCAGGACAGACATCTAGCGTGCTTGCTAGAGAGGCAAATCTCAACATCTGCAACAAAGCGGACATTTTTTAAAAAAAGAATTTTGGAGAAAGTTTGCTTATTATACATGCATGGAAGTCAAAGCCCACTATGTCCCGCATCTAAATGGCGTGGTTGTGAGAGAGCTATTCTCGGAAGGGGGCGTCGCGCTGATCCCTCGGATATCGTGACGGACACAGGGACCATCGGCTGGCGGGGGGGATATAGGGTTGCGACATGAGGGTGACACCCCACTACCATCCCCCGGCAACTCCCTTCAGGGACGGCCCCAGGACCCTGGCGGGAAAACAACCTGGACTGGGAGCGACGGCCGGAGCCTTGCGGGACCGGCTTGGATGAGGTCCCAGGCGGAGGTATAATATCCCACTTCTTCTAGGACCCTCCTCCGTCCTACGGGGCGCTCATTCCGTTACAGGGGCAACGAAGGAGAGGGACCCCCGGGAAAACGACAGGCCGGCACACCCTAGGGATGAAGGTGCTTAAAAATGTGGATGTCGGAAGATCCCGAGGAGAAATACGAGATTATAAAAAAGTTGCAAAAGGTGTTGTCGTCTTGAAAGTACTTTCAAATATGCCGTTAAGGATCAACACAAAAATACATTACTATGTGCAAGCAAAGGAATCAAACAAACACATCCACCTTAACGGGTAGACAGAGTTCTAACAACTGCAACCCACCACAATGTAAAGAAAAAAAGTTGTAGTTACATGTATAACTTTCCTAAGGATTCTGTCATGTTGGGACACCAGAAAATACAAAATTTTCAATCTTTATGGCAAATTAGATTCCCTGTGGACCAGGGCGGGGCTCTGTCTTCTGCTCCACCTTTCTTCTTCCGGTGCTGCCAATCAGGGCAACCACCAGGATCTTTGCAACAAGTCTGACATGCTTACAGAAAAAAAGAAAGAAAGAAAAATGGAGCAGAACACCCCAACCCCTGCGCACCAGGGGGGAGGCCAACTTTGCATAAATAAAATAGACACAAAGTTGGAAACCAGGAGAAATCCGGGAGGAGAGAAGATCAAGAATTCGTATGTCTATGGGGGTATTGTGCTGTTTTTTGAGTGGCTCTGTGAGGTAGCTGGATTTTTTTGAGATCCCTCCATTTCTTATATGGATAAACTATGCTTGGCAGATGGTCATCCAAGTTTATTTCGCCTTAAACCCCCCCCATTTATTACAAATGAATCTGGAGCGGGGTCCCTGCATCCACAAAATAAAATAATCATAATTTCATGTTTTTTTTTTCCTTTACGTTAGAGAAACTGTCATTTGAAGATGTCAGAAGAAACTCAAGAATTCCGGAGAGGCGAAGATGCAGAAGAAGTGGTATGCCACGTCACCAGTCTTCCCGACTCAAAAATATCAATGGGTAATTGTCATGGGGGAAACAACCGGGGAAGACCTCTAGATACCTTAGAAAGACATTGGCAACGTTAGTAGTATTTGGGTAACGGTGGTAAGTTAGGTTTTCCAAGGGTTTTCACTATTATTTGTAAACTGTAAGATATCCAACAATTTTCGTGTACTTTTCAGTTATTTCTTTAAGAATTCTAAAAAAACATTATTCACCATTATTAAAGAAATTCAGAAGCAAATTAGAGAATTTGAGAAAAATGTACAGTGTAGGTTTCTATTAGAGGGAATATCAAGAGAAGAAATTACAAAAAAAATAAGGAATAAAGGTGGAGAAATTCTACATTCAATTTTGTCGGGATGGATGTTTTTAAGAGTGTCCGGGACTTTTGTTAGATCAAATACAAACTCATGAACCATGATGAATTATATGCCCAAGACAGTCCAACGAAGAACATGCTTGTACACTCAATTGTCTTAGCCATTTCAAGACCACTCCCTATTGTAAGAGAATGATGACTTAGAGGGTTAAAAAGTTCTAACGGATGGAGGGCGAAAGATGAGAGGTTCTAGTAGTAAATGGGAATCCAAGATGTCGAGTACCATGGAAAACCGGTCGGGATTTAGGGGGGCCTATTTTATTCCAGAGATAAAGCCTATTTAATAAATTAGGTGCAACTCCCGCTTTGGTTCTAGAAGAAAACTCCCTATAATGATCGCACTTATTTTAGCTGTGGAGACACTGCCATGAGGCCTCTGAACGCTGCAATTGGGCTCCCACATTAAACAGACTGGTCGGCTCCCGATCGACTTACCTCCCCTCTCTGTACTTGGATCGTCCCATAAAAACAAACATGTTGAAGATAACAGATAGAGTCGTGAAAACATGGAAATATGGGTAATACATGATATAAAAGAAGAAACATGTTAGGCTTGACGGTCCATATGGCAATACGTGACCGGACTGGGAGTGGACAATTCATTAGTGTAAGGGAGGCTTTCAAGAGAAATGCATTTGTTTTAATAAGGCGATTAATAGACCCAATGTTAGGTATGAAAGAAAATTATGCCATCAAAATCAAGTCAAGGAAATGGAAACAGCCGGGTCATATATAACCAGGAGAGTGAACGAACGAGACAGCGGCCCCAGAGAAAACCCCCCACCAGACAATGCCCGGTCCCCCCAAAATATATACATTTTTGTATCCTCCCCATGTGGGGGGGGGAAGTTACACCATCACAGCAATGGACGAAAAATCAAGAGAGACCACATAACGTGGAGATAGTGGACAGAAGTTAGTGAGGATAGTGAAAAACAACAGACACCCACAAAGGACAGCCAGGACAGCATGGCTACTTCCAAACATACCAGTGAGGTAGCAACACGCATATAGACAAGTTAAACACAACAAAAAGTCTTTGGGACACCCAGTTCAAAGAGTGTGTCGGTATTTTCATCATATTAAACAATGATTAGAGATCACACTGAAGCATCAAAACTATGATAATTGGAAAGATGGTTGGGATATTATATACGTAACAAAACCAAAGCCTTTGTGAACCATCTGAAAATTAATGTCTTGATATCAGGATGGACACAAACCATTTAGACACCGAGTTGCCCAAACTTGCAAACCAACGACCATGTATTTTTCGCCAAAGTGACGAATGCGACAATGTAAGCAGTAATTACTACTACTTGCTCTGTCACAGGTTGTTTTAATTGTATAGGCACTGAGGACACCAATACCGTGGAAAGAAGAAGAAGAAGAAGAAGTTTGGAATTATCATGTTTCCTTATAGGATCCTGGGCGGCCTGGGGACCGCAAGAGGCCTGGAGTCCTGTCTGGGAACTCTGAACAGGGGTGATGGGGCGGGTGCCATAGAGAGGGCTCCGAGTGCCACCTCTGGCACCGTTGCCATAGGTTCGCCATCACTGTCTTAGTTAGGTTCGCAAAGAGCCATCAGTGTGTTGTGCAGAGTCAGGTGGATACACAGTATAGACCTACTGAAGAGACTTGGTGAATTTGTATTATGGCTAGAAAAAAAAGCAGCAAAGTAAAGAAAAACGAGTGAGAGGTGGCAAATTAGAGAGATGAGCGAGACAATTAAAAATGATAGAGTGCTCGTTATTCGAGACGAATTTTCCTGATGCTCGAGTGCTCGTCTCGAATAACGAGCCCCATTGAAGTCAATCGGGAGACGCGAGCCTTTTTCAACGGGGACCCGGTTCGGGAATAAATGTGTTCCATTAATGAAAACGATGTTTTCTGATAAGTTAGCAGATGTATGCAACATCTGCAATCTATTCTTCACGGTTCCGGCGAGTATATTATCTCCGACAGTTAGTAGCAATGTGAAAGAACAGTGAAGAATGAAGAATAGAATAAAAAAACAGTGACACAGGATTCATTTAAGTGAACAAACACAGGAAGAATAGATTGCAGAGGTTCGGCACATTCTGCTTACTGCGGGAGATACGCTGTCCCGGGATCCGCTGCTCTTCTTCAATGAAGTCTCCCCGAGGTCTCCTTGCGCTGCCAGATGTCTCCGTGCCCCGATGTCACCGTGCCCTGATGGCTCCGTGTCCCGATGTCACCGTGACACCGATGGTCTCCGTGCCCGATTGTCACGTTTGCCCCGATGTACTCGTGCCCCTATGTTTCAGTTGCCCGATGCAAGTGGCGGCACCGATGTCTCCGTGCCGAGTCCTGGCCCCGATGTCTCCGTGACCCGATGTCTCCGTGACCTATGTCTCCGTGCCCATATGTCTCCGTGCCCCTATGTATCCGTCCCCTAGGTCTCCGTGCCGCTCCGTGCGTGCCCGATGTCTCCGTGCCACTGCCCGAGTCTCTGTGACCGCTACCCGGTGTCTAGGTGGCTGCTCCACGGTGTCTCTGTGCTGCTCCCCGGTGTCTCTGTCCTGCTCACCGTGTTCTGTCAAGTGTTCTTCACACATATATATTGTTCTTAACATTTACTATTTTGTTAGCACGTTACGCGTATCTTCCGACAAGTAAGCAGATGTGTCGAACATCTGTAATCTATTCTTCACTGGTTCTTTACTGTGTTTTTAACTTAAATATCCCGTGTTACTGTGTCCCTGTTTTTATTCTATCTAATTGTTCTTCACTGGGTTTTTTTAATTCATGCTCGATCTCGGAGCAGGGGAAGGGAAATACTCGTCCGAGCAACGAGCCGTTTCGAGTACCTTAATAATCGAAAAGAGCATCAAAGCTTCGGACAGTATACTCGATCATCTCTAGGGCCATATTAATTTAAGAAAGAAGATCAGTCAGTCCGAAAATTGGGAAAAGGAAAACCTTAAGAGTGTCCCCAAGGCAGGTGCAAAAAAAACATCCTTCAGGCTGTGTAAGGGTATTTGACAATAAGGAGAGTGATGGGGGGCTACGCCAGATGACGGCCTCCAAGTCACAATTCAAGATGGTTGGGGGTGGGCTTGCAACGCAGCGTCAAGGCCAAAAGGGCAACAAGGCTATAGCCATCTCTGGGAACTCCTTCAAGACTTTGGAAAAGACCCATTCAGGTGACTACTTCTTGAAGCTCCATCAAGAAAATGCCAAGAGTGTGCAAGCGAATCAAAAGCAAAGAAGGTGGCTACTTTGAGAGAACCTAGACTGTAAGACACATTTTTAGTTTTCACACTTTTGTGTCAAGTATTTCATTCCACCATGTGTTATTCAAGTTGTGATGCCTCATGTGAAATCTACAATTAATACTTGGCCTTTTATGGTCAGTTTAGCAGTTTTTACCCTGATCTCCTTCCCCCTGTTCCTCAGCGCTTCTGCAAGTGAGTAATTCGCGTTCAGGCTGGCATTTTATAAATTACATGTCGATTTTTTGTTGATTTGAGAAGGGGACTCCATGGATAAACAAAATAGACGATTGACCACAGTCACGTGGCTGGACTATGGTAATGTCCCTGTGGTTTATCATGAGGATTTATGGTAGATTCCTTTAAAGTAAAACATCATATATCTATATAGGAATATATACTCGAGTATAAGCCTACGTTTTCAGCACAAAAAAAGTGTTGAAAACCCAAAATTTCGGCTATACTCGAGTATAAAAAAACAAGTTTTACAGGGTTGTTGTGGTAAAATAGGGGTCTCTGTTATACTTGGGTCGGCTGATTACTCGAGTATATATGGTATAGGAATTAATTCATTTAAAATGCTTATTTTTTCAGCTCACCGAATAACAGCCTTACTGGTGTCTCTGGTACAGCATTTTTAACCTTTGGCTTTAAATGTTATCAAGACTTTACTGATAATTTTACTGGAAGTTTCATATTTGCCATGTTTAGAAATAATTTCAGAAAATCACCAATCTTTTACAGTTTTTTTTCTGTCAATGCTTTTTAGTAAACTGTCAACTAAAATAATCAGTCCTGCATTCTAATGCTCCGGCCACTTTTACTGTGAAGGCTTTTTTATGGTTTTCTAAACTGAAACGGGTAGAGAAATAGAAGAAGTTGAATACAGGTCCAATTGGTCATAGTAAGCAGCTCCGATAAGTTTTTTTCTTAAGTTGAATCAGTATGTAAGTAGGAAAACAGGTCTAGTTTGTAAGTATAAATCCAGGCCAAGTGCTTGGTCATTATGATTATGACAAAAATTGGATTTTTTAAATAGTTTGGGTTGACAAGGAAACAAAGGATTAAATTAAACAATGATGAAGCTTTATATGGACATCTTAAAGTTGATAATTGCCGGACATGGGACTAGAAGACAGTAAAGTAAAAATTACAATATCCGGAAAGGTGACAGTGGGAGAATTAAAGGAAATTGTAAACCAGTGCACTGACATACTGGTATGTGCACTTCTGGCAGGATTTGCTCGTCTTTTAGCTCCTTAGGCCATATTTTTTTCCAAATATGCCAAATGAGCCCTCACGGGCTCCAAACTCAAGAGCTGGTAATAGAACCCAAAGCCCCTCAGGGTAATTGCAAATTTTTAAGCTTTTTTAATAAAACAAGGCGATAAGAAAACTAGAAGAAGGAGTGGATCCTGCCCCGATGGTGGCACACACATGCAGTGTGCTTGGTTTAACAATTCTTGATCCTGGCGGGTAGATGGTGGGTAGATTCCTTTGCAATCTGTGCTGTCTTGAGGTCCCAATTATCTCCCTCTCTCCCTTTACAGCAGGAGGGGGGCGGGGGGGAGAGCGATCGTGGATCACGTAGAGGGAAATGGAAATACAATTACAGGTTAGGATATGTATACCATTCTCACCGTGGGGGGATGACTTACAGCGATAGGGATCAGTATATGGATACAATTTACGGCGAGTAGTCCCGTCCTTTTTCATCCGGCATTCTATAACCGCATGACACATCCTGTGTGGCAGATGGACAGCGATGAGTGATCAGTTATGGATACAAGGTTGGACGAGGTGATTATAGGATCTGTATACAATGTATACCACAGGGGGGGAATGTACAGCAGTGATCAGTATATGGATACAATGTACAGGTTACTATGATCTGTAACCAATTATACACAGGGGGTGATGGTACAGCAGTGATCAGTATATGGATACAAGAGTACAGGATATTAGGATTGGTAGTTACAATTAATTTTACACAGTAGGGATAGTAGTTCAGCTACTATTGGGATCAGTATCTTGATACCTGTACATTTAGTATTGTAAGCCAAATCTGTATCAATATACCCAGTCTGAGAATGTACAGCATTTTGATTGAGTAGTATGGTACTACAAGTACTTCTTTTATATTCTCTTATCCAATATACACATGTTTAATTGAAAAAGTTTCTACTTTCTTCCTCCCGCTTCTCTTCCAGTCGTGTCCACACCCAGATTCCGTCCCCCTCTCGTATTCTTCATAAAGCCAATCCCAACAGAGGAGGAAATGAGACAAGCAGTACGATGATTAGTATCATGGGATAACAGAATGTAGCAGAAGCTATAGGATCTAGTATACAATCAAACAGGGCACGAGTGGACAGAGAATGTACTCAGCAGGAGAAAGGATGGACAGTGGTAATGGGAACAATGACCCAGGATATAGGGGGTAACAATATACACAATAGGGATTATAATGTCCCCCCAGCTACCAATAGGGGGGAGTACTATGTTTCAAATGTGATTACACTTCCAGTAGTATATTTATTTTTCAAGTTAGCAATTACTTCCGACAGAATTCGTTTCTACTGCTGACAGACAGGTGTTGTATTCAGTTATGTATACATGTACAGTAATGATAAGGGTCTGTATAGCAACAATTATACACAGGGCGGAATGGTACAGCAAGACATGTTGAAGGCGGACAGTGATTAGCACATCTGGGAAGTATATGTAGAAATACAATTGATACAGGAGTGATCGGATTGTATACACATATCTCACAGAAAAGGGGGAAATAGGCAAGTACCGCCGTGCTCAGATAGGGATAGCAGATGTACAAGGCTTAGGATATGTTAATACATCACTATAACTAAAAAAGTGCTGGTATTGGAGATGAACCCGTCCCCACCCACAAATCTATAGTTGTTAGTCTAGTTAATAATATAGCTCAATATCCAACAATGTAGGAGTGAGTTGGCTATAGAGGATCTGGTAGTCGTTACACAATATACAACAGGGGGAACAATGGATACAGCAGGATCGTAATTGTATAGGCAATGTAAAACAAGAGATATAGTAGTTGTCTAATATAACACTGCTATCGCCAGTAGACTTGGGAAAAGTACGCTAAGCAGATATCCGTCTAGGGGATAACCGGATGATTGTTACAGGAGATAGTTCAAGAGATTCTGTCATAACCGGATAGTCCTACACCGGAAGAAGGAAAATGTGCAGCGCGGCGGACAGTAATGGTACAAGGTACGGGCATAGGCATCGTTAACAATATACACCGAGGGGGAGGAGGACGTGACACAGCAGTGAATTCAAGTATATGGTATAACGAACTGATACACGGATCTAGGATATATGATCACTTCTACCAAGATGGAATGTAAGCCCCGTGCTCAGTATGCTGAGCTCCCACTGTCCACGGAGAGGATAGATCTTAGCCCACATTATACCAGGGGGGGAATGGTACCGCCAGTGATCAGTATAATGGATGACCAGGTAACAGGATATAGGATATGTATACAATTATACAACAGAGGAAGAATGTCAGCAGTGATCAGTATATGGATACAATGACAAGGAATATAGGAATATGTATACATTAACACAGAGCGAGAATGTGACAGCAGTGATCAGTATATGGATACAATGTACAGGATATAGGATCTATATACAATTATACACAGGGGAATGTACAGCAGGATCCAGTATATGGGATACAATGTACAGGATACTAGGAATCTGATAGACACTTAGAACAGGGGAGAAACTGTACAGCAAGTGAATTCAGTATATGGTTAAATTGCTAAGGCTTTTATGAGGATTTGATCCAATTATATAACAAGGTAGCGAGTGGGGGGAATGTACCACGCAGGGGGGAAGGAAGTAGGAAGTGATCAGTATATGGATACAATGTACAGGATATAGGATATCTGGGGTACTACAATTATACCACAGAGGGGAATGTACAGCAAGTGCGATGATCTCGTATCTTGATCCAATGTGTACAGGCATCTGATTGTATACACTCCCAAGAGGGGACCTGACAGCAGTGATCTTATATGTTCTGCCACATGCTAGTCAGGCAGAAGTAAGTCTCTCATATACACTATATCTCACAGGGAATGGAATGAGCAAGCTAAAGTGATAAGTATTATGGATACAAGGTACCGGCTTATGTATGGATGGATTACGATATTACACAGGGGGCGGGGGGAATGGTAGACTAGCAGTGCTCAGAGTGGAACACTTGGAACAGGATAAGGATCTGTATACAATTATACACAGAGGAGATATGTACAGCAGTGATCAAGTATATGGGATCACAAGGTAAGGATAAGATCTGTATACAATATGCACGGGGCGGGATGTACAGCAGTGGATCAGTCTAGGGATACAATGTAACAGTATACTACGGATCTGTATACAATATACCACAGAGGCGGAATGTAAGCGTGACAGATATGGATAACATTACAGTTATAGGATCTGTTCCAATTATAAAAGGAGGAATAGTAAGAAGCATGAATCAGTATATGCGGATACAATGTACAGGCGACTATAGGAATACTGTATACAATTATAAACGGGTTATTAGGAGATGACAAGCAGGGCCAGGGGATCAGGTATACGGATACAATGTACAGGATAAGGATATGTATACACTTTTTACACAGGGCCGTTGGGGGAATGCACCAAGCACGGATCAGTATATGTATACAATTACAGGTACTTGTATCGGTCGTATACAATTATGCACACGTGAGGGGAATGTACCTGCTAGGCGATCAGTAGGGAAGACCAATCGAAGGATATAGGAATTGTATACAATTATACACAGAGGAGAATGTACAGCAAGGGCGGCATAAATACCTGTTCCAGTGGTGCGATCCGCAGAAAACATTGGAAACCCGACGGAAATGCGATCTGCGGACCCCAATGAAATATGCCCCATAGTGTCACTCTGTTTTTTCCTTGTCTTTGAAATGGCTGCTTAGGACTTAAAAAACTATTCTTCAAAGACAGCAACTGTCATAATGATAGATCTCAACAATTTAGATCAGGGTCCTCCGATAGGGTCCTAGGTGATTCTGGTGTGTTAAGAGCCAAGGGTTTTTGAGGCAAGAAGCCAACAAAATAAGGATCAGCATTTTATCATGTCTTTCTGTATTGCAAGATTGTTAACATGAATAGAGATGAGGGACCCGAATTTAGGTTTAGTGTCCTTCATTTGGCAGCTCTGCCAAACCCAGACAGTTAGTTGATGGGCTGCCAAAGCAGCCAATTGGCAGCTTCACCCCTAGCAACTCGCATGACTGGATTGGACCAAAGGTGCCATAGACATCTACATATCTAGCACAGATGATATATTTCGAAATGATTGCTTTTGAGGACACTCCTGTCTTATAACGTGTGTCACCGGTGACATCCAATTGTCAAGGTGTTACCTGCGTTTCTTTTGTGACTGCAGCCTGTCAGGGGTTTTGTTAGGATGCCATCTAACATTCAGCTTTAATCTATTTATATATCTAAGTATAGAGCATATCAGGCTCTCGTGTTAAAGGGAAGTGCAGCCACCACAAGCCTCAAGGTGATAGATATCCAAATAGAAAACAGTATGAAGACTCCAAGAGGTTGTGAAAGAGGAAAAATATGAGTTTATTTGCTACATTAGCCATCTATTTGTATCTACCTCCTATCTATAGAGCTATACCTAGCTTTTATCCTCTATCTATCTATGATCTTTATTCATATCTATCTATTATCTAGCTATCTAATATCTATCTAGTTCCATGGAAAAGGCAGGACTCCAGTTCTATGGTGAAAAGGTGAACTGGATTCCATTTAAACATACAATGTTTGGTAATTATGTAAACATAACACACTCAATCCTCTGAGGAAAGGGTTAAGGCTGATGCACAGGCAAGGAAACGAACCACCCCAATCGAATTAGAGAAGAATCCCTGGCACTCTTGAGGTATGGTGCCCACACACAATCTATCTATATTAATTGTCTGCATTCACGGCAATCGTTTCTAAAGAAGGTCTGAGGACCCGAAACATTAATTTGAATTGCATTATAAAAGCTGATATGTACAAAGAAGATTGCATAAATTTTCTAAAATGCCAAGTATAATGACGTTTTGGTATCACCACCTCTCTTAGAATTATCTAGTATCTGTTGTCACAACTCAGAACGAGGCACATGCCCTAAAGGCACCCACAGTGCCTGTCACACTAACAATCCTGCAAACCTAGGTCATGGCCGCCTGGTGCAATAACTGCACTGTATTGGGGCACAGGTATCAAACAGAGAGGGACAAAGGACAGACGAGTGAAGGCAACAATACTGGGAAAAGCTAGATGGATGGCAAATACATATTAGAGAGGAAAGAGATAGTCAAGTAAATGTAGAGAGGGTCAGGTACACAGATAACAATAGCAATAATATGGTTAACAAGTTTCAAGGGGGAAGGGGAGGGCTGCCAATAAACGGCAAACTTTATCTCAGAACTGGGCAGATTATATACAGTGAAGTTCGTGGACACCACCCCAACAGATGTGATGGATAGATTGATCTATCTATCTCCTACCATAATTCTATCTATCTATTCATAATACTAGGATAAAACAGGAAAATAAATCCAGAGTAGCACAGCTATCTATCTTTTATCCATCTATCTATCTAATATACATTTCATATACATGTACAGTATCTCATTAATATCACAAATTGTACAATTTCCCGGGCTATAGTCCTACCTGCAGTTAAAAAGT
Source organism: Engystomops pustulosus (assembly GCA_019512145.1). NCBI lineage: Eukaryota > Metazoa > Chordata > Amphibia > Anura > Leptodactylidae > Engystomops > Engystomops pustulosus. Next base: position 259,364,783 of record CM033642.1, read on the forward strand.
GTATATACATCCATCATTTACAGGTACTTAAACAGAAACATAAATTAAAAGCAAATGATCTTTCAAGATTTCTGCCAAATTAATTAGAAGTTATTAAATGAAATCAGCATATACGTGAGCTCCATATAAACAATTTTATATGAAGTAAGTAATGGGATACAGGGCAATGATCCAGCGAGATATACAGCTCTGTAATACAGGCCACGCTGTCTATTGTACATATGGCATCGGGCCTTTTGTTTTTAGGGAGAAGATATCCACAATTATCTCCTGTTATTGATGACAGGATCACTGGGGTATTTTACAACAAGAAAAGGGGAATGTCATTTAAAAACATTAAAGGGAAGCACCACATTATTTTTTTATACTAATTACAACCAGATGCTGATTAAAATTTACCTTTTTGTTTTAAGTTTTTCTTAAATCTGTTTTTATATTCTAAGATAGAAAGATATTTTGTCATGTTATAATTATGGAGTCAGACATCTTGCCTGAGCTGCTTGGTGTTGTGGGCATGCTCTGTGACTGTGCAGAGGTCAATATGCAGGAAGGGGAGGAGCACTGACCATCATGCTATAAATTCGTAACTGTCTGTGATGATTAGGATATGACTTTGTAAAAGATCACTATGGAGTAGTAGGGTAAATTCACACTAGAATTGGATACCAGAACAAATCTGTCGGGTTTTGTTAGAATGAGCAATTGATTATTGATTTGTAGTTTCTGTACAAATTTGCATTCTTAGGGCAGTGAGTTGAATTTTGTTCTGATTGCTATGAATTTTTTAAATGTGCTAGTACTTCGTCATCCATCAGAGCCAAGGGAAAGGAGCAAGAGAAAATTAAAAACTAAAAAAAAATTTGGATATTACAAAAAATATTATTTTAGAGGGAAGAGGGGGTTAATATGAAAATTCAGGACAATTGAGTAACATGGCTTGGACCTCATAGATTCAGACCCAAACTAAATATTATGAAAAATTCATCGAAATGAATATTGGACTCATTCACTAATCTCATTTTCAACTCATCTTTGCCAAGTCAAACAAAAATACCCTCATACATCAATGGGAATTTCACCTTGTGTGACTAAGTCCTTCCATTAAAATTAATGATGATTAATGATTAATGGATTTTGATATAGATTTTGTCCTTCAAAAATTTCTCAAAATCTACTGAGTGAACAAGCTTTAAAAAACTGAAGAAGTCATTTTTTAATATAAATAGGGGAAAAAAACTTTTAAAAATTCTTTGAAATAGTTTTATACATAATTATTGAGTGCAAGGCAGTCTTTTAAGGAAATCTGCCTTTAAAAGATTTTGAAAATGTTCTGCGTTAATGTTTATCTTTAGGACATGAATGTTGGGGCCATCTACAATGAAATCCATCATGATAACCAGGGACACTTACTTATAGATCTAGGCACCGGGACATGTGGTAATCTTCTATAAAGTTGTCTGCATCTATAGCCCCAAAGTCAGAGGATCGAGCAATGCCAGACCTCTAGCCTGTATCCTGGAGATCGGGTGAAGCACTGAAAAAGCATTTCAACCAATCCTCTGAGACAGAAGTGCTCGTGCATCTCCGTCCTTCTCCAAATTAGTAAAACGGCAGTTCAAAGTGATGTCAGAATTAAAGTGATTGATCACATTCTCGGCATCATTCCAGGTCCTAAAACCTTTCTGTCCGTGGATGGGTCAGCTAAGCGGAGAAGAAGTTGTAACTGCATATGAAGAATGGCTGTATTTGTGTGGAAGAAATGGATGGATGTAGTGCAGAGTTCACTGTAGTGAATGTAAGTTACAGACATGAGGATGGAATGTCCGCTAAATCAATTATCCGCCATTTTTAAAGATTGTTCAGATTATCAGAATTTATACTAAATATATTAAATGTTTTCCGATTGTAATTAATCCTAATGTATTTTCTCTGTATTTGTGTACCGGAAGCTTGTTTTGTCATGTCACTGACTGCTTGCCAATGCTTAAACATCTCGTTCCAGGTAATACCACTTGGTTCGACGTCAGTTTTGCACATGGACGTCTTTGATGTGTTTTAACTATTCTCAAATAAAGTGGATTTTTAACCTAAATATTTTTGCTATTATCTTGGGGGCTGGATTTCCCTGTTTTTTTCCCTGCTTCGGTTAATGTGCCCAGTCCGGTGTCGTTCTCCGCTTCCCAGACTCTCCTAAGGAGGTGAGTGAACCTCTGAACTATGTTTTTCTTTTACAATAATTATATTGTCATTGTTTGATTTTATAATAGAATAATAATTCATTATATTAGTTTTTTTTCATTGAACTTTCTTTTTTTTTTTTTTAAATACACTTGTGACATTTCCATCCCTACCATTAAACTTTATCCAGAAGAGATGTAAAATGATTATAAAGTGAAGGAGTTGACTATGTTATGACACGAATGTTACATTTCCAGTCTTGAACTTTCCGATGCCTTTCAATGAGGAGTAAAAGAACTCAGAAGGCAGAAGCCCTGCATTGTTCACACAGAAGTGCAGAGACACAATTGGTCTTATTAGAGAAGAAGAAATAAAGGGAGAAAAAAAGAGAAGTACGAGGGCAGTGTGATCTCACCACAGGCGCCTGGTCCGGCTGATACTTAAAAAGAACTTGCAATTGTATTTTACTTTTATTTTAATCAAAGAAAATGAACACCCTGTCCTATATGAGACATGCATGATTAGAAAAATATTTCTGAATTTACTGAGACAAGCTTTATATATAGATTTACAAAGTATTAAAGGGGTTCCTCTATAGCAAATATTATTTTTGTTTGTGTATTGAAAAGTATACAAATTTCCATTAACTTTCTGTTCATATCTCACCATATTACTAGATCTCTGCTTGCTGTCGTCAATAGGAAGCTTATTGTTTCAGTGGATAGAAATCTGCATGGGCATGTGATGTCACACAAGTGCACGGCTCGATATACCGTAATTATTGAGGTTAAGCCGACCCGAGTAATAAGCCGAGGACCCCTATTTTACCACCAAAAAACTGGGAAAAAACTACTGATCGAGTATAAGCCGCCAGGGGGGAAATGATTGGTCAACCCCCACCAGTAGTATACAGCTGCAGCCCCCAAGCTGCACCGTATAACACCTGCCAGCCCAGTATGTATATACAGCCTCAGTCCATATGTAGTATAAGCCTGCCACCCCTATGTAGTATACAGCCTGCCAGCCCTATGTAGTATACAGCAGCCCCTAGTAGTATACAGCCAGACCCCCTAGTAGTATACAGCAAGCCCCTCTAGTAGATATACAGCAAGCCCCTAGTAGTATACGCAGCCCTATATACAGCAACCCCTAATAGTATATAGCAAAGCCCCTAATATATAACGAGCAAGCCCCTAGAATTTACAGCAGCCCCCTAGAAGTATACAGCAGCCTGCCCCCACGGCCCTTAAAAAAATAAACTTATATACTCACCCTCGATGTCACGCGGCTCCCCGTGTCGCGCGACTTACCGATGTTCCCGATGTCAGCGCGTCCCGTCTTCTTTTTCTCCCGCGGCTCCTCTTCTCCTCTCTTCCGGCATGGAAGACGCGGCATGTTTTCTTCTAGCAATGCGCATACTATGACGCGGCCGCTGCTGACGTCATGGTATGCGCGGCCACTAAGAAACCATGGCCGCCTCCATGCCGGAAGATAAGAGAGAAGAGGAGCCGCGGAGAAAAGAGAAGACGGACACCTAGCATCGGGGACTCGGTAGCCGCGCCGACATCAGGGACCGCGCTGACATCGGAAGCTGAGTATTTAAGTTTATTTTTTTTAAGTGGGTCATTTTTTTGTTATAGACTCGTGTATAAGCCGAGGGGACGTTTTTCAGCAATTTTTTGTGCTGAAAACCGGCTTACACGAGTATATACGGTATACACAGAGAGTAATCAAGTGTGGGTTTAATGGTCATGCACAAACTTCTATCCTCTGGGAGTATATGTAGAAACTCCTATAGAATTACAGCAAGCAGAGATCTAGAAAACGTGAGGAATTGATACAATTTTCAAATACTTTCTGTATAATTCTCATTACACAAACCATTAAATTGATTTGCTAAAAGTGGACAACCCCTGTAATGCAATTAATTAATAATGTAATGAGTGTATATGTACACAAGTTATTGATATATGTCTGTGCTAGGTCAATGACTTTTCCCTATGAATAGACATTGGGGCAGATTTACTTACCCGGTCCATTCGCGATCCCGTGGCGCATTGTCCGACGTTGATTCAGGTTCTGCCGGGATTCACTAGGTCGTGTGCCCGATGTCCACTAGGTGTCCCGCTGCTTGTGCTAAGTCCGCCGGAATTCACCCCCTCCGTTCGGTGTAAGTGGAGTTGCTTTTTTGTGACACCAATTTTTTTTTTAAATCCTCCCGCGTTTTTCCGAATCCGTCAGGTTTTCCGTAGGCCATGCCCCCCAATTTCTGTCGTAAAACCGTCACCGTATGCGCCACACGATCCAATCACGTGCCGCCAAAATCCCGGGGCAATTCGGCGCAAATCGGAAAGATTCGGGGAACCCGGCGGGAAAACGTGATTCGGACCCTTAGTACATGTGCCCCACTGTGTTAAATTTGTCTATACACAAGTCACTGCTTGCTTCAGGTTTACCCCATCGAGAAAAGGACATCTTCCCTCTTTGGCTTTAGTAGATTATCATCAATACATTTTTGTGGGCTATACCTAATAATATAGGTTACTCCCATAGATGCAGTCTCAGAAGTTGCCCTGACAAGTGCACACATAGTGCAGGAACTACATAGGGACTTAGATATCAATGTTTCATTAGCTTAAGGGGTCATTATAGCACTGGTATAGGGAAAGTTTAGGTATTGCCAATGTCAGGGCAGGAGCTAAAGGCATTCAGTGAGTCCTGCAGAAAAGTCTGGTACCTGTGACCAGGATCTGATGTACGTACCTGGATCAAGTTACAATCTGAAGTGCATTTCTCCAATTGTATAGTGCTATTTGAACTAGATTGGTATTTTAGGGGTCAATTTGCATCATCCAATTGATGCTTTGATAAGATGGAATCGATTTAACTTATATACGCTGGAATATGGATGCCACCCCCATTTATTAAATAATATGTTCAATTGTGACATTTGCTTTAATTTCTGAATAATATGGTCCCGAGAAACGTAGAAAGTGTTAGAATATATGTTATAAATGTTAAGAAGTGTTAATGAGAACACCCCATGCACACACCTGCCACATTTATACAACAACACCTTCCACCTTATATAATGATACAAAATCAAATAGTGTCACTAGTAAACAAAGTAAATCACAATTTATTGTGACTATATAAACCAAAAAATCTCAGATTCACAACACATACAAGACACTGGCTGGCAGGCTGTATACTACTGGGGGCTGGCAGGCTGTATACTACTGGGGGCTGGCAGGCTGTATACTACTGGGGGGGGGTTGACCAATGCATTTCCCACCCTCGGCTTATACTCGAGTCAGTAGTTTTTCCCAGTTTTTGGTGGTAAAATTAGGGGTCTCGGCTTATACTCGGGTCTGCTTATACTCAAGTATATACGGTATATCGAGCCGTGCACTTGTGTGACATCACATGCCCATGGACAGATTTCTATCCACTGAAACAATGAAGCTTCCTATTGGACGACAGCAAGCAGAGATCTAGTATATGGTGAGATACGGATACAGAAAGTATATTGGAAATTTGTATAACTTTTCAATACACAAACAAAATTAATAATTTGCTAATAGTGGAAAACCCCTTTAATACTTTGTAAATCTATATATAAAGCTCTGTCTCAGTAAATTCAGAAATATATTTTTTAATCTATGCATGTCTCATTAGAGGTACAGGGTGTTCAGGTTTTCTTTGATGTAAAATAAAAGTAAAATACAATGCAAGTTCTTTTTTTAAGTATCAGGGAACCAGGCGCCTGTTGTGAGATCACACTGCCCTCGTACTTCTCTTTTTTTCTCCCTTTATTTCTTCTTCTCTAATAAGACCAATTGTGTCTCATGCACTTCTGTGTGAACAATGCAGGGCTTCTGCCTTCTGAAGTTCTTTTACTCCTCATTGAAAGGCATCGGAAAGTTCAAAGACTGGAAATGTAACATTCGTGTCATATAACATAGTCAACTCCTTCACTTTTATAATCATTTTACATCTGCTTCTGGGATGAAAGTTTAATGGTAGGGATGGAAATGTCACAAGTGTATTTAAAAAAAAAAAAGAAAAAGTTCAATGAAAAAAAACTAATATAATTATTATTATTCTTATTATAAATCATAACAATGACAATATTAATGTATTGTAAAAGAAAAACATAGTTTCAGAGGTTCAGCTCACCTCCTTAGTAGAGTCTTGAATGCGTGGAAGCACGGACACCTGGACTGGGGCACCAGTAACCGAAGCAGGGGAAAAAAACAGAGGAATATGTCCAGCCCCCAACAGATAATAGCAAAAATATTTAGGTTAAAAAATCCACTTTATTTGAAGAATAAGTTAAAAACATCAAAAGACGTCCATGGTGCAAAGAAACTGACGCGTTTCGAACCGAATGGTATTACCTGGAACAGAGTATTTAAGCATTGGCAAGGCAGTCATGTGACATGACAAAACAAGCTTCCGGTTACACAAATACAGAGAAAATACATTAGGATTAATTACAATCGGAAAAAACATTTAATATATTTAGTATAATATTCTGAACAATCTTTTAAAATGGCGGATAATTGATGTTAGTGACATTCACTCGCTCACTCATGTCTGTAACTTACATTCACTTACATGAACTCTGCACTACATCCATCCATTTACTTCCACACAAATACACAGCACTTCTTCATATGCAGTTACAACTTCTTCTCCGGCTTATCTGACCCCATCCACTGGAAGCAGGAAAGGTTTTAAGGACCTTGGAATGATGCAGGAAGAATGTGATCAATCACTTAATTCTGACATCACTTTAGGAACTGCCGTAGTACTAATTTTGGGAGAAGGACGGAGATGCACAGGCAATTCTGTCTCAGAGATTGGGTGAAATGCTTTTTCAGTGCTTCACCCGATCTCCAGGATAACAGGCATAAGGGTCTGGCATTGCTCGATCCTCCTGACTTTGGGGCTATAAGATGCAGACAACTTTTATAAGAAGATTACCACAGTCACGGTGCCTAGATCTATAAGTAAGTGTCCCTGGTTTATCATGATGGATTTTCATTGTAGATGGCCCCAACATTCATGTCCTAAAGATAAAACATTAACACAGAACATTTTCAAAATCGTTTAAAGGCAGATTTCCTTAAAATACTTGCCTTGCACTCAATAATTTATGTATAAACTTATTTCAAAGAATATTTAAAGTTTTTTTCCCCGTATTTTATATTAAAAAAATTACTTATTCAGTTTTTAAAAGGCTTGTTCACTCAGCAGATTTTGAGAAATATTTTTGAAGGACAAAATCTATATCAAAATCCATTAATCATTAATCATCATTAATTTTAATGGAAGGACTTAGTTCACTACAAGGTGAAATTCCCATTGATGTATGAGGGGTATTTTTGTTTGAATCTTGGCAAAGAATGAGTTGAAAATAGAGATTAGTGAATGATCCAATATTCATTTCGATGAATTTTTCATAATATTTAGTTTGGGTCTGAATCTATGAGGTCCAAGCCAATGTTACTCAAATTGTCCTGGAATTTTCATATTAACCCCCTCTTTCCCTCTAAAATACATATTTTTGTAATATCCAGAATTTTTTTTTATTTTTTATTTTCTCTTGCTCCTTTACCCTTGGCTCTGGGATGATGACAGAAGTAACTAGCCACTATTTTAAAAAAAAATTTCATAGCAAATCAGAAAAAAATTCAACTCACTGCCCTAAGAATTGCAAATTTGTACTGAAACTACAAATCAATCAATCAATTTGCTCATGTCTAATCAAAAACACGACAGATTTGTTCTGGTATCCAATTCTTATGTGTGAATTTACCCTACTACTCCATAGTGATCATTTTACAAAGTCATATCCTAATCATCACAGACAGTTACAGAATTTATAGCCATGATGGTCAGTGCTCCTCCCACTTCCTGCATATTGACCTCTGCACAGGTCACAGAGCATGCCCACAACACTCAAGCAGCTCAGGCAAGATGTCTGACTCCATAATTATAACATGACAAAATATTCTTCTATCTTTAGAATATAAAAACATATTTAAGAAAAACTTAAACAAAAAAAGGTACATTTTAAATCAGCATCTGGTTGTAATTAGTATAAAAAAAAATAGGTGGTGCCTTCCCTTTAATATGTTTAAATGACATTCCTCTTTTCTTGTTGTAAAAATACCCCATGAATCCTTGTCACTCAATAACCAGGAGATAATTGTGGATATCTTCTCCCTGAAAAACAAAGGCCCGATGCCATATGTACAATAGAAGCGTGCGCTGTAATTACAGAGCTGTGATATCCGCTGGATCATTGCCCTGTATCCCATTACATTACTTCAATTATAAAATTGTTATATGACGCAGACTGTAATATGCACTGATCATTTAATAACTTCTAATTAATTTGGCAGAAATCTTGAAAGATCATTTTGCTTTTAATTATGTTCGTGTTTAAGTACCTGTAAAATGATGGATGTATATATCACTTTTTACTGCAGGTAGGACTATAGCCCAGGGAAAATTGTACAGAATTTGTGGATATTAATGAGATACTGTACATGTATATGAAAATGTATATTAGATAGATAGATGGATAAAAAGATAGATAGCTGTGCTACTCTGGATTTATTTTCTCTGTTTAGATCCATAGTTATATGAATAGATAGATAGAATTAATGGTAGGAGATAGATAGATCAATCTATCCATCAATCATCTGTTGGGGTGGTGTCCACGAACTTCTACTGTATATATCTGCCCAGTTCTGATTAAAGTTTGCCGTTTATTGCAGCCCTCCCCTTCCCCCTTGAAACTTGTTAACCATAGTTATTGCTATTGTTATTCTGTGTACCTGACCTCTTCTACATTTACTTGACTATCTCTTTCCTCTCTAATATGTATTTGCCACCATCTAGCTTTTTACCCAGTATTGTTTGCCTTCACTCGTCTGTCTTGTCCCTCTCTGTTTGATACCTGTGCACCAATACAGTGCAGTTATTGTCAACCAGGCGGCCATGACCACTAAGGTTTGCAAGGATTGTTAGGTAGGTGACAGGCACTGTGGGTGACTTTAGGGCATGTGCCTCGTTCTGAGTTGTGACAACAGATACATAGATAGATTCTTAAGGAAGGTGGTGATACCAAAACGTCATATACTTGGCATTTAAGAAAATTTATGCAATCTTCTTTGTACATATCATGCTTTTATAATGCAATTCAAAAATTAATGTTTCGGTCCTCAGACCTTCTTTAGAAACGATTGCCGTGAATGCAGACAATTAATATAGATAGATGTGGTGTGGCACCATACCTCTAATGAGTGCCAGGCATTTCTTCTCTAATTCGATTTGGGGTGGTTTCCTTGCCTGTGCATCAGCCTTAACCCTTTCCTCAGAAGGAGTGATGTGTGTATGTTTAACAATTATTACCAAAACATTGTATGTTTAAATGGAATACAGTTCACCTTTTTCACCATAGAACTGGAGTCCTGCCTTTTCCATGGAACTAGATAGATATTAGATAGCTAGATAATAGATAGATATGATAAAGATCATAGATAGATAGAAGATAAAAGATAGGTAGACTATAGATAGGAGATAGATACAAAAGATGCTGAATATAGGCAAATAAACTCATATTTTTCCCTCTTTCACAACCTCTTGGAGTCTTCGTACTGTTTTCTATTTGGATATCTATCACCTTGAGGCTTGTGGTGCCTGCACTTCCCTTTAACACTGAGAGCTGATATGCTCTATACTTAGATATATAAATAGATTAAAGCTAGATGTTAGATGGCATCCTAACAAAACCCCTGACAGGCTGCAGTCACAAAAGAAACTGCAGGTAACACCTTGACATATTGGATGTCACCGGTGACACACAGTTATAAGACAGGAGTGTCCTCAAAAGCATATCATCCGAAAATATATCATCTGTGCATAGATATGTAGATGTCTATGGCACCTTTGTCCCATCAGAGTCATGCCTAGTTGCTAGGGGTGTAAAGCTGCCAGAATGGCTGCTTTGCAGCCCATCAACTAACATGTCTGGGTTTGGCAGAGCTGCCAAATGAAGGACACTAAACCTAAAATTCGGGCCCTCTCATCTCTATTCATGATGTTAGAAAATGCAAAGTCCAAAGCAGCACAAGCCAGTAATTAGTAGTTGGTGCAACAGCCGATGATCCCTTGGCATGGGTCCTTGATATACGTAGTGAAGAGGCAGCACTCAATGAATTGTAGAAAAGTGGGGCAGGTGGGGCAGGTCTGAATACCGATGGGCGGGATCACTGGTTTTAATAAAGCACTATGTCACTTTTGCATCGTTTACACTGTTTATTATGATGTATCAATACTATTGCACTTTAATAATGCTATATGCATTCTGATATTGCACTACTGGATCAATTTTGTATTTTGTATCAACTATTGTTTCACATAATGATTGACCAATCAGCAGGGCTGTTGGTCCTTAAATAGTTGGATCTGTTTCACTGTTGTTATGCTTGAGAAAGGTGCGGTTTTAGCACCGAAACGTCGCTGTGTGATGGAATAAAAGTTCACCACTTTTCTACAATTCATTGAGTGCTGCCTCTTCACTACGTATTCATGATGTTAACAATCTAGCAATACAGAACGCCATGATAAAATGCTGATCCAACTGTCTAATCCTTATTTTGTTGGTGTCTTGCCTCAAAAACCCTTTGCGCTCAACACACCAGAATCACCTAGGACCCTATCGGAGGACCCTGATCATAAATTGTTGAGATCTATGAATTACGACAGGGCTGTCTTTGAAGAATAGTTTTTATAAAGTCCTAAGCAGCCATTTCAAAGACAAGGGAAAAAACAGAGTGACACTATGGGGCATATTTACTTGGGGTCCGCAGATCACATTTCCGTCGGGTTTTCCAATGTTTTCGGGGATTGCGCCACTGGGACAGGTATTTAGCAGGCAATTGTGTAGCACCCGATCTGATTTTGGTGCAATCGGGTGACACAAATCTGAGGCGGGCCCTCGGACAATCCGACGGATTCGGACAAACCCCAGGATTTAACTTAAAAACTGTTTCACAAGGCATGCACTTACATACACCGGGAGGAAGGTGTGAACTCTATCGGACCTGAGCCAGGAGGCGACACATTCAGAAAATCGGGCGCACAATCTTATTGAATCGCGGCACAGTGCATTGTCATCGGACTTTCGGGAACTCCTCTGGACCAGGTAAGTAAATGTGCCCCAGTGTCTATTATTTAGCATTTGCTGTTCATAGGGTAAAGCTAAGACAGATGTTGGAGAGACATTTGGCCTACTGACCAAGTGTAAAGTAAGTTATCTTGGAAGGCCATGTCTGGTTCACATTTACCTGGGGTAGGTTGGGTAAATCAGCCACATTCACATCTTTATTACAAATTCTATTTTCTTATGTCATCATGAGAGCTATCACATGATGAACACCAAAGATGCCCATTGGACTCAACTATTAACAAGGTCAGACTTGGGGGATTGTCGGCTTCATTATTTTCCAGAAAAAAATATCTGTCTGTACATATCTAGGATGTATGATGTCATCTGCATGGGATGAGCCTATTTTTCTTTCCTTTTTTTTCTTAGAAACTAAGAAACAATGTAAGTTAAGGGGAAACTTCACTTTTTGTAGTCTACAATGCAAGATGTGACAGTGACTTTTTACAGTCACATTTTACGTAATTGCTACATTTTCAAAGATTCAAAGCCCATTACATCCAAAAAGTAACATTTATCTTTACACGCATAAAAAAATGAAGTTCCTTAATTTTTTCCTCAGTTGGTTTTATTATGTAGGCCGAATTTCATATTCGGCCGCACTTAGAGGCAGTAATTTATTTATTTCCGGCAGTGGTTAATGTTTTCAGGAGAGAACAGACTGTTGTGAACGGCGATTGTGAAAGTGGAGCAATGGCTGATATTCAGCAGTAATGGCTCTATATCATTCACATGCTAATGTCTATCCTCACACAGCCTAGCATTAAGCTGCCTTTCTCCATCGCTCTGATCGAAGGCTTGTCAGATTTAATGGCAGCTAAAATATAGATTCCTCAACACTCTTTCATCAAAGTGGATTGACATTATGCAGCAATTAATTTTGTCTTTTAATTTTTCGTTGAGGCATTTTTTTCCCTTCTTTAACTTAACTGTAAGATATGAATTTTACAAGAAAGAACACTTGACAGCCAAATATTAGTTAAAAAAAAAACTGATTGTTAAAAAAAATTAAATTGATCTCTCTCAACTTTTTGAAAACAAGTTTTGTCTGTTCCTTCACTTTTCCATGGGGAGTTTACTATGTTATTATATAGGGGTTGTAGTAGTGTCGACCCTGAATGGCTGTACCAGTTTCCCAAATCAAAGCCATACTGGTGCATTTATGTGAATTTATGGCACTGTTTAACTTTCTGTAAGTCAGGGTCTGTGGTAGTGGACCCACTGAACCGCTGCAAGCAATGGCGTAAGCTCGACACCTGGGTGCTGAGTCTTAGTGGCACCTGGCTTTCACCACAGCCTGCCGCAAAGCCGGTTAGACTCGCAGTGGTGGGATACAACCAGGTTGCTCCACAGGCATGACTTGTTCGTGGTAGTGGCCAAGACAAAATGTTGGGCAGAATCAGGGTCATAGTCAGGCGAGAGGTCAGGACAGGAGGCACAGGATCAGAGTCAGGGACGTAGCAGAAGGCCAAGACAGGTGGCAGAGAATCGAGGTCAGCAATTGGCCGGACCGTAGGAGCCGTCTCTGGAGCATGGACAGGTAAGAGTGGCTGCCATGCTGGGGTGCTGCTACATGGGGACACACAGGTGCGCCTGTGAGCCAAGACGTGGGTCGCAGAAGCACCAATGACTGCCATTTTGCAATCCCCAAAAAGTGGGTGGGAAGAGGGATCAATGCAGATCAGGGCATGGATGCTTCAGTCTATCTTTTTTACTAATTTACTACTTGCATCGGAGATCTACTTTAACCCCTCCCCGAAGGCATTCAACAATTTTAGCACTTCTTTCATTCGTAAGAGGTATTATCAGACCCAACCAGGTTCCTTCATTCAGCATACATGCACACATGAGAACTCCAGAACACAACATAAAGAGCCTGGCATGCCTTGTGGCATGTTGTGGCATGTATATTTGTTTGTATGCAGAACATTGTTGAATGGACCTGAAAAGTTTGGGCTTGTACCGAACTTTGAAAGTATAGCTCAGTTCCCCTTCCCTGCTGTACCGCACACTATTGATGTTGACATCAATTGCAGGTGTTAAATTTTTGAATGCCGCCAGCATTTAAATCCATGGCCAAATCCGAATTTCCATGGGTCCATTCATCACTAATGTCAAATAAAGGAACTTGAAGATAAAGTTGGGTTGTACTGCTTATCTTTTCCATATATGTGGTTTAATACATTTCATCCATGGCGTTGTCTGAATTGGGGAAAATTATTGAAATAATAACCATTTTATAAACCATGAATATTCGAATAACATTTGATCCTATCCAGTATCGGAATAAGGAAAGATAGAGTGTAAATCTATAAAAAAATCCATTTACTTACTAAGGTCCATCCGCCGGAGTTCACCTTCTTCGTCCCGGTGCATGTAAGTGCTGATCTTGCGACACAAATTCTTTTTTAAATTCCGCGGTTTCTCTGAATCCGTTGGGTTGTCCAACGGCCACGCCCCCCGATTTCTGTTGCGTGATGCGTCACAATCTGATCGTATGCGCCAAAATCACGAGGGGAATTTGACGCAAATAGGAAATCGCCGAAAGTGCGGCGTTCGGACCCTTAGTAAATGTGGATCATATGATCTCATGGTGACCTCCTGTGAATTACATGACTTGCTGTTGATTTACCATATCACACACCAGGAAGATTTGTGGTCAATTCAGTTACATGGACTGAACCCTAAAAATTCTCCACAAGGCAAGCACAAACTTTCATCACAGCTACTGATGATGATTATATAGTCTCCTGTCCTACAGTTATAATGCAGTTATAAGATTAAACTGGAGCCTCATTGAGAGTATCTTCAAGATTTTAGAAGGATAAAGAGAGAAGGATGATCACAACATAATTTATTAGTCGCTGTCCACCCAGGAGGTACAGATGATGATTTCCCTAGCTGCCTATGTGATGCTACACTGAGGCATCATTGGATTATACAGTATAGAGAAAGATATTGCCAAGATACTGTCTGATCAGATCAAAGGGGGATGAATTAATTGCCTCTCACTGCTGGTATGATTCTTTATTATAACCACTTTATTAAAATACTAAACGAAAAAAGCAATACTCACAACCTTTTCCTTTTTCAATGCAAAATGTTGTAAACTCAACATTAACATTCTATGTAATCTCTCCAGGAAATGCAGAAAATACACAGCGTCCCATAGATTTATTGTACATGCAAACGCATTAGATCAGTAAAAACTTGGCATCAAATCAAATTGCCAGCATAGAAGAAGAATCCATGTGTCTTGCAGACAGGGGTGACGGCACGTTGTAGAGAACTGGGAAGAGTGGGAAGTTGGCATGGACAACAGATATTATTTTACATTGTGGAGAATCATTATCTAGTCCTCTTTCCGTGCTTAGACATTTTTTTTGTATTTTTTACTCATCTTTGTTATCTCATTATTTTCTCTACCATGCAGATTGGACAATTTTGGCCCCTTAAAATGGCAACCCGCAGCTAAGGAAAGAGGCAGCCATGATTCCTAACAGATTTAATTACAATCAATAAGAACATTTTATTTTTGCAATAGGCTTAGCTCTGTAAACAGCCAGGTTTGATGAAGAAATACATAACGTGATGACTTATTTGTGAAGAAGGTCTTATCCTGGATAGATGTGCAGCAGTGTTTTTTCATGTAAGTTTTCACATTTAAAAGGAATGTCCACTTTCAGGAAACAATTAATATTGTTTGTGAATTAAAACATTTTCTATTTTCCCTTATACTTTCTGTTTCAATTCCTCACAGTTTTCTAGATCTTTGCTTGCAATTATTCTATTGTAAGTTTTATTGCTTGCTTCCTGTGGATAAACATCGGTCTCTGGTCATGTGATGTCACAGAGGAGCTCAATATAGCACACAGATCTGTGAACCCCATGTGATATAATGAGCAGTGCACCTGTGTGACATTACATGATCTGGGATATAAAAAGCTATGCATCTGTATGACATCACATGACCAGGTATATAATGCGCCATGCACCTGTGTGACATCACATAACCAAGGTCTGGTTTTTATTAACAGGGAGTAAACAATTAAGCTTCCTGTTAAATGACACAAGTAGAGATTGAAAAACATTAAGGAATTAATACAGAAAGTATAGTGGAAAATGCTATAACTTTTTATTACACAAACAATATCAATTGTTGGCTGAAAGTGGACAAACTGAGGGCTGGTACCCGCAATGGGCATACCAAGGCAAGTGCCGGGACCAGGGGCTCACATAAGGCTGTACAGAGGGTGATGGGGGCTGTATCTAATGAAGGGGGCTGTTTATAAAATAACCATGAGGGGCTCTTTGTTTTTTTTTAAACTAGGGAATACTTTAGGGAACAGTAATAGCTTCAGAATTTTTAATGCTGCCACGGAAGTTCACTGAGGCTCGGTCGCGCAGGGGCTTACTAAAACCTGGAGCTGACAATTACTTTAAATATTTTTTCAAATAGGATAAGAATAACTGGTATAATTTTACATGAAACTCCTTTCTTTCCACTCCACTCCTGTTTTGGGCTTCAAAAACTACTTCTAAAAAAAGTGTTTTCATAGTCACCATTAAGTAGTCATCCCTAGACACAGCAGAGGAACGTCTGCACAACATTCTATTGTCAACATTTCGGAGACTTGATCACATTGAATACAATTGCAAACACTTATCGCTGCCTTAATATCTCACGGCTCCCTCCATAATTGGTAACTATTACTTAGCGCCCTCTTAGTCACTTGCTGTCATTCAACAGGAAGCTTCATTGTTTACTTCCTGAGGATAAACACCAGTCCCTGGTCATGTGATGTCATGCAGGAGCTCGGTATAGCACACAGATCTGACAACTCCATGTGATATAATGAGCCATTCATCCGTGTGACATTACATGATCTGGGATATAAAAAGCCATGCATCTGTATGACATCACATGACCAGGTATATAACGAGCCATGCACCTATGTGACATCACATGACCAAAGATATAACGAGCTGTGCACCTGTGTGACATCACATGACCAGGGACCAGTTTTTATCAACAGGGAGTAAACAATTAAGCTTCCTGTTGAATGACACAAGTAGAGATTTAGAAAACTGAGGAATTAATAGAGAAAGTATACAGGCAAATTCTATAACTTTTCCTTACACAAACAATGTCAATTGTTGTCTGAAAGTGGACAAACCCAGGGCTGGAGCCAGCACCGGGCATACCCGGGCAAGTGCCGAGGTCCAGGACTGCTGGGGGACTCACATAAGGCTGTATATATGGAATCCATGAGGGTGAGGGGGGCTTTATCTAATGAATCCATGAGGGGCAAAGGGGGCTGTATATAAAATAACCATGAGGGGGCTCTTTGGTTTGATAAACTAGGGAATACTTTAGGGAATAGTAAAAGTTTCAGAATTTTTAATGCTGCCACGAAAGTTCACTGCAAACAGGCCTAGGCCTGAGGCTCGGTCTCAGTTTCAAATAGGATAAGAATAACTGGTGTAATTTTACATGCAACTCCTCTCTTTTCACTCTACTCCTGTTTTGTACTTCAAAAACTACATCTAAAAAAAGTGTTCTCATAGTGACCGTTAAGTAGTCATCCCTAGACACAACAGAGGAACGTCTGCACAACATTCTTCTTTGTGTACTATAAGCTAAAACTTTGACGAAAAAAAAATCACACCTCATTTATTAAAGTTATTGTCAACATTTTGGAGACTATATAACATTGAATACAATTGAAAACACTTATCGCTGCCTTAATATCTAACAGCTCCCTCCATAATTGGTAACTATTACTTAGCGCCCTCTTAGTCACTGCTCCCTCCATAATTGGTAACTATTACTTAGCGCCCTCTTAGTCACTCACACCTGGTAAGTCTCTTATCACATGTTTAATTTATTAAAGGCAATTTAATTACCATTTTACATCCATTTTGATGAAATCCATTAAGAAAACCCCTTCTAATGGAACATGGCAGATCATTGATCAATAAAGGTCCAACACCATTTTTTATTACCAAATTGTCTCCTATTTAATGAGGAATATATTAAAATCTTCTATCAGCCATGGCTTAGTGTAAGACAAAACAAATTCTTTTAGTTCCCTAATAAGTAAAATCATTGTATGTCTGTCCTTCAATGGCAAATATAAGGTCACTCTTTCCACCTATAAAGGTGTCCTGTGATATTCTACATTAAGACATTAGTGGTAAATGCTTTAAGTTCGGTTAAATGTGTGTTATGTATAAAACATGGATAAAACTCATTTATCCAGCACAACCCACTCATGTTCGGGTCGATTTATAGACCAAGTTTTACCTTAAACTTCTTTTAATGTTCCTTCTTGCGCAATTTTGCATCATGGCCATGAATTGTATCAATGAACCATCAAGATGAGAAGCCAATATTTCCATCAGACCATTAGCCCATCACAGTGGCTTCTGCTTTTGATCCATAGTGTATCTTGGTGACGTCTTATTATTCCAGAAAAGTCATTCATATGAACATGACCATCTACATGGTCTAAAGGAAAACATGATTTATTGGTAACAGCCAACAGAGAAAGAGTACAGGGTGATGTCACATCCTGTTCATTACCCCTCACCTATCTGCCGGGCTGATCGTGATAAACCCATAAGGGGATATGCCTATACAAACTGAGTTACAGTAAAAGGGTACGTTGAGTTGGTGATTGAGTTTTACCCTCTACTAGGACCTTGCATATGCCTTTATATGCCATAGAAGTTGTAAGTTCTTGTTCAATTTCATTACCCCTTCCCGGCTTTACTTCAATGGGTGGTTGTAACATTTAAATCCTTGCAGATCCTTCTAAAATATTGGGCCTACAAGTCAAAATCTACTTCCAAACACTAGAAAGCAACAATTTAGTAACAGATTTCTGGTGAAAAAGTGGCATTAAAGTTCTAACCCTTTTACTGCTGATCCCACTCCTTTATGGGAACTGTATATACTCGAGTATAAGCACAGAATTTGTGCTGAAAAACCCTAACTATAAAAAAATGTAATGTTTCCAATATACTAGGGGCTGGAAGGCTATATACTACAGGGGGCTGGCAGGCTATATACTACAGGGGCTAGCAGACTATATATAACAGGGACTGGCAGGCTATATTTAACAGGGACTGGCAGGCTGTATACTACAGGGGCTGGCAGGCTATATACTATAGGGGCTGACAGGCTATATACTACAGGGTCTAGCTGGCTATACACTAGATGGGGCTGGCAGGCTATATACTAAAGGTTCTGGAAGGCTATATACTGGGAGGCTGTGACCAATGCATTTCCCATCCTCGACTTATACTCGAGTCAATAGGTTTTCCCAGTCTCGGCTTATACTCGGGTTGGCTTATACTCAAGTATATACGGTAGTTAGTGGCGTTGTGGATTTTATTGGGCATCCGTTCACTGAACCAGAATAGGTTATGAAACCCCATTGACCTGGTTCCTATGCACCATAATGGCTCGTTCACTTTGATGCCACTTTTCCACCGGAAAATCTGCAATAAAATTCTCTACCTGAATAAAAATTAAACAACTTATTTTTGGAATCTCATAACTGTATTATATGCCGAGATGAATGACACTAACACTCCGGAGGGCACTAACGAACAAAGAGAGATAAAAATGAGAATGCTAATACCAAATTAAATTAGATAAAATTCTATTTCTGTTCTTTATCATTTGTCTTTAAGGAATAGTTGACATAGTTTGAAAAATGTTGATGTTTAACTCCTAATTATAGAAGCCGCTACGGTAAGGACGGCGCTCATTTATACACCACGGATGGTAATTTACCTGATTCTTAAAGTAGGTCAAGACTGTGTTTATTTATTCCTTTAAATTATTCCAGCCTTAAGCAAAACTTCCTATTTATAACATTATGGCAAAATTCATTAGGTACATAAAAGCAACCATCTAAAATTAACATTGCGCTTTGTATTAGGGATGGTAAGTAAAGCTGCGGTGAAATACGAAGAGTCATTAAGCCGAGGTAATAAAGGCAAGGAAGAAGCTAGCATGCTAAATTATTAACCACTTACAAGTCACTTAATTTTGGGGGAAAACATGCCAAAAAGTCACGTTTGCATCCAATTATAGATTCCTGTATGGTTGCACTCACAACCTATTTTATGCCTTCATTTCAGATGCATTGCTTATGCAGCGCATTTGAAAAGGGATATCCCTTAGGGCTTTTTCGCATTGGCATTGTATTTCACGTCCATGTTTCTTTGCGGAAGCCTTACTGAGCCATTGTTTTCTATGGCTGTTTTCACATTGGCTTTTTTTTTCATGGATACGTTGTCCGTGGAAACATTTTTGAAACCTGTACTGTACTGTGTCTTTTTTCACAGATGTGGATCACTTAAGGCAATAGAGGTCTAAAAAATCAGATGACCGTCATGTCCGTTCATTTTCAATGTTGAGGCTGGGAAACCAGGTGTTTTCTAACCAATGTTAAACCTTCAAGTTTTTTATGAAGATGCAAGTCAAAATGGAAGCAAAACAGAGGCAACAGATGTGCAACGGGCACTCAAAACAAACACCAATGTGAATTTGCCCTTAGAATAAGGAGTTGGTCCTAACCCCTGGGCAATGCATTTTTTAAAGTTTTTTGAACTCTCCTCTTTTTAAAGCCATTTATAGCCTTGTTAGTGCTTGTGGGTTCAGTTACATTTCATACAGGCAGTTTGTTCTTAAGTTGAAGTTGTAAGTTGGAACTGGTATATTTTCTAAATGTAGCTCCGAACAAATTTTTTTTTTGTCCCAGTGATAATTGGATTTTCTAAATTTTGTGCTATCATGGATTATCAATGAAGCTCCATTACAGACATTACAGTCTGGGAATAAAGAAAAGCCTACAGAGAGCTTCTCCAGAGATCACAGGGGGCAGATAGGTCTGTTTGTTACCAGGGGTCATCTGTAAGTCAGGTGTCTTTTAGTTTGGGACCACCTGTAATGCCAATATATTGAGGTACACATAATGACATAATGCTAAATTTAAACTTTTATTAACTCTTTAAAGGGGGGAAAAAATATGCTCTTCTTTGGTGTTCACCATGTGGAAAGAAAAACATGATAATTTTATTCACTTTACTTTTTACAATTTTATACCTTGATTTAGAACAAAGTATGCTGAAATCAAAACAACATGAGATTTGGCACCAAAATACATTTTATAGATTGGAAGGAAAATGTAGCTTTCTACTTGAAGTCAACATCTGGCTATGGCTTTGTTTGCTCTTATGAAAAGAAAAGAAAAAATGTTAATGGATGCAATTTCATTTTGTGTCCTTTTACTTTTGTGGTACAGCAAAAAAGCAATAGCTACAATCTTACTGCAGCTGAGCTCTGTTCAAGTGAGTTTTGCTTCTGGCTCTGTGCCCTGCGTTAGTTCCAGCAGGCTATCCGAGAAGGGTACTAGGTACCACCCCCAATATGATCTTCATAATTTATCCTCAGGATTGGTTATCAATGTACCAAATCTCTAACTCATTATTATCCCAGCAACAAGTAGTAGCATAACTGAGAGTTAGTCACAGTAACTAACCCACTATGATTTATAGTGTTACTAATCTATAAATCCAATCCACATGCTGGTTAAAAAACAGCCTGCAGTGTAAAATTCTATAGGCTGCGGGAGTCCCGGGAGGAGTAAGATGAAGGTCAACATTCTTCCTGTCCACTCCTTAATGTGATGTGGCATTGCCCATCATCTCAATCCTTCTCCTCTTCTCTACGATTTAGCCTAAAGAGAAGAAAGTAGACCAAAAGGAGAAATGCCAAGCTGGGCATCACTGAATGACACATGGGAACAAAATTTAGGGCTACCGGATACAAAGACATAGCTTGAAGCACCCCAAAAGCATTGGTAAGCATTGAGTTGCTTCCAAAGGATAGACTTATACAGCTTACCAAACAGGCGCTCCAAACAACAACTGGACTTCATTATGAAGTCTTCTGGTGCACGTGTTCAATTCTGCTTAGACTGCATCTGCAAGGGCTCACAGGAAAATTAGAAGTAGATCCCATCACCACAAGTAAAATGTCTTTTTTTGTACGCATCAAAAATTTAACAATTTGATGTTACCATCCATAGTCGCCCATACGTTTCGGACAACTGAACACATTAAGTGTCCTAAGAGGGCACATGTATCATAAGTCTGTCTTTGCCTGTCTATTTTTTGGGACTTTTCTTGGCTTTTCTGCTGGTCAGATGTATCTTAGTGATTTTTCCATATTGATACAGTACATTTGTCATTTGGTCTTTAATGAATTTGAGAATTTTTAAAACATAATTCACAAAACGTCTCCAAAAGTCGCAATCAGTTCCAAGCTAATATATTTGCTGCAAAATTTGCTACTTTTTTGCGACTTTTTTAAAAAAGTTTCAACTTTCACTTCTAGATTAAGGTGATAACTCAGGGAACACTGCAGAAAACTAGACAATGGAGAACTTTGAAAGGCGGTTAAGGCTCAAAAAAAGTTGAAAATGAGCACAAGCTTCATGAAAAGTCTCAAAAAATAAATAAAAATAAGATAAAGAAAAATACAATCCAAAAGATTGATACATTGAGTCACATTGAGAAAGGTTGAATTACTCTTAAACCCTCCACCATTGGAAACAGAAAGTTCATGCGGTCACGAGGACACAGTGAGGCACATTTACTTACCAGTCCATGGCGCGTTCCCCGATGTGCATTGTCCGAGAAAAATGAACTCTTCCACGATTCACTAAGATCGTGCGCCCGATATCCTGCATGTGTTGCTTCTCCACTCAGGTCCGACAGAGTTCACCTTCTTCTTCCTGGTTTATTTAAGTGCATTGAATGCCAAACAATTTGAATGTTAAATCCTGTGCTGAGTCCGAATCTGTCGGATCGTCCGACGGCCCGTCCCTGATTTCTGTCATATGAAAGGCACTGCAGCTGCGCCAAAATCCGATTGCGGGTGAAACAATCCCCTTCTAAATACCTGTCACAGCGGCTTAAATCACGAAAAGTCAGACGGAAATGCGATCCGCGGACCCTTAGTAAATAAGCCCCAGTGTGTCTAAGAGTGGTAAATGCCATGAGACTTCATCTTATCAAGACCAAAAACTTACTGTGATTAATGCTGTACGCTCTTCACATTATTAGATGACCTAAGGGGGGTAACTGTCTGGCTTCATGGTTTTAGTGCTAAGCCTGTTTTGCCCTTAGAGTTCACTGTTCAATAGTCAAGACTTGGGAAAAACTGCTGATTTGTATAGAGAGAAGTGAATTTAGTACTAAGTAAGGAATGAAATCAGCACTTGCCAAAGCTACAAGGTTAAGCAAGTGCCTTGAAAATCAATTTGGAAAATGCATCATCATTTTGAGAGCACTTTCTCAGACACAATTATCTTTGGGAGTACTTTTTGTTGATCGACTTTTGACACCTGTTATTGATTATTTTGGGAGTTACTTTTCATCTTCATAAAGGGCTTACCAAAAAAAAAAAAAACTAGTGGCTGCACAGCATGTTTCCTCACCTCATCACCTTGTATTCACTTTCACAGATCCAGAGTTTACAGAACTTCACTTACAGCAAGGTGACCGTTGTTGGATCGAGAGGATATGACTGCCACTATAATAGCGTTCAAGCTCAGTTCACATTTGCATTATTGTATCCATCAGGAGAATCCAGTGTTTTTCCTTCAAAGTTTTTGCACATTGTTCTGGTATGAAGAAGAAATAGAGTGTGTAAAGCGAGGCTGGAGTGTAGTGCGTCGTGTTGTGGTTTATGAAATGCACATTAGACTGATTTCATTTTCAGATAATATTAATATATCTCCCCCTATGTTTGTATTTCTTCCCAAATCGGAATCTATGGATGCGTGGGAGAAATAAATTAGTTTTCACAATGAGTTTAAAAATTAAAAATCATACCGATCCAATCTGAACAATCTGGTTCCAATATTCCTTACGGTTCTGGTTGCATACTTCCTGCTGTTTTTGTGCCATAGCCTGGTTCCAATGTTTCTCACGGTTCTGGTTACATGCTTCCTGCTGCTGTTGTGCCTGGCTCCAATCTCCCTTACTCTTCTGGTTGTATGCTGTCCCCTGGCTCAGTTCCAGTGTTCCTTACGGTTCTGGTTGCATACTTCATGCTGATGTTGTGCCATAGCCTGGTTCAAATGTTCCTAACGGTTCTGGTGACATGCTTCCTGCTACTGTTGTGCCATAGACGGGTTTCAATGTTCTTTATGGTTCTGGCGACATGCTTTCTGCTACTGTTGTGCTTGGCTCCAATCTTCCTTATAGTTCTGGGTGTACGTTTCCTGCTGCTGTACCCTGGCTTGGTTCCAATGCTCCTTACGGTTCTGGTTTCATGTTTCCTGCTGCTGTTTTGCCCATAGCTTGGTTCCAATGTCCCTTACGGTTCTGGTTTATGATTTCTGCAGCTGTTTTGCCATAGCCAGTGTTCCTTACTGTTCTGGTTGCATGCTTTATGCTGCTTATGCACTCTGGCTTCGTTCCAATGTTACTTACAGTTCCCATGCATGCTTCCTGCTGCTGGTCGGCATCTCCTCGGTCCTAATGCCTGCAGCCCTGTCAAGGACCAGTGTGCTTAAAAGAAACCATTCAGCAGATACTGACCTTATAAGCCACCACCAGTAAGCTGTGCAGCTTAATAACTTCCAGATCATATTTCTTTCATGGTCCACTCTGGTGGCATTATCCACAAAATTAACTGTGAAATGTAGATTGGATGTATAAATTAAAGGAGGCAAAGATTTCAGCACTGAGAAGCACTGTCAAGATCTCCCAGCCCCAGAACGTCTCTTTTGGTGTAATGGATGTCCTTTTGTACAAGCACATTAGTAACTGGCTATCCTGAAGCCTAGTGATTGATATCAGCCAATAACAGTTGGCATTGTTGGTATTCTGAGGTGGAGATAGCTTGACTTCAGTGCTAAACTTTCCACCTCCATGACTTTATACAGCCATTTTACGTCTCTCTTCAAAGTGTCCCCTGCCAGTTAGTACACACCACTAATTACAAATTTGTCCTTTGGAAGTTGCCTGACCGTTGTGGTTGTTTCAAAGGTAAGCAATGACTTCCACATCTGGATTTCTGTGTTGTGACCCACACATTCTAAGGCTGCATTTGCATGGCCATTGGGGGACGGTATATAGGGCAGTTATACATCACACATGCGGCACCGTACCATTCCAAAGCCAGGGAAAAGATAGAACATGTCTGATCTTTCCCCAAAATAGGGCAATGTGTGCCATATTTCTTTATGGAGAGAGGCGGGGGTGGGTGGTGCTCACCTCCTCCTTCTCTCCACGGCGCCGAAGTGTGCACGCCGTGGTACGGTACGATAGGCAAACGTCTGTCAGAATTTAGCCTAAGACTGAGATTATGGACCCTGTTCTCCTGACTTTGATCCGCATCTACATGACTTCTGGCTTGTACCTTGATTCTATCTGTCTGTCGCCTGCCTAACCTATGGCTTGTATTTTGTCTTCTTGATTCTTTTTTTTGAATGTGGTCTTTCTCTGGATACTGATGCTTTGCTTTGGGCCACACTACAGAAAATCTTTCCCATATACCTAAGTGGTTGTCTCAATCTAAAAAGCCTTTTATAAGGCTACACTCCAATGGTAATGGCCTATATTAAGGATATTCCATCATTTTACGGCAGTTGACAACAAAATTAACTCATCCTATAGATTAGAGGAGAATGATTTGTGGATTGGTAGGTGCCTGACCACTCCTGTCCCTCCAGTATAAATGGATGATTATCTCCAGCGGCCCAGAGAACTCTACTCTTTTTAGATTTGATGTACAAGGAACTCTCATACAGGTTTAGTAACGTGTTATAGGTGGACATGACCAGGATGGATTTCTTGGTTGGAATTGAATTTTGTAAAAGTTTTTTACTATTGCAATTTTGTGATGTTTTCTGAATTTCTTAGTTGCTGTACAAATGTTTTACAAATTTAGATTTTTATATAAAATGAGGAGCTTTTTTATTTTTGATTTTTTTGGAGGGCAGGGGGGGTGCATGTACTGGGTCATGGGTGCATGAAAGCCCAGATAAACCGCAATGTGTGAAACTGGAGAGACAATAGTTTTTTTTCTAGCAATGATTTTGTTAATATACTAAAAATTTTGATTCCAATCGTGCTTTGGTATGGCAGATCCTTCTTGCATTTTCACTGACTCTGAGGGAAAACTTAGGAAGGGAAATCTGAGATGAAGGAGCCAGATTTTACAGTTGCTCTGAATGAGAAGGAGTAGGGCATTGACTCTCAATAGAAGGAGGATATCAGGTTTTATGTATTGTTATCTGGGGTCAAAACCAGCACAATGTAAAGATGTACAATTTTGGGTTTCTTTCTAGTTCTGATATTGGGTTACATAACCATATGAGACCTTTTTTCTTCAAACTTTAAGAGAATTCACTTGTGAGACTTGTCTTTCATCCAAAAACAGTGCCACACCGGACCATGGGTAGTGCGGGGTATTGCAGCTCAGCTCTATTCATCTCTATGTAGCTGAGTTGCAATACAGGCACAGATCATGGACAGGTGTGGCACCGTTTTTGGATGAAAGAAGCCATGTTTTTCAACCTCCTGACAACTCTACTTAAAGATATTGATGATTAGCATGAATATTTTAGAAAAAAAAATATTTGTAAAATATGATGTAAGGCGTCTATTCAAGAAATATCAGACTCTAGATGCGTGCTATACATTACTGATGCAAATAAGTAATTAGGATAAATTTATTTATTTATTTATTTTTTTAATTAGAAGGATTATGTAGCACTCTAAGCTAACGAGTATGCAAATGAGGATTATATTTAAAGTGCACTCACTTCTCTCAGATGCCATTTACACAGAGGTTGTTATAGATAATACTATTCCGCACATTGAGTACGGTATTCAGACCATGACATGGGCCAGCAGTGTGACAGAATCCTGTCCGCTTTCCCATTAATGGAGATCATTGGTGCAGGGCAGAAAATTTTCTGCTCGACACATGAAATAATATTAGAGCACTTTATTTCTGCCTCACAAGAAAAAGTGTCTACGAGAGAAGTCTTTAACCTGAGGTCCTCCAGATGTCACACTATAACTCTCAGTAATCCACAACTGTCCCCTGTCAGTCCATCCTGGGAGTTGTAGTCAGTGACAATTGCCCCCAGTTGTCAACTTGAGGCAGCGATGCTTAAAAATCTATCATGTTATTCAACATATATGTGGAAGCCCAAAAAAAATTGCTGAATCTATGAAAAATTTAGGGAACGTAATGACTATTTGGGAATTTACTTTCCCCAAGCTCCTATTTTTTTTACCATTTGTAAAACTGTTTTAGAAACATTTCTGGTATATATCGTATATACTCGAGTATAAGCCGACCCGAGTATAAGCCGAGACCCCTAATTTTACCACCAAAAGCTGGGAAAAACTACTGACTCGAGTATAAGCCGAGGGTGGGAAATGCCATTGGGCAAAAACCCCCCCCGTAGTTACACAGCTGTGCCAGCCCCCCAGTTGTATACAGCCTGCCAGCCCCCAGTTGTATACAGCCTGCCAGCCCACAGAAGAATACAGCCTGCCAGCCCCCATGTAGTATTTAGCAGCCCCTAGTAGTATACAGCAGCCCCTCGTAGTATACAGCAGTCCCCAAGTAGTATACAGCAGCCCCTAGTAGTATACAGCAGCCCCTAGTAGTATACAGCAGCCCCCTAGTAGTATACAGCATCCCCTTAGTAGTATACAGCAGCCCCCTAGTAGTATGCAGCAAGCCCCCTAGTAGTATACAGCAAGCCCCTAGTAGTATACAGCAAGCCCATAGTAGTATACAGCAGCCCCTAGTAGTATACAGCAAGCCCCTAGTAGTATACAGCAGCCCCTAATAGTATACAGCAGCCCCTAGTAGTATACAGCCAGCCTGCCCCCACGGCCCTTAAAAAAATAAACTTAAATACTCACCCTCCGATGTCAGCGTGGCTCCCCGATGTCGGCGCGACTTACCGATGTCCCCGATGTCAGTGCATCCCGTCTTCTTTCTTCTCCGCGGCTCCTCTTCTCTCTTCCGGCATGGACGCGGCCATATCTTCTTCTAGCAGGCGCATACTATGACGCGGCCGCTGCTGACGTGATAGTATGCGCGGCCACTAAGAAAACATGGCCGCCTCCATGCCGGAAGATAGAAGAGAGAAGACGAGCCGCGGAGAAGAAAGAAGACGGGACGCGCTGACATCGGGGACATCGGTAAGCCGCGCCGACATCGGGGAGCCGCGCTGACATCGGAGGGTGAGTATTTAAGTGTATTTTTTTTTAAGTGGGTAATTTTTTTGTTATAGACTCGTGTTTCGGTTGGGGGGACGTTTTTCAGCACATTTTTTGTGCTGAAAAACTCGGCTTATACATGAGTATATACAGTAAATTATTTGCTGTAAATTTTTGGCAGTTATTTGAGCAAAAAAATTCCGTAATTTTTATTATGATAGATAATAAATAATGTGAAATATGTATATACTCTGTATAACAGTATATTAGATGTTTATATGTGGGAGTTTATTTTATTTATTGAATTATTTTCCACTGTCGTTTATTTTATACATTTTTATAAACTTTCTAATAGTGATGCACAGACTCGAATCGAAAAAGCTTTCATAACGGACCGGGTTTGGTTCGACTCCCTCGCCGCCCCCCCCCCCATAACCACCACCGCCATTTACGGCAGAAATCGATGCTGGCATTAACTCTTTTAATGCTGTAAAGTTGTAAAGTTTCCAGCAACATTTAAAATGCTATGACCACACATGCCCAGCACAAGTAAGCTGGTGTTGCAGGGAGCCAACATCAATGGGAGGATTGTCGCTCCCCGATGACATCATTGGGAGTGACTATCTTCTCCAACCAAAATTGCATTGCTGCCATCATGTTAGTGCCATGCGTGCTTGCCGCAGCAGTTATAATGCTACAGCCATCTTTGCCAGCAGTATGTTAACAATTAACATCCATGATCGGTGCAGCGTCTACAGGGATTTAACATTTTTTTTTAACTTAGAATATTAGAGGGTCTGCTCATCACTCCGTATTAACCTTTCACATTCCATAATGATAATTAATATTACTTTTGTAATTAAAATTATAATTTATCAATATACTTTCTGTATTAATTTCTCTAAGTTTTCTAGATCTCTGCTTGTTGTCATTCTATAGGAAGCTTCATTGTTTACTTCCTGTGGATAAACACAGGTTCATGGTCATGTGATGTCACACAGGTGCACGGCTCATTATATCCCTGGTCATGTGATGTCAAGCATGTGCACGCTCATTATATCCCTGGGCATGTGATGTAACACAGGTGCACGACTGGTTATATCCCTGGTCATGTGATGTCACATAGGTACACATCTCGTTATATCCCTGATCATTTGATGTCACACAGGTGTACTGCTCGTAATATCCCTGGTGATGTGATGTCACACAGGAGCACGGCTCATTATATCCCTGGTGATGCGATGTCACACAGGTGCACAGCTCATTATATCCCTGGTCATGTGATGTCACATGGCTCGTTAGTATCACAGGCAGAAATCAGAGTTGCGTGTTATCATGAGCCATGCACCTGTGTGACATCACATGACCAAGGATATTACAGGCCGTGCACCTGTGTGACATTATATGACCAAGGATATAATGAGTGGTGCACCTGTGCGATATCACATGACCAGAGACCTGTGTTTATCCACAGGAAGTAAACATTAAAGCTTCCAATAGAATGACAGCAAGCAGAGATCTAGAAAACTGGGAAGAATTGTTACAGAAATTATATTGTAAAATTGTATAACTCTATCTAAAGATAGATTGAAATAGAGATTATATGTAATATGTTTTCATTGCATTTAGTTTTTAAGAGGCAATGAATGATACATTCTTACTTTCTTGTTATCACACAGCTGTACTACAAGTGTCGATATCACTGAGCAAAGTGGAAATTAGCGTGGGACAGTCCAAGTACTTCACATGTACAGGTATGTCATTTATTCTACCATTAATCTTCATTTTCTACATTTTTACCAATGATACTTATTATAGTGCAGGACTGGCATTGTTCTCAAGGACGGACGCATAAAATCCAGCACGGATGCCAGAGACAAAGAGAATGCATAAGTAGTCAAGGTCAGAGGAGTGGAAAGCCAGGACAGTAGAGTGTCTGATCTTAAGGACATCATTCAACATAAAATATAATAGTTTGTTCTATTATAGTATTTTGAAAGGGGATTCTGGATATCCTACCAGAGAAGGGAGGGGGAGCATATCCTACCAGAGAAGGGAGGGGGAGCATATCCTACCAGAGAAGGGAGGGGGAACATATCCTACCAGAGAAGGGAGGGGGAGCATATCATACCAGAGAAGGGAGGGGGAGCATATCCTACCAGAGAAGGGAGGGGGAGCATATCCTACCAGAGAAGGGAGGGGGAGCATCATAGCTTCAAATATTAATTCATGTTTTAAAAACAAATAGAATTCTTTGTGCACTGGTAGCCATCTTGTCGGAGGCTGGCTACTACAGGCAGTCCCCGGGTTGCGTACAAGATAGGTTCAGTAGGTTTGTTGTTAAAGGGGTATTCTCGTCTGGGCACTCAAATTCAGTTTCATTAATCTGCCATGTAAAAACATTTCTTCAATTGGATGTTAATAAAAAAATGTTCCGGTGTGAAGATAATTTCTCATAAATGTAGTCATTCTGTCCCTTAGAAACGAGATAGCTTCCTCGGATACGGCCACGTCTGCTGGAGAGATTGCACAAAGAAACAAAAAGTTTTTGTATATGAAATGTACGAGAGTTACTACATGTCCCACAGCCGTCCTGTGGTAATGATCGCTGAAGCCAGGTGGTCAGGCAGAGCTCAATAGCCTGGCCACTGCTTCCTAAATGTGAGGTGGTCGTATCTGAGGAAGCTATCTCGTTTCTAAGGGACAACATGACTACGTTTATGAGAAATTATCTTCACACAGGAACATTTTTTTTTATTAACATCCAATTGAAGAAATGTTTACATATAGCAAATGTATTAAGTTAAATGTAAATGCCCTGATGGGAATAACCCTTTAAGTTACATTTGTATGTAAGTCAAAACTGTATATTTTATAATTGTAGCTCCAGACCAAGTTTTCCCCATTGGCAATTGGAGTTTCAACACTTATTGCTGTAATGGATTATCAATAAAACTTCATTACAGACTCCTTACAGCTGATCATTGCAGTCTGGGACTATAGTAAAGCCTCCTGACAGCTTCACCAGAGATCACAGTGGGCAGAAGGGTCCGTCTTTAACTAGGGGTTGTCTATAAGTCGGGTGTCCTTAAGTTGGGAACCGCCTGTACTGTGCAGTAACTGGAATTTTCCTGTGGTTCATCTTTGACCATATATAAGCCGAAGTTTTGCATTTTGGACAAAAGAGATGTAATATATAGCAAACTAATTTGGCTTTTGATTATTCCAAAGGGCTTTGTGACCATGATAGTTTTTCCCTTTGGTACACACCAGAAAATCTGTTATTTGCTAAGACAGGGTTATGAGCATGCTTCCCCTTGCAGTATTCCCAAGATAGGTGACAGATGAACCGGTCAGTTTAAGTGACTGTCTTGGTTTCCTTCAAGGGCACCCTTAGTATTTACTCAACAAGTGACATAGATGCAACACACCAAGGAGACAGGCAGAGACCGTCCAGAAGCAAGCTGAGGTCAGGGCAAGTGTGTATAGTCAAGGCTTAAACTGGAAGAGGCATCTTAGAATTGTGGTAAAGGACTACCTTGTCACCGTTAAGAATGTGGGCACCTTCGCTTGCCATTAAGTGCAAATGCTGAGGCACCCACCCAATATAAACTCATGCTTGCTTTCCATAGGTTGTGTGTAATGCAAAAAAAAGTATCTTTCACTTAAAATATAAAACCAGTCACAACCCATGGATAATAAATTCTCCTTGTTTTCTTGGACAAAACCATTAAAACACACAAGACAACACAATTCATGATTCTAATATCCATGCAGGTCACGACTGCTCTACCTTTAACTCTGTTTTAGTTGATGACAAAGTTGAAGACAGGTTTGTCCAGCAATGAAAACAATTTTATACACGGCTATAGAGCTATAATATAACAGCTAATACTTACCTCCTCCAGCACTCCTGTTCTCCTGCTGTGCCGTCAGTTACTTATGGGGCATCTGTTTGTTTACACCAACCACTGCCCTGTACCTGCTACAGCAGGACGGGGACATCAACCTTTGAAAACATGCCGACCCCCAGCAGTTATGTGCAGCACCATGGGAGAACGAAAGATTTTAGTGAGTTAAATATATGCTCTTAGTTTAAAAAATACAGATGAGTTCTTCTGTTTCTTCTCTTGAGATATCCCAAGACGTATAGTAAGACATGACAAGCTTTGGAGAAAAAATTTTTTCCAAAGCTGTTCTGCTTGTCTTACTATTCCAGGTACCTGTCACCATCTGTCCTTCTATTCTAAGTTTCGATAATATTATTAACTTCTTTTCAGTGATGTGTATCATTGGTTGAACATTTGGGTAAAGGTAAAGCCATAAAATTTTATATTGAAGAAAAATAAAAGCTGCCCCCCCCAAAAAAAAAATCTGACACGTCTACATGAGTCATGTTTAGTCTGGAAAAAACAAACAAACTATTATTTGAAAATTGAACATTTATATTCAGTGGTTCAATATCTGAACCTTTTGACATTTTTTTAAGACTAGGTGTTAATTAAAGATGAGCGGACCTGATGTTTCCTTTCGGGATCGGGTTTGGGTTTCTCCAGCGAGATCCAGACAGATTGCCGAGTGAACAACCAATCTGGCAGATTGATGCAGCTAGCAGCTAGGAAACATCGGTTCTGCTCATCTGTAGTCTTAATGAGTTTGTATATTTAATTTAAAAAAATTACTATCAAATAATTATTTTTCAGTTTTGGGAGAGGCTGAAACAATCGACTGGTATAATCCACAAGGAGAAAAGATAATATCAAACCAGAGAGTTGTGGCACATAGAGAAGGCATGAGATCATGGCTCACCATATACAATGCCAACATAGATGATGCCGGGATATATCGATGTCAAGCTACTGATTCTAAAGGACATACCCAAGAGTCTACTGTCGTCGTGGAAATTTACCGTGAGTATTTGTGGATCATGATCATTGGAGAATATTATGCTGTGACAGCAATTCATAGCTTTTCGACCAGTTTTAGTTATGCACTGCAGAAGGGCATCAGATGATCATCAGAAGACATGGCTACATGTCAACCAATGACAAAGGCAATGAAGTTGTGAAACCTCCTCCATGCTTTAGTCTTGGCTTGCAGCGGGTACCATGTGGTCAACTGTTGCATAACACAAATTTTCATCTTTTGGACACAAATACCTAAGACTTTGATTCATCTGTGTTAAAACTCTTCCCTGAATATTATTGGTCCAGTTAAAGTGTTTCATACCCCATGAAATAAACAGCCTCATTTTATAAATGGTCTTACTAGGGATGAGCAGACATAAACCACCAGAAGTTTGGGTTTCGTCGTTTGGGCTCACTGCATGCCAGTAACACCTAGACACACCCAGCACCAATCACAGATGTTGACTCTTTAAATGCCGCCAATGCATTCCATGCATCACATGCACACCGCCATTTACCCTTGGATTGTCTCTCCCTGATGGCGTCACGAGGAGCGATGAATCTTGGGAAAATAGCAACACACTTGCACTGCTTTGATTTAAGGGGTAACACCTGCAAAAGGTGCCAGCACTGATTCTGGGTGTTATCTGTGGGGGTGAGTGTACAGGTCTTGATAATCGAACCGGAACTGAACTCGAGTTGGCCAAACTTGGCCAAACCAGAACCCGAATGGATCCGCTCATCCTAGTCCTAGTCAATGGTTTTTGGGCTGCAACCCCTCTGCAGCCCTCTGAGTGTTTATGTTTATAGTAGTGATGCGCTGAGTGTGTGTATAGCTGATGTAAGTGAATGTATATAACAGACTTTAGTGAGTGAATGGATGTAGCAGAGCTGTGTGTGTGGTGTGTGTGTGTGAAATAATGGATGTAGCAGAGGTAAGTGTGATTGTATGGGTGTAGCTGTGTGTTCTGTGATTGTGTGTGACCACCAGGGAATTTTTAATAGGTGTAAAATATATTTTTCTTTTTTTTTGGATGACTAAACCTGGATTGTCTTATAGTAAGGTGTGAGCACTTTTATCTATTAGAGTGCACTGTCCGATATTTGTCAGGTTCAGCAGGACAGCCATCTAGGTGCTAGAGCTGCAAATCTCAACATCTGCAACACAGCAGGACATTTTTTAAAAAGACTTTTTGGAAAGTTGCTTTATTATACATGCAGAAAGCAATTAAAAAGTGCAAAGGTGTTTGTCGTCTTGAATGTTACTTTCACATATTGCGTTAATGGCTCAACACAAAACTACATTACTATGTGCAGCAAAGAAACAAACAACACATCCACTTAAAGGGAGTCTAACAACTTGCAACCCACCACAAGTAAAAGAAACATTGTGTAGTTAAATGTATAACATTTCCAGATACAACTTTCCTGTTTTCCTAAGATCTGTCATTTTGGAGAAAATACAATTTTTATCTTTATGCAAATTAGCTTCCCTGTGGACCAGGGCGGGGCTCTGTCTTCTGCTCCACCTTTCTTCTTCCTGTGCTGCCCATCAGCAACCACCAGCAGATCTTTGCACAATGTCTGACACTGCTTACAGAAAGAAGAAAAATGGAGCAGACACACCCCAACCCCTGCCGCACCAGGGAGCCAATTTGCATAAATAGACAAAGTTTGGAAACCAGAAATGTAGGATAAGAAAGATCAGAATTCTGTATGTCTCTGGGGGTATTTTTTCTGTTTTTGAGTGGCTCTTTGGGGTAGCTGGATTTTAGATCCCTCCATTCTTATATTGATAACTTATGCTTGGATCAGGTCATCAATTTATTTAGCCTTAAACCCCCATTTAATTACAAATTCATTGTATCGGTGTCCCTCATCCACAAATAAAATAATCATAATTTCATAATTTTTTTTTTCTTTACGTTAGAGAAACTGTCATTTGAAGATGTCAGAGCAACTCAAGAATTCCGGCGAGGAGAAGATGCAGAAGTGGTCTGCCACGTCACCAGTTCTCCCGCTCCAATGGTCAGATGGTTGACCAACGGTGAAGATATAACAGACATTGATGACAGTTAGTATTTTGGTAACGTTTTAAGTTATGTTTTTCCCAAGAGGTTTTCACTATTATTTTAACACTTGTAAGATATCCAACATTTTAGTGTACTTTTTCATTTATTTCTTTAAGAATTCTAAAAAAAAATGTATTCCCCATTATTTAGCAATTCAGAAGCAAATTTAGAAAATGTACAGTGTGGTTTCTCTGTTATTCAAGCTAGAAATCAAAAAAATAATTAATAATTTGATGTGCTGGATGTTTTAAGAGGTTCCAGGCCTTTTGTTATATCAAATACAAAATCATGAACCATGATGAATTCTATGCCAAGACCTGTCCAACGAAGAACTATGCTGTACCCTCAATGTCTAGCCCTTTCAAGACCACTTGTCTAGTCTAGTAAATGGACTCCAAGCTTGATTCCATGGACACCGTAGGGAAGGGGGGCCTATTTTATCCAGAGATAAGAGCCTATTAATAAATTAGGTGCAACTCCCGCTTTCTGTGTTCTAGAAACTCCCATATAATAGATCGCATTAGCTGCTGGAGACCACTGCCATGAAGCCTGACCGCTGCAAATTGGGCTCCAAATTAAACATTTTGGCGTTGCACCAATATTTTAAGCCAGAATCTTGTGTACAACATGCAATATGTTTCCCCATGAATCTCAGAAACTGTAGGTCATATGTGTCCATGTGACCGGCTGGGATTGGCAGCTTGTTAAAGCATGAGTTTGCATGACTACATAATGAAATTTCACAAAGGTAAGGGAGGCTTCATGTAGAGATTCCATTTTTTTAATAAGGGATTAATAGACAATGTTAGGTATGAAAGGAAATCTGCCATCAAAATCAAGTATGATAAACAGGGGCATAACCAGGAGAGACAGGGCCCCAGAGAAACGAGACAATGGGTCCCCTAAAATATATACATTTTTGTATCCTCACACATGTGAGTTACAATCACATACATTTATAAACTAATATATACACACATTTATATACTTTTAATCATTTAGGATAAAAACAACATATACACACTTACAGCATAAGCATACATACATTATGTGCACACCATATATACAGTACACACCAAAAGTTTGGACACAGCTTCTCAAAGAGTTTTCTGTATTTTCATATCTATAAAAATTGTAGATTCACACTGAAGGCATCAAAACTATGAATTGACAGATGTGGAATTATATACTTACACAAAAGTGTGAACCAACTGAAAATATGTCTTATATCAGTGATGACAAACCATTTAGACACCAAGTGCCCAAACTACAACCAAAGCCCATGTATTTTTCGCAAAGTGCCGATGCGCCAATTTAAGCAGTAACTTACTACTACTTGCTCTGTCACAGGTTTAAATTGTATAGGCACCTGAGGACACCAATACAGTGGAAAGAAGAAGAAGAAGTTTGGATTATCATTGTTTCCTTCTAGGATCCTGGGCTGCCTGGGACCGCAAGAGGCCTTGAGTCCTGTCTGGCGAACTCTGAACAGGGGTGATGGTGCGGGTGCCCATAGAGAGGGCTCCGAGTGCCACCTCTGGCACCCGTGCCATAGGTTCGCCATCACTGTCTTATTTCCTAGGTTCCTCAAAGTAGCCATCAGTTGTGTTGTGCAGAAGTCAGGTGGATACACAGCTGATAGACCTACTGAATAGACTGTTAGAATTTGTATTATGGCTAGAAAAAAGCAGCAAAGTAAAGAAAAACGAGTGGCCATCATTACTTTAAGAAATGAAGATCAGTCAGTCCGAAATATTGGGAAAACCTTAAGAGTGTCCCCAAGTGCAGGTGCAAAAACACTCCTCCAGGCTGTGTAAGGGCTATTTGACCAATAAGGAGAGTGATGTGGGGCTACGCCAGATGACCTGGCCTCCATAGTCACCATTCAAGATGGTTTGGGGTGGGCTGCAACGCAGAGTCAAGGCAAAAGGGCCAACAAGTGCACACAAGAGCTTACAGTCTATGAGGAGAGGAGGGACACAAGGCTACAGTCTATGAGGATGAGGGGGGGGGCACCAGGATCTTACAGTCATGAGGGGGGTACACAGAGTTACAGTCTATGAGGTGAGGGTGGCAGGGGGACACAAGAGCTTACAGTCTTGGGATGAGGGGGTGGTTGGGTGACGGGGTGAGGTGACACAGCGCTTACAGTTATGAGGATGAGGGGAGGTGACACAAGAGAGCTTACAGCTATGAGATGAGAGGGGTGGACACAGAGCTTACAGTCTATGAGGGTGAGGAGGGAGTGACACAAAGGCTTACAGTCATGAGGATGAGAGGGGGAAACAAGAGCTTACAGTCGATGAGGATGAGGGGGGAGATGACACAAGAGCTTACAGTCTATGAGGATGAGAGGGGTGGGGGGTGACACAGAGTTACAGTCTTGAGGATGAGGGGGGTGACACAAGAGCTTACAGTCTATGAGGTGAGGGGGGGGTGACACAAGAGCCTACGTCTAGAGCGGGAAGGGGTTGAGGGGTGACACAAGAGCTCAGTCTATGAGGAGGATGAGGGTGATGACAAGGCTTACCGTCTATGAGGATATGAGGGGGTGACACAGAGAGTACAGTCTATGAGGAGAGGGGAGGCCACAAGAGCTTACAGTTATTGAGGATAGGGTGGGGGACACCAAGAGCCTACATCTATGAGGATGTGAGGGTGTGGGACACAAGAGCTTACAGTCTACTGAGGATGAGGGGGGAGTGACACACGAGCTTAAGTCTACCTCCGCCGGGATGGTGCGGGCCGGGGGCATCAACCGCACGCCCCTACAGGCTATGGCCGATGACAGGGGGGGGCACACGAGCTTACAGGTCTATGCACCCAGGATGCAGGCCCGGGTTGCACCACACAGCGCTACACGTCGATGAGGACGAGGAGGACACAAGGAGCTTACAGTCTATGAGGATGAGGGGGGTTTTACAGGTGACCACAAGAGCTTACCAGGTCTGAGGATGAGAGTGTGACACAAGAGCTTACAGTCTATGAGGATGAGGGGGACACAAGAGCTTACAGTCTATGAGGATGAGGGGGTGATACAAGAACTTGCAGTCTATGAGGACGAGGAGGTGACACAAGAGCTTACAGTCTATGAGGATGATGGGGGATGTCACAAGAGCTTACAGTCTATGAGGATGAGGAGGTGACACAAGAGCTTACAGTCTATGAGGATGAGGGGGTGACAGGAGCTTACAGTCTATGAGGATGAGGAGGTGACACAAGAGCTTACAATCTATGAGGATGAGGGGTGACACAAGAGCTTACAGTCTATGAGGATGAGGGGGTGACACAAGAACTTGCAGTCTATGAGGATGAGGGGTGACAAAGGAGCTTACAGTCTATGAGGATGAGGGGGTGACACAGGAGCTTACAGTCTATTAGGATGAGGGGGTGACACAAGAGCTTACAGACTATGAGGATGAGGGGGTGACACAAGAGCTTACAGTCTATGATGATGAGGAGTGACACAGGAGCGTACAGTCTATGAGGATGAGGGGGTGACACAAGAGTTTACAGACTATGAGGATAAGGGGTTGACACAAGAGCTTACAGTCTATGAGGATGAGGGGGTGACACAAGAATTTGCAGTCTATGAGGATGAGGGGGTGACATAAGAGCTTATAGTCTATGAGGATGAGGGGGTGACACACAAGAGCTTACAGTCTATGAGGATGAGGGGCTGACATAAGAGCTTACAGTCTATGAGGATGAGGGGGTGACACACAAGAAGTATAAGAGCTTGTCTAATGATCCAGTCATTCTTTATAAGGGATCAGTATAAAATAATGTAATAAATAAAAATGCTGCTGCTTTAACCAGCCATCAGCAGCCATCTTATATACATAGTCTAAAGTCAAGAAGCCTGGAGCTTGGTATCTGGTAAGGGAAAGTTGAAATTTCATGCGGTTAGCAAGTGTAATAGGTTGCCTAAAGAGATGGGTTTTAAGACCACATTTGAAGGTTTGGAGGTTGATAAGGCAGGGAAGGGCATTCCAGAAAATGAGTGCAGCTCAAGAGGAGTTCTTGAAACGTGTGTGAGAGTTTAGTGAGTGGAAGATCGATTAGTAGGGAGTTACAGTAGTCTAGATGAGAGTGAATCAGAGCGACAATTAGCATTTTAGAGGCTTCAATTGTAAAAAATGGTCGGATTCTGAAGATTTTTCTGAGATTCTTGCGGCAAGTGCAAGTGATTGAATATGTGGAATATGCACTGCCTCATGATTATTGTGATCCCACAGACCAAGTTGGAGAGGTCATGGTTGGTCGTTTAGTAGATGGTGGAAAATGGTTCAGTCTTAGAAAGATTAATTTTCAAGAAGAGAGAGGACATTGGGTTAGAGACAGCAGAGAGACAGTCACTGGTGTTCTGAAGTAAGGCAGGGGTGCTGTTACATTTAGAAGCAGGGGTGTAGTGTGTCAGGTGGCCCAGCATCTGGGGTATTGGATGTGAAAATGCTTTATGTGTGTATGTGTGATGTATATATCCCCTATAAGGGAAGATTTATCAAGCTTTCTAAAAGTAAGAATGTTCTTAGCTGTGCTTGGCAACCAATTACAGCTCCCCTTTAAAATATTCATGAGCACAAGTAAAATGAAAACTGATCTGTATCTGCTAATGGTTTGTCTGATGGGAGCAGTATATAGAGGAGCGAGAAGAGCAAGATCCAGAGAAAGAAATGCCAAAAGTTTGATCGGTGAGATAGAAAGAAAACCAAGAGAGTGAAGTGTCCTTTAGGCCAATAGAACAAAACATCCTGAGGAGGAGCTGGTGGTCCAAAGTATTGAACGCTGCCGAGAGATCCAGAAAATAAGGAGAGAATAATTGTACAATCTGCTCAGCTCCTCCTGCTCAATAACTCTCTGCCTGCAGATAGAACACTATGTACAATCTATTCCATAAATGGTGGCCCTTCAACATGCTACCTGCAGATAGGACACTATGAAACTTCTGATCAGTTCCTCCTGCTCTCTAACAAGCTGCCTGCCAACAGGAAATTTGTGATTTTCCTAAAGAGCTAAACTCCACCCACCTGGAATGAGCAGAGTGACACCTAATAAAGGACGGGGTGTTAGTGTTGTACCGATATTCCTGTGTTAGGAATTCTATTTATAACAGGCAGTCCCCGGGTTACACACTGGTTAGGCAGGTTTGTTCTTAAGTTGAATTTGTATGTAAGTCAGAACTGTATACTTTAGAATTGTAACCCCAGTCAAAATTTTTTTGCTCTCTATGACTATTGGATTTCAAAAATGTTGGGTTTTCATAAGAACGAGGAATAAAAATACCGCTTCTTTGCAGACACCTGTTAAAGCTGTTTATTGTAGCCTACGGCCAAAGTACAGTAAATTACCAACATCCAGTGGTTCGTTTGTAACTAGGGGTCGTCTGTAAGTCGGGTATTCTTAAGTAGGGGACCGCCTGTATAAATATTTTCTTATAACAGTGTAATTCTGTTTCCATGACATAACACCGAGAACTTTACAAAGTTATTGACAGATGAGTGGCGAGTTGTGACTAACAAAAATGACTGACGTACAGTAGGCCGTCATCAGTGCCAAGAATTTAGGAGAAAAACCGATAATATAACGATTGCCATAGTCAAGCATCAGTGTGAAGTGTGAAAAGTGCAGCAATATGAATTTTCATTTCATACAATTTATCAGGAACTAAAGTAACAGGTTAATAGGGAGAATACACAAGCGCCCCCTGCTAAACCATGCAAATAACAGGTAAATCAATAATCAAGTGATGGGATAGCGTTACAAGGTCCGGTGATCGGTTAAGTAGGCCGATGCTTGATGGTTTCGTAACTGTGAAAATCCCAGGCATTTATTTGATATTGATCCTCGTTTCCAGAATGAACTAGTTAGTTAGTAGAACTGGACAGAAACAATAATTAAAGCAATAATCTAAAACTATATCATTTAAATGTTTTTGTTTTAAAATTGATTATATACTGTACAAGCAGCATATAGGGGGGTATATGGGCTCCTCCAATCCAATATTAGCTGTAGAGCCCTAGTCATGACTGATTTCATGTTTTAGGGCAGCACGGTGGCTCAGTGGTTAGCATTACAACCTTGCAGCACTGGGGTCCTGCGTTCAAGTCCCATCCAGGGCAACATCTTCAAAGAGTTTGTATGTTCTCTTGTGTTTGTGTCAGTTTCCTCCGGGTCTTCCGGTTTCCTCCCACACTTCAAAACATACTGGTGGTTGGATTAGATTGTGAGCCCCATTGAGGACAGGGACCAATTTGGCAATCTCTGTGCAGCGCTGTAGAATCTGTTTGCGCTATATAAATAAAGGAATTATTATTATTACCATTTATCGTGGTTTATAGTTATTATCTACTAGATTGATACATGCAATCTGTACAGTAGTCACAGAGGTCTGGCTATAGGGCTGCAAGAATGACAGTTCCACTTGTCATGTGGCTCTCAATGGGGCACAAATGAATATCTAGATATTTGAAAGGGTGTGAAGAATTACCCATTGCCCCCTACACACTATTTCACTATTATTGTGTTAGAAATGTTTTGTAACATTTGTTGTCATTTATTTCTGTACTTTTTTGTGGATATAAGGATTTGATGGGTTTTGGCCCAACGATTGTTAGAAGAGTTCATTTAAGAGACTTGGTATAGAAGGGATAGAGTAGCCATGATTAGGCCGGATTTTCTGTTGGCGTCACAGGGCTAAGACGCGATGGCCGGGGGTTCAACTTACCAAAAAACTGAGAGTGTTACCCACTTCAGAAATAAAACCAAAAATTCCTGCAACCTGTGCTGCCTCAGTTGTAGAATCAAAGTGCAGTTTAGAAGGTAGAAGACATAGCAAGGAGTTAAAAAGGCAATCATGAGAATGTAAAAGGTTTACTCTGAAAGTTGGCCTACAGCACGTTGAGCAATAGTGAAATTTGTTGTCCAGAGAAGGGGAACTTGTTGTCCTGAATCAGACCAGTCTGGTTTATCCATGATCCATCCAGAATTTGTTATCTATAGTATAATGAGTGCTTGTTGTGTGTACAAGCCTGCAAATCCCTCTTGGGTTGGCCATGATTTCATCAGGCCAGTATTCAGCCAAGAGAGTAGTTCATATACTGTTTATGGTATCATCCTCTGTTGATAGAATAGGGGTGAGGATGGGCTGATCACATCATTTTGTTTGCCTTCTAAGTTGTGACCTTGCTCTGGGGACTATCCTTCTGTATTTGTATTGTTTGTAAGGCAGTAGGGGTCACAACATTGCCATTGTAGACACATAAGTAAAATAAATCTCTTCTACCATTTTTCTTTTGACTATTTTGGATGGACTTTTGTCTCAGTTGTGGGCATGCTTTTGTCTCATTGGCCCCTGAGACTAGACCCTTTCCCTTCTGTCCCTGCCTACTTGCCTCACTTACCCTAGGCTGTAAGGGACATTTAGTCAATGGGGGAGATTTATCAAGTGTCTGAAAGTCAGAATATTTCTAGTTGCCCATGGCAACCAATCAGAGCTCATCTTTCATTTTACCAATGCTCAGGAATATTTTAAAGAAGAGCTGTGATTGGCTGCCAGGGGCACCTAGAAATATTCAAACACTTGATAAATATGCCTCAATGTTTTCTTCCTGCTAAGGAAGTGCAAAACACAGAGAAACCGAAGAATAGTCTCCAGAGCTGGGTCACAACTTAGAAGACAAACACAATGATGTGATCAGCACATCCTTACCAGCAACAATGGTACCTATATATGACACTAAATCTCATGTTACTGTTATACCGTATGTAAACCATTGGAAAGAAGTGATGAATGTTTCATAGCTCGTGTTTCCACCTTCCACCTTTGGGACCCACATATTTCACTAGAATTTAGATTTGAATGGAGCAGCAGTGAAGCATTTATTCAACTTCTCTATTAAATTGTATGACTCTTTGGAAGTGGAGGTCTTTTTTAGAGGGAAGGTTCATGCTATATACTTCCATTCTCTTTAAATGTCTCCTAAGTATGGTCATGGAATAAGTAGACATGGGTTTTAGAAATGTCTATTGTTTGTGATGGTCAATGATCAGGCAATATGAAACACCTTCAAATGGAGTATACCACCAGTGTTCAACTGTGGTTCCTAGGGCCCACTAGAAAAAGTATGCGATGGGCCCAGCTTCCATCAACTTTTAGGAAACAGACTCTAGCAGCCTCCAAATTAGGTGGTCTTCTTCTCTACCTCCTACATCGACTACTGAGTTATACCACTATATTGACAACATGTCAGGGAACTCTGTGTGTTGTTGGCTCTGGTAGTGCATGTATATTTTTGTATATCTTTTACAGGAGATGTCAGTTATACTGCATCCAACTTCTATGACTTATTCTTAAGTTCCATTCAAATGTGTTCATCCTCATATCAGCTCTTCAAACAATATCCATTGCTGTACAACATGAGATGATTCAAAAATTACTTGATTTTACAAATACTCCATATCTGTTTATGTTTATGTTATGTTTGTGTCTCTATAAGGCCATCACGTAAGTTACCCATCAGAGAGTTAGCTTGTGAAGGGTCCTTAACGCACTTTGGGAAGGGCCATTTGACAGGTCAGGAGGGGGGTAGGGGTTAATGACCACTGATACGAATTGCCCCAACTGTTTCTGCCTAATTGCCAATAGCCCTTAATGAGGACCCCAACTTGGCAACAATACCTTCACTGTATAACGTAAAAGATGAGGAATAAGAAAGACAAAACGGTAGTCAGCAAACCTAGTGAAGATCAGGAGAGTCCATCATGACTAAATAAACGAAGCGCAAACAGTATTCACAACTAGAGAGCAGAAAGAGCCATGGATGATCAGGAAACACATGTCAGGTAACTAGAGTCCAGGTCAGAGAGTATCCACATACAGGAATGCTAACCCATAAATGTTAGTGAACCCCAAACTCAAGGAGGCTACTTTGCTAATGAGATGGCTGAGAAGCATCTGAGCAAAGCCACATCAATTTTTTATCTCTTGTGTAACAAGAAAACGTGACACCAGGAATATGATAAAAATTTTTACTGCTCCTCCCTCCTGACTCCATTGGCTAGACTCTACTTCCTGTGTGTCTCTGGACACCACAGGAAATACCAGTGGTCCATACTTGGCAAATCAATGGATGAAGTTTCCTCACTGCGACAACTAGTGATTGGTTGAGTAGCTACAACCAGTGATTGGCTGAGTAGCCACAACCAGTGATTGGCTGAGTAGCCACAACCAGTGATTGGCTGAGTAGCCACAACCAGTGATTGGCTGAGTAACCACAACCAGTGATTGGCTGAGTAGCTACAACCAGTGATAGGCTGAGTAGCCACAACCAGCGATTGGCTGAGTAGCTACAACCAGCGATTGGCTGAGTAGCCACAACCAGCGATTGGCTGAGTAGCCACAATCAGCGATTGGCTGAGTAGCCACAACCACTGATTGGCTGAGTAGCCGTAAGCACAGATTTATTTAGAGTCCCTAGAAATGGAGTGGAATGGAGGGTTGATGGACAGTAGCTTGAGGGTCAAATCACAAGTGGGATTTGGGCTTTTCTGGTCAGTGCTAGAAATCTGTGCTGCTAGAGATTCTTATGAAATGTCAGCATCTAATTATTTCCAGGACACCACAGAGTTTCATGCCGGACTGGTTCTTCTTGGCATTACGAATGTGCCTCGTCCAAGCATCATTGTCATTTCCATCCTGATCAGGACCTTATACTTCTCAACGCTGGCTGTTTATTCCTCTTCTTCCCCCGCCATTAGGTGCCACTTTCAAGCATCTTTTCAGTCTTTTGTGTCTTTGATCACACATTGAAGAACAAAAGTTCATGGCTTTTCCTCTTAATATAATGATGACAGCGGCTCACAGACAAATTTCTACCTTGACAAATCAATATTTCACAAAGCTTACGTGGCATAATGTACAGAGGGAGAGAAAAGTCATATTCCAGTGACATACACACAAGCGCTGTACTGTTACCATGGAAACTGCTTAATAACAAGTGCAGAACATTTCTCCACATTCAGTGAGCTCCAAAATATTGTGCCACTGGTAAAAGTAACACTTCTGTGTATAAATAGACAGGTGTAATAATAATGC
Source organism: Engystomops pustulosus (assembly GCA_019512145.1). Classification (NCBI taxonomy): domain Eukaryota; kingdom Metazoa; phylum Chordata; class Amphibia; order Anura; family Leptodactylidae; genus Engystomops; species Engystomops pustulosus. The sequence continues at coordinate 259,409,558 of CM033642.1, forward strand.
CAAGCACCAGCCCATAGAGGTCATACAGCGGAGCTCAGAGAGGCAGCAATTAGCAGTAAGAGCTTATAAGCTGCAATACAGTATATCCTTCATAGTGTTCTAGTAGTCACACATATCACTCAACCGAATACCATAAGCAAATGTAACAATTATATAAATGACAATAAAACACAGTAATTATAATCAAAAATAATAATAACACTTATTATTATTATTATTATTATTATTATTATTATTATTATTATTATTATTATTATGTTGCTATTGTAGTCATAACCACAGTAATAATAACAATAATAATGATAACAGTAATAATAATAATGGTAATAATAATAATAATAATAATAATAATAAGGGGAGGATCCAGATCTTAGAGGGGTTGCTTCATCATGATACCTGTGGATATGTGAGTATGTAAGTTTGATAAGACAACCTCTAGTCTGAACAAAACCCAGCAACTGCTTTTTAGGGGCTTTTGAGCATCGCAATACTGAGAGCTAAGTGCACAGCAGTGTGAGGACACGTCCACATTGCACTTAGAGAAGCTATAGGGCAGTGATGGCAAACCTTTCAGAGCCCAAATGCCCAAACTTCAACCTAAAGCCACTTATTTATCAGAAAGTGCCAACACAGCAATTTAAGCAGTAATCTATTTCTCCCTGTTCTTTTACAACTTTCAATCATATGCGCCTCCAACCCAGTCAAAAGGAGAAGGGCAAATTTGTCTATCATTGCAGGAAGATTCTTTGAGTCCTATCTGGTAAACTCTGTTCTGGGGTGATGGCCGAGTGCCCAGAGGGAGGGCTCAGAGTGGCACCTCTAGCACCCGTGCCATAGGTTCGCCAACACTGCTATAGGGGCTTGTTTACTTACCAGGTCCGAGGAGTTTGCAGAAAGTGCATTGTCCGATGATATTGCACTGTGCTGCGATTTGTGCTCCCGATATCGTGCATGTGTCGCTTGCCCTGCTCAGGTCCGCCGGAGTTCACTTTATTCTTCCCGGTGCATGTAAGTGCATTGTCTTATGACACAATTTGAATCTTAAATCCCGCGCTCAGTCCGACAGTCGGAATGTCCGACGGCTCCCCCCGCTCGATTTATGTCGCATGAAGCCACCGCAGCTGCGCCACAATTCAATCGCGTGCAACACAATCCCAGAGCAGATACCTGTTAATTACCTGTCAAAGCTGGGCAAATCCCGAAAAACCGCGAACAGTCCGACGAAAATGTGATCCGCAAATAAATTAGTAAATAAGCCACATAGTCTTGAAATAAAAACGTACAATCCAATACACATCTGCATTTATTAAGTTCCCTGGGGCTAAAATCTGTTTACGGATTTTATGGTTAAAACTGCTGATACATGACCATTACAATACAAGGAGAAGTCATGTCCAGCAATAAATGATGATTCATTATTCATGTTTAGTGTTTAGTCATAAATAATCTAATCATAATCTAATTATATACACTCACCGGCCACTTTATTAGGTACACCTTGCTAGCAACGGGTTGGACCCCCTTTTGCCTTCAGAACTGCCTCAATTCTTCATGGCATAGATTCAACAAGGTGCTGGAAGCATTCCTCAGAGATTTTGGTCCATATTGACATGATGGCATCACACAGTTGCCGCAGATTTGTCGGCTGCACATCCATGATGCGAATCTCCCGTTCCACCACATCCCAAAGATGCTCTATTGGATGAGATCTGGTGACTGTGGAGGCCATTTGAGTACAGTGACCTCATTGTCATGTTCAAGAAACCAGTCTGAGATGATTCCAGCTTTATGACATGGCACATTATCCTGCTGAAAGTAGCCATCAGATGTTACAGGGTACATTGTGGTCATAAAGGGATGGACATGGTCAGCAACAATACTCAGGTAGGCTGTGGCGTTGCAACGATGCTCAATTGGTACCAAGGGGCCCAAAGAGTGCCAAGAAAATATTCCCCACACCATGACACCACCACCACCAGCCTGAACCGTTGATACAAGGCAGGATGGATCCATGCTTTCATGTTGTTGACGCCAAATTCTGACCCTACCATCCGAATGTCGCAGCAGAAATCGAGACTCATCAGACCAGGCAACGTTTTTCCAATCTTCTACTGTCCAATTTCGATGAGCTTGTGCAAATTGTAGCCTCAGTTTCCTGTTCTTAGCTGAAAGGAGTGGCACCCGGTGTGGTCTTCTGCTGCTGTAGCCCATCTGCCTCAAAGTTCGACGTACTGTGCGTTCAGAGATGCTCTTCTGCCTACCTTGGTTGTAACGGGTGGCGATTTGAGTCACTGTTGCCTTTCTATCAGCTCCAACCAGTCTGCCCATTCTCCTCTGACCTCTGGCATCAACAAGGCATTTCCGCCCACAGAACTGCCGCTCACTGGATGTTTTTTCTTTTTCGGACCATTCTCTGTAAACCCTAGAGATGGTTGTGCGTGAAAATCCCAGTAGATCAGCAGTTTCTGAAATACTCAGACCAGCCCTTCTGGCACCAACAACCATGCCACGTTCAAAGGCCTCAAATCACCTTTCTTCCCCATACTGATGCTCGGTTTGAACTGCAGGAGATTATCTTGACCATGTCTACATGCCTAAATGCACTGAGTTGCCGCCATGTGATTGGCTGATTAGAAAGTAAGTGTTAACGAGCAGTTGGACAGGTGTACCTAATAAAGTGGCCGGTGAGTGTATATATAGTATATTTATGCTCTTAAGAAAAAAGACACCTTGGACCTGATGGATTTCTGTTAATAGTAGGGTAACAAGGCAGAACAAGAAAGAGGACATACAGAGCAACACAGAGATAATTCTTTCTTAAGCTAACTAAATAGAGGCTTTCTGGAAATCAGAATCCATCCTGATAAACCAGGGACATTACTCATAGATCCAGGCACTGTGACTGTGATAATCTTCTTATATTTGTTATCCATGTTCTCCTCCCTTCTAAAAACAACTTTTCAAAATATGCTAATTATCCACAAGGGCTCTAGGTGGTGGCACCAGAGCCCCTCTCTGCTGCAGATTCACAGGCTGTTATAGTGTGCAAGGAGCATTTCCCCCTCCCACAGTGTGCTGAACCTTCCTGTGCTGCAGTGAGCTTACAGCAGACAGAGGGAAGGGGAAACAGTCTAACAGCCTGCGAATCTACAGCAAGGAAGGGCTCCGAGAACTGCCCCAGTAGCCCTCTAGGTTCATTAGAATATTTTCAAAAGCTGATTTTAGATGGAAGAGCAAGAGGATTACCATACTATAAGAAGATTACAGCCACTGTTCCTGGATCTATGAGTAAGTGTCCCTGGTTTATCACGCTTGATTTTGATGGTAGATTTAGTGCCAAAAATACCTGGAGCCAATATGTATGGGTATGGCTGGCTGCAGACCAACCTGTGCAGATGACTGCACACATTGCTCGGGAAGGGAGTCCTTGCATCATACAGAAATGGACTGAAAACTGAAAAGGCTGAAACTGTAACTTTTATTACAATCCCGGCACTGTTGTTTGGCCAGCAGACAGGGAGTCCTTGCATCATAATTCTCTATGATGTAAGGACTCCCCTCCTGTACAATGTGTGCAGTCAGCGGGATCTGACCAACATATCATATAGTTCATATAGTTCCGTTTACAAAAGCAGCCTCCATTTATGTGCTTCCTTCCACCTACGGGTGGCTGTTTCCATCATTTATTGAGGAATGTTTTCCGGTGAAGGAATGTGACAAAGAGAGATTCTTGTAGTTAGTGAATTTGTGACACTGAGTAAATTTGCTACATTTGCATTTCCACATGACTGCTCTTATCATGCCTCTAAGCCTTGCATGATCACGAGTAGCTGATGAGATATTGTACAGACACATTTCTAGATACTTGTACAATGTTTACAAATATTTGTGTTCCGTTCATTACAGACGTTACTGCGTTATTAGAGGAACCGTTCAGATGGAAACATGTCGTGAAAACAGCGACACACGGGAAAGTAGTGTCATTGTGCAGAAGCTACAATAGTGCTTTCTACATACGACATGTATATACAGCGGAGGGATAAGTACATGATACACTTCTGATTTTGCAGGTTTTCCCACCTACAAAGATTGCAGAGGTCTGAAATTATAGGTAAATGTTAACTGTGAGAGACAGAGTCTAAAAAAAAATCCAGAGAATCACATTGTATGGTACTGTATTTAATTTTTTTTTTGTTAATAGTAATAATAACAGCAATGATAATAATAATAATAATTATTATTATTATTATTATTATTATTATTATTATTGTTATTATTATTATTGTTATTATTGTTATTGTTATTATTGTTATTTTATTATTATTATCATTATTACTATTATTTTATGAAATGAATATTTGATCAGCTACCAACCAGCGAGATTTATTGCTTTCTCAGACAAAGTTTTTCTTTAAGAAGCTCCTCCTGCTCATTACACTCATTACTTGTATTAATTGCACGTGTTTGAACTTGTTACCGGTATAAAATACACCTGTCCACACACACAATGATCAAACACCAACCTATCCATCATGGTCCAGATCAAAGAGATGCACAAAGGTGGGGGCTGGGAGCTGAGGAGTGAGCATTAAAAGCATAGATTTTGTCAGGAAGCCGGGTAAGTTGAAACAGACAAAGATGTACGGTATTTTTCAGACTATAAGGCGCACCGGAGTATAAGGCGCACCATCAATAAATGCCTGCTTAAACGTCTAGGTTCATATATAAGGTGCACCGGATTATAAGGATGAATGACCAGCAGGTGGCAGACCTGTGCACAGTTCAAGGCAGCTGTTGTCTGTAAGTATGGTTCATATATAAGGCACACTGGACTATAAGGCGCACCTTTGATTTCTAAGGATTATTTGTGCGCCTTATGGTCCGAAAAATACGGTAATGAAAATTATTTGAGAAGGCAGAAAGACATCTTTGAAATGCAGGTGTGATGGATTTCTGCAACCTGTCTTAATGAAAATTAGGTCCCTGATCACAAGTTCCCTTTAAGACATCATGGATTAAAATCCTGGAGGACACCCAAGGCCCCCCCCTCCTGCTCACCCCAGCACATCTCCTGAAGTTCACCCATGACCCTATGGATGATCCAGAGGATTGGGAGAAGGTCATGCGGTCGGATGAGACCAATATAGAACTTTTTGGTATAAACTCAACTCGCTGTGTTTGGAGGAAGAAGGATGAATACAACCCTAAGAAAATTGCATGGGGATAAAAAAATCATAATTTGGGGCTGCTTTTCAGGCCAGCAACCTCTTTCCCTCAGTAAGAGCCTTGGAGATGGGATGTGTCTGGCTTTTCCAGCATGATAATGATCAAAAATACATTGAGGGCAAGTAAAGAGGCTTCATAGGAAAGATTTCGAATTCCTGGAGTGGCCTAGCACGTCTCCACACCTGGACTAAATCGAAAATCTTTGGAGGGAGTTGAAACGGTTTCTAAGCAACTGTCCAAAATAAACTGAAAAATGATTTACAAATCTTACAATGTGATTTTCTGGATTTACTTGTAATATTCTGTTGAAGTGTAGTTACCAGGGAAATGACAGATATCCCCATTCTTTGTAGGCAGGAAAACTTGCAAAATTGGCAGTGTATCAAATACTTATTTTCCCATCTTCACGATAACACAACTTAAAGGGACACTGTTACTGGAGAGGGAGTGTTACATTACACACTCCTAACTTGGGTTCTAAAGCAGCTAGAACCAAGTTTCTGGTGTCATTTAAGTAAAACTATTATAATAATGGTGTTGTGAGCTATAGAATAGGAATATAAGACTCTGATAGTAATCCAAGTCCTATATATGTCAGAGAACCACATCCTGATTCTCCTCTTTAAAATGACACCTGGGACATAGATCTAGGTGCTATAGAGCCGAAGATAGATGCTGATTTGAAACGCCCAGCCAGCCTCTAAAAGTGACTCATCTCAGACCTAAAGTGACTTTTTTTAAGCTCATATGCATATGACTTATGATGTAATAATTTAAAATTTCAGTTGTTCAGTCCCGATATATAATGTTACAATAGATTGTGTTCTCATATTGTACCTACTTAGTACAGAGTTCAGTATGGCGACCATATGGTCATTTAATTGGTTACATATGTTCAGGTAAATCCAATGTTTTTGTTACATAATTGTTTGCATACTCAAACATCGCTCTACAAGACAGACACCTCTAGGTCCTGCGAGACCTATAATGATATTGACTTGTATCGCTGCACTCAATTGTTCCGACCTTTTGAATTTATGTATGTGAACTTCATCATTCCTTGAATATTCTATATTGAATATAATGTAACAATAGAGAATAAACAATAGAATGTAAAATATATATTTCTATCTTTAGTTCCTCCAGCTATCCTAATCCAACAAAGATCCTTCAACGCAACAGCAGATCGCCAAGAGGATATTTCTATATTTTGCCGGGCCAGTGGCTCTCCGAAACCTTATATCAGCTGGCACAGGTAAGTCGCTCTTTATGATGTAAATTTACCAACAAATCATGCAGAGATGCTTCAACATTTCTTTGTATTATAACGAATTAGACGTTCACTTTGTCTTTTATAGTCTTTACAGGTTTGTTAAATAAAATAGTTAAAAAAAACATATAAGGCAGGTCTCAAGATAGGAACCAGGTTATTGTTTTTACTAACAAAATTTATTGTATGGTTCCATGAAATCGAAAAGGGATTTACATTCATTTGCATAAAAACCAAGCACAAATAAGGCCAAAATACACATGGAACCTGTACCCTGCCCGTGAAGGATGTCAATTAGAGATGAGAAGACCCAAGGGTTGGGTTCAGCGTTCAGGTTCGGCTTTCTGACCCAGGCATATTGCCAGATTGGTGGTCAAACAGCCAATCCGGCAAATTGATGCCCCTAGAAGTATGTCATGCCTATGATTGGCCTGAGGTGGTGGATGGGGACACCCAAGGATGGAGCAGAACAGTGGCCTCACTAGGTGTTATAGACAATTCTAAACAGGTGTGTTTTCAGTTGAGATTTGTAGGTTTGGAAGAAGTTTTGTAGGTTGTTCCAGAGTTTGTTTCCATCGACCAACCTATGATAAAATATCACCCCAACTAGTTGTGTGAGGTATAATGGTGCAATGGCTCCTCCATGTGCTTCCTGGTGCTGGCGACCCCTGCAGCCTGTGTGTGTGTATAGGAGAGATACAACGGCTCCAGGATGCAGCCATGTTATAGCAGAACATGTCAGGTACTTGTGTAGCTGAAGTCTGTGTCTCACACATGTGTATTAGGAGGATACAGCATGTTAGCAGGTAAAGCACATACACCAGCAATGCTTTACTATACATTACACACAGACATGAGCAGGAGGAGGAGAGCGGAGGGGTAACAGGGGTGACATCACTGCCTCTGACCATGTGACCAGCCTCATTTACATAATAAAGAAAATATGATTTTATAATGATTAATGTATGAATTGACTAGGTAACGACTGGGATGGATCCTTGTGAGCTGCTCCAACAGGTAGAAGTGACAGGACAAGTGACACAGACCTGATGACAGGTGTCCTTTAAAGATATAATCTCAAATACTATAGACTTCACAACAACTGTAAACTCCAATAAAGAGGACTCAGAATAGAGACAGAGTTGCTCTTTTATCTGTGTTGGACAGGGTAAGAGTTGGCCTTAGAGTCCTGACCCCATCGGCAACTTTGAGATCTCCAACATTTGACTGTACCTGATGCCACTGACTAAACCTTTGTTAACACCACGAGGCTTCTATTCTCCAGCAGATAGTTTAAGAATGCACAATGCAAATTGGATGCCCATATGATATGTTATTTTGACTCACAGCCTGAATGATATTCTAATTTGTATACACTTCTTTGGTCTCCATGGAATCTGCAGCTATGTCCAAATTTAGCTAGAAGCCTCCAGGCCTACACCGTCTTGTGACAGCTATCTTCTGTGTGTGGTGTGATTTACTGTGATTGACAGTGTCTATTCCAGGGAGAGTTAGACACTATGCACTTGTTCTCGTATTAGCATGGAAGAGGTGCACATCAACGATAGGAGGGGAGACGCTAGTAGCTATGTCTTGTCCAAAGCTTCAACTGTGAAAAATTTGTCTTGACGTTACATTGATGAAGTGAATGATTCTTTCATTGAAGACAGTGTGATAAACATTGGACTGTCTTCTATTAGAAAGTGATTTGTCAATGACACTTAACCTAAGTTCTACTTAATATGGGAACAATGGGACCGACTAATCCTGAAGAACCCAAGGAACGTGTGATGAGATGAACCGATCTAATGAGGCTTCTCTTCTTGGACTTTCTACTCAGTAACTTCGTTGTAAATTGACTGAGACATTTTTTATTCTATTTAATTTTTGCCCAATCATTTTAAAGACTGTTTAACCTCTTAAAGGACACAACTGGTTTGGCATTAAGGATACAATAATTTTTTTGCTTTTTCTCATTTGGTTTTTATTAACAGTCATTTTTTTTTTTAAATGATTCCATTATACATTATGACACAAGATTATTTGCATCATTTTGGAGCTGCTTTATCTCATTTAGAACATTTTTATTAACTCCTTATGGGACTGAATGAAAAAGAAATCACCACTTTTGGCAATGTTTGTTTTCTTATTTTTTTTTGCTATTTACCATCAAACATACATAGTTGTTACTATATTTTTGTACTGAGGTTCAGTGCAGTTATTATACTAATTTTTTTATAGAATTTTCATGTCTTAATTTAATTTTTACAAGACTAAAGACACTTAAAAACTACCATCATAATCAAGCATGGATAAACCAGGGGGACTTACTTATAGTTTTCTTTAACTCCTTAACATTCACGGACGAATATATCCATCAGCGCGCTGTTAAGGATGTATAAAGAGGTCTCACAATGTGAGCCCTCTTCATACAGACCATGGATTTTCTGCAGATTGCACCAAACCCCCATTGCTAAAACTTCTGTTCGGTGGTAGCACTGATTGCGGGTGTTAACCCCTTGATTGCCACAAACAAACATGCCGGGGGCATTTAAAAGATGGTGGCACATGGGCGCCGCCATCTTGGTTGAGATTGCCATCTTCGTCAGACCCGAGGCTGCATGGTCTCTGCAGATTCGATACAATGTGCTAGTGGCTCATTGTAATGAATCCTATGTAGAGACGCCATATACTGCAATACAGTCGTATTTCATTATTTGGTAGGAACGATCAGACCATCTAGGGTTAAAGAGGGTTTAAAAAATAGTAAAGAAATAAAAAAAAGTTACAAAAATAAAAAAATATATTATAAAAAAAAATTCTAAAATATAAAAAATTTAAAATCGCTCCCCTTTTCAAGGACCCGATAAAAGTAAATAAACAGTAAAAATCACAATGAAAACATTAGCTCATCTCATCATTTCATCATCTCATGAAAACATAAGCTCATTAGCTCATCACAAGTATCATTTGGAGCGCATAGTAAAAAGTTGTATAAAAACAGATCCCACAAAAAAGGGTAGCAAATGCAATTTTTTACCATTTTCACTACATTTGGAATTTTCTTCCAGCTTTCCAGTACACAGCAGCAAATAATAAATAATGTCACTAAGAAGTAAAATTTATTTAGCAGAAAATAAGAAAATAAGCCCTCACTTAGCTCTGTACATGAAAAAAAAAATGAAAATGTTATAGATTTATGAAGGTGGGGAGTGAAAAAAGAGTGAAAAAAGGCTCTGTCCTTTAGGGGTTAATGGGTATTTTATTTTTTTATGTTGAATATTTTAAACATGTTACTTTTTTTGCAGTTTTTTTATTGTTCCACAATTATGCCAGCATAATGCTGGCAGTGACTTTAACCAACAGGACCTGACATAGGGTTAATGGTGACATTGCCACCCTTAACCAAAGCAAGGAAGGGATTCCCTAGGAATTTCAGTATAGGGAATCCTTTACATGTCGCAGTTGTTACTGCTATTGTCTTATTTTACAGGAAACTTTCAGCTTCTGATACCATTGCTGCTATATTAATACAAAGTAAGTTTATAAATTTATATTGTGCAGTGGTGGTAAACCTATGGCCTGGGGGCCAGTGGCAGAGCTGAGTCCCTAGTCCCATGGGAGTGGCCAGTGAGGAGCACCGCCCACCCTCCCTCGAGAAACCACTCCGTCGTGCGATTTCCAATTTAGCAAACCTGTGTCCCCCATATCTTCCTCCTATTGCTTCCCTCATCAGGACATCATACATGTCTGCCCCACTCCTCACTATCCGCTGGTGACTTAAGTTACTCAACCTGTCTGGCAAACTTTGCTGGGGTGACAGATGAGGTACCCACAGAGATGGCTTTGAGTAGGTCTCCTCCTGTAGTCCTGGGTAGCCAAGGATGGGCTATTTTAAAGCAATACTTCCTGGGAATAGGACAAAGTGGTATGGACGGGGTTGAATTATGATCAGAGCTCCTGCCCCAAAGTTCATCCAGTTCAAGGGGACTCTGGGGAGAAGCCTCTATTATAATTCAAATTTCCCCTCCTTCTTTCATCTGTATGGTGTCCTCAAGATGCCAATGTGATTGAAAACTGTGAAGGAGCAGGGAGCAATACATTGCTGATTTAATTGCTGTGTCAGCACTTAATAGACAAATAAGTGGGTTTTTGGCCGTAGTTTGGGCACTCAACCTCTAAAAAGTTCACCATCACTGTCATAGTGCATGAAACCATCTCCCGCAGCTCAATACATTTACAGCATGGTGGTAGAAGAAGTTAAAAAAAGGTTTGGCGGACATCAATATGAGGTTAATAGATGTCCGACTCCTGGCACTCCCACTGATCTTACATTGGCAGCTTTCTCTGGCACCAAAACTAACACAGAAAACAGACCTGGAACCAGATGGTTCCATTAATTTATGAGCAAATTCCAATGAATAAACTGATCCCGCCAAGGGCAAAGCATTGCCCTTACACAGCTTATTGCTGGGACCACACATGGAATAACCTGTACAGTTCTGGGCACCAATGGCTTAGATGGACGTAGCTGACTTACATGAATAACCAAGGTATTGGGTGGATCAGAGCCCAAAAAACAGGTTATCAAACATGGAATAATTCAGTATTCAGTAACACTAAAACATGTTTGCAGTCATTCATGTAAAATAGGATCCAGTCCTCCAAAGGTTGGATTATATTCAAGTTTTGCTTGTTTTATTTTAATTGACTCGGGCTCAGAAGTACATTAGCCAAACCGGTAGACGGGTTAATATTACATTTCCAGAAATTGGATTTTAAAGTCGGATTTTAATCCTCATCCACTGCTATTATTCATAAAATTACTGATTTAAAGTTAAAAATCATAGACCACAAAACACCTAAACATTAGAGTAAATACCAATATGGCAACAGAAACAAATGTTATAGCACCAGCATACATACAGGTCCTTCTTAAAAAAGGACCAAAACTCACGGCCGCCATCATGGGGGGGAGGGGGTTCCAGTGGGACTGTGTTAATCCCCCCCCCCCCATTTGTAATGAAAGAGGGGTCCCACAGGAGTCACAGTACAACCCCCCCCTAATGATTGTGTGCATGTTTATGATGCACATAATTCTTTTTTCTACTGTGCTGGGACTATGAGGGGGTATGTCCTGGAGCTATCTACGCCCTGAGTGGGCGAGTGCTGGGGGGCTATCTATGGGCTGAGGAGGTATGTGATGGGGCTATATATTTATATACTGAGGAGTCATGTGCTGGGGCTATCCATTTACTGAGGAGTCATGTGCTGGGGCTGTCCATTTACTGAGGAGTCATGTGCTGGGGCTGTCTATGTACTGAGGGGGCATGTGCTGGGGCTATCTATATACTGAGGAGTCATGTGCTGGGGCTATCTATGTACTGAGAAGTCATGTGCTGGGGCTATCTATGTACTGAGAAGTCATGTGCTGGGACTGTCTATGTACTGAGGGGGCATGTGCTGGGGCTGTCTATATACTGAGGGGGCATTTACTAGGGCTATATATCTATACACTGAGGGGGCATGTGCTAGGGCTATCTATGTACTGAGGGGGCATGTTCTGGGGCTGTCTATGTACTGAGAAGTCATGTGCTGGGGCTATCTATGTACTGAGGAGTCATGTGATGGGGCTATCTATGTACTGAGGGAGCATGTGCTGGGGCTGTCTATATACTGAGGGGGCGTGTGCTAGGGCTATCTACCTATACACTGAGGGGGCATGTGCTAGGACTATCTATATACTGAGGGGGCATTTTTACAATCTTTATTACAAGGGCTATTAGAAACTGTTATGTGTACTATACTGCTGACAGGTTCTCTTTAATTATATCCAATGTGCAACTTCAAAATATACCTCCATTATCTCATATTAGCTAATGGGGTTGTAAGTTTGTAATTTCTCTGGGGGTGTATTTCTTCACAGTAAAAATAGGTCCCTGCCCCCTTGACTGCTGTAGGCTTATCCACATATACAATTTTGTGTAAAATAGATTTGCAGATTTAACAAAAGAAAAATCACACCAGGTTTTAATGGTAATGGTATGGCCCTTTAATGGTAATGGTATGGCCCTTTAATGGTAATGGTATGAGGCAGTTATTGGTCATTTTGGTGAAAAAAAAGAAGGTCATAAAATTTTAAAATTAAAAAAAAAAAAACAAGAAACCTTTGTGGTTGACTATAGGAATTGGAGCCCTTCAAAGTTTTTATGATGGGGTCCGATAATTACATGGTACCTGCTATGTTGGCAGCTGACTAATAGCTTGTGTATTTTTTTATGTCATGAGCGGTTTTCTAACAAAAAGTAACTTTTGTATGAAGTTTTCGGCTAAGCATCAATGGAACCAAATCCATGGATGTCATGTGCTTCTTTATTGTCCTGTACAACGTTGCGATTCCTTTGTGATTCTCTATTCATGGTTTTTCTTTGTAGGAATGGAAAAATGCTTGAAGAAAACGACAAGTATTCGTTGCGAGAAGACAATACGGAGTTAACAATCAGAAATATCATTAACAGCGATGCCGGATCGTATACCTGCCGAGCTACCAACAAAGCGGGATTTACTGAAAAGCAGTCATTTCTGCAAGTGTTTGGTAAGTCTGTTATGTACTAATGACACCTTTCAACTCGAAAAAATCAAATCTATTGTAATATTACATTATTATTATAGGGGCATGGCATACAATATACTATTATATACTATTATGGTAGATTCTATGGACTAAAGACAAAAAGACATATTGAAAAACCATAAATCTGATAATTTGACATCAAAAACCTTCAATATCATGTAAATCTTAAAATGAACCAAAGGCTAATCATGAAAATTCCACAGAGATGTTACTTGTAGGTGTTGCAGGGCCGTATTTTCCACGAGGCACTGTGGAGTCTGTTCTTGATGGAATCCAGGTGGATACCACTCAAAATATTGGGCATGTTTCTCAAAATCTTATTTTTACTAGATTTTTACCAGATTTTTCCTGAACCACTTTGCCGGTATTTAAATGCTGGCTGAGGCTTTGTTGGTGGCATTTAAAGGTTTAACACAACAATCAATGGGGGGTGTTGAGGTTCATGAAGCTGAACCTAAGTTTTGTTCCAGGTGTGACCGAACATGCAGCACCCTCCTGGGTCCTCTAATCACTAATCATAGATTGGTTGGATTTACCCTTTTACCCTGAAGGTTGAATTCTAATGACTTTGCCACAAACGTTTGATAATAAAAAATTTTTGATAAACCAACACATTTTACATCACATTTTTGACGGAATTAAAGTTGAACAAAAACATTATCAAATGCCTTATTAGATACATATGTGACATGGATTGAAGTTCATCTTCTTATCAGAGGCTGTTTTTATTAAGTTATCCCATACATTCTGGTCCTCATTAGTGTCATGTGACCAATAATCAGATTCTCCAATTAAATCAGGAAAGATTTTCTAAGCAAAAACCTTTGGAATTGTGGTGTAGTTTGTGTAGTTCACTCTAAACTGTCTGCTATACCTTTTATATTTTTAAGTACTAGTACTGGAGTTGAGAAAATTGTTCAAAATTTGATTCAATTTTTCAAAAGATTTGGTTAGGTCCAAATATAATTAGTCAGAACAAATTTGTTCCGATGGGCTTGAAATTGGCGTGCACTGTAACCCTCTCTTGTCCTCTAAAACAAAGATTTTTCATGAAAGGCTTCTATTTGGTTAATGATTTACAAAATGTTATGCAGATAAATGTAGAAATGGGCGAAGGAAACAAGAAATACAATTTTCTAAACAGTGAAGTTACGGGTAAAAAAAAAACTGTTGCAGAAAAAAGTTTTTCACAAATCAATAGCTATTATCATTTAGAAAAACTTTGCTTATTACAATAATTATCTATGTCCCGCAGTTTCTTTGCTATCCTCCTCAGTTTATACACTCCTTGCAGTAGCTGTCTTCTCTGTCCATGGTGATTATCTCTGTCAGTCTGTTTACACAAAAGATGGAGGATAAAGAGGGAAAGGTATCTGCTCCCTGCTCACTCTGTAGAGGACAGGTTATGTGATGATGCTCTATGTAGGTAGCAGGAAAGTCTTGCCTATCTGCAGATCTGTGGATACAAAATTCTCTTACAAATGAATAGTAAGAAAGAACAGAAGCCCTGTATCAGTCCCTTAAGCCCAGTCTGTGATTCCGCAGAACTTTTTATGTCTCTCTTTGCACCTTCAGATGTGTCATATACTCCTCTGCAGCCTCATTGCCTCATTCCCACAACATTTTCTTCACAGCAGGGAAGCTGTTAACTATTAGTTCTCATTTAAAAAGAAAAAGTCATCAAGCTATAACTCCTATGTCTCTCTGGTCTAAAACTAGAAGTATGGTATGCAAACTATTCCCAAAATCCATGTTTAAAGTATACTGTATGGAAGTGACTGGCCTTCTTATAAAACTAGGCAGCAGAGGCATATGTGTCTGCATACTCCTGCAACTCACTGTAGAGCTTCAGTAGCTCAGTGCTCTGTCATCTGTATCCAGCAGGGGGCCTCACTGTGCTGATATTGTAATCAGTTTAAATGCATACCTCTTATGGAATATATGGAGTATGGCAACCGGTATATACTAATAGAGCACATTGTTCTGTCTGCTGCAGTAGCCTTACAGTCTATACCTACTGCAGGATACAGAACTTAGATCTCTCAGCTATTGAAGCTTTTGGGTACAGAATATGGGGCTGTGTCTGCTGCTGGAATTTTCCAGTATTTCCCTCTTGGACTGCAGATACTCAACGTAGGGGTCTGTCTCTTACCGGAGATTAGCAGTAAACACTTGCTGCTGGATGCAGAGCAGAGATATCCTTGCCCTACATGAATCTTGGAGTGTATAAAGAGAACAGGGGCATGGCTATATCTGCTGGTGCACATGTATTATTCTTTCTATTGGGTTACAGTGGATCTATTAATAAGTGTCCCTGGTTCTTAATGGTAGGTGTCCTTTAAAGGTCATCTACCACCAGGATGAAGGATTGTAAACCAAGTGCACTGAGATACTGGTTTGTGCCCCCTCTGGCAGGAACTGCTCTTGTTTAAGATTTATAAATCCTTGTTTTAAAGAAAAAAATGCTTTAAAATTATGCAAATGCGCCTGAGGGGCTCCAGGTTCTATAAACAACTATGCAGCCTGGAGCCTCTCAGGGTCATTTGCATAATTATAAAAGCCTTTTTTTTTAACAAACCAGGGCATAAGAAGCTAAAAGAAGAGCAGATCCTGCCAGAGAGGGCAAACACCAGTATATTATTCATTCTGGTTCACAATCTTGGATCCTGGTGGTAGATGTCCTTTAAGTTATCCTGAGTTCAAGCTTTATTTTTCTATTCCAATAGAGGGCGCTGTCTGCTGCCAGGATTTCAGTGATAAACGTTCTTTTTGTTGCTCTGCATTTTGCAGTTTACACAACATTAGAATATCTTCATATGTGATATGTGCACAGGATGGTATACGGCAGACTGGTTTGTGTAATATTAAATGCAAATTATAACTGAAATATTGTTTTATTTAGTTGCCTTTCCCTATTGGTAGAACTTGTCTTTGTTTTGATTTTGTTGCTAAAATAGTAGAAATATACATTACTGTAAAGGTAAAGAAAAACAAAGAATATTCTGAAACAAAAACAACAAATATTAGTCTGGTAGATTTATCAGTTTATGGGAAAAATCTGACATAATTGGTGCAAACTGCACTAAACTGCACTTCAGCTGCTCTAAGTGACTGCAGTAACATTCAGATAGGAACCGGCTTTAATTCACAGCACAAGGAAGTGGCTATGGAGCAGCTCAATGCAGAGAGCAAAGAACAAAGCAGGGTGAGGACAAACCCACAGTCAACCTAGAGAAGCTACGATACTAGAATATTTGTCAGGATGGAGAGTATATATGGCCACAAGGGAGAGGACAGGGGCCTCCGTGACCCACGGCAGGTATTTATGACATAGCATGTGGATACTGAAAGTACTAAGTTTCACCATATGTTCTCCTACAGCAAAACGTCTATTGGTACAAAAATGTTTAAAATTCAACAAATTGAGCAAATTAGAGGCATGTGCTAAATGCTGTGGGCACCATATTACATAGAAGTTTTCAAACCAAACATAGAGTTTTTCAGGAACTTTGGTATTTGTTGGCGGACACGGGAATAGCTTTGGCCAATCACTGCCCCTCCCATAACCAGTGATGAGTCAGCCCATCCATGTTCACCGAGTTTGGGTGAAGCTCAAGCAAAAGTTTATTAGATGATTAGTTATTAAGTGATTTAGGTACCTGAACACCCACCGGTAACACCTGTGATCAGTGCTGGCACTGATTGTTGGTGTTAACCATTTAAATGGCAGAAACTTTGCCAGCATCATTTACAGGTAAGCTTCCATGCATCACTATTTAACACCGGTACTGATTGCATGCCTCAGACAAAGCCTCTGGGGGCATTTCCCTAGAATTACTGCATTGCCTGCGACATTTAAAGGGTTAAAACCTTTGATTGGTGCCGACGCCATTTGCTGTTGTTAAATGCCCAAATGTTGAAACCAAAATTATCACTGAACAGACCGAAATGCAATGTTCATCACTAGTAGTGACGTTCCATAATCCAAGGAGAACACTGTTTAGCCACAGTGGATTCCATGGTCCCTGACACTTCCTGAACCCTGAATTTTTAAAATACCCTTTAAAATATTTGTAGACTTATTCACACACAAATACGATGCCTGATGTGTGGTAATACCGAGCTGCAACATGCATCTGATTTTCACAAACATGAAAAGGAAAAATTTACATATTACTGGACTGAAGCCTAGAAGCTCTGGTGCAACGCAGGAGCCGGAACAGGATAAGTACATTTTCTTTTTTTTATGCCATTCTTAGTAAAATTCCTTGAATAAAACTATTTAAATCTCCTCTCTACTACATCCAAACAAAAAATATGTTTTTGGATGTGAAGCTACATCTCCTCTA
>CM033642.1:259430579-259662288 GCA_019512145.1 Engystomops pustulosus
GAGCCCGCAAAGCGTGATGGTCTTTCTATGGCAAGGTACCACTAGGCAGTTCCACCAGTGCGACTAGCCCGCGGTGGGAGCTGAGGTCAAGGTACCTTAGCGGAAGACAGTCTCGTAATAAGGTTCAGGAAAAGGGTCAGGGTAAGCGGCAGAGATGCAATGTCAAGTCCAATCCAGGTTCAGCAACGGGAGGTCCAGGCAGATGGGGACTGGAAAATAGACACACAGGAACGCAGGACATGGGAACTGAGGAGCAGTAACACATGGGAACAGGAACGCAGGATACACGGGAACACACAGGAACGCAGGAGAAGCAGGAGCGCAGGTATAACACAAGAAGCACAATCATCCGGCAGGGAATGCAAGAAGTGGCCGACTGTTATAAAATTCCTGAAATGGCCAGCACCAATTGGCGGTGTGCTGGCCCTTTAAATTTTCGAGCACTGCTGCGTGTGTGGCCTGGGTGGCGGGTGCGCCGTGCTGCGCTGCCGGATGCTGAGTGGGAGCATGGAGAGGCAAGACAACACGGGGGGAAGCTGAGAGTCGCGTAGGAGCCGGGGACCAGAGCGAGGCACGGGAGTACCCGTGACCCGAGACGTGGGTTGCGGGGACACCCATGACATTGGGTTAAATAATCAGAGACCAATCTGCAGACCGATACCGATTTTGCTCATTTCTACTGACTACCATTGATTAAAGCCATCCACAAGCCTCCTTTAAAGGCAGCAGAATGGACCCCCAATAAACCACTCTGCTACTTTCTGATCTAAAAAAGTAACTCGAAAAGTTCTTTTCATAGGCTTATAGCAATGCAACCAACATACTTGTACTTTAGCACTTTACTCAAAACTATGCTCACTAGTCTGTTGGGTATATCCAAACTTCTCAAGTGTTCTGCGTGAATCTATGATAAATTCAATCCTGGTCCTCTGATTTATGTGAATGATACCTACATCATCCAGGGGCTTTTTTAGTACTTTTCCTGATATAGCTAATATTCTGCACAGAGTATATAGCCTCTTATGTGCAGAGAAATTATTTTCAGTCTATATTGGTCCAGAAGACCATAATGGTCTGCATGTGAACCTTCATTTGCTTAACTTTAGAATATATCAAAGAGCCTATTGTTCTTTCTTACTGATTGTGGATTTTACTGAATGAGAAGTGAATGACTCTCCTTAAATCTATGTCTAATGAGCTCCCCATAGTGGCAGCTGCCAGTATCGACCAGCAGGGCCCCCCCACCATGGACTCCATTTCATGTATGCATACTGCACAACTTTTAGTGCCTGCTCTGCTGCAGTCTTAGCACTGCTGCATCAATACCATTTTTAGTATTATTGTCGAATATATAAAATTTCAGTATAACTTCAGGCAGCTAATCCCATTACATGATTTCTATGCTGTAATATAAAACCCTGCTGAAGTAAAATAAATTTCCAGGCAGTAACCTTGATTAAGCAATATAACATAGCCAAGCAATTTACAGTTATTGTTGCCGGTAGATTAAACAAACATTGGCAATGGCAGCGCAGCCTCCCAGTCTCCCAGCCCATGAGTCTTGTTGCTAAGTTACGCTATTAAATAATTTAAGCAGTAATTTAATTAATTTTCTTAACAGTGCAGCCTCATATTATACAATTGCAAAATGAGACTACAGTTGAAAATGGTCATGTGACCCTGACATGTGAAGCAGAAGGAGAACCCATCCCGGAGATTACATGGAAAAGAGCCAGTGATGGACGGACTTTCACTGATGGAGACAGGGTGAGAGATTTCACATTTTTTAACTTTGTCATGACGTAAGATGTTTTATTGTTGTTGAATTACATAAAGACAAATCGGTAGGAACCAGCCAATCATATTGCAAATTAAAAATGTAATCCACTTGAAAATGATCCCTCTGGTTTTGAAATGTAAGAGGGCTTTAATAGGACTATTAACCTCCCCAACCAATTAAATTTCCCAAAAATCTGAACATGCTGGACTACCGATTCTGGCACAGTAAGAATATTTTCCGCTTCCACCTTCCCTGATATATTAGTGCTGGTAAGCTCAACACTAGACATGCTAAATTATGATCTTTACTGTCATGTTGGTGGGCCAAGAATATCTGCTTAAATCCAGTACAGCCCTCTTGACAAAAGAGAGCATAGGGGACCAAACTAATAACACCGATTTTTTTTTTTTGAACAGTGAGAGCTAGGTGGCAAGTTTACAACCAATCCAAAGTCAGTGGAGCGATATCTATTAATGGATGCAAAGAGTTGGGGTTAGTGGAGATGTTAAGAGTCCTCTTTAAGAAAACTTGTTGATCCATGGCCACTAAAGGAAAAGACATTTGGCATAATATCCCAGTCATTTAGGAGGATGTCTGCTCAGGAATGCACTGGCAAATACAGATGTGTAATTTCTAATGTTTCATTTTTAAATATTTCATATTCTGATGGCACTTTTTGGATATTTAAAAAGAAAACATGATTTCTCATTTCTCTCTCTATTATTGCAAGTTTTGTACATGGGTTCCTTGATTGCATAAGATGATTGATGGTTCTTGGGTACTACCCTCCATCAATAAAATGTGATTGGGTTGGCTAGATCTAGGTCTTTAGGGTTCAATACTTCCTTAGTGCTAGGGGCCACTTCAGTGTCACCTATAACTCCATCTACAAATCTAGAACTGCTGAATTTGTATTGTGTGAATTTTTTATGAAGATATGTGAAAACCATGTTTCATTATGGTGCCCTAATATGGAGATAAGTTGTCATGTCAAGTTACATCTATCTTGAGCCAGACCTGCCCTACTCACTATTAATTAACAGTCACGTGAGAGGGGAGACCTATGATCTACAATATATGTACCTAAACAATATCTTAGCCATTTTGGAGACTTTCTTATCTGCACTCCCATTGGTCTACTTCCTAATAGGAACACACCAACAGAAACAATAAAGGTGGCAAAATCTTACGGTAAATAAATTAAACAAGTTTTTAGAATATTTTAACAAAATTGGAGCATATCAAGAAAAAATTCTACGACCAAAAGGTGTTTAAAGGAAATCTGCAAAACAAATGAACCCAATCTTACTAAACATATCTTTGAAAACTACGATTACACAGCAGTACAACTATCCATATATTGTTCCTCCCCATGCCTGTGGGGTTCTACAGTCCGTTCAACAATTTGACTCACTATCTATGCATGTTAATGTTCTTATAGCTAAGCCACGCCACTGGTTTCCTGATTGACAAGGCCTGCTCTCTATAGCTGAGTAAACTCTGCTCTGCTATACCATTCACCCCTCCCTCAGCAGTGGGAGAGACTTTGCTGTGTATGAGTGACTTGTGGAGCATCAATCAGCTACCTCGTTCACCCCTTCCACAAAAATTCCCTTCAGTAAGTAACACTGCCAGCATCTCTATAAGGATGGACATGAATAAGATGGACTCCATTTAAACAAAGACAGTCTCACATGGGGTCTTTTACATACATAATGAGTCAACTTTATGAACAAACAATGGAACTTTATACGCATGGGGATGAACAATATTGGTATACACTAGTTAAGGTATCCCATGAATGTCTATTGAGTTGTGTTACTGTGAACCCTAACAAATTTTTAACCAACTTTGTCATTTTTGTTGATCCCTGCCGATCATTTTTTGTACAATTTTATTATATTGTATTTTAAGTCTTTAATCCTTCATTCTCCATACACTGAATGTAAAAGTAACAATGAGTAGTTACAGATCTTATAACAAACACTGAGACTATGGACACTGGAAGACACATAAATTATAAATGGTCTTGTTTATATTTATGAAGGTACGTGAAATATTTCCTGCCTGGAAGAATGAATTTTTATCTTCTTCTTCCTTATCTCTGCCTCTATTATTTTATTCTAAATAGCCTTGGAAGAAATGCAAACGTGTCGAGATAGATGGATTTATTAGAACACACTTGGAAAAACTCATTTCTCAACAATTATTATATATCATAGTAGAGGGCCTTGCCGATATACATGCCCTTCGAGCTATTTCATTTTACATTAGCCATGATTGTTGATTCACTTAGAATGAAGTTGTCAATTCTGGGCAAGGAGAACAGCCATCAGTCAGACTGAATTCTTATCAAAGATTTTAATAAGCCACTTCTTTCCTAAAAACAGATTTACAGAATCAATTTTCTCTTGTGGTAAGACACATGTTTATGAACTGTGAGTAAGTTTAAAGAAATAGGTATTTAGATGAAACATTTCATAACATAAGAATCTACAAAAAGATATCTAGTTAAAAATTGCATGTTAAAATGGGCATTGCCACCTCATTCAGTGGGGGAATAATAATATGGGACACACCCACATTCCTGGATATGCATGGAACTGCATCCTAAAAGTGGGCGGGGCTTTTGGATTAAAAAAAATATGGGAATTTCCCATCAAAATGATTGGCTATGGTCTTGCAGAGCAGGTCTAGACTTTGTGGGTAACCACCACTGATTCAGTTCTATGGTGAGGGCATTTATGGTTAAGTAGGAATCAAAAAGGTTTCTGACCAATGCAGATCCACTGCAAATCTCCCAGGCATCCCAAGAATAGCTTAAAAGCAGGAAAGGGGGCATTTTACACATTTGATGGATAGACCAGGGGTCGTGTTTACAATTGTCCTACCAATTGGGTTGATTACTAGGGCTTTTTGTCTGGGATACCTTTATTTTTTTTCTGCAGTAGAATTGCGTTTATAGAGAGATGACTGCTTTACATTAGCATTAGAGATGTTCCCCTGACTCCTTTGGTCATAGAGCCCGGCTCGCACACACTACGGTGGGTGATACAGCTGTTTAAATGGATGACCGTATTACCCATTGAAGTGAATGTGGCCATGTGCTACCCGTATTAAAATGTGCAAGGAGACTGAGTTAACATTTAATTTCCTGAGCCCATACTAAAGATGATGATGAACTAAACAATAAAAAGTCAATTGGACCTTAGAACCAAAATATACATGCAATGGGATGTATGAAATATATAAAAGTGTCTTTGGGCTGTATTTGGCATTGAGAACTTAAAATGGAGCTCCAATTTATGGTAAAAAATGCTCAAGTAATAAATGATCGATGCAGCTTATGACCTTTCCGGCAGTCTACCTATTTCTGTAAATTGGATTCCAGCATCTTCTGTTTACTGTATCTTTAGTCTGAGCTACCTACCTCACTTACCCCAATGTTTCCAAGAGCAGGGGGAAATGTCTCAGACTACAAAAAGACATTGTGCAAAGAGTTATTTGAGAAGATCCGATTTAATCAACAGAATGTCAAAATACTGGGTATAAGTGGAAAGACCTACTAAAGATTAAAATGACACCAAAAATGGGAGATATGAATTATGCATTTAGCTTGAACTCTTTATTGTAAGTTAAGTCTAGTCACAGAACCTTTTAATAAGTCTTATTATAAGAATACTTACAACTTTTGCTACATTTTAAAGTCTACTATGTATGTCATAATGGTCATCTGTAATATTTTGTAATATTTTATTTCAATTTAACAGAGCCAGGATGACCGTATAGAAAGCATAGGTCACCATGGGAAGTCCGCTTTGCGTATTAGAAATGTGATGTTATCAGATTCAGGAAGATATGACTGTGAAGCAGCAAGTAGAATCGGTGGCCATCAGAAGAGCATGTATCTCAATGTCGAATGTAAGTTTCCAAGTTATTTCTATTAAGTTTGTTTAGGAAAAATCATAAAGATGTACATTTCATGGTTGAAGTTCTAATCCATTTGCATCAGAAACTTCAGTATAAGAAGCATGAAGCCAGAAGCAGATGGTTTTATCCTCTGCATAGCATCTGGCACTGGGAGACAGCCATAACAGCTGATCGGTGCTTCAATCTGATAATGGCTTCCTAGTTTAAAGGGAACCTGTCTCCAGGAGACCCATTTTAGCACTCCCCCAGTCCCCATGGAGCATAGTACATAGAGGAGCAGTTTCCCAAGGGTGGGGGGGAAACTGCTCCTTTCCAGCCACTCCCAGGGGACAACTGCCTAGTCACACAGCAGATGCTAATGAAAGGTACAATATAACATATCTTTTTTTCTGTAAAACCTATTTTTTATACAAAAACACAGTGTATGTTCTATAATCTGTGTGTGTGTGTGTGGGGGGGGGGGGGGCTAAAAATGGATCTCCTAGACACAGGTTCCCTTTAAGGATAGAGCAGCCATAAGAAATATGAATGGAGGCCCATAACATTTTTTCTAAGCAAATGCATCCTGGGAAATCTAAAGATAGTTGTATTCTAGTTTAATAACTACTACGAGTTTTCTACAAATAGATGATTCTAGTTTACCAGTAACCTCCAGGCAGTGTAACTGCAATAATCTTCTTATATTTGTTATCCATGGCCTCCTTCCTTCAAAACTCAATTTTTAAAATTATGCCCTGTAAGACAGATGGGTCCGCTCAACACTAATTAGGAACCATACTGCTTTCGACTTGACCTTCGGCTCAACTTGGCTAAGCATACACATGTATTGAAAAGTTGAGAAAAGTAAAGTTTGCTTAATTGGCATATGGTCAATAGCTTTCAATATGTATCACCAGCTTTAGTCTGTTACAAGAATGTTCTTCTTATTCCAGGAGAAAGTCCAGGAGGAAATATCTCAGTTATTTGCAAAAAGTGCAAATTTGCAAAAAGGTTCACTTAGAATGTCTTTTTACTTTGTGTCTACATCACATATTCAGACTATTGTGTGTCCTGGTAACAGACTACAAACAAACTATGAGCAGTCAGATCCTGCAGTCATACTTCCTGTTGTAACAAATCTACTGTATGATTACAGGAAGACGTTCTGTGCATTAAAATAAGGGGTAATTACGCAAAATATGCAGGCAGTTGCCAATAGTGACAATTTTTGTGGGAAGTGAATAAAATAATGGGAATACAATATTTTTATTTTAGGTGTAGAGGTTGTCCCTGTTTATGGTGATGGCAGAGGTGTAGAGGGTGGCCCTTGTCTATGGTGATGGTAGAACCTCCTCTCCTCTAGGTGTAGAGGATGCCCCCTGTCTATGGTGATGGTAGAACCACCTCTCCTCTAGGTGTAGAGGATGCCCCCTGTCTTTGGTGATGGTAGAACTCCTCTCCTCTAGGTGTAGAGAATGCCCCTCATCTATGGTGATGGTAGAAACTGCACCTCCTCTAGGTGTAGATGATGCCCCCTGTCTATGGTGATGATAGAACCTCCTCTCCTCTAGTTGTAGAGGATGCCCCTGATCTATGGTGATGGTAGAAACTGCACCTCCTCTAGGTGCAGAGGATGCCCCCTGTCTATGGTGATGTTAGAACCACCTCTCATCTAGGTGTAGAGGATGCTCCCTGTCTATTGTGATGGTAGAACCTCCTCTCCTCTAGGTGTAGAGGTTGCCCTGTCTATGGTGATGGTAGAACCGCCTCTCCTCTTGCTATAGAGGATGCCCCTGCAATGTTTCATTGTATTTTAGTCCCCCAATTCCCCTATTAATTTTGTTTGCTCTCCTCCGCACCGGCTCATGTTCAACTATTTCTTTTTTATGCACTAACGCCCAAAACTGTACACAATGGGGTACATTTAGCAAGAACAGTCTGTGTATAGTGCCGGTTGCACCAGATTCAAGATTCCTGGCACCCGTTGTTCATGAATCTGGCACCCCCTGCACTGCTCCAACAGAGTGCACCTTTTTTGGTGCATCTTTAACATGGTGCGTACGACACACTTCTGTTAGACTTTGTATGTTAAATTTGAAGCAGGGTCTGACAGAGCACTGGAAGGCCCATTTCATTGGCTAAATTTGTGAAGCATATTGCGGGCACCACGAAACGGTTGGATACGACACAAATGTGGAGCAGACACTTCGTAAGCACCTGAGCAAGCAGTTTGCACATAAAAGAAGAGTAAATAAGAGTAAATATATTCCATTTGTGGTCTGACCAGTTATTTTTTATAAAAGTAAAACTATGGAGCACATTTACTTACCCGGTCCAGTCGCGATCCAGCGGCGGGTTCTCCGACACTGATTCGGGTCCGCCCGCGATTCACTAAGGTCCGTGTGCCGATATCCACAAGGTGTCGCTGCTGCACCTTCTATTTCTTGGTGCAGGTAAGTGCGTTCAAGTGACACTTTTTTTTTTTTAAATACCGCGTTTTTTCCGAATCTGTCTGGTTTTCTGATGGCCATGCCCCCCGATTTCTGTTGCATGCAATCCGATCGTGTGCGCCAAAATCCCGGGGCAATTCAGGGAAAAGTGGAAATCGGAAAAATATCGGAAACCGATGAAAATGCGCGAATCGGACCCTTAGTAAATGACCCCCTATGTCTTTATCATGAGTATCTAAGCCTCTCTTGAAACATTCTAATCATAAGCATCATAAATTTAATTTCCTTTATTACCATTTTCCAGGCACTGGTCACTATTTACTATCCACCAATACGTTTTGGTAATGGCAGTTTTACCAAGTGTTTATGTTTAGAACATAATTATACTTTTTGTTATCATGACCTAAGTTCATAACTTTACATTTATCTACATTAAACCTCATCAACTATCTCTCTTCCCATTTCTCCAGCTTTCACAAATCCCTCTGTAAAGCTATACTATCGGCCTCAGTATTAATTACTTTACAGAACTTAGCAAATATTGAAACTCCATGTCTCATTTAATAGAGCATGCCCATTTTTCTGACACTGATCAGTACCCTATATATTGTTTTTGAAGGGGCTTTAACACCTCATATTATTCTGCTAGTTTTACTTTGCAATTTCCAATTTTACATTCCACCTTGTATTATAGTTTTCTCTTTTTTTTGCCTGATCCAATCTTATTCTGAAGTTGCATCCACAATTGTGATAAATCAATTTAAATGTTCCAAAGCAAAAGTAATTCATTTCTAATATTCATTGCAAACTTTGTCTTCCAACAGATGCACCAAAATTTATTTCAAATCAAACCATCTATTATTCCTGGGAAAACAATCCAATTAATATCAGTTGTGATGTTATTTCCAACCCACCATCATCAATTTTCTGGAGCCGAGAAAAAATTCTCTTACCAGCGCGGAATATAACAAATATAAAAACCTACAGGGATGGAAAGAAGATATTGTTAGAGGTGAGGACTCATTTCTCTGGTAATAAGTTGTATATTGGTAATGAAGTCATTAGTTACTATGCAAGGGGAAAGTTTATAAAACATAATGTAAAAATGGAGCAGAGGTGAAGGTGTCATTAAAACAATTTTATTTTTCTTGGGAATAAATGAAGCAGAGGAAAGGAAGAATTGACTGATTGAATGTTATATGCCGACTCCTTTAGTTCTTAAGGGAGATAAGCAAACATCTCCATTGATAGATGAGCAAATCTGTTTGTTGGTTTATAGATTGCGTTCAAATCTGGTATTTTTCAGGCAACGAATTGAATCTAAACATTTTCTGATTCACTCTGGATGAGTCTTCCAATATATTGGATAGCCAATATGGTCATTCATCCATGAAATGAAAACAAAAAAAGAAGCATTTCATGTGTTTAACCCTTTCACACCGTGGCTCTTTTTTATTTTTGTGTTTTCATTTTTTACTCCCCAACTTCAAAAATCCATAACTTTATTTTCCCTTATAAGGAGTTGTGTGAAGGCTTCTTAGCTGCGTTACAAATTGCACTTCGTAGTGACGGTGTTTAACATTCCATGGCGTATACTGGAAAGCGGGAAAAAATTCCAAATGCATTCCAGTTGCCGTCCCTCAATTATGCCATTGGATCCAATATGGCGGCGCCCATGTGCTGCCAGGAGTTAAATGTCTCCAGCAGCTTTGCTAGAGGCATTTACAGAATTAACACCTGCAATCAATGCCAACACCAACTGCACATGTTACCGGTGGATGTTTGCTGCAATATCCAGCAAAAGCCTACTTTGTATGGACAGGTTTCAGTCCGTGAGCTCTCTATACCCCCGCAGCCCGCAGGTGACGTAATACTACGTCACATCTCACTAAGGGGTTGAAGAAAATTGACCACTAAAGTAAATCAAAATTAAACTACAGATACTCACCTATACTTCTCTCCTCCTCGATTCCAGCACTGATCTTCTTTAAGCTTCAGACACCGGGATCACTGGAAAAAAGTTAGAAAAAAGTTAGAAAACCCAGCCTGGAGTGCAAGGATGTGATGTCCTGGGATCCATGCCATTAATTATTCACACCTCTCGTGTGACAACACCTCCCTCTCGGAAGCTGGGAGAGGGAAAATATGTAAAAGGTGTGAATTCACGTCTCCTGGACAATATATATGTCCCTTTGCTAGGATGGGAGACATCACACAAGAGGTGTGAATAATTAGTAAAAGTAAAGTAAAATTAAACTACAGACACTCGCCTATACACCGATTCTCTTCAATCCCGATGCTGGTCGTTTCCCATCTTGACATTGCGTGGGAACGCAATGTGCTGGACTCTGGGGGCTTTTTTTAACTCTTTATTTTTGCGATACCGGCATGTCAAGATTAAAAAAGACCATCACTGGGATCGAAAAAAAGTGTAAAGAGTATAGGTGAGTATCTGTGGTTTCATTTTACTTTACTTTCAGAAAATTGCAGGGGGTTAAATTTTCAGGACAACTGTGGCAAGATCATTTCAGACCAAATAGACCAAACAAAATAATATCAAAAAATTGACCAAGCTTTTACAAATCAAATCTTTGATTGCTCATCTTTGTCCATTACGCACACGTGCATTCATGTATGGGACAGTTTTCAGCAATAGATGTTAGTCGCATGAGCATATGGCCAAAAGCCAACGTAGATTTATAGCCAACCTTAGGCTGCATTCACACGAACATGTGATTTCTCCAGTTCTGTATTTCGGTGCTGTATGAGCCGTATATATATGTTTTTTAGCCGTATGTGCATGTATTGCAAAGTATATTACCATATCCGTATAACTTCTTATAGCAACTGTTCTTCCTAGATACAAAACGTAAATACAGCAGCATACAGTGGCTACAACATATGACACCCATATTTTATATGTTCCCATAGACTTCAATGGGGCATACAGCCGCTAGAACGTGAGAAAAAAGGTCATGCTCTATATTGTTAGACGGCTCAAATACGTTACGGTACGGTTAGGTGACAAATACATTCAATGTATGACCGTATTTCCCATAGGAATGAACGGTAACGTATTCTGCCAGTATATACGCCTATATATACGTCCATTTTTGTACAGTCGAGTGGATGCAGCCATAGAGCTAAAAAGAGCTGTAAGGAGAAAACCTTGGGAGAGCAGTGAAAGCAGGAAATAAAAATTGAGAATATACTCCCTTATCCAGGTCTCTGTTCCCATGGTATGGGCACTAGTATAGTTTTTTAACACACTGTGCTCGACCAGTAGTGATGATGTTTCATCAATAGCCTCCGATACTATTGTGACATTTAGAGGTGATCTCACTGATCCAGTCATATTACTGATGAGGCTTCCGATCAGCCCCTGTGGGCATATGATCACATGTCCTCCTGCCCCCAACCCCAGGGGAAAATTAAAAAACCCATGTGTAGAACACTGATAATCCCTCCCCCACAGGTATTAGTATTCTGCTGCACCCCCCAGAGAGCCCCCCAGAGAATGGTCACATTTTGCATAGTATTTTTTTAGACATATATATCATGATCCACAAATTAATTATTAAAATCATCTTTAATATTCCCATAATTTTAGATTTTGCTCTTTAGGCAGCGTTCTCATAAAATTGTGTTACATTCAACTTCTTGGATATTCTGCATTCTCAATTTTGTTAGCACCAGGAAGAATTATGGAAAGTTTTTGTCCCATTAATCATCAAAGGTCTTTGGTCCTAGCAGACTAAACAAACATTTATCAAACTGTAAGTCATAAAGCCGTGTTCCGATATTTGTAGATCCACTGTATAATAACTGCCGGATTCATTATTCATGCCGCTTCTTTATTTTCTTTGAGTAGGACAATGTCTCAGATGCCAAAAATGATATATTTATTGAAATTAACGTGATACCACTATGTTCCTTACTTAGTTCAAATGAACTTTATTGCTCTTCAAGGACATGATTAATATTGAAAGACAATGGTATTTTATTATGTTTTTACTATAAAATTTATGTTTTTTTTGTTTGGCCTTGATTATTGTTATGGTTAACAGAAAATTATACAGTGTAACAGAGCACAGTAAAAACAACAAGTCACAAGTATACACTACCATTTTTTAGGTAGGAGTAGAACATTTTGTAAAAAGTACTTTATAAAAATAGAAGTGGTAATAGTTTATGGATTTTTTTCAATTAAATGCAAAACAAACAAACTAAAGAGAAATTTTAATCAATTACATAATCGCTATATGCTTGCTATATTATCGAGGAAATACTTCTGGTACTGTGTGTAGTAATGTGGCTAAAATGAGGTGTAAATGTAGTGAGCTAGTCAGGGTAATGTCAGGGTAAGTTGATCACTTTCAGATGATATTAAAGGGATTGTACAAAGCATTATTGTTATCCCCTATTCAACCGCTCGGATCCCCACCAATCATGTGAACAAGTAGGTCTATTTTCACTAATTGAATAAGTGGGAGGATGAGCATTCGTTTGACTGCTTCATTCAATACTATGGGAGCTTCTGGAATTGGCAAGCTTGTTAGTTGAGATGGTCGAGTGCTGTGCTCATCAATTTCCAGACGCCCCTATAGTATTGAATAGAATGACAGGATGCATGCTCAGCCTGCGGCTACATAAAATAAATGAAAATAGGACCCAATTCTGTTGAAGGACAGTTGTCTGTTTTCATGAATCCAGTAGTCCTGTAGATAAATAATACTTGTTACAACCCCTTTAAGAATAAACCCAGAAAATGCCTGAATGCAGAAGTTGCTTTTGAGCTGAAGGGTCGGTCGGTCGGTTGACGGGGTTTCCAGACGATATCCATTTTGCAGCGAATTGCCCCAGGATTTTGGCGCACAAGATCAGATTGTGGAGCATTGACGCTGGCTTGCACGTGACAGAAATCGGGGGGGATGCTGTCGGACAACCCGACTGATTCGGACAACGTGCAGGATTTAACATTTGGAATTGTGTCGCACGACACGCACTTACAAGCACCGGGAAGAAGCATGTGAACTCCGGCGGACCTCGGCGCAGAAACGACACATGCAGGAACTCTAGCGCCCGAGCTTAGTGAATCGCGGCAGTCCTTGTTGGACAACGCACCGTGGGATCGCAACAGGGCCGGGTAAGTAAATCTGCCCCCATGTGTCAAAATGCAGGCACTCCTTCATATTCAAAGAAGTCCGAGCTCTAAGCAAATGTGATAAAATGTTAAGAGCTTTTTAAATTTGTTTTTCCTTTAAATTTAAATCATTTTAAATAATCAGATTACAAAGAGTGTCACTCTATATCACAATATAGTCATTCGGAGCACTTTCAATTCAGGTCAAGTTTTTCCAAAATAACTAAATTTTCAAGGCCAATTGGAGTTAGTACATCACAAGTACAAAATCATTAATATTTTGACGTGATTGATTTTCTTGTATTGAACATAATATCACTTATTTCTATAAAGTTTTATTGTTACACTATATTTTTTAGATAACTCCAATATCAGACAACGACTTTGGACGATACAACTGTACAGCAATCAATTCTATAGGATCAAGGATTCAGGAGTATGTCCTTACGTTGGCCGGTACGTGCATTGTGATTCTTATATAATACATTTTATTTTTCCTACAAATGGTTATTTAAGTCTTTTGCCCTAAGACAAATAACTTTGCCAGTCACTCAGAAAGACCTTGAGGCCTTGTGTTCCCTTCAAGACGTTACATTTCCGTTTTTACACACGATCACAGTTCTTGTTTTCTGACAGTCTGGTATATGGGTTAAATTGAGTGAATAATTTCCCTTAAGTATTACTTGTGTGATATTTATAGTGTAAGGCTCTACTTGTAAAAGCACATGACTCTACGTGAGGTATAGCTGACCAGACATCTGATGCTCCTTCCTAACTGTGGGATATTGTTCTCCGCGCTTTATACATTAGAGTTTGCCAGCATATGATTTTTTATGTATAACAAGCTTTTACAAAAATGAAACACTGTGAAAGAAAACTACTTATACATTATTAAAAAAGGTTGTTTAAGATTGTAGGGAAAAATGTTAGAAAAAGAGCCGAAAATATGTTAAAATGTACCTTCAGTAGTGTAAGGCCTCCACCAGCGTCATCCTCTGTTAGTAAAGTACAACAGAGGATGTGTTGATTGTGTCTTTGTGTTTCACTCTGAAATTGCTAGTGTAACCTCTGGTTTATACTTGTTCGTGATTGATTTGCATTAGTCTTCTGCAATTCTACTACAGTTCATCAATAGTTAACCCGCCTTTTATGACACTCTCCCTTTACTCACATGATTCCCTTTCTGTTCTGTATTTTCTGAATTTTAGAGTTCTGCTCCAATCATTCCTGGGGCTTTAGTTATTGCCTTGCTATAGACCTAGTCTTAAGTAAGCATCTGGTATGCTATATTTCTGTACTCTGTATTCTAGTAATTTGACCTTTTGCCTGTATTCAGACTATCCTTTTGCTTATGATTTTGTATTGTGCTTGTTCTCTTGGTTTTAACACAACTCCGGAGACTATTCTCCTGTGTTTACATTGCCTTTGTCTCCATGATTTTCTCTTTGGCACAGAAAGGGAATGTTGAGTAGTTGTCCTTTACCACCTAGGGTAAGTGAGACAAGTTGGCAGGGACAGGTGGGAAGGGAGTTTAATCTCAGGGCCCAGTGGCTCTGTGTCACCTATCTGTTCCCAGAGCCTGCATTACAGGTAGAGGGTTTTCTTTTAATTTTCTCATTTTTTTCACATTTCCTGCTACTGTTCTAGACAACTAATTTTACTGTTATGCATATTGAAGGTCCATGTACTTCAACTTGGTTATTTTCTGTTCTGCATGATGAGCAATGAGCAGGATAAGATATATTTTACCTCTGTATAGGATTAAATTCTGCCCTAAAAATAATCAAATGGGACAAAGCATGAAAAGAAAATGGGCAATGGGCACATTTAAAGGGGTATTCCAGGAATCAGCATAATTCATATACAAATGGGCACTCAAAATATAAGCTAATGTGCAATTAGTTGTTATTTAAAATTTTGCTCCCCTTAGCAGTAAATGCTGGTGACATAGACTGTAATGGAGAATTAAAATGCTACTGGCCCTTAATCAGTCCGTTAATTTCCTCCGTGAGGTCCTTTGTGGATCAGACACAGAACAGAAGATGGCCGCTCGTCACATGTCCACATCACATGTCCTGCACCTGCCTGGGCAGGTCATGTGATCAGCACTAAGTTTGGCTGTAGTCGGTTGGTTGCAGTGCATCCAGTATGGCCGCTGTTGTGGTGATGGCAGTTACACATCATTACTATGGTAACAGAGCAAGAAAACCTGTTACATCATCACTGGGAGCAGAGCATAAGAGGGAGGAGGAGTTACTGAGAACTAAAGGATCATGGAACTTGTAGTTTCCAGTGGCGGCCATCTTAGTGATAACTCCACCTACTTTAGAGAGGCCATAAATTATGTAAATCATAAAATCTAACTTTATAAGCTCCGTTTTGTGACTAATGACATTGAGTATTGTTGTATTCATTTATTTATATCATCATGGGTTTTTGTGTCAGATGTTCATATTCCCGGAATACCCCTTTAATGATTGTGAATAATATTTAGACAGTATAAAGCATACACTGGACTGTACTGTCTAGTTTACAATATATGCCCACACACATATGCTACTCTCTGGTTGCAAACAACGGGACCATTCGGTAACTTCTATATACCATTTTAAGACCTATTTCTGTGTAATGCTGAATTTCAGAAAATACAGAAAGACATCTCTGGGCAACAGGTGGGTGGTAATATATGTGCCCAATTCCTTCTGACAGGTTACCTTTAATGCTGCACCACTAATTTTCTGGCTTAGTTAATAATGTGTAATGTTTGTTCGTAGTCTTGCCGTAGACCATGGGCTATAATACGATCATCTCTTACTTACAGGAAGTGAGAAATCTAACCTTTTGTAGGTCTGATACAAAGTAAAACCTGCATTTTATCACCTTTTCCCTACAATTGGGTTTTGGCGCAGAAGATTGCAATCATTTCTTAGAGACTGGTCTTAAGGGAGCACTAAAACACCTAATGATGGCTTGATGTTCATTCTGAAGTAGCATGTTGTAGTGCTATGATCTTTAAGGAGCCCCTATCATTACAAAAAGGTGTATTAGAGCAGCTTGAAAAATTGTGTAAAAACTGCTTATTTCAGTATTTCTTCGATTCCATTTGTTGGCTTCCGTAAATGTACATTTTCTCTTTTCATGCCTGTGTGGAGGATGGATATCTAGTAATTTGTAAGATTTCATGTGAATGACCTATTCTTCGATTTATCTACAACATAGGAGAACTAGAAAGGTGCCAATCTGTGTACTAGTAATTTATTAATATATTATTAAATACTTACAAAAGGTGTTCTAAAACAATATAGGATAAGCAATGGAACCATTAGACAGTGCGTAGATATGTTGCATCATCAGTCCATGCAAGCTCAAAATGCAGCTACTCCCATATCATTGTTCAAGTGGTTATCCTGTATTGTTATAGCCTACCTGTTGTTGTTTTTAAAAATAGTTTAATATACTAGTGAATGGACTGGAACCTACCTGGTAAATTTTTTTAAGCTCTCCTGTGTATGAATCAATGCTACAATAACCAACCCGAAGCACAGAAACGGGCTTCACTGGCTGCCCCCAATAAAGCTGTAATGGTGGTTGTTACAAATTCACAACCCAAGAAGGTGAACACAACACCATAAATTATGCTTTTTCTGCAAAAAAAATGACTTATCCTTGAGAGACTTCATCAGGATTAAATGGATTGGGCACAACACTTAGCAAATCAAATGATGGTTGTGTTTCGACAAGCACTGATACTCTTAGCTATTCAGCTTAATATATGTCAAACCCCCATAATCTGATATTAATTTCCTATTCTAAAGATAGGTCATCATTATTTTATTTCTTGAAAACCAGTCTAATAGCATATTCTTAGGATAAACCACAAATGTGTGATCGATGTGGGTCTATTGTTCCGAACAAATTTTTGATATTCCAGCCTATGTAATATCAAGTTTACGTTTTTATTTGTTGTAACAGTATATATTAAGTGGTTTTTTTTTCATCTTGTAGATGTGCCTTCCAGTCCACATGGTTTGAGAGTCATAGAACTGTCTCAGACATATGCCAAAATCTTTTTCAATAAACCGGACTCACACGGCGGTGTCCCTATTCATCACTATCAGATGGATTTTAAAGAAGTGTCTTCAGATACTTGGAAAGTTGTCCATTCACATGGAACACAAAGTGAGTAATGTTGCTAGCTTGACTTTCAATTGGGTAATGGATTATATTATTACTTTTAAACTGTGATGTTGCTTTACCTCTTCATAGTTTCAGAGTATTCAAATGATCTTTCAAATTACAGGTGGCCTTATGTCTACAACTAATGTTTGGTAACATAAACCTTCGATAGTTGTCAGCCAAAGTATTTCTCCCGACTCATCAATACACATGCAAGACAATTGTACTTAGGATCAATGGATAGAGTAGTATTCCCCCAAAAACATCCAATGATGAATTATCTTTTGGAGGAACAAAAATGGGGTATGATAAAATTGAACATCCTTTCTTCCCCAATATCAGTTTTAGGAGGGGGGGGGGGGGGTAGGCAGCTGGGGAAACAATTGATGGAGTCTTAAAAAGCTCCTGTGGGGAGAAGTAATTTATGATTGGTGTAGAAAGGGTGGATTTACTATTTATGCATCCAATGCATGGAGAACCAGAGATCAAGCTTGTTTCACAGTAGTAGTAATGCAGTAAATTATCTTGTTCCCGTTCTGCCCTTCGTAACAGGGGCCCTTAGACTGAACATTCCTTGGGACCCAAAAATTCCAGATCTGTGCCTGACTTTACTTCATGGAAGAAAATTGTTTTTGTAGATTGAAAAGTACAGAGAAACCAGCATTGTTATTATCTATTCCTCACTTCTTCCTAAATGTAGTGAAGTCAGTCTATGGGTCCCTATTATCAATTTATAGATTAACATATGCAATTTATTTATGTGGTGGTCTTTTTTAAGAATGTTATAAAGTTTCTTTGCAGTTATCATGTATGTTATCTATAAAAAACAAAAAAAAAGTTTTGGTAGGGCTGGAAATACCTGTATCCCAGTGCTTATTAATATAAATCTGGTGCATCCTATACAGTTAATAAGACATTTGAGCAATTGTGAGATGTCTTCAAACTTATAGAGGCTTTGACAAGTTAAAAAGAATGAAAACATATCCAGAGAATAGTTTCTAAATTTTTTGATTTGGGGTTCAACACTTTACCTCTCCACGGGACAGCTGTTCCAAAAAAAAAAAAAAAACGAATAATAGGACTTAACAACAACCACCACAATTTTGACCATTCAAATCTAAAAATGGGTGCTGCTCCATCGACGGTGCTCCTGAAGAAATATTCTTTTTAGTTCTCTACTGTTAAGTGGGAGGTCATGGGCTGAATAGCCTAAAGGTCCAATTAGAAATTTGGATTCAAGAACTAATGACCTTGAATTCTCAAGAATGGTGGGAACTAGAGAAAAAACTCTAAAATCAAAAAGTTTAAAAATCTGTGGAGCAGCATCTGTTAAAGGGCATGAAGAGTTGGATTTGATGGAGGAGATGAAAAGGTCTCCTTATACAGGTTGCAAACTCACATGAAGTTCCCTCTACATACAGCATGTCATTGACTTTAGTTTTTTGAAGTTAAATATCAGTGAAAACTTGACAATGTTATAAGAGGGAGAGAGGGAACCCTACTGCAGGCAAGACTTACATTCTGAATTGTCAGTTGTCAGGGGCAGAGCTTAAAGGGGGGTTCCCATCTGGGCATGCACATTTATTTAAATTCATTTGCCATATGTAAACATTTCTTCAATTGGATGTTATTAAAAAAATGTTCTTGTGTGAAGATAATTTCTCATAAATGTAGTCATATGGTCCTTTAGAAACAAGACTGTGTCCTTGGATATGACCACCGCCGCTGGAGTGATTGCACAAAGAAACAAAACATTTTGTATATGAAATTTCCAGGAGTTACTGCATGCCCTACAGCCGTCCTGTGGTAATGAACGCTGAATCCAGGTGGTCAGACAGGGGTCAATATCTCATGTCTGGCCACCGCTGCCAGAGTGCAGGGTGGTCGTATCCAAGGAAAATATCTTGTTTCTAAGGGACAACCTGGCAACAGTTATAAGAAATTATCTTCACACTGGAACATTTTTTTAATAACATCCAATTGAAGAAATGTTTACATATGGCAAATGAATTAAAATAAATGTGAATGCCCAGATGGGAATACCCCTTTAAGGTGGACAATTCTGGGGGCTTGGCGGTGGAGTTGATTTGACTTGGTTAATAGGTGGGGCTCAGGTCA
This sequence comes from Engystomops pustulosus, assembly GCA_019512145.1. Lineage (NCBI taxonomy): Eukaryota > Metazoa > Chordata > Amphibia > Anura > Leptodactylidae > Engystomops > Engystomops pustulosus. The sequence goes on from CM033642.1 coordinate 259,450,156, forward strand.
AGGACAACTTAGGCACATCTATGCATCTGTGAATATTTTCCATTACCATATGAAGGGCTTACAATCCTATGACTTTTAGACTTTCTGTTAACAGAAATTAAGGCTGTTTCTCCGATTTTGTAAAAGATTGGAATCTTGCAATCCTTTCTATGCTGTGAAAATGTAGGACAAGCAGATGTGACAGAATCTGAATGTGATAATTACAAGATGGTTTGTGAATTACCGTTATGTATTTTTCTGGTATTACTTTAATGGCATTTTTTTTTACGTACAGCAATTGTTGTTCTGGCCAATTTGGAAGCCAACACAACTTATGAAGTCAAGGTTGCTGCTGTTAATGGGAAAGGACAAGGAGAATACAGTAAAATAGAAATTTTTCAGACTCTTCCAGTCCGTAAGTATAAAACCCATGTTTATTTATTTTGAATTCATTTTGTGTTTAATGTATTGTTTGTAGTGTTTATTATGTTGTGCAATTTACAAAGGGCATGATGCAGGTCACGATACACGTGGCAAGGTGAAAGTGCAGGTTCAGGAGCTGAATCTGTGCCCTCTGTACTAGGTAAAGAATATGCAAATAAGTTTCCTTGGATAGGAAAACAATAACTAAGGCTCTGGTGCTGCCATAAATAAGGTGGATCCTTTCACATCAATGTCTGACTTTCAGGAAGTCTAGTGACTTGACATGGGTTAATAGCCAAACTAGTAAATCTTTTCCATAAGGACCAGGCTCTCAACTGTAGACATTGCTGCTTTGATGTCAATACACATCATCAGTGCAGTATAGGGAGGTGGTTTGTAGAAGGAGTCATGATATTTAATATAGCAAAGGAGGCAAAGTCTTCCTTTTCACATTTTGAAAATGTATTTGCATATTCCTTACTAGTGTTATTTGAACTGAAAAGTTGGGGTTTACACTACTATTCCAGCGACACAGGGCACAGCCCTTTTGGGGAGGATTGTTGCTCCCCGATAAGGTTGTTGGGAGCAATGTCCCTCCCCTAATTGGTGATGCTAGTGGCCGCAGGAATTTAAATGTCGCTTGCAACTTTGCCAGCAGCATTTACACAGTTAACAGCTGCAATTGGTGCTAGCACCATTGGGGTTTCAGGTCCAGGTTCAAATGAATTTTATTGATAATTGATATGAGAGTAAGAAGAGATGGATAGCGTACAGATAGATAGATAGACCATAGATTGCAGGTAGCGTTTTGTTGCCACATCCCTTTTAGTGATCTTTGGACTTTGGAGTGCTGCCTGCAATCTATGGTATATCACTTGGAGTCTTTTGCCGGACTCATGGGGGCACTGCACCCCTCCTACTAAGGAGCCTGTTTTTCCCATGGTGCTGATCTGGATTTTCCATAGTATAGATAGATAGATAGATAGATAGATAGGAGATAGATGATAGATAGATAGATTAGATCAGATGAATCATGTGCACAGCGAGGAATTGCAATTTTTTTCAGCCTTTGACCTTCTTCATGCCAAGTGGCCCATAAGGGACATAAAGGGGCAAGGGGTGGGCTGAGACATTGTGGAGAATCCCCAATCCGGCACTTTAACTATAGCCTGTGCACAAACTGACTCAGTTCTACACCTTTTGGTATATCCAGCACAACCTGTACTCCAATTTTCCCTATAAAATTAACATATGGATGAATAGAAAGATAGGTAACAGATATGAGGTATGTGACCGGATGGATTGATGGATCGATGGACAAATAAATAAGGACAAGATATTTTTGTTTCCTGCAATTTAACAACTCAGAAACAACATAATGGCAATGTTGAACTTTGTTCACCTAACCGAGATAACATGCTCATTATGTGAAGTTTTACATAATTAAGTAACTTTATTCTTAGAAACTGCTGTGAAATAGTGTAAAAACTGCTGATAAAAAGTAAAACTAAAGACTTGCTTTTTTGTGCCAGCTGGTCACTTTGTGCGGCTAATTACAGCCGGTCTGTGGCGATGCCCGGCGCGCTCACCTAGGTGCCGGTACTTCACATAAAGCTTTCTAGACACTGACAATGGAACCAATAATTCAGACAAATTGAATGCAAAACTAAACACCATTTTGCAATAACTGAATCCATTAAATTACAGCCATTAGAAGTACAACATGACCTTGGATTTCCTTGACTTTTGCAGCAGTACCGGTGGAAAATTGTATTAAAAACCATTTGGGAATTGTTTTTGCATAAATGTAGCATTTAACAGTTTAACCTTGCAATCAGTGGAAAGTTTCCTCATTCACAGGCACACGTTTTAGGTTAATGGGGTCATAAGAGAAATATATCCTTCCCAGACACGGCACCTCTCTTGTCCATGGGCTGCATCTGCTTATCTTCAGTAGTCAGTTACTATGAAATGGCTCTAAAGGTAAACCCTTTAACTATTTTATGGAGGTCAATGCAGCTTCATGGTCACAGGTTCCATTTGTGATGGTCTACCCGATATGCAGAGCATGATTATAGGATGTACCCCTGTAAGAACTTCAAAGTTAAAGTGGCTCGATGGCTATCTCCAGAAACTTACATCTATAGGTTTGTTGGACTATATAGGTCAGAGTATCTCCTTCTACACACAGTTCATTTAAAACAAGGACGATCTAGCTAGTGGCAGCAGGACACTAAATAGGCTGGTGGCCAAGTCCACAAGACTAGATACCACCCTCTTCTGAAGTTCACTTTTCAGTTTGGTGGTCTCTGGCTTCCTTGTTTGCCACATGGTGTCCGATCTGGAGAAGTCCTTTCTTATCTATTTCTAGATTTTGTAGATATTTCTTTTTCTATTTGGCTTGTCAAGATATGTATACCACAAATTAGTCTGATTTTCACATAGCAACATGAGATCAATTAAAGGGGTTGTTCAGTTTTTATGCTATCCACAATCTGAATCTTTTTGTTGGGAACCTTCACTGCTCATAGGTTTGACAGTCCTGTTTCTTATAGTTGGTAGTGCTGTAGGTCAAAGATGGGTTCTGATGCTCCATTCAAGGTTTATGGCAGAGCCAAAAGCATAGCACTCAGTTATCTCTGGCAGTCCCATGGAGGATAATTGAGTGTTGCTAGAGATAGCCAAGTGCTGTGTTTACATGGACAATGCATGGGGAATCTCCTGACACATGCCTGACTTGAGAAAACTGTACCCTTGTTCTTCTGTATGATGTGGTTCAATTTTTCATAACCCCACTCATCAGATTTATATCCTTCATCCTGTGATCGGTGATAGTATTTAACTTTAGACAACCCCATTAAGCATGGACACATCTGTGACGCCATTTCTTGTGGCGTCAGGTCAGGTACAGAAAACTAGATACTTAACTGCCGATCCATACCCCCGGTGCTCCATATTTGTCGTCGTTATTGACAAAACATAGAAGGAGGCATTGCTGATCACACCACCTTTGTACATTCTGGGATTAATGGTAAAAATTGGGGTCTAAATGTTCTTCATTAGTTTATGAATTAGTCAATACACCCAGACCAGTCTACTTTTATAGTTGGAATCAGGCTATGCTTCAATACCAGATACAACCCAATGACAACAATGGTGTCATAGATGTAATACATCCCTTCAAGTTTTGGAAGAAGTAGTAATGAAATATGCACACATTGTTAAAAGAATTCTAAATACAAAGGGGCAATGTTAGAGCTATCATTCCAGTCCCGTTGATCTTCCCGGGGGGATCCCGGTCAACCTTCAGGTGACTCCTTTACAAATTAAGTAATTAATTAATTACTTAAATTATTTATTTTAATTTTATTGATATTAATATCTCATTGTCAACTTGTCATTATACCACTGAATGTGTCTGTCTGTTCTTTCTCAGGAGAACCAAGCCCTCCATCTATTCACGGACAGCCCGGCGCAGGCAAAAGCTTCAAGCTAAGCATAACAAAGCAAGATGACGGAGGCGCCCCGATATTAAATTATGTGGTCAAATACAAAAGTGTGAGTATATTTATATGGATTTCTTTTATTATTTATCAATCCAAAAGGGAATATCCACCGTGTAATATTATTTTTTAAGTATAATTGAAAGTTTAAATTATTGAAGTAATTAATATTTTAATAGATTTTATTTTTTTACGCCGTGGGGAGAATCTATTAAAGTGGAGTTTTAAATGGCAGTAATAATATCCCAACCTCTTGCGCACGGAGTGGTACATTTACTTAGAGGTTGTTTACACCAGGTTTGACTTGGCAGAACTTTCAGCTGTAGTCTCCATCAGTTTTCCCAGCAGAGACTATAGCAAATATTCTCACAGCCCCCTTCCTCCGTCTACTCCCTGCCCCCTGACGCTCAACAAGCAAAGATGGGGATTCCCTTTGCTGTAAATCTAATGTAGTATTCAATAAACACCTGATGGTGCTATAAGGCAGAACAATGGGGGATGGGCTGTGAAATGGTTTAACAGTGAGTTAAGAGCACAGCAGTGTAAGGACTTGCCCTCAGAAGCTACAATTCTAAATTATAAATTCAATTTTCACATCCCTACTTCTAGAAATAGACATAAAAGGTATCGTTACACAGCTTTCTAGACCTGTTACTCAACAAAGGGAAGATTTATCACCACTTGTCTATTTTTTTTTCTACTTTGAGACTTTTTTTGTCACAGTTGAGACTTTTTTGTCTCAACTGAAACAAAAAAGTCTCAAAAATAGTAAGAAAAAAACAAAAAACTGAAAATGTAGTGATAAATCCCCCTCCCCTACTGGCTCAGGTTTGTATGATCTACATTGATGGTACATTCCTATTAATAACATGTAACTCCTCTAGTGATAACTATTAATTTCCCGCATTTTATATTTTGCACTTGTAAAACAGGTGGTTTAGAGTTTTCAAAGGAAATAAGCACAGAAAAGATACATTATAATAAAAACAAATGATATGCTGTTACTATGTGTTCATTGCCTGTTCTTTTCTTTATGTTAAAAATTGAATAAAAATAATATGAGTAGGCTTAAATCCTAAAAATCACTGCAATACTTTGTTAAAGATTATAATTGGAGTTTTGTGTTCTTCATGGCGAGTGAAAGAGATGAGATTACAATGATACACTGGATGAACAGGAATTCATTTTCGGGTCGATCATTGAAACAAATGACATTAATTCTGAAATGTTCTAATTTACAATTCACTCATTTGTCAAAATGTTATATTTATTCCATTGTGTTCATTCAATCTACATTTTCAATTAATTCACAGTTCCTCCAAAAATGGAAATGTTACCTGTGAGCATCAGCCCAAAACTCAGATGTACGCATTGAGTCATGAAAGAACACAATTTTATTTAATTTGATGCACTAATGTGATTTTGCCTGTGTTTTCTTACTACTTTTTTCCATTCAGTTTAGTAATTGGACAGATTTTTGGGCTCTATAGTTATTGGACAACTGCTAGTTTTGTTTTTATGTATTTATTTATTAATTAATTATTATTTATTATTGTTATTGGTGAGGAAACAGAGCAATGTAGTTATTGCGTATTGTAGAGAATACTAAACAGATGGCTTTTCAGGTTTGGAAGGTGGATGACAGTCTGAACCATTTTTTTAGAGTGTTCCGTGGGTCATGGGGTAATATATTAATAACTTATTTAGGTATTGATTTTATTTTTCTGTGTACTGCTTAGGACTTTTTTTTTAAAAAAAGCTAAAAACAAGTTAAAATATTAGATAATATTATAAATAGCTGAACATATAATATAGTAAGTGATTGGCGGGGGTTTTACCACTTGGAGCCGCCACTGATTCAACGAACAGAAGTCCCTTGTACTCCAAGAGGTCTCCATTAAAACTCTTGCTGGTGTACTGCCTTTCAGTGAACTCTATGGAACTGGTAGACATAATAGGTCCACAGAATATTTTATTAGTATGTGATTTATTGGGGTCCGAACACCCCCACACTGGTTTTTGGCACAGAAGTCACTTCTACTCCCACCCTACAGATTAGTGGTGGTGTAGGTTTGCTGCAGCCCCAATAAATTTTATGGGACAGCTGAAGATGAAGTCAGGTTGTACCGGAATAATTGGTGAAACGGAAAACAGAATCAATATCATAGGCAAACAATGGAGTTGGTATCAAAGATAGAAAATCCAAAGCACTGCAGATGTGCAAAGCTTTGCTACAAACAATGGATCTTCAATGCTTAGACACTTCCCATTCGGGGGTGCCCTTTATCACCATACACTAATTGGTATTATTCAGACTTGATTTGGGGTCCCTGGTCTTTTAAAACACAGGAACTGATGTGTATTTTAGGACCAAAGGTCACAGGGCTGGATCTTGATGATGTGACCAGGTCAGAGAACTGTGAGGGCCATGGTTAGCACAGGGAAAGGGAATGGCAGGTGACTCAGTGGGCCTAAAAAAATCCAAAAACACTTAACTGTCAAAAGACAAAAGTAAAAAAAATTTTTTTAAAAGAAAAAGACCGTTATATCACTGCACTACCCCAACATGAACATTGATATAGGACAAACAGTGGGTGTGCTAATGGTGATATACAGGTGCTTAACTGTATAAATAAAGTGAACCAAAACAGAAAAATAGCACCAAGCACCAATCCACACTGTAACTCTAAAGTGTACTAGTAAAAGCATTTTTTATTATTTTTTACTTATCACATATATGACAGGGATGTTAATCCACTGTTAAATGGTATACCTCAGTAAAGACAATTAAAATATCAATTAAAATAATAAAATATAATATAATAAAATATCAATTAAAATTAATTATCAATTAAAATTAAATACAATATTATCTATTGCTATGTATATTATATTATTTTAATTGATATTTTATTTTGTCTTTACTGAGGTATACCATTTAAGAGTGGATTAACATCCCTGTCATATATGTGATAAGTAAAAAAAAATAAAAAAATGTCTTTTACTAGTACACTTTAGAGTTACAGTGTTAATTGGTGCTTAGTGCTATTTAAAAAAAAAATGAATGTACCTTTTTGATGTATGAACAAAAAAGAGCCATATACATGTTGCATTTAGAAGGATTGGCTTGGCCTTTGTTTGTAGGCAGTAAAATGATGTTAAAAAAGCAAAAACATATTTTCCTCTGTTTATACTTCTTGTCTATTTCGGTACCTACCATCAACAATGATCTCAGTTTTCAAATAGAGGTCGCATCGGTGATAGTCAGATAGTCTAATGCTGCTTCAGCCTAATAACAACCACACACAGCAGTCACGATCCCTCAATGTTAGGTCTTCAGTTAAATCTTATTTTGCATAAAGATAAAGATGGTGATGGGAGGCAACATGCTGGATCGGGAATGAGGACATCATTCTCTACTTCCTTTTAAAATGCTTGTATGTATTGTATCCCAAACAACCCTTCTAAGGGCACTTTAATTCATGAATGGTGTATGAAATTCCAGTCTTAGTTGCTTCTTTACAATCTATTCCATGCTTTATTTCCGTAGATCTCATAGTGACAGTCACATAAAGAGGGTAGATTAATTTCTTTTCTCAGATGCTGTTGCTCATCACATCAAACTGAGACTATGGTGAGACTCGGCTATAAATCAACTAAAGTTTTCAAGCTGCAAGATTCAGGGGAACTAACACAATTTTGTCTTCTCTATCAGAAATGAATATATTGTTATACTGCAGGTGGGAAAACAATTTTCCTGTGAAATCTCAGCAGCTCTAGGATATTGGCTTCTGTCAGATAGACTGGACACTTTTGATTGAATATTCGAGTGTGTCAAAAAATGGAAGTTCGGAATCAAAAAGTGAAATGCCATAATCGCTGTTACTATTGCTAAGAGAGGATTAACATTATGACAAAGATAAAATTAATCTAAGCTTTAGTTTTTGTATTGAAGCGACAACATGACCGGGTTCATTATTAGAGATGAGTCCAATCTTGTTTAGTTCATTTTCTATGAGTTTTTTTTAAAATTAAGGTTAGAATTAGGGTCATTGTTGACCTAAACCATAATTCTAACCCTAATGCTTACCCTAACTCAACATGAGTGTTTTAGAGGACTAGAGGGTGTTAAGCATCAATTTCCATAACAGCAAAATCGATTTGGACCGATTTAATTCAGATTCAAATAAGATCTTTTTTTTTAAATTCAAGGAATTGAACATAGAAGGATTAGCTCATTTCTATTTGATGTGTGAAAAAAGTTTGATCTCATTCCATTTAAAACAAAGTAGCTACATTTTTTTCAGTTTTTATTAATTAATAGGCCCTGTATAAAGTACCTCTTTAACTCCATCTCCCACTCTCCGAATTTTGTAAAATTATACAAAACATTTTTTAGAAATTGGATACACACACTGGGCACCATTGCAAAATCTGTACCAGACCCCAAGCTATAATGTAATGTTTATAGCACAGATCATTTCATATGGACTGTTTAGACTTCTGGCCAATGGGGTAAACATACCCTCTGCAACCCCTCAAGTTACGCCTCTGCATTTAGGCATACCATAGTGATATAGATATATGGATTACATTACTGCTTCTTACAATATGGAGGTCCACTCATTCATATAAGTAATGAGAGGACCTAAGTGAAAGAGTTATTGGCAGGGGGAGGTTGAGCCAAACCAAGACCCGGCCCCAAACCCAAAATATGCAGTTCAGGTCCACTCAACACAAGTTGATATGTTATATAGTGATTCATATAGTAAAACAGATCAATTATGATTATCATAGTTGTCATACACATTAGTGGTATACCTGCTAGTGATGAGTGGACCCGTTCAGGTTCAGGTTAGCCAAGTTTATACAAACATTTGGTTCGCTTATGTGAACCTGAACCTGAAATGCCAGGGGGAAAGCTCGGCTGTTACTGATGGGGTTAAACCTCAACCTAGAAACCGAACTTCTATCTGAAGTCTGAGTTTGCAACCCGAACCTGCAATATTAAACACAGACCCACTTGACCCTATTACCTATCTCCAAAGCTTTGAACCACTTTTGTGGTAAATAAAGTTGGTAGAATTGATCTGTAGAATTGCACATCCAATCCAAAACTAACCAAATGTTTGTAATTCAGGTAATTTGAAATGTTTGAGATTGGGTTCAGAAGAATTATTAAAAATGCCTGCTACCAAATAAGATTGCAGAAGATAAATCATCTAACCTAAGCAGTGGGCAGGTAGTCTGATCTCTCATCAAACCTGGATTGGTTTTGACTTTGAACAGCCATTTTGTTAAAGGTTACAGGAGACGGAAAGAACTGAGTGTTGGGCACATGTTCAGTTTCTTAGCTTAGCATTCAGCTTGCTTTCTTTTTCAGAACAGGAGCACATAGAAAATAAGATTGTTTGATAAAGAGGGAGAGAAGAGGCAGGTGAAACAATGTGACTTTAGTTCAGTCACAGCCAATATATTACAGGAGACGATATAGATAGGGACAGTCAGATTGATAGGATCACAATCACCAAGCTGCTGCCATTACACAGTCTGTCACTCAGTGATGGGCACAGTAAACAAAGCTTGGAAGTTTTGCTCATTTCTTCATTCTCATTTCTCCAAGGAGTCCCCTCCAATATACCCCTGCATACACTGATGTTTCAATTCATTGGTTACACTAAATGGTCTCAGATGTTGGGTTTTAGAAAGTTTGGAATTTAGGGAAGCTACAAGAAAAAGTCAATCCAGTCTTTGGAACAACCTGCACTTCTGCATTGTTAACTAATCAAAAGGGATATGATTGTTATATAAATGGTAACTTAGAAGTGGTGATAACTTTACAAACTGAATAAAAATGTTAATTTATCTAAAAATGTATTTCATTTGCTAGTATAAGGAACAAACAATTGTGATAAGTAGTGATCAACAGACCCGTTTATGTTTGCTGACTTTAGCCAAACTTTAAACAAGAGCTTGGTTCCAGTACCCAGACCCAAACACCCACTGATAACACTTGTGGTTGTAGCTGGGACTGATTGTGGGTCTTAATCCTTTCAATGCCACCTAGATTAAAGGTATGAGTCCACACATCAATATAGAACCCTTTAAAGCCACTGACATGTCTGCCACCATTATTCCAAGGATTGTCACTCCCCGTAACTTCAACAGAGAGTGAAAATCCTAGAGAAAAGGGGATTGTGAACCCGCAGCAGCATTTAAATGCTATTAGCAGATTTTCCAACAATTTTTAAATGGTTAACAACTATGATGTCTGCCAGCATTTATTGTGGGTGTTACCAGCAGGTGTGGGCCCAAATGCCGAACCCAAATTTGAACTTCTCTTTGCTTCACAGACCCGAACATTGAGGATTGGACTAATAAAAACATTTTTTGAATCTTCACAAACAATGCTTCAAACAACACTGTCAGATTTTGATTAGCCAAAATTTGACCAAAATTACCAATGACTTTGTAGGCAGCATTGATGCAAACATTCTTAGAGTCCTTAACCCGATACTGAATAGATGTTTTGTGATCTATTAAAACAATGGCTCAAAGAACACACGTTGGGTAATAGAACATAAACCACCGAACTGTTTATTTTTGTAACACCCATAAAAAAATACAAGTGGCTCATAAAACGTGGAACACAGCTACACTGTTTCCTTACTTGTATTCACTACTATTGGATTTATAGACACAATGGCCAATTGAGGCTGTTGCAGTTGAATTGCTGTTGATTTATTTGTTGACCCCCTACTCCTCTAATAATAAAATTGGTTACATATATTAAATGAATGTCCATATACTGTAGATCATGGTGAATATGAAGGAACAGCTTAATACTATAACTAAACATGTGAACATTTAAAGGGATGGCCTTGCTCAGTTTTGCTTTTGATATCTGTTACCTACCCTCAGGATTAGTCATTGATGAGTGAACCTGTTGTAGTTCAAGTTCAGCTGAACCCCAATTTTAAATCCAAAGTCAAAGACATCAACTCCGATCGAGGGGATAAGTTGAGCTCCAGACAGCCTCAATCTTATAATGAAGCTTGGGGTTGGTTCCGGGGACCTGAAACCACAAAGTTCAGTACAAACCCAAACTTTGCAGTTCTGGTCCTTAACACTGTTATTCACTGATACAAAACTAGTGGGAGTTTGACACCCTGCAGTTCAGAGCTGCCTCTTGCACCAGGAACTGTTTAGAGCAGTGGTGGCGAACCTATGGCACGGGTGCCAATGGTGGCACTCTGAGCCCTCTCAGTGGGCACTCAGGCTGTTTCCCCAGCACATAATTCATCAATCAGGACTTAAGAGATCTTCCTACAGGCCCATGACGTGGCACACTCAACGTTATTTTAAAGTGAGACTGCAGAAAGAATAGATGTGGACATGGTTGGATTTTTATTGGAGCGATTGAAGCTCCTAGCCCTACAATTCTTCCTGTTCAGTGGGTTGTCAAGGGAAGCTCCAAGGGTAATCTGAATTTTCCCTCCTTCTGTCAACGATATTGGTGTCCTCAGGACCGTTGAAAGCTGTGCTACAGCACGGAGCAAGAAGATTTTAATAAGTTAATGCTAGAATTGCTGTGTTGGCACTTTTTAAATAAATAAGTGTATAAGGGTTGCAGTTTGGGCACTCGGTCTTTCAAAGGTTCGCCATCACTGGTTTAGAGGATGAGACCTCCAAAGGAACAGAGCTGCAACTCCCCAACACAGTTGCCATATAACAGACAAAGCCTTCTGCTTTCCACTCAACACTTTATTTAGAATCTTAATCCTTGAGTTGTCTGGAACAGCTACATTGTGTGAAGTTTGGGTGTCAGACCCCATCAAGATAATATTTATGACCAACCTTTAGGATACAAAAATTTCTTTGATATTTGTTTATTCTGACAAAGCTCCATATTCTGACAATTTGTGCAAAGAATTCTGAATATATGGAGGGTAGAACGACCTCAAGCCTTTTGTCATATCTAATAGTCTGCTGTTCTAATTCTATAGCTGTAAGGGGCAAAAAGGCTGACAAAAACAGATCCACTTAATATATTCTATAGTTTAACAGAGTAGGTCCATAGGAAGGCTCATAACCCCTTTGGGGCAGATGCCATTAGCCCCTTAAAAAAAGCAAGTGGTCATTTATTAATTCTTTTACTATTTAATTTTGGATTAAATTTGTTATTCTAATGTGTTACATAACCCCTAGTCCTAGGGCAGTGGTGGCGAACCTATGGCACGCATGCCAGAGAGGGCACGCATCTCCCCAGTCTCACGAAAGTGGGCCCCGACGCCTGCTGGGTCTCTGCGCTCCGATACCTGCGCAGACTGCTCGTCTCCGGCGCTGTGATGCCTGCGCCTCCCAGCACTCCACTGTATGCGCGGCCCCGGCGCTCCGATTCTTGTGCGGCCCTGCGTTCCGATTCCTGCGCGGCCCTGCGTTCCGCTTCCTGCTTGTTCACGGCGCGCCGACGTCTGTGCGGCTCCGGCGTCCTGCTGCCTGCGGGGTCGCCGAGTCCTGGCGCCCGATGCCTGCTGCCTGCTCCCGTGCTCCAGCGTGACGTCACCGCATCCTCGCCGGCACTTGAGATGGCGCGTTTCGGCTGCTGCACTTGGTAAGGCCCTCTGTGTGTGTCTGTCTATACTGGGGTGGGGGGGGAGGCCCTATTTCTATCCTGGGGTGGGGGGGTGAGGCCCTGTCTCTATCGTGGGGTGGGGGGAAGCCCTGTGTCTATACTGAGGTGGGGGGCCCTGTCTCTATAGTGGGGTGGGTGGTGAGGCCCTGTGTCTATACTGAGGTGGGGGGCCCTGTCTCTGTAGTGGGGTGGGGGTGAGGCCCTGTCTCTATACTGGCTACTGGAGGGACTGGGTATTACCCCTAAACTCACAATGCTGCAGCATTTCTCCTGTGTTGTGTATGTTATTTTACTTAAAGAGCGACAGCCGCAGTACACAGCCATACACATAGCTACAACCGCAGTACACAGCCATACATGGAGCTACAACCGCAGTACACAGCCATACATGAAGCTACAGCCGCAGGCAGTAATACAATATTCATCACTACATTAGCTTCTAGTATAGTGTTATTATTGGTAATATGGGCCTTTCTATAGTGGTCTTTATAACTAGAATTCTGCTATTTATGTGGTTGTAATGGTGGTGTCATGATGTCAAAGTGTTATTTGTCTCTTGTATAGTGGTATTGTGGCACTATGGGGCTAAATTGCTGTGTTGGCACCTTGCGATAGAAACATTGGCTTTGGTTTGCAGTTTGGGCACTCGGTCTCTTAAAGGTTCGCCATCACTGTCCTAGGGGCTAACATTTCACCAATCACCTTCTGGTTCGGTTTTTAGTCAAAGCATATATTCTATTTCCTCCCTTTTGCAAGAGCCTGTTAGACAAGGCTTCTGGCTCTTGAAGATCAATAGAGTGATATTACTGTGATTCTTACCTATTCTTGTGCCATTTAACTATTCTTCTGCCTTACGATGTTGAACCTTAATGCCATCTTGATTTTGACTCAGTTTGTCTAATATCACTGTTTGTCTGTCTTACCTGTTCTCTCACTGTTCTGTGCAGAAGAGTATTGACTGCCACCCAGTTGTAACCTCTGGTTTAGCACTTGGCTGGCAAGCAGGCAGGGACAGTGGATCACACTTATTCCCTGTCTTGACAAGATCTGTACTTTTTTGGCACTTGGCTTTTTTGCTTAGTCTTTTTCATACTTAAATTGTAAACTCAATTTGGGCTATAAAAATACACCAATCTACCACCTTAAATCTACATTCCTTCCCAAACTTATATAAGTAAAATATGTTTAATCTTTGGTCCGTTAACACAGTTTTGTTTTTCATGTGTTTCTTTTTTTAGCCAAAAGGGGATTAGATCCAAAGTATAAATCCTCTCTTTATTCTTTCCCTTTCTCTGGGATCCATCGCGGCTTTGACTATTCTTGTGCAGATTGTGCTGTATTGTGGAGTAGAAAATCCTATTCAATTACTCTTTACCTTCTAGAGCAGCAGACAGATGAGGAATCTTAATGAAAGGAAATGTATGAATTTCTGAATTCCCATTTTTAGCACGCACACCGCGGGTCTCATATTTTCGAGGCATTTTCTTTATTGACTTCAATTAGGGAAAGAACTGCAATATTAAAAAACAAAAAGGCAAACAGGTTAACATGGGCATCCACAGCAGCGTAGAAGCCTTGGAGAAAAGACATGTCTGGGAAACACTAGGGAATAGTTGAATAATTGTCTGGCACTGCATGCTACTATTATACAAGGATTCATTCTCAACATTCAGAAATGACAACAAGCTGAATGGCTCACACATTTCAAGCTTAGTAGAACGCCTATTTACAGCAATGCAAGCAAGTGCAAACTCACTGATGTCACAGAAAGATAACTAGTAAAAAAATGTAAATAAAAAACAGTTTTAGGCTACATTCACACAAACCTATGGGGGGTGTATATAAGGCCAATGTATATATAGTGTATATACGCCCCCCATACACTTCAATGGCCTTGCCTGCCGTGCGGCACCATAGCGTTCTGTAGCCCGTAGAAAGATAGAATATGTCCAATCTTTGTAAGGAATACGGCGCTCTGCGCTGTGTGTTCCTATGGAGAGGGGCGGGGGTGAGCAGCGCTCTCCCCCTCCTCCTCTCCCTGGCGTCAATGTATGCCGTACTACGGTAGGGCGGGCATATATCGTGTGCATGTAGTCTTAATTAAAGACTATCTCTAGTCTTCAAAACTAGTGTTGTTTTTTAAATGTTTTGCAGCACATTGTTGATTGTGACAATAATTACTTTGAGATTTTTTAGTTTGAAGGGGCATTCCTTTATCAGCAAATTAATGTTATTGTTTAAATTATGAAAAGTTATAGATTTCGCCCATATACTTTCTGTATCAATTCCACACTATTTTCTAAATCTCTGCTTGCTGTCCTGCTATGGAAAGCTTCATTGTTTTTTTTTCAGTTAACAAAAATCTGACCATGGTCACACAGGTGCACAGCTCGTTATAACCCACAGCTCTGATTACTCTCTATGATAGTATCGAGCCGAGCAGCTGTGTGACCATGGTCAGAATTTTGAAAGTAAACAATAAGGCTAATGTGGAAAGATCCAGCTAAAAACTTAAACCACTTGACATCTGGGCCTGCATCATCCTTTCTATAAAATACAGCTGAGGTTGTGCTCATTTTGTTCCATTCTTTCCTTGGTAGTCTGAACAATGTTATTCTTTTTTCCTTGATTGATTTCCACCACATTCCCTGTCTCCTGTGTACTCTGCACTGGTTTACTAACAGTTAATCCATTGTGATGAACAGAATCCCTCCCCACTATCATTGCTACCCTGTCTGTTGTTAGAGAACTGATTATATCATCTTCTGGATTGTACTCTGGCATGTTATAAAAGATTATGTGGACTAGTGCTCTCTGCTTGTTATTGTCTTGTACTGAGCTAGCTCGTGTTTATTCTGTATTCAGGTATCTATGACCCTTTACCTGATTCTCTGACTTTCCATTTGCCTAGTGATTTTGTACTCTTGATTCTGTATAGTATTTGGCGACTATTCTTCTCTGCTCGTATTGTCTTGCATTTGTCTCTGTGTTCTTGCATAACCACACAACTTTGGGTAGGTAGGGCAAACAGGCAGTGAAAGCTTGGAAGGGGGTTTAGTCTCAGGGCCCGCTGTCTTTGTCTATTTTACCTGTCTGTTCCTTGACCATGAATAATACCAAGACTGTAAATCACTGGTTGACCACTAGCCATTCCACTGTAGCTAAACTACTTCTGGAACAGTCACTTTTTCTTCTTATTGGTTTGGTAATACAGCTGTCAATAACAACAGACCTCCATCCACATTATGAATCATATAGTTAATAGGGCATATTTATCATAAGCCTGCGCTTGTGCGGCGGCGTGTGATATGCCCGCCGCTGCATAGTCGCAGTGGGATACATTGAGAGGCTTTCATCTTTCGATGTATCGAGACAGACTGCTGCATAGTGTTTATTCTACGCCAGGCAGAGCCTGGCAAAGAAATAATCACAGCCGGCGCCCCTTCCACCCCTCGCCTCTTCACGCCCCACTGGCAGAGAGGGCAAAGTAGTCGCAAGTGCTAGTAATAAGCTAGCATTTGTGGTTATTTTAGGGCCTCTACGCCACATCAGTCCTGATAAATAAGCCCCAAAGTGTCTTCCAGATCTTTTGTCATTAATGTAGCTGTACCCTTTATCAATCTGACGTTGGGTAATCATGTGGTATAAATATTTTAAGTTTCTTTATGTTAAAAAATATATAATATTGTATGCTGTAGTTTAACTTTTACCCCATTTATAATATCATGAATTCCCTTGGTTTATACTTTAACCCATGGCTCTCCCTAAAAGGTATCATCATTCTGTTTGACAAAACACATAAAAATGCTACTTTCGTTCTTTTTTTAAAAAACGCACTTATCGTCACTCCTTTTCACCAGGTGCAAGTCTAGCTATTTACGGCTTACAACAATTAATTGGAAAAATCTCCTATTTCCAATTTAACAATGGCCAAAGGGAGCTTTTGTAGATAATTGGTTTTATGATGCTAGCTCCACTATACTTTTTCTCACTATCTAGCTGGAAGATTCTTTTATGTTTTAAGTAGTTGTTTTAATTGTCTCATTTGCATTGTTTCATGAGTTCATCTTGTTCCCTGTTGGGATAAGTATTAGTCTTTCATACTTCAAGTGTGTAAGTTCTTTCTCACAATTATGTATAGGAAATTATGCATCTTGAAATATTGTGTGCTGCAAAGTGAAGATGTGTCTGCCACCAACTTTTACTAAGTTCACTTAAGGCTTTTAAGGGAATCTGTCATAGGGCAAAATAGGACACTAAACCATCTTTATGGTTTAGTGTCCCAAATTGCCCCTTATCACCTCTATCCAAGACCAGTAATGCAGTACATCAGCTTCACTGGCCCCATGTCCAATTCCTGCCTGGCACAGCGTGAGAGGCTGGAAGAATATTATATCCCCTATCGGTTATAAGTCTCCACACGCCTGCAAGCTAAACCAGTTCCCTAAACTGTACTGAAGAGACACAATCATGTCAAAACAGTGCTGTCTACAGTTGCCAATCTGTTCCTTCTGGAATAGATATATCGGTTTGGCTATAATCTCACATAATTAGGCTTTCTGAAAGTCATGCCTAATGCTAAGGGAGCTGCCTTACAAGGTAGCTAAGAGGCAATGTTTTCCTTGTCCCATTCTTGGAAACATATTTCAATGTTTTCCAATATATATTTTAATTTATGTAGATTGAAGCAATAGCCACACAAAAACCTCCATAGATGCCAAATATACTGAAATAACTTCTGCAAAATCATGTTTTTCTTTGCTTATTACCTCGCATCTCATATTTCCATATATGATTTGCAGAGAGAAAGGAAACATATGTACCTTTCCTTTACTTTCCTAGTATGCCGCTATATATGTTGCATGTCTAGTTAAATCTTGCTACATCTATATGTTTGAGCTTAACCTAAGGTGTCCAAGAAAAATTATACTCCTGCAGTTTCTGAAGGTAAATCTAATAATTCAGATTTTTGTGTTTTTTCTATATTTCTAACAAAAACATTAGGGCACATTCATTAACAACAGTGCAAACTGTACTATGTGCCTGTTTAGTGTGCAGAGGGCACCATATTTCTGTTGGACTGCATGTTAAATCTGGCGCACCGTCTGACTGAGCACCAGAACGCCCCCTTCAGTGCAGAAATTTGTGTCGCATGATGCCTAGTGCAGCTGCGGCACAAATGGGTTGTGTGCTACATAAATGTGCTGCGGGCCCTTCACTAGAAGGAACATGCAAAGTCCAACATAAAACTGGTGCACGGCCCTTAGTAAATGTGCTCCATTCTTCTTTAAAGTAGTGGTTTGTCATTTGTGGTCTCTTTGTGTACAGTTTAGGACTACAGCACAATATACCCAAGATGGGGATGCAACCTTTGTAAATCCATAAAAAAATATATATTTCGTTGCCAACCTTTATACAAAATGACACAGTGGTGAAGTTTTCAACCGAATGGACGGTAATTTGACAAAACAATTTATATCTCTTAATTTAATTGTCCATCAGAGTCTGAGGAACCTGCTTTGTCCTCCTTCAACCCATTAACGTACATGTATGACTCACTTATGGTTGGTTTCCTATCAAGATCTCCACAAGTCATGTTTTTTTTTTTTCGAAGGCTGTAAAATCTAAACAAAAAACACCTCTTAAGAAGATTCTGTTATCCTGACCAGACATGGGATAAGACTTGTTATGCATGCTGGGTATCTTCTTTGAGAAGACTACCATATAGAAGACTTTGTATGCAGCTATTAGATAGTTATCTCAAAGTTTTAAAAGTCTTGTATTAATCCTTAATGGTTCATTTGGTCCATTTTTACAGTGTTATTGAAAAATCTTATACTTTGCTTCACAGAAAGACAAAGAAGATCAGTGGCTGGAGAAAAAGTTCCTCGGGAATAAAGACCATATTGTTCTAGAACATCTACAGTGGAATGTGGGATATGAAGTTCAAATCATAGCAACAAATAGACTGGGTCATTCCGAGCCGACCATGTATGAGTTTATAATGCCACCCAAACCCAACATCATTGCAGGTACGGTCATTTACTATCTACTCTCAAATGATGTAAATAAAAAAGACAGAAAATTAGGGGTCAAGATTGAATATGACATAAATTGGCGTGAAAGTTTTTTCTTTCCCATCTGTTTGATTCATTGTCATCTCAGCTTATCTGAAAAAAAGAGGAGGGGACACAAGATAAATCTAATTATTTAACTCCTTAATGAACCGTGACGTACCTCTATGTCACAGAGCCGTTAAGGATGAATGAAAATGCCTCAGAGGCTGAGCCCTCTTAATACAGTCTAAGTATTTGCTTAATTTGCTTTATTCTGTACGTGACTCAAGGCAATGTCATTTAAGAAAAATGGCAAGGTGGCACATTGTAACAGATCATCTATCGAGCTATAAACCCTTAAAGAAGCAGAGATGTAGAATGTAATATCTAAGGTGGGGCCACTCTACACAATTCATTGCTTGTGCAACTTGATGCTTCGAATTGCATCGTATTCCTGAATGATATTGTCTGGTTATCTTACTGGTGTTTAACCCAAATGTCTACTAGTGGCTTTGTCTTGAATCTTCTAGTACTTTGAAGCGTTAGCCCAACCCTGTCATTTGCTATAATATGGTACTGCTGCAATTAATTCATATTTTGAAGAGGTTCCAGAATAATGACCTCACTAAAGAATAGGTCATCAATAGAGATGGGCAGACCTTATGGATGGGTTAGGCGTTCAGATTTGGCCACCTGACTAGAACGTTTTACCGGATTGTCGGCTGAACAGCCAATCCAGCAAATTGACACGCCTGGCATGATTAGCCCTGGCTAGATGGCCATGAATATTCCGGATTGGCTGTTCGTCCCCCTTATCCAGAAAAATGTCCGGGTCAGATAGCCAAACCTGAACACCTAACCAACTTTTGGGTCCGCTCATCTCTAGTCATTATTATCAGATCAAGCTCTATGTGGTTTAACACCACCTGCTGTTCAGCAACTTGGGAGAAGAGCAGAAGAGAGGATGTTTTTTTACAAAATATAATAATAAAATAGCATAACCATTTAATTCTTCAAAACCTTTTCTGCATCTGTAGATCCTCCACAGCCTAATATAGTAAGTCATAACATTGATTCTATAACTGGAGCAGTTCCACATTATACCTGTTATTATTTCTTCAAGTTTAGTTTCAATAACTTAAATTTAGTTTCCACACCACGAAAAGTAAATCACGCAATTGAACACCATTTTCTCATCACTGCCTCAGATGCTGCTGTGACAAATACCTTTTGGGAAATGCAGGTGTAAGTATTAAATCGATACAGTGGAGTTCAGTATTTATGGGGATTAACTCTGATAGGAGTTTATTAATTCTTCAGATGTCACCAGAAATAGTCTCTAGAGCAATTTCAGAAACACTTAGGAAAACCTCCTGCAGCATAGATCACGGCAAATTTTGACAACAAAAATTCTTCTTTGAGTAACAGGAGATTAACTTTTTTTAATTATTTTTTATTGTTTATCATTTGTATTATTAGTGGTAGTAGAAGAACTGGTACAGCTCTTATTAGTAAAAATATAATATTATTTTTCTTATCACCATTTTTTATAAATATATTTTTTAAAAATTGTAGTATAAAAACCGTTTCACATGTCCACAAATATATGTTTTGAGTTTTATTTATGCATCAAGTTAATACTGGATAATACTAGACATGTGTTTTACAATTTAAAACAATTTTCACAAACCACTGTGATCTTGTCATAAGTTAACTTAACGTGAAAAAAAGCTAAAAATACTATTTGTGTCTATGTGCGACCTGTTGGGTTAGGGGTGTAAAGTGCAAATTGCAAAGTTACAAGAATTTTGTTAGACTTGTTAATGAGATTGGAGATCATTTGACTTGTAGACATGCAGTAGCTGTACATTCTGATGGTTTACATATGTTAAAGCTCTAAGTTATTCTGGCTACAGCTTAAAGCCTTGTTAAAAGATGCCAACAGGAAAGGTGCCCTAAAGGCCGATCTCCTACTGCTTGGTACTTGGTAATCGCACAACATTTTTGTTTGTTTTTTCACAACAAAATGTTATTGGGAAGTACCTAGTTCTGGTTACTTTATTGTAAGTTTCCACTCAATGATACCAGATAGTGTTGGTTTAACTCTACAGATAGCAAGTATCTACTCAACACTAGCCAGGTGAGCCAAACTGGTACTATATGTCCAAACTGCTCAGCTCTCATTAGTAATCACTTATGATGTTATCAAAGGTGGAAGCTTGTCCAAGATAAAATATAATCTTTCAACTGGTATGCAGTGGATTAAGGGTTGAGGCATCCAAATTGGTGACCTTTGTTAAATGAAAAGGATTATTATAGCTCCGCAATCCCTTCACAGGTAACCAGCATTGTACCAGGGCTTTTCTGTTTCAAAGCAAATTTTCAGAAAAAAAATCTGTTTATGTTTTTATGTAAATGAGCTTCTCAGTGTCATAAACCTGTTCACCCAGTAATTAGAAAAAACATATTTTAAAAATGGCCATTTGCTTTTCGTAGTTTTAGCATAGATCTGAGTGAACCCCTGACTGGTGTTAAGGGGACCCAAACCGAAAAGTTTGGGTTTGTAACAAACTTTGCAAATTCGAGTCCTGCAAGCTGAAACCCGAACTACTTAGGACATACTGATTCAGCTCAAACCGATCCCGCTCAAACCTTACCAACCCGACCTCTCCTTCCCCCCTCTGGTAAAACAATGGTGATTTAAATACTGCCGGATACTTTACTGCCAGCATTTAAACCCTGATCACGGGAGTTACTGGTGGAGGTTCAGTTTTTATTACCTGAACCTGGTCCCAAACAGATTTGTAGAATTTTACGAGGCCCGGTCTCCACTATTCATCATAGCATAGAAAATGTTGAGGTTGATTCATGAAAGATCTTTATTTATTTTGCCCCGGACACAAGTGGAATTTGCCATAAGGTACACGCTCTAATCACTTTTGCCCCTGATACACTATAAAATAAAAAAGACAGGACCATGCCATTGGCAGTTAATGGACATAGCTCAACTCATTTCATTGTTATCACAAACAATTCTCCTGTAAACAACATTCTCCCATAAAATGTAAGTTCTTTTCTTGGTAGGTTCGATGGCTGTCCCATTGTCAAAAAATATTGTAAAAAATATGATAAAATAAAATGTTGATAGTCTCTTTTTGCCTATTAAATTTTTATTCTGTTACATTTTTGTACATTATCATGGGGCATAGTTATGTTCTTACTTGAGTACACTCCATATACACCGGAGATTAGGTATTTAGCAACCGTAGATATAACAAATCAGAAAGTGTAGTTTATTTTCTAGTATTAGGCTATAAGTCAGAAAACAAGTCAGTGACACCTGAGGGAGGTTGTGGGTAGGTACTGTAACCTGTGAAGGGGGTGACGTGAGCCGTGGTCATCAGTGCTTGATCTGGTGTTATAACCCTCAAGGTTTATAACTGAGAAGTACATTTTATTGTGATCCTGCCTGTGATGGTGATAAGTTTACTGATGAAAAATATAGGTTTCACAAAGACAAAAACAACTAAAGGAAAAGGAAGATTATTTCCGGTAGACCATCTATTGTAGGAATACAATAAAATAAAGGAGGAAATCACTATATCACAATTAATAATCACTATACAAAGAACATCATAACTTATATTTAGCTATAAAAAATTGAAACATAAATTAAAAATAAGATATATTAAAAAAGCTGTCCATCTTCTACCAATACACTTCTTCTTTAATTATTTGTGCAGAAATTGAAAGAACGGGAGTAATAGTGATCTTTAATAAAGTAATAATAACAAAATAATAATAAGGCATTTCATGTTCTGATATGATCCACCAATCTCACCCAACAATTTTTACAAACCACAATCAACAAACCTGTTGTTACCTTTTGTGGGGTAACTGTAGAATTTAACCCCTTCACAACTGTCATACGACTATAAACATCCTATTTGCACATGTTCCATGCAGAAAGGACGTCTATATATACGTCTTGACAGTGACTAACTTCAAATGGCCATATCTCCTGAACCCTGACACATAGAAACAGATCTCTCCTTTAATATGATGTATGGATTGTGTATAGATGCTTAACGGAACTGTAGATATCTACTGTACCCTTAAAGTTGTACTTTAAAAAATTACCGTATTTTTTGGACTATAAGACGCACTTTTTAATAAGAAAAAATCTTGATAAAAAGTGCCTGAGTCTTAAAGACTGAAGGTCAGGAGGATCCAGCACTGCCAGACCCTCCTGACCATGATACTGGGAGAATGGGGGCACATTATGGGCTGGGACAGGTTAAGAAGAAGGGGAAGTGTGTGTGTGGGGGGAAGGAGGTCTGTGTGTATAGCTGAGCTATGTGTGTATCTATATGAATGATGCTGAGCTGTGTGTGTATCTGTATGAATGATGCAGAGCTTTGTGTAACTTTATGGATGATACAGAGCTGTGTGTGTGTAACTGTATGGATGATGCAGAGCTGTGTGTGTAACTGTATGGAAGATGCAGAGCTGTGTGTGTGTAACTGTATAGATAATGCAGAGCTGTGTGTGCTGTGCTTTAGTGTGACTAACAGGGATATTTTAACTGGCGTAAAATATATTTTTTTCTTTTTTTGGAAACCTAAATCTGGGGTGCGTCCTATAGTAAGATGCGTCTTATAGTCCGAAAAATACGATATATTTATGTACAGCTTTCTATTCCCAATTATAACTTTAGGAATGGATATCTCCAGTTTTCTTAAGCGGGAGACTCTCATGTTTAGTAAAACACAAAAATTGTGTGTCTACGTACAGGGGTTCAGGAGATATAGGCGTTTGTAGTGTGTCCTCCCTCCAGGCGGTCGCAGAAGGCAGAATATAGAAGAAGCTGCAGACTTTTACTTTCAATTTGCAGAAATACATGCACCCTCTGCATCTGGAATAGGGTTCTGGAATAATGTACAATATTTATAACTTATTTTGCCAAAATTTACTTCTTTTACTACTTTAATTGAAAAAATGACCAAATAGCAAATTTTTCACATTTGCAGTCAATTATTGGCAAATTTTATAAATAAAAAAATATGTAATTAATAAAATTATCCTATCAAGCTAAAGTCTCACATGTCATGCAAAAAAACTAAGTAAAAATTGTTATGATATGGAAAGCTTTTCCAGAGATATTGTCATTTAACCCCTTACCGACGGCACCGTCACGGGCTGAGCCCTATCCATGGCCAGTAAGTCTATGCTGCATATCGTGGGTGTTATCCTTCTAATAGCCGCCGGCAAAGCTGCCGGCAGCTTCAAAGAGATGGCGGTGCATGGGCACCTCCATCTTGCCGAAGATTGTCGCTCTCCGTGACATCATCAGGGAGCGGCAATCCATTGCTATGACGGCCTCGTTTTAACCCATTCATTACATGAGGAAGAAAATCCCCATATACTTTCATACTGTAGCTTGATTAAGACGATGTATTTTGCTTTGCACATGTTTTAATGGATAAGTAAAGTAGAATTTTTTTACTATTTCCTTCACTTCACCTTTTGCACTACCCTTTTTTCCTTCTACATGTTCTGGCAATTCCTTTAAAAAAGAATTCTCTCCTTCATGTGTAACTATGCAAGCAGAAGAAGAGTTTGTTGAGCTGAGGTACATATATGTGGAATCTTTACATCCCCATAGTAATGTATCCATTGAGTTAATATTTCACAGAGAAGTCGGCACACCAAGCCGTGTCTTCTCCCATTGATTCATTTCAATTTTTCAAGTCTTTTCCCCCAGAATTTGAAGGGTTAAGTGATAATTCACCATTGTACAGAAAATGGCTTATCCTCATTGCGGAGGTCAAATCGTGTCAAGTTGAGCCTAAGCCGCTAGTCTGCAATTGTTATCGGCTAAAGTGAAAATATTTCTCTCGTCTTTTCCATTAACGAGAAATGTAAAGTCATTTCACTTTTCTGAAACTTGTCACTGGCTGATCCCAGCAGAGGGTTTGGAATTGATAGCAACAGGAAAACAAAATACAAAATGAAGTAGCCCTTCAGGACTGAGCAGCGAATTGCAAGCTTAGCCACAGCAATCATTGTGCGCCGTACAATACAGGCGAGTTCTTCATTAAGAGAAGTAATTGCATGTTCCATCCATTGTGTGAAGCAGTATAGCGGTGCTGAAGCAGGGAGCTTTCAGTTTCTCTCTGTGGTTTAGGGAATAATGAATTTCTTTACAATTGAAATTTTTTTAACCCCTTCCTGATAATGCCCTTTTTCATTTTTGCATTTCCATTGTTGGCTCCCCTTCTTTAATTTTTTAAATTTTTTTACTGTTATTCCCTGCATGAATATTTACAAAGAATTGTTTTCTGTGTAAAAAAATGTACTGCCTAGTGGCAGTATTTAATTTTCCAGATGCAATGAGCTGGCCGGAAAACCATTTTTGAGCCATTTTTTGTGGGCTCTGTTTTTTGGCTTTCACTGTGCGCTCCAAATGATACCTCTCATTTATTCTTTGGATCAGTGCAATTACAGGGATACCAGATTTATATAGGCTTCATTAAGTTTTATTAGATTTTAAAAAATCAAAACCTTTTTTTTTTTTTCATTTTGTCATATTCTGACCCTAATAACTTATTAGTACATCAGCATATGGAGCTGTGAAAGGTGGAATGTTTTGCACAATACGAAGACATTTAGGATTTAAAGGGGTTTTCCCATGAAAAAATATCAAATTTCAACCCCCTAGTATTGTTTACAAAATAAAGATTTTTTAACCCCTTACTTTACAATTGTTCTCAGTTTTATTGATGCTTTAACTCTCTAGGCTGGTCAGTGTAAAATTCCAGAGTGTGGGTGGGGAGACTCAAAGTAGACATTTCATGATTCCTCTGCTGTGAGATGATGTGAGCTGACTATGTGCTTAGATTATCAGGGTACAGGTTTATATACACTTTCATTTAGCTTCTGAACATTCACTTGTATCTGACACTTGAAAAGAGAGATGAGACAGATCAGAAATGAGCCATATCACAGCCATTACATACTGTCACATCTGCTATACACCTCCCTCTGACCTGGACAAAGATTTTATCTGCCTATAGCTTGTAGTTTTACTCTCCTCACATGCCTGCAGGAAGTCAGTGTGAGATAATCCTGGAATACAAGGGTGGGGGCACACAGAAGTACATTATGTATGCCGTCCCTAAACCAAAATTGTGTACACCAGGACTGATAGAGACTGGTAATTATATCTGTGAAATGCTGTTTTTTTGTTAATAACAGTGAATTAGAGAATGTGTTATTTTGTTATCCTGAGTAAATTTAAGAATCTTGTCTTCGTGCAAATGCAAACTTTTAATTTTAATTTTTATGAGTTGCAAAATGGCAAAAATTTTGCTTTTCAGACTTTTGGGGGCTATTTTTCGTTACAGGGTTTACCATCAGGAATTACTTTTTTTAATATATTGATAGCTTGGGACTTTGAGGGCATAGCAATACCTTACATATTTTCAGATTTTTATTGTTTATTTTCTTAGTACAGTTCTAGGTAAAGTGGTGGGATTTGAGGTTTTAGGTTGTTTATTTTTTATACTGTTTTTAATTTTTTTTCATACTTTTTTACATTTTTTTAAATTCTATTTTTAGGGTACTATAACCCTAGGTCAGTGATGGCTAACCTATGGCACTGGTGCCAGAGGTGGCACTCAGAGCCCTTTCTGTGGGCACCCGGGCCATCACCAGAGATGACTCCAGGTATCTTCCTGCAGTCCCAGACAGCCCAGGACTTGCTGTGCACAGAGCTATATTAAAGTGACTGCTGTACCTGGGACTATTTTCTGCTTTATTGGTGTCCTCAGGGGCTGGTATCAATGAAAACTGTGACAGAGAAGGGAGTATTAATCACAAATTAAATTTCTGTGTTGGCACTTTGTGATAAATAAGTGAGACTTTGTTGTAGTTTGGGCACTCGGCCTCTAAAAGGTTTGCCATCATGGAAGGGGGTTTAGTCTCAGGTGCCCGTTGTTATTTTTACCTGTCGTTCCTGACCAGGAATAACACCAAGACTGTAATCCACTGGTAAACCAATGCCATTTCCACCTTAGCTAAACTACTTCTGGAAACAGTCCTTTTTCTTCTTATGGTTTGGTAATACAGCTGTCAATAACAACAGACCTCCATCCACATTATGAATCATCTAGTTAATGGGGCCTATTATCATAAGCCGCGCTTGTGCGGCGGCGTGTGATATGCCCGCCGTCTGCATAGTCGCATGGGATACATGAGAGGGTTTCATCTTTCGATGTATCGAGACAGACTGCTGCATAGTGTGTATTCTACCCAGGCAGAGCCTGGCAAAGAAAATAATCACAGCCGACGCCCCTTCCACCCTCGCCTCTCACGCCCCAATGTCAGAGGGCAAAGTAGTCGCAAGTGCTAGTATAAGCTAGCATTTGTGTTGTTATTTTAGGGCCTCTAGCCACCTCAGTCCCTGATAATAAGCCCCGTGTTTCCAGATCTTTTGTCTTATGTAGCTGTACCCTTTATCAATCTACGTTGGGTAATCATGTGGTATAAATATTTTAAGTTTCTTTATGTTAAAAATATATAATTTGTTGCTGTAGTTTAACTTTTACCCCATTTAATATATCATGAATTCCCTTGGTTTATACTTTACCCATGGCTCTCCCTAAAAGGTATCATTCATTCTGTTTGACAAAACACATAAAATGCTACTTTCGTTCTTTTTAAAAAACGCACTTATCGTCACTCCTTTTCACCAGGTGCAGTCTAGCTATTTACGGCTTACAAAATTAATTGGAAAAAATCTCCTATTCCAATTTAACAATGGCCAAAGGGAGCTTTTGTAGATAATTGGTTTTTGATGCTAGCTCACTATACTTGCTCACTATCTAGCTGAAGATTCTTTTGTTTTAGTATTGTTTTAATTGTCTCATTTCATGTTTCATGAGTTCTCTTGTCCCTGTTGGGATAACGTATTAGTCTTTCATACTTCAAGTGTGTAAGTTCTTTCTCACAATTATGTATAAAATTCATCTTGAATATTGTGTGTGCAAAGTGAAGATGTGTTCGCCACCAACCTTTTACTAAGTTCACTTAAGCTTTTAAGGGAATCTGTCATAGGGCAAATAGGACACTAAACCATCTTTATGGTTTAGTGTCCCAAATTGCCCCTTATCACCTCTATCAAGACCAGTAACTGCAGTACATCAGCTTCACTGGCCCCATGTCCAATTCCTTCCTGGCACAGCGTGAGAGGCTGGAGGAATTTATATCCACCGATCGTTATAATCCCACCCCTGCAAGGAGGCCTAAGTTAGCAAAGTCGCTGTAAGGAGAACTCCTGATGAAGTCAAAAGCCTCTCACTCAGCTAAACCAGTTCCCTAAAACTGTACTGATGAGACACAATCATGTCAAAACAGTGCTGCTACAGTTGCCAATCTGTTCCTTCTGGAATAGATATATCGGTTTGGCTTATAACTCACATATAGGCTTTTCTGAAAGTCATGCCAATGCTAAGGAGCTCCTTACAAGGTAGCTAAGAGCAACGTTTTCCTTGTCCCATTCTTGGAAACCATTTCAATGTTTTCCAATATATTTAATTTCTAGATTGAAGCAATAGTCACACAAAAAACCTCAAGATGCCAAATAACTGAAATAACTCTGCAAAATCAGTTTTTTTTAGCTTAGTACCTCGCATCTCATATTTCCATATATGATTTGCAGAGCGAAAGGAAACATATGTACCTTTCTTACTTTCCTAGTATGCCCGCATAATATGTTGCATGTCTAGTTAAATCTTGCTACATCATATATTTTTGAGCTTACCTAAGGTGTCCAAGAAAAATTATACTCCTGCAGTTCTGAAGGTATATCTAATAATTCAGATTTTTGTGTTTTTCTATTATCTCAAAAACTTAGGGCACTCATTAACAACAGTGCAAACTGTACTGTGTGCCTGTGTAGTGTGCAGAGGCACCATATTTCTGTTGGACTGCATGTTAAATCTGCCGCACGTCTGACTTAGCACCAGAACGCCCCTTCAGTGCAGAAATTTGTGGTGCATGATGGTTAGTAGAGCCTGCGCACAAAAGGGTTGTGTGCCACAAAATGTGGTGCGGGCCCTTTCACTAGAAGGAACTGCAAAGTCCAACATAAAACTGGTGCACGGCCCTTAGTAAATGTGCTCCATTCTTCTTTAAAGTAGTGGTTTGCATTTAGTCTCTTTGTGTACAGTTTAGGACTACAGCACAATTACCAAGATGGGGATGCAAACTTGTAAATCATAAAAAATATATATTTCGTTGCCTACCTTTATACAAAATGACACAGTGGTGAAGTTTTCAACCGCTGGACGGTAATTGACAAAACAATTATATCTTAATTTAATTGGTCCATCAGAGTTGAGGAACCTGCTTTGTCCCCTTCAACCCTAACGTACAGTATGACTCACTTATGTTGGTTTCCTATCAGATCTCCACAAGTATTTTTTTTTTTTGGAAGCTGTAAAATTCTAACAAAAAACACCTCTTAGAGATTCTGTTATCCTGACCAACTGGGATAAGACTTGTTATGCATACTGGGTATCTTCTTTGAGAAACGACCATATAGAAGACTTGTATCAGCATTCGATAGTTTATCTCAAGTCTTTAAAAGTCTTGTATTAATCCTTAATGGTTCATTTGGTCCATTTTTACAGGTGTTATTGAAAACCTTATACTTTCTTCACAAAGGACAAAGAAGATCAGTGGCGGAGAAAAATTCCTCGGGAAAAAGACCATATGTTCTAGACATCTACAGTGGAATGTGGGATATGGACGTTCAAATCATAGCAAACAATAGACTGGGTCATTCCGAGCCGACCATGTATGAGTTTAATGCCACCCAAACCCAACATCATTGCAGTACGGTCATTTACTATCTACTCAAATGATGTAAATAAAAATGACGGAAATTAGGGTCAAGATTTATATGACATAAATTGGGGCGTGAAAGTTGTTTTCTTTTCATCTGTTTGATTATTGTCATCTCAGCTTATCTGAAAAAAAGAGAGGTGGCACAAGATAAATCTAATATTAACTCCTTAATGAACCGTGACTACCTCTATGTCATGGAGCTGTTAGTATGTATGAAAATGCCTCAGAGGCTGTGCCCTCTTAATACGTGTAGATTTTTTAAAATTTGCTTTCATTCTGTACGTGACTCAAGGCAATGTCTTAAAAAAACGGCAAGGTGGGCACATTGTGACGATCATCTATCGAGCTATATACCCTTAAAGAAGCAGAGATGTAGATGTAATATCTAAGGTGGAGACACTCTACACAATTCATTGCTGTGTGCAACTGATGCTTCGAATTGCATCGTATTCTGAATAGTGTCTGTTATCTTACTGGGTTTAACCCAAATGTCCACTAGTGGTTTTGTCTTAATATTCCAGTACTTTGAAGTGTTTAGGCCCAACCTGTCATTTGTTATAATATGGTGCGCTGCATTATTCATATTTTGAAAGAGTTCAGAATAATGACCTCACTAAAGAATAGGTTCATCATAGAAAGGGCAGACCTTATGGACGGGTTAGGCGTTCAGATTTGGCCGACTGACTAGAACGTTTTACCGCATTGTCGGCTGAAAACGCCAATCCGGCAAATTGACACGCCTGGCATATTACCCTGGCTAGATGGCCATGAAATTCGGATTGGCTGTCGTCCCTAATCCAGAAAAATGTCTGGGTCAGATAGCCAAACCGAACCCTAACCACTATTGGGTCGCTCATCTCTAGTTCTTATTATCAAATCATGCTCGTGGTTTAACACCTACTGCTGTTAGTTGATCACAGCAACTTGGGAGAAGAGCAGAAGAGAGGATGTTTTTTTAAAAAATAAATAATAAAATAGCATAACCTTTAATTCTTCAAAACCTTTTCTGCATCTTTAGATCCTCCACAGCCTAATATAGTAAGTCATAACATTGATAGCTGGAGCATTCCACATTAGACCTGTTTATTATTCTCAAGTTTATTTCAAGAACTTAAATTTAGTTTCCACACCACGAAAAGTAAATCACGCAATTGAACACCATTTTCTACACACTGCCTCAGATGCGCTGTGACAAATACCTTTGGGAAATGCAGGTGTAAGTAGAATCGATACAGTGGAGTTCAAGTATTTATGGGGATTTACTCTGTAGAGAGTTATTATAATTTCAGATGTCACCAGAAATAGTCTCTGAGCAATTTCAGAAACACTTAGGAAAACCTCTGCAGCATAGATCACGGCAAATTTGACAACAAAAATTCTTCTTTGAGTACAGGATGTAACAGTTTTATTTTTTTATTGTTTATCATTGTATTATTAGTGGTAGTAGAAGAAGTTACAGCTTTATTAGTTAAAAAATATAATATTATTTTCTTATCACCATTTTTTATAAATATTTTTTAAAATGTAGTATAAAAACCGTTTCACATGTCCACAAATATATGTTTTGATTGTTATTAGCATCAAGTTATACTGATAATACTAGAATGTTGTTTACAATTTAAAACAATTTTCACAACACTGTGATCTTGTCATAAGTTAATTAACGTGAAAAAAAGCTAAAAATACGATTTGTGTCTATGTGCGACCAGTTGGGTTAGGGTGGTAAAGGCAAATTGCAAAGTTCAAGAATTTGTTGACGTAATGAGATTGGAGATCATTTGACTTGTAGACGGCAGTAGCTGTACATTCTGATGGTTTACATATGTTAAAGCTCTAAGTTATTCTGGCTACGCTTAAGCCTTGTTA
The DNA here is from genome assembly GCA_019512145.1 of Engystomops pustulosus. Classification (NCBI taxonomy): domain Eukaryota; kingdom Metazoa; phylum Chordata; class Amphibia; order Anura; family Leptodactylidae; genus Engystomops; species Engystomops pustulosus. Next base: position 259,481,529 of record CM033642.1, read on the forward strand.
AAGATGCCAACAGGGGAAAGTTGCCTTAAAGGCCCATCTCCTAGCTGCTTGGTACTGTCATCGCACAACATTTTTGTTTGTTTTTCACAACAATGTTATTGAAAGTACCTAGTTCTGGTTACTTTATTTAAGTTTTGCTGCTCAATGATACCAGATAGTGTTGGTTTAACTCTACGATATCAAGTATCTACTCAACACTAGCCAGGTAAGCCAAACTGGTACTATGTGTATATGTCCAAACTGCTCAGCTCTCATTAGTATCACCAATGATGTTATCAAAGTGAACCTTGTCCAAGATCAAATTATAATCTTTCAACTGGTATGCAGTGGATTCAGGGTTGAGGCTCCACTTGGTGACTTTTTTAACGGAAAGGGAGAATTATAGCTACGTGATCCCTTCACAGTACACCAGCATTGTAAAGGGCTTTTCTGTTCAAAGAAAATTTTCAGAAAAATTCTGTTTATGTTTTTATGTAAATGAGCTTCTCGAGTGTCACTAAACCTGTTCACCCAGTATTAGAAAAAACATATTTTAAAAATGGCCATTTGCTTTCATAGTTTAAGCATAGGATCGAGTGAACCCCTGACTGGTGTTAAGGTTAACCAAACCTAAAAGTTTGGTTTTGTAACAAACTTTGCAAATTTGAGTCCTGTAAGCTGAAACCCGAACTACTTGGACACACTGGGGTCATTTACTATGGGCCTCGACGTGAGCCGATATTCCGATTTTTTTTTTTTTAAATGCGCCGATTTTCCCTGTATTGCCCCAGGATTTTGGCGCACGCGATCGGATTTTGGCGCATCGGCGCTGACATGCACGCAACGGAAATCGGGGGCCGAACGAAAACCCGACAGATTCGGAAAAACCGCCGCATTTAAAAAACAAAAAGTGTTGCGGAGCTTGCACTTACCTTCACTCAGCCCGGCTCGGTGTACTTGCGTGCGTTCCGATGCTCTTCAGTGCAGCAGCGCCACCTGGTGGACGTCGCAGGAACTGCCTTAGTGAATCCCGTCCGGACCCGAATTCACCGCAGAGAACGCGCCGCTGGATCGCGAATGGGCCGGGTAAGTATATCTGCCCCATTGTGCCTATGTTGCACCCAAAGTAAAGTGATTAATAAGAGGCAGGATGGTAAAAGTTTATCATGTGCACAAGTGCCATACACTTCAATAGTGTAGTATGGCAGTATATGGGAGCTCGATCAGACCACCTAGGGTTATAGTACCCTAAAACTAGAATTTAAAAAAATGTAAAAAAGTATAAAAAAAATTAAAAACAGTATAAAAAATAAACAATTTAAAACCTCAAATCCCACCACTTTACCTAGAACTGAACTAAGAAAATAAACAATAGAAAATATGTAAGGTATTGCTAAGGCCCTCAAAGTCCCAAGCATCAAATATTAAAAAAAGTAATTCCTGATAGTAACCCTGTAACGAAAAATAGCCCCCCAAAGTCCTGAAAAGCAAAATTTTTGCCATTTTGCAACTCATAAAAATTAAAATTAAAAGTTTGTATTTGCACGAAGACAAGATTCTTAAATTTACTCAGATAACAATAACACATTCTCTAATTCACTGTTATTACAAAAAAAAACAGCATTTCACAGATATAATTACCAGTCTCTAATCACCTGGTGTACACAATTTTGGTTTAGGGACGGCTACATAATGTACTCTGTGTGCCCCCACCCTTTGTATCCCAGGATTATCTCACACTGACTTCCTGCAGGCATGTGAGGAGAGTAAAACTACAAGCTATAGGCAGATAAAATCTTTGTCCAGGTCAGAGGGAGGTGTATAGCAGATGTGACAGTATGTAATGGCTGTGATATGGCTCATTTCTGATCTGTCTCATCTCTCTTTTCAAGTGTCAGATACAAGTGATGTTCAGAAGCTAAATGAAAGTTTTTAAACCTGTACCCTGATAATCTAAGCACAGTGTCAGCTCACATCATCTCACAGCACGAGGAATCATGAATATCTACTTTGAGTCTCCCCACCCACACTCTGGAATTTTGCAACTGACCAGCCTAGAGAGTTAAAGCATCAATAAAACTGAGAACATTGTAAAGTAAGGGTTAAAAAATCTTTATTTGTAAACAATTCTAGGGGGTTGAAATTTTGATATTTTTCATGGAAAACCCCTTTAAATCCTAAATGTCTTCGTATTGGCAACATTCCACCTTCACAGCTCCATATGCTGATGTACTAATAAGTTATTAGGTCAGAATATGACAAAATGAAAAAAAAAAACTTAATGAAGCCTATATAAATCTGGTATCCCTGTATGGCACTGATCCAAAGAATAATGAGATGTCATTTGGAGCGCACATGAAGCCAAAAAACAGAGCCACAAAAAATGGCTCAAAAATGGTTTCCGGCCACTCATTGCATCTGGAAAATTAAATACTGCCACTAGGCAGTACATTTTTTTACACAGAAAACAATTCTTTGTAAATATTCATGCAGGGAATAACAGTAAAAAAAATTAAAATTAAAGAAGGGGAGCCAACAATGGAAATGCAAAAATGAAAAAGGGCATTATCGAAGGGGTTAAAAAATTTCATTGTAAAATTCATTATTCCCTAAACCGAAGAAGAAACTGAAAGCTCCCTGCTTCAGCAACGCGCTATACTGCTTCACACAATGGATGAACATGCAATTACTTCTCTTAATGAAGAACTCCCTGTATTGTATGGCGCACATGATTGCTGTGGCTAAGCTTGCAATTCGCTGCTCAGTCCGGAAGGGCTACTTCATTTTGTATTTTGTTTTCCTTTTGCTATCAATTCCAAACCCTCTGCTGGGATCAGCCAGTGACAGTTTCAGAAAAGTGAATGACTTTACATTTCTAGTTAATGGAAAAGACAGAGAAATATTTTCACTTTAGCCGATAACAATTGCAGACTAGCGGCTTAGGCTCAACTTGACACGATTTGACCTCCGCATGAGGATAAGCCATTTTCTGTACACTGGTGAATTATCACTTAACCCTTCAAATTCGGGGGAAAAGACTTGAAAATTGAAATGAATCAATGGGAGAAGACACGGCTTGGTGTGCCGACTTCTCTGTGAAATATTAACTCAATGGATACATTACTATGGGATGTAAAGATTCCATATATAGTTACCTCAGCTCAACAAACTCTTCTTCTGCTTGTATAGTTACACATGAAGGAGAGAATTCTTTTTTAAAGGAATTCCCAGAACATGTGAAGGAAAAAGGGTAGTGCAAAAGGTAAGTGAAGGAAATAGTAAAAAAATTCTACATTACTTATCCATTAAAACATGTGCAAAGCAAATACATCGTCTTAATCAAGCTACAGTTGAGTATATGGGATTTTCTTCCTCATGTATGAATGGTTAAAACAGGCCGTCATAGCAATGGATTGCCGCTCGCTGTGAGTCACGGAGAGCGACAATCTCGGCAAGATGGAGAGGCCCATGCACCGCCATCTCTTTGAAGCTGCCGGCAGCTTTGCCGGCGGCTATTAGAAGGATAACACCCACGATATGCAGCATAGACTTACTGGCTATGGAGAGGGCTAGCCCGTGACGTGCCGTCGGTAGGGGTTAAATGACATACTCTGGAAAAGCTTTCGCATATTAACAATTTTTACTTAGTTTTTTTTGCATGACTTGGGAGACTTTAGCTTAGAGTTAATTTTATTATTACATATTTTTTTTTATTTAATTTGCCAATAATTGACTGCAAAGTGAAAAATTAGCTATTTGTCATTTTTTTTTCAATTAAAGTATAAAGAAGTAATTTGGCAAATAAGTTATAAATATTGTACATTATTCCATAACCCTATTCCAGTTCAGCTACAATGCAGAGGGTGCATGTATTTCTGCAAATTGAAAGTAAAAGTCTCCTGCAGCTTCTTCTATATCTGCCTTCTGCGACCGCCTGGAGGGGGACACACTACAAACGCCTATATCTCCTGAACCCCTGTACGTAACACCAATTTTTGTGTTTACTAAATATGAGAGTCTCCCGCTAAGAAAACTGGAGATATCCATTCCTAAAGTTATAATTGGGAATAGAAAGCTGTACATAAATATACGTATTTTTCGGACTATAAGAAGCTTCTTACATAGGACGCACCCAGATTTAGGTTTCCAAAAAAAGAAAAAATATATTTTACGCCAGTTAAAATATCCCTGTTAGTCACCTAAAGCCAGCACACCAAGCTCTGCATAATCTATACAGTTCACACACACAGCTCTGCATCTTCCATACAGTTACACACCCACTCTGTATCATCCATACAGTTTTACCACACACACAGCTCTGTATCATCCATAAAGTTACACCAGCTCTGCATCATTCATACAGATAGACACACAGCTCAGCATCATCATATAGATACCCACCAGCTCAGCTATACCACACGACCCCCCACCCCCCCACACACACACTTCCCCTTCTTCTAACCTGTCCCAGCCCAATGTGTCCCCATTCTCCCAGTATCATGGGAGTCTTTAAGACTCAGGCACTTTTTAGCAAGATTTTTTCTTACTAAAAAGTGCATCTTATAGTCCAAAAAAACGGTAATTTTTTAAAAAGTACAACTTTAAGGGTACAGTAGATATCTACAGTTCCGTTAACTCTCTATACACAATCCTACATCATATTAAAGGAAGATCTGTTTCTATGTGTCAGGGTTCAGAGATATGGCCATTTGAAGTTAGTCACTGTCAACGTTATATAGACGTCCTTTCTGCATGGAACATGTGCAATTGATGTTTATAGTCGTATGCAGTTGTGAAGGGGTTACATTCTACAGTTACCCACAAAAGGTAGCAACAGGTTTGTTGATTGTGTTTGTAAAAATTGTTGGGTGAGATTGGTGGATCAATCAGAACGAAGTGCCTTATTATTATTATGTTAGTATTACTTTATTAAAGATCACTATTCCTACCCGTTCTTTCATTTTCTTCTGCACAAATAATTAAGAAGAAGTGTATTGGTAGAAGATGGACAGCTTTTTAATATATCTTATTTTAATTTATTTTTCACTTTTTTATAGCTAAATATAAGTTATGATGTTCTTTGTATGGGGATTATTAATTGTGATATAGTGATTTCCCTCCTTTATTTTATTGGATTCCTACAATAGATGGTCTAGCGGAAATAATCTTCCTTTCCTTTAGTTGTTTTTGTCTTGGTGAAACCTATATTTTTCATCAGTAAACTTATTCACCATCACAGGCAAGATCACAATAAAATGTACTTCTCTGTTATAAACTTGAGGCTTATAACACCAGATCAAGCACTGATGACCACGGCTCACGTCACCCCCCTTATAGGTTACAGTACCTTCCCACAACCTCCCTCAGGTGTCCCTGACTTGTTTTCTGACTTATAGCCTAATTCTAGAAATAAACTACACTTTCTGATTTGTTATATCTTACGGTTGCTAAATACCTAATCTCCGTGTTATGGATGTACTCAGTAAGAACATAACTATGCCCCATGATAATGTACAAAAAGGTAACAGAATAAAATTTAATAGCAAAAACTATCACATTTTATTTTATCATATTTTTTTTACACGACAATGGGACAGCCATCATACCTACCAAGGAAAGAACAAATTTTATGGGAGAATGTTGTTTACGGGAGAATTGTTTGTGATAAAAATGAAAGGAGTTGAGCTACGTCCATTAATTGCCAATGCATGGTCCTGTCTTTTTACTTTAAGTGTATCATGGCAAAGTGATTAGAGCGTGTACCTTATGGCAAATTCCACTTTGTCCGGGGCAAATAAAATAAAGATTTTCATGAATCAACCTAACATTTTCTATGCTATGATGACTAGTGGAGACCGGGCCTAGTAAAATTCTAAAAATCTGTTTGGGTACAGGTTCAGTATAAAAATTGAACCCCACCAGTAACTCCGTGATCAGTGTTTAAATGCTGGCAGTAAAGTATCCGGCAGTATTTTAAATCACCATGGTTTTTACCAGAGGAGGGAAGGAGAGGTCGGGTTGGTAGGTTTGAGCGGGATCGTTTTGAGCTTGAATCATTGGGACAAATTTACTTACCCGCCCTTCGCGATCCAGCGGCGCGTTCTCTGCGGTGGATTCGGGTCCGGCCGGGATTCACTAAGGCAGTTCCTCCGATGTCCACCAGGTGGCGCTGCTGCGCTGAAGAGCATCGAAACGCACTCAAGTACACCGAGCCGGGCTGAGTGAAGGTAAGTGCAAGCTCCTCGCAACACTTTTGTTTTTAAAATGGGCGGTTTTTTTCCGAATCCGTCGGGTTTTCGTTCAGCCACGCCGCCCAATTCCGTACGTGCAGGCCAGCGCCGATGCGACAAAATCCTGATCGCGTGCGACAAAATCCCGGGGCACACCAGGGAAAATCGGCGCAAATCGGAAATTCTCGTTTCACGTCGGGCCCTAGTAATGAACCCCCAGTGTGTCCAATAGTTCGGGTTTCAGCTTACAGACTCAAATTTGCAAAGTTTGTTACAACCAAACTTTTAGGTTTGGTTAACCTTACACCAGTCAGGGGTTCACTCATATCTATGCTAAACTATGAAAGCAAATGGCCATTTTTAAAATATTTTTTTCTAATTACTGGTGAACAGTTTATGACACTGAGAAGCTCATTTACATAAAAACATAAACAGAATTTTTTTCTGAAAATTTTCTTTGAACAGAAAAGCCCTGTTACAATGCTGGTGTTACCGGTGAAGGGATCACGTAGCTATAATTCTCTCCTTTCGTTAACAAAGTCACCATTTGGAGCCTCAACCCTTAATCCCCTGCAACCAGTTAAAGATTATATTTGATCTGGACAAGTGTTCACTTTGATAACATCATTGGGATGACTAATGAGAGCTGAGCAGTTTGGACATATACACTATAGTACCAGTTTGGCTTACCTGGCTAGTGTTGAGTAGATACTTGATATCTGTAGGTAAACCAACACACTGGTATCATTGAGCAGAAACTTACAATAAAGTAACCAGAACTAGGTACTTTCCAATAACATTTTGTTGTGAAAAAACAAACAAAAATGTTGTGCATGACCAAGTACCAGCGTAGGAGATGGGCCTTTAAGGCAACTTTCCTGTTGGCATCTTTAACAAGGCTTTAAGCGTAGCCATAATAACTTAGAGCTTTACACATAGTAAACCATCAAATGTACAGCTACTGCATGTCACAAGTCAAATGATCTCCAATCTCATACCAGTCACAAAATCTTGAACTTTGCAATTTGCCCTTTACACCCAAACCCAACTGGTCGCAACAAGACACAAATGTACTTTTTTAGCTTTTTTCATTCACGTTAATTATTATGACAAGATCACAGTGGTTTGTGAAAATTGTTTTAAAGGTAAACACTTCTAGTATTTCCAGTATAACTTGATGCATAATAAAAATCAAACATATATTTGTGGACATGTGAAACGGTTTTTATACTACAATTTTTAAAAAATATTTTAAAAATGGTGATAAGAAAATAATATATATTTTTTAACTAATAAAGCTGTACCACTTCTTCTACTACCACTAATAATACAAATATAACAATAAAAAAATTAAAACTGTTAATCTCCTGTTACTCAAAGAAGAATTTTTGTTGTCAAAATTTGCCGTGATCTATGCGGCAGGAGGTTTTCCTAAGTGTTTCTGATTGCCTAGAGACTATTTCTGGTGACATCTGAAGAATTATAAACTCCTAGAGAGTAAATCCCCATAATACTTGAACTCCACTGTATCGATTTATACTTACCACCTGCATTTCCCAAAGTATTGTCACAGCAGCATCTGAGGCATTGATGAGAAAATGGTGTTCAATTGCTTGATTTACTTTTCGTGGTGTGGAACACTAAATTAAGTTTTGAAATAAACTTGAAAAATAATAACAGGTCTAATGTGCACGTCTCCAGCTATCATTTTATGACTTACTATATAGGCTGTGGAGGATCTACAGATCCAGAAAAGGTTTTGAAGAATTAAATGGTTATGCTTTTTATTATTATATTTTTAAAAACATCCTCTCTTCTGCTCTTCTCCCAAGTTGCTGGATCAACTACAGCAGTAGGTGTTAAACACATAGAGCTTGATCTGATAATAATACTAGAGATGACGACCCAATAGTTGGTTAGTTTTCAGTTTGGCTATCTCTACCCAGACATTTTCTGGATAGGGACGAACAGCCAATCCGAATATTCATGGCCATCTAGCCAGGGCTAATCATGCCAGGCGTGTCAATTTGCCGGATTGGCTTTCAGCCGACATTCGGTAAAACGTTCTAGTCAGGTGGCCAAATCTGAACCCTAACCCGTCCATAAGGTCGCGCCCTTTCTATTGAGACCTATTCTTTTAGTGAGGTCATTATTCTGGAACCTCTTTCAAAATATGAATTATATTGCAGCAGTCACAGATATACAAATGACAGGTTGGGTCTACACACTTCAAAGACTGGAAATTTCAGACAAACCACTAGTGGACATTTGGGTTAAACCCAGTAAGATCCAACAATATCATTCAGAATACGATGCAATTCGAAGCATCAATTGCACCAAGCAATGAATTGTGTAGAGTGTCTCCACCTTAATATTACATCTACATCCTGCTTCTTTAAGGGTATATAGCCGATAGATGACTGTTACAAGGTGCCACCTTGCCGTTTTTTTCTCAATGACAATTGCCTTGAGTCACGTAAGAATAAAGCAAATTTTAAAAATTCTACACTGTATAAGAGGGCACAGCCTCTTGAGGCATTTTCATACACTAACAGCTCCATGACTAGAGGTACACGGTTATTAGGAGTTAATAATTAATTTATCTTGTGCCACCTCTCTTTTTTTCAGATAACTGAGATGACAATAATCAAACAGATGAAAGAAAAAAACTTTCATCACGCCAATTTATGTCATATTCATCTTGACCCCTATTTTCCTCATTTTTATTTACAATCATTTGAGAAGTAGATGTAAATACCGTACCTGCAATGATGTTGGGTTTGGGTGGCATTATAACTCATACATGGTCGGCCGAATGACCCATTCTATTTTTCTATGATTGTAACTTCCATCCCACATTCCACTGTAGATGTTCTAGAACATATGTCTTTATTCCAGAGAAACTTTTCTCCAGCCATGATCTTCTTTGTCTCTTTGTGAAGCAAGTATAAGGTTTTCAATAACACTGTAAAATGGACCAAATGAACCTTAGATTAATACAAGACTTTTAAGACTTTGATATAACTATCAATGCTGCATACAAGTCTTCTATATGGTAGTCTTCCAAAGAGATACCCAGTATGCATAACAAGTCTTATCCCATGTCTGGTCAGGATACAGAATCGTCTTAAGAGGGTTTTTTTGTTAAGATTTTACAGCCTTTCCAAAAAAAAAAATATACTTGTGGAGATCTTGATAGGAAACCAACCATAATGTTCATACTGTACGTTAAGGTTGAAGGGGACAAAGCAGGTTCCTCAACTCTGATGGACAAATTAATTAGAATATAAATTGTTTTGTCAAATTACCGTCCATGGTTGAAACTCACCACGTGTGCATTTTGTATAAAGGTAGGCAACGAAATATATATTTTTTATGATTTACAAGGTTGCATCCCCATCTTGGTATTGTGCTGTAGTCCTAAACTGTAACCAAGAGACTACACATGAACAAACCACTACTTTAAAGAAGAATGGACACATTTACTAGGGCCGTGCACCAGTTTTGGTTGGACTTTGCATGTTCCTTCTAGTGAAGGCCCGCACCACCATTTTTGTGTCACACAACCCTTTTGTGCGCAGCTGCACTAACCATCATGCCACATCAATTTCTGCCATGAAGGGGCTTCTGTGTGTAATCAGACGTGCGGCCAGATTTAACATCAGTCCAACAGAAAATTGGTGCCCTCTGCACACTACACAGCACACAGTACAGTTTGCACTGTTGTTAATGAATGTGCCCTATGTTTTGTTAGATATATATAAAAAACACAAAATCTGAATTATTAGATATACCTTCAGAACTGCAGGAGTAATATTTTTTTCTTGGACACCTTAGTTAAGCTCAAAACATATATGATGTAGCAAGATTTAACTAGACATTCAACAATATATCGCATACTAGGAAGGTAAAGGAGGTACATATGTTTCCTTTCTGCTCTGCAATCATATATGAAATATGAGATGCGAGGTATGCTAAAAAAACATGATTTTGCAGAAGTTATTTCAGTATTTTGGCATCATTGAGGTTTTGTGTGATATTGCTTCAATCTACAGTAAATTAAATATATATTGGAAAACATTGAAATGATGTTTCCAAGAATGGGACAAGGAAAACGTTGCCTCTTATCTACCTTGTAAGGCAGCTCCCTTAGCAATTAGGCATGACTTTCAGAAGCCTATATTGTGAGATTATAGCCAAACCGATATATCTATTCCAGAAGGAACAGATTGGCAATCTTAACAAGCACTGTTTTTGACATGATTGTGTCTCTTCAGTACGTTTTAGGGAACTGGTTTAGCTGAGTGAGAGGCTTTTGACTTCATCAGGAGTTCTCCTTACAGCGACTTTGCTAACTTAGGCCTCCTTGCAGGCGTGTGGAGACTTATACCGATAGGGGATATAATATTCCGTCCAGCCTCCCCGCGGTGCCAGGCAGGAATTGGACATGGGGCCAGTGAAGCTGATGTACGCATTACTGGTCTGGATAGAGGTGATCAGGGGCATATTTGGACCTAAACATAAAGATGGTTTAGTGTCCTATTTTGCCCATGACAGATTCCTTAAAAGCCTTAAGTGAACTTAGTAAAAGGTTGGTGGCAGACACATCTTCACTTTGCAGCACACAATATTTCAAGATGCATAATTTTCCATACATAATTGTGAGAAAGAGAACCCTTGAAGTAATGAAAGACTATACGTTATCCCAACAGGGAACAAGAGAACTCAGAAAACATGCAATGAGACATAAAACAACTACTTAAACATAAAATCTTCCAGCTAGGATAGTGAGACAAGTATAGTGAGCTAGCATCATAAAACCAATTATCTACAAAAGCTCCCTTTGGCATTGTTAAATTGGAATAGGAGATTTTTCCAATTAATTTGTAAGCCGTAAATGCTAGACTGCACCTGTGAAAGGAGTGACTATAGTGCGTTTTTTAAAAAAGCCGAAAGTAGCATTTTTATGTGTTTTGTCAAACAGAATGAATGATACCTTTTAGGAGAGCCAGGGTTAAGTATAAACCCAGGGAATTCATATATTAAATGGGGTAAGTTTAAACTACAGCAACATTTATATTTTTTAACATAAAGAACTTAAAATATTTATCACCACAGATTACCCAACGTCAGATTGATAAAGGGTAAGCTACATTAATGACAAAAGATCTGGAAGACACGTTGGGGCTTATTTATCAGGAAGGATGTGGCTAGAGGCCCTAAATAAACCACCAATGCTAGCTTACTACTAGCACTTGCGACCTAACTTGTGCCTCTCTGACCATTGGGGCGTGAAGAGGCGAGGGTGGAAGGGGCGCCGGCTTTGATTATTTCTTCTTTGCCAGGCTCTGCTGGCGTAGAATAAACACACTATTCAGCAGTCTGTCTCGATACATCGAAAGATGAAAGCCTCTCATGTTCCACTGCGACTAGGCAGCGGCGGGCATATCACACGCCCGCCGACAAGCGCAGGCTTATGATAATATGCCCCATTACTAATGATTCATAATGTGGATGGAGGTCTGTTGTTTTATTGACAGCTGTATTACCAAACCAATAAGAAGAAAAAGTGACTGTTCCAAAGTAGTTTGCTACAGTGGAAGGCTAGTGGTTACCAGTGATTTACCGTCTGGTGTTTATTCTGGTCAGGGAACAGACAGGTAAAATAAAGACAACGGGCCCGAACTAAACCCCCTTCCAATCTTTCCCTGCCTGTTTGCCCTACCTACCCAAAGTGTGTGGTTATGCAGAACAGAGACAAATGCAAAGAAATACAAGCATAGAAGAATAGTCACCCAATACAAAACAGAATCAAGAGTACAAAATCACTAGCAAATGGAAAGTCAGAAATCAGGTAAGGGTCCATAGATACCTGATACGAATAAACACGAGCTAGCTCATACAAGACAATACAAGCAGAGAGCACTAGTCCCACATAACATTTTATAACATGCCATAGTACAATCCATAAGATGATATATCAGTTCTCTAACACCAACAGGGTAGCATGATAGTGGGGAGGATTCTTTCATCACAATGGATTAACTGTAGTAAACCAGTGCCAGAGTACACAGGAGACAGGGAATTTGGTGAATCAATCAAGGAAAATAGAATAACATTGTTCAGACTACCAGGAAAGAATGGAACAAAATGAGGCACACCTCAGCTGTATTTTATAGAAAGGACTGAGCAGCCGCCCGATGTCAAGTTTGTTTTTAGCTGGATCTTTCCACATTAGCCTTATTGTTTACTTCCAAAATCTGACCATGGTCACAACAGCTGCTCGGCCTCGCTACTATCATAGAGAAGAATCAGACACGAGCTGTGCGCCTGTGTGACCATGGTCAGATTTTTGGTAACTGAAAAAAAAAAACAATGAAGCTTTCCATAGCCGGACAGCAACAGAGATTTAGAAAATAGTGTGGAATTGATACAGAAAGTATATGGGCGAAATCATAACTTCTTATTTAAACAATAACATATTTGCTGATAAAGGAATGCCCCCTTCAAACTAAAAAATCTCAAGTAATTATTGTCACAATTAACACTGTGCTGCAAAACATTTAAAAAAACACTAATTTTGAAGACTAGAGATAGTCTTTAATTAAGACTACATGCACACGATATGCCCGCCCTAACCGTAGTACGCATACATTGGCGCCAGGAAGAGGAGGATAGGGAGACGCTGCTCACCCCCGCCCCCTCCATGGAAACACACCAGCGCAGCGCCGTATTCCTTACAGAGATTGACATATTCTATCTTTCTACGGGCTAACAGAACGCTATGGTGCCGCACGGCAGGCAAGCCATTGAATGTATGGGGGGCGTATATACACTATATATACATTGGCCTTATAACACAACCCCCCATAGTTTGTGTGAATGTGCCTAAAACTGTTTTTTTATTACATTTTTTTATACTAGTTTATCTTTCTGGACATCTGTGAGTTTTGCACTTGCTTGCATTGCTGTAATATAGACGTTCTACTAAGCTTTGAAATGATTGAGCCCTTCAGCTTGTGGTGTCATTTCTGAATGTTGAGATGAATCCTTGTATAATAGTACACTGCGTGCCAGACATTATACCAAACTATTCCCTAGTGGTTTTCCCAGACATGTCTTTTCTCAGGGCTTCTCACTGCTGCTGTGGAGCCCATGTTAACACTGTTGGCCTTTGTTGTTTTTTAATATTGCGTTCTTTCCCTATTGAAGTCAATAAATGAAATGCCTCGAAAATATGACCCAGACCCCGGCGTGTGCTAAAAATGGGAATCAATAATTCATACATTTCCATTCATAAGATCCTCATCTTCTGCTGCTTCTAGACAGGTAAAGAGTTAATTGAATAGATTTTCTACTCCACAATACAGCCACCATCTGTCACAGAATATTCAAGCCCGCGATGGATCCCAGAGAAAGGGAAAGAATAAAGATGGTTATACTTTGGACTCATCCCCTTTTGGCTAACAACTAAAAACACATGAAAAACAAACTGTGTTAACGTGACCTCAAAGATTAAACTATTTTACTTATCTAATGTGGTGAAGATGTTTTAAGTGGTAGATGGTTATTATAGCCCCACAATTGGATTTCACATTTAAGGTATGCAAAATAGACTAAGGCACAAAAAGCCAAGTGCCAAAAAGTATCAGATCTTGCAGACGGGACTAAGTGGTGATCACTGTCCCTGCCGGCTTGCCAGCCAAGTCTAAACCAGAGGTTACAACTGGGTGGCATTCAAACTCTTTCGGCACCAGAACCTGAGAGAACAGGTAAAGACAGACAAACAGTGATATTATACAGAACCTGATCAAATCAAGATGGCATTAATGTTCAAATCGTAGAGGCAGAGATCGTTAATGGCACAAGAATAGTAAGAATCACGTAATATCACTCTATGATCTCCAGAGCCAGAAGCCTTTGGCTAACCAGGCTCTGGCAAAAGGGTAGGAATAGAATCTAGGCTTTTGACTAAAACCCGAGGACAGTGATTGGCGAACCTTTAAGAGACCGATGCCCAAACTGAAGCCAAAGCCAATGTTTCTATCCGCGTGTGCCAACACAGCACTTTAGCCCCCCACTAGTGCCCACAATCACTTACAAGAGACAAATAACACTTTGACATCTAACCACCATTACAACCACATAAAAGCAAATTCTAGTTATACAACACTATAGAAAGGCCCCATATTACCCATAATAACACTATACTAAAGCTCACTTGTAGTGATGAATATTGTATTACTGCGGCGCTGTAGCTTCATGGATTGCTGTTTGACTGCGTTGTAGCTCCCATGTATGGCTGTGTACTGCGTTGTGCTATGTTATGGCTTTTGACTGCGGCTGTCGCTCTTTAAGTAAATACCATACACAACACCGGAGAAATGCTGCAGCTTGTGAGTTTAGGGGTAATACCCAGTCCCTCCCTAGCCAGTATAAGACAGGGCCTCACCCCCCACCCACTACAGAGACAGGGCCCCCCACCTCATATAGGACACAGGGCCTCCCACCACCCACCCCCCTATAGAGCAGTGCCCCCCACCTCAGTATAACACAGGCTTCCCCCCCACCCCCGATAGAGCCAAGGCCTCAACCCCCCCCACCCAGATAGGAAATAGGGCCCTCCCCCCCCCACCCAGTATAGACGAGAATCACACACAGGGGCCTTACCAAGTGCAGCAGGCGCTAAACGGCCCATCCTCAAGTGCCGGCGAGGATGCGTGACGTCACGCTGGTCACGGGACAGCGCCGGCATCGGGCCCATGACTCGGTCGACCCGCAGCACGGACGCCCGGAGCCCGCCAGACGTCGGCGCGCCGTGACCAGCCTGAAGCGGAACCAGGGCCGCGCAGGAATCGAACGAGGCCTCACAGGATCGGAGCGCCGGGGCCGCGCATTACAGTGGAGTGCCTGGGCGGCGCAGGCTCACAGCGCCGGAGCGAGCAGTCTGCGCAGGTATCGGAGCGCAAGACCCCGCAGCGTCGTGGACCACTTTAAGTGAGACTGGGGAGATGGTACGCGTTGCGTGCCCTCTCTGGCCTGCGTGCCATAGGTTCGCCACCACTTGCCCTAGGACTAAGGGGTTATTACACATTAAATAAACAAATTTAATCCAAAATTAAATGTAAAGAATTAATAATGACCATTGCTTTTTTTTAGGGCTAATGGCATCTCCCAAAGGGGTTTGAGTCCTTCCTATGGACCTACTCTGTTAACTATAGAATATATTAAGTGGATTCTGCTGTTTTTGTTCAGCTTTTTTGCCCTTACAGCTATAGAATAGAACATCAACGATTAGATTGACAAAGGCTTGAGGTCGGTCTCCCCCATTTCATAATGCCTTTGCACAAATTGTCAGAATTGGAGCTTGTCCGAATAAACAATATCAAATAAATTTTTGTATCACCTAAAGGTTTGTATAGAATATTTCTGATGGGTCTGACCCCAACTTCACCAATGTAGCTGTTCCGGACAACTCAAGAGTAAATCTAATAAGTGTTGAGTGGAAAGCAGAAGGCTTTGTCTGTTATAGGCACTTTGTTGGGGGTTTGCAGCGTCTGTTCCTTTGGAGGTCTCATCCTCTAACCAGTTTTTTGGGAATGGCGACCTTTGAAAGACCGAGTGCCCAACTGCAACCCTTATACCTTATTTAGTTAAAATTGGGCCAACACAGCACTTCTTCTAGCATTAAAACTTATAAAATCTTCTTGCTCCGTGCTGTAGCACAGCTTTTCAACTCCTGAGACAACCAGTTAATCGTTGACAGAATGATGGAAAATTCAGATTAACCCTTGTGAGCTTCCCTGACAACCACTGAACAGGAAAAATTGTAGGGCCAGGAGCTTCAATCGCTCCAATAAAATCCAACCATGTCCACATCTATTCTTTCTTCAGTCTCACTTTAAATAACGTTGATTGTGCCACGTCATGGGCCTGTAGGAGATCTCTTAAGTCCCTGACTTGATGAATTATGTGCTGGGGAAACGCCGATGCCCCTGATAGGGTCTCAATGCACCATTGGCATCCCGGCCCCAGTTCTCCACCAACTGCTCTAACAGTTCCTTGTGCAAGATGCAGCTCTCGGCAGTGTCAACTCCCACTAGTTTTGTATCCTGAATAACAGTGTTAAGGACCAGAAACTGCAAGTTTGGGTTTGTAACTGAACTTTGTGGTTTCATGTCCCCGAACCAACCACAAGCTTCTTATAAGATTGAGGCTGTCTGGAGCTCAACTATCCCATCGATCTGGAGTTGAGTCTTTGACTTTGGATTTAAAAATTGGGGTCAGCAGCTTGAACTTGAACTACACTACAACAGGTTCACTCATCCATGACTAATCCTGAGGGTAGGTGAACAGATATCAAAAGCAAAACTGAGCAAGGCCACTCCTTTAAATTTCCATTTTGTTATAGTATTACGCTTTCCTTCATATTCACCATGCATCACATTAAAGGGACATTCATTTAATACTATGTAACCAATTTTATTATTAGAGGAGTAGGGGTTCACAATAAATCAACAGCAATCAAATGCAACAGCCTCAATTGGCCATTGTGTCCTATACAGCCATAGTAGTGAATACAAGTAGGAAACAGTGTAGCTGTGTGCACGTTTTATGAGGCCCCTTTATTTTTTTATGGGTGTACAAAAATAAACAGTTCGTTGGTTTTAGTTCTATTACCCACACGTGTGTTCTTTGAGCCATGTTTTATAGATCCCAAACATCTATCATTATCGGGTTAAGACTCTAAAATGTTTTGGCATCATGCTGCCTACAAAGTCATTGGTAATTTTGGTCAATTGGCTAATCAAAATCTGACAGTGTTGTTTGAAGCTTGTTTTTCTGAAGATTCAAAAATGTTTTTATTAGTCCAAATCCTCAATGTTCGGGTCGTGAAGCAAAGAGAATTCAAATGGGGTCGGCATTTGGGCCCACACCTTGCTGGTACCCCACCAATAAATCTGGCAGACATCATAGTGGTTACCATTTAAAAATTGTTGGAAAATCTGCTAATACCTTTTAAATGCTGCTGCTGGTTCACAATCCCCTTTTCTCTAGATTTTCCACATCTCTGTTGAAGTACGGGAGTGACAATCCTTTATAATTGTTGGCGACATGTCATTGGCTTTAAAGGGGTCTATATTGATGTGGGACTCATACCTTTAATCTAGGTGGCATTGAAATGATTAAGACCACAATCAAGTCCCAGCTACAACCACAGTGTTTCATGGGGTTTTTGGTCCGGGGTACTGGAACCAAAGCTCTTGGTTTAATAAGTTTGGCTAAAGTCAGCAAAACAATAAACGGTCTGCTGATCACTACTTATCACAAATTGTTTGTTCCTTATAACTAGCAATGAAATACCTTTTGAGCTAATTAAATTACATGTTTAATTTCAGTTTTGTAAGTTTCACCACTTCTAAGTACCATTTATATAACAATCATCTCCCTATTTGAGTAGTTAACAATGGCAGAAGTGCAGTTGTTCCCAAGACGGGATTGACTTTTTCTTGTATCTTTCCCTAATCCAAACTTTCTAAAACCCCACATCTGAGACCATTTAGTGTAACAATGAATGGAAACATCCGGTATGCAGGGGTATATTGTAGGGGACTCCCCCCTTGGAAAATGAGAATGAAGAATGAGCAAACTTCCAAGCGTTGTTTTACTACTGTGCCATCACTGAGTGACAGACTGTGTACGGGAGCATCGCAGCTTGGTGATTGTGATCCTATCAATCTGACTGTCCCTATCTCTAATCGGTCCGCCGTAATATATTGCTGTGACTGAACTAAAGTCAATTGTTTCACCTGCCTCTTCTCTCCCTTCTCTCCCTCTTATCAACAATCTTCTTTTCTCTGTGCTCTGTTCTGAAAATAAATCAAACTGAATGCTAAGCTATAAACTGAACATGTGCCCACACGCAGTTTCTTTCCGTCTCCTGTAACCTTCAAAAATGGCTGTTCAGTCAAAACCATCCAGGTTGATGAGAGATCAACTACCTGCCCACTGCTAGTTAGATATTTATCTCTGCAATCTTTTTGGTAGCACGCCATGTTTAAATAATTCTTCGAACCCAATCTCAAACATTCAAATTACCGAATTACAAACATTTGGTTGGGAGTTTGGATTTGATTGCAAGTCCTACAGATCAATTCTAACCAACTTTATTTCCATCAAAAGTGGTTCAAAGCTTTGTATATAGTAATAGGGTCAAGGGGTCTGTGTTGAAATATTCAACAGGTCGGGTTGCAATCAGACTTCCGATAGAATTCGGTTCTAAGTTGAGGTTTAACCCCATCAGTAACAGTAGCCGAGCTTTCCCCTGGCATTTCAGGTTCAGGTCACATAGCAACCAATGTTTGTATAAACTTGGCTAACCTGACCTGAAACGGTGACCACTCATCACTAGCAGGTATACCACTAATGTGTATGAATCTATGATAATCATACTTGATTCCCTGTTTACTATATGATCACTAGATACATAATCCAACTTGTGTTGAGCGGACCTGAACTGCATATTTGGTTTGGGGCCGGTCTTGGTTTGGCTCACAACCGCCCCCTGCCAATACTCGTTCACTAGGTCCTCTCATTACTTATATGAAAGTGACCGCCATATTGTAATAAGTCATTAATGTAATCCAACTTGTCTATTCCATGGTATGGCCTAAATGCGAGGCTAACTTAGGGGTTGCAGAGGGTATTTTTTACCCATTGCCAGAATCTTAAACAGTCCATATGAAATGATCTGTGCTAATAAACATTACATTATAGCTTGGGGTCTTGTACGATTTTTGCAATGGGGTACCAGGTTGTATCCATGTCTAAACAAATGTTTTGTATAATTTTACCAAATTCGAGAGTGGGGAATGGAGTTAAAGAGGTACTACGTTTATACAGGGCCTATTATTAATAAACACTGAAAAACATGTATCTACTTGTTTTAAATTGGAATGAGATCATCTTTTTTTCACCATCACATAGAATTAGCGAATCATTCTAGGGTCAATTCCTTTAATTTTTAAAAAAGATCCTATTTGGATCTAAATTAAATCGGTCCCAAACGATTTTGCTCCAACTGTTTGAAATTGGATATTCTGAACAACCCTCTAGTCCTGTAAAACAACTCATGTAGTTAGGGTAAGCATTAGGGTTAGAATTAATGGTTTCAGGTCAACATGACCCTAATTCTAAACCTTCATTTAAAAAAAAACCATAGCAGATGAACTAAACAAGTTGGACTCATCTCTAATAATGAACCCGTCATGTTTGTCGTTTATACCAAGACCTAAGCTTAATTTTTATCTTGTCATATGTTAAGCTCTTCTTAGCAATATAAGACAAGCGATTATGGCAATTTCACTGTTTGATTCGAACTTCCATTTGGGACACACTCGCTATTCAATCAAAGTGTCCAGTCCTATCTGACAGAAGCCAATATCCTAATCTGCTGAGATTTCACAGGAAATTGTTTTCTCCCACCTGCAGTATAACAATATATTCATTTTCTGAATAGAGAAGACAAAATTTGTTAGTTCCCCGGAAATCTTGCAGCTTGAAACTTTAGTTGATTTATAGCCGAGTCTCACCAGAGTCTCAGTTTGATTGATAGCAACAGCATCTGATAAAGAATTAATCTACCCTATTTATGTTACTGTCACTATGAGATCTACGGAAATAAAGCATTGAATAGATTGTACAGAAGCAACTAAGACTGGAATTTCATACAAACCATTCATGATAAATGCCCTTAAAAGGGTTTGTTTGGGATCACAAACATACAAGCAGTTTTTAAAAGGAAGTCGGAGAATGATGGGCCTCAGTCCCTATCCAGCATGTTGCCTCCCATCACCATCTTTACTTTACCTCTATGCAAACTAGATTTAACTGAAGACATTAACAGTTGAGGATCGGGACTGCTGGTTATGGTGGGAAGTTTTATTAGCTGAGCCATTAGACTATCTGACTATCACGATGCGACCTCTTATTTGAAACTGAGAATCATTGTTGATGTTAGGAGGTACCGAAATCAGACAAAGAAGTATAAACAGAGGAAAATATGTTTTTTGCTTTTTTAAACATCATTTACTGCCTACAACAAAGGCCAATCCAATCCCTTCTAAATTTCAACGGTTGGTCTTTTTTTGTTTATACAATCAAAAATGTACTTCTTTTTTTTTAAATAGCCCCTAAGCACCACTTAACACTGAATCTAAGTGTACTATAAAGACATTTTTTATTTTTTTTTACTTATCCATATAGACAGGGATGTTTTTAATCCACTCTAAATGGTATACCTCAGTAGACAATTAAAATATCAAATTAAAATAATATAATATACATAGCAATAGATAATTTTTATTTAATTTTAATTGATAATTAATTTTATTGATATTTTATTTAATTATATTATTTTAATTGATATTCATTGTCCTTTTACTGAGGTATACCATTTCACAGTGATTAACATCCCTGTCTAAGTGATAAGTCAAAAATAATAAAAAATGCTTTTACTATACCTTTTGAGTTACAGTGTGGGATTGGGCTGAGGTTGCTATTTATTCTGTTTTGGTTCCCTATTTATCAGTTAAGCACCTGTAATATACCATTAGCACCCACTGTTGTCTATATCAATGTTCATAGTTGGGTAGTGCGTGATATAACGGTCTTTTTCTTTAAAATGTTTTTTTTTACTTTTGTCTTTTGGACAGTTAGTTTTTTTGGATTTTTTAGGCCCACTGAGTCACCTCCATTCCCTTTCCCTGTGCTAAAACCATGGCCTCACAGTTCCTGACCGGTCCATCCTCAGATCCAGCCCGTTACCTTTGGTCCTAAAATACACTCAGTTCCTGTGGTTTAAAATGATTCAGAACCCCAAAATAAAGTCTGAATACTACATTAGTGTATGGTATAAAGGGCAACCCCCGAATGGAATGTCTAAGTCATGAAGATCCATTGTTGTGCAAAGCTTTGCACATCGCATTGCTTGGATTTTTCTACTTTGAGACCACTTCCATTGTTTCCTATGATATTGATTCTGTTTTCCGTTACAAACAACCAAAAACAAACCTAATATTCCCGGTACAAAACCCCCCCCTGCTCCATCTTCAGCTGTCCCATAAGTTTTGGGGCTGCAGCAAAACCCTACACCACCCCTAATCGGTAGGTGGGAGTATAATGACTTCTGTCCAAAACAGTGTGGGGGGTGTTCGGGACCCCAATAAAATCCGATACTAATAAAAATATTCTGTTGACCTATTATGTCTACCAGTTTCCATAGAGTTTACTGAAAGGCAGTACAACGGCAAGAGTGTTTAAAGATTGAGACCTCTTCGAGTACAAGGGACTTCTGTTCTTTGAATCAGTTGCGTGTCCAAGTGGTAAAACTCCGCCAATTCACTTCTATTTATATGTTTCAGCTATTTTACTATGATCTGTAATTTTTAACTTGTTTTTTTAGCATTTTTTTTAAAATGAAAGTCCTAATCAGTACACAGAAAATAAAATTCATTACCTAAATCAGTTTATTAATGTATTACCCATGACCCACGAAGACTCTCAAAAAAAATGGTTCAAGACTGTCCCATCCCCCTTCCAAACCTGAAAGCCATCTGTTTGTATTCTCTACAATCGCAAAGTCTACATGCTATTGCTTGCTCTGTTTCCCTTCCATCACCATAGCCCATAATAAATAATAATTAATTAGGAAATAATACATAAAACAGACTACATTGTCAATAATATGGAGCCCAAAAATCTGTCCCATTACTAAACTAAGGAAAGTAGTACGACAAACACAGGCAAAATCACATAGTGCATCAATGTAATAAAATTTTTTGTTCTTTCATGACTCAATCGTACCTCGGAGTTTTGGGCTGATGCTCACAGGTAACATTTCCATTTTTGGAGGAACTGTGAATAAATTGAAATGTAGATTGAATGACACAATGGAATAAATATAACATCTTTGACAATGAGTAATTGTAATTAGAACATTTCAGAATTAATGTCATTTGTTTCACTGATTCGACCCGAAATGAATTCCGGTTCATCCAGTGTATCATTGTATCTCATCTCTTTCACTCGCCATTAAGAACACAAAAACGCCAATATAATCTTTAACAAAGTAGTGAGTGATTGTTAGGATTTAAGCCTCCTCATAGGAGTGTTTATTCATGTTTAAACATAAAGAAAAGACAGGGCAATGAACACTAGTAACAGCATATCTTTGTTTTTATTATATGTATCTTTTCCTGTGCTTAGGTCGTGAAAAACCTAAAAACCACCTGTTTTTCCAAGTGCAAAATATAACATGCGGTAAATTAATAGTTATCACTAGAAGTTTACATGTTATATAGATTTACCAGCAATGTAACATACAAACTGGCCAGTAGGGGAGTGGATTTTAATCACTACACCTACATTTTCAGTTTTTTTTGTTTTTTTCTTACTATTTTTGAGACTTTTTTGTTTCAGTTGAGACAAAAAAGTCTCACTGTGACAAAAAAAGTCTCAAATTGAAAAAAAAATAGACAAGTGGTGATAATCTTCCCTTTGTTGAGTAACAGCTTCCTAAAGAAAAGCTGTGTAACAATACCTTTTTATGTCTGATTTCTAGAAGTAGGGATGTGAAATTGAATTTATAATTTAGAAATGTAGCTTACTGAGGCAAGTCCGTACACTGCTGTGCTCTTACCTCACTGTTAAACCTTTCCCAGCCCATCCCCCCTGTTCCTGCCTTATAGCACCTATCATGTGTTTTTGATACCTACATTAATTTACAGCAAAGGAATCCCCATCTTTGCTTGTTGACGTCAGGGGGGCATGGGAGTAGACGGAGGGAGGGGGCTGTGAGCAATCTTTGCTATAGTCCTCTGCTGGGAAAGACTATTGAGCTACAGCTGAAGTTCTCTGCCAAGTCAAACCTTGGGTGTAAACAACCTCTAATAACTGCCACTCCGTGCGCAAGAGTTGGTATATTCAGTAGCGCCATTTAAAACGCCACTTTAAATAGATTCTCTCTCCCCACTGCGTAAAAATAAATCTCTTAAAATATTAATTACTTCAATAATTTAATAACTTCAATTATACTTAAAAATTATATACACAGTGGATATTCACTTTTTGATTGTAAATGATAAAAAAAACTCATATAAATATAACTCACACTTTTGTATTTGACCACATAATTTAATATCGGGCGCCTCCGTCATCTTGCTTTGTTATGGCTTTGCTTGAAGCTTTGGCCTGCCGCCGGGCTGTCCATGAATAAATGGAGGGCTTGGTTCTCCGAGAAAGAACAAGCAGACAACATTCAGTTGGTAGAATGAGATATTACTATCAATAAATTTAACATAAATAATTTAAGTATTCATTAATTATCTAATTATTGTAAAGGAGTACCTTAAGTTTGACAGGGATCCCTCCATGAAATCACGGACCTATGATATCTCTAACATGCCCTTTGTATTAGATTCTTTTAACAAATGTGTCATATTCATTACTCCTTCCTTCCTCCAAAACTTGATGGGATGTATTACATTCGATGACACCATTTTTGTCATGGGTGTATCTGGTATTGAGCATAGCTGATTCAACTATCAAAGTAGACTGGTCCTGTGGTGGTATTGACCTATTCATAACTAATGAAGAACATTAGACCCCAATTTTACCATTAATCCCGAATGTACAAAGGTTGGTGTGATCAGCCATGCCTGCCCTTCTATGTTTGTCCATAAACAATTACAAATATGGGTATGGGTCGGCAGTTAAGTATCTAATTTTCTGTACCTACCTGATTCCACAAGAAATGGCGTCACAGATGTGTCCATGCTTAATGGGGTTGTCTAAAGTTAAATACATCCACGATACAGCTGAATAATAAATCTTATTAGTGGGTTATGAAAAACTGAACCACAGCATACAGAATAACAAGGTACAGTTTCTCAAGTCAAGCATGTGGCAGAGATCCCCATGCATATCCATGAAACACCGCACTTGGCTATCTCTACAACACTCAATTATCCTCCATGGGACTGCCAAGATAACTGAAGTGCTATGCTTTTGGCTCTGCCATAAACCTTGAATGAGCATCAGAACCATATTATAACCTTCAGCACTACTACCAACTAGAAGAAACAGGACTGTCAAACCTATGAGCGTGAAGTTCCCACCAACTATTCAGAATTTTGGATATCTAAAAACTGACACACCCCTTTATTGATCTCATGTTGCTTATTGAAATCATACTAATTTTGTGTATAAACATACTTTTACAATGCAAATAGAAAAAGACATATCTACAAAATCTAGAATGATAAAAGACGGCCCATATCGGACCACCATGTGCAAACAAAGACGCCAGAGACCACCAAACTGAAAAGAACTTCAGAAGAGGGTGGTATCTAGTCTTGTGTACTTGGCACCAGCCTATTTAGTTCCTGCGCACTACTAATTGTCCTTGTTTTAAATGAACTGTGTGCAGAAGAGCTACTCTGACCTCTCGTAGTCCCAACAAACCTATAATGTAGTTCTGTGATGGCCATCGACCACTATTAACTTTGAAGTTCTTATAGGGTTCCTCCTATAATCATGCGCTGCATATCGGGTAGACATCACAATGGAACCTGTGACCATGAGCTCTTGACCAGGGCCGCGTGGGCAGTACACTGTTACTGCCCTATGGGGCCCGAACTCAGACAACTGGGGGGGGGGGGGGACTGGGGGGGGGGGGGGCGGGGCCCTGCGGTGGTCCGCAGACGTGCGTCTGTGCTGCAACACATGACCGATCATCATTGCGCTCTTGGAGCGCCAGCGCCGGGCCCCCGGATGCAAATTTATTATTGTGGCCCCCGGGCTGGCGCTCCAATTATCCGGCTCCTGCTTGGGCCCCCGGCAGGCTCGACCAGCGCAGTCGGCAGGGGGCTCCGTCCGTCCGGACCGGAAGCTCCTGCCCAGTCAAACTAGATAGTGCGCGATGCGGCCATTTCCCGGCCGCTCGAGCACTATTCCTGGAGCGATTTGGCCCGGAAGACACCCCCGCCCATCGCTCCATACTGGGAGCGCGGCCGCTTGATTGACGTCCCACGCGGCCGCGCACCCTTCCTTCCCGGACGCGCAAGACGAAGCAGACACGGGACTGATTTGAGTAAATGTTTTTTTTTTAATCAAACTAGTATTCAAAGATGGTGGGGCATAGTATCTAATTAATTAATTTGTCGTGGGCAGCGACATTAAATAGTTTATTGTGTTGGGGGGCAGCAGCATATTAAATAGTTTATTATGGGGGGGCAGCATATTAAATAGGTTAATTGTTGTTGGTGTGGGGGGTAGAAATATAATTCCCCCTCACGCTCTGAGGTTTACATTTTGCACAGAGGTGGCGCGCCACCATCTTTATTCCTATCCTGGTTGCCATAATAGCCTTGGGTCTTCATCAACCCAAGGCTGCATGGCATCTGCAAGTTCTTCATGTACCAGTGGCTCATTGTAGAGTACTTTATAAAAATGCCATAAACTGCAATACATAACAGGAAGTATTTTAGTATATTGTAGGAATGATAACACCATCTAGGGTTAAGTAACTCTAAAAAGTAGTAACAAAAAGTATAAAAATAAATCCCCCGTTCCCAGAACTTATATTAAAGTTAATAACAGTAAAAATCACAAACCCTTAGGTATCGCGCGCATCTCAAAATATCTGATCTTCCAAATAAAAAACGGTTTTGCTGGTGTGAACCACATTACGAAAATAGCGCCCAAATATCCGAAACGCACTGTTACCAATTTTACATAACATAAACAAATGTAATAAAAACTGGATTAAAAATGTCCACGCCCTCAAAATGGTAGCAAGAAGACGTCAGCTCATGACCTCCTCACACTTCTCATATACCTTATACACTCAAGTATAAGCCAACCTGATATAGCCTTCTCCTCCCATATAACAGAGCCGCCATCCCCCATATATAAACCCACACCTGCCCCCGATCATCCCTGGCTCTGCTCCGATATAGCCAGCTCCTGCCATTGTATAAGCCCCTTCCCCTCCTGCCCCGTTATATATACCAGATCTGCCCTTTATTCCTTCCTCCTGCCCGTCTATAACAAATCCTTCCCCCTTTAGCCTTCCCTCTGCCCCTATAAAGCCCTTCCTCCTGCCCCTATAAGCCTTCTCCGCCCTCTGCCCCTATAATCCTTCCTCCTGCCCCGTACTAGCCTTCCTCCTGCCCGTATATAGCCTTCTCCTGCCCCCGTATATGCCTTCCTCCTCCCCGTATTAGGCCTTCACTCCTTTCCCTGTATATAGCCTTCCTCCTGCCCCCTATATAGCCAGCTCCTGCCCCCGATATACCAGCTCCTGCCCCCGAATAAGCCACTCCCTGCCCCCGATATAGCCAGCCCTGCCCCCCGCGAATATCGGCCAGTCCTGCCCCCGAATTAGCCGCTCCTGCCCCTATATCTAGCCAGCTCCTTCCCCCGAATATGCCATCCCCCCCCTCCTGCCCTTGTAGCACTCAAAAAAAGAAAGTCAAACCACCTGCCGCAGGAAAGGTTGGTTTTGACTTTCTTTTTTTATTGACTCGAGTATTAGCTGAGTTTGAGGTTTTTAAGCACATTTTTGTGCTTAAAAAACTTGGCTTATCTCGTGCTAGGTTTTAATTTTTTAAGATGTTTAAAATTCATAAAACCTGTATAAATGTAGTTTCCCTGTGATCTTACTGAACCAAAGAGTAAATTGGTTAACACAATTCATTTGGGGGTCCAGTATACTGCATAATTGTGAGTGGCAGAATAGAAAATAGTTTAGAGGAAGCCAGTGTATTAAATTTTATTGGGGGAGCCCTTATGTAAATAGTTCACATGTTACAATATGCCACTGGCACATTGTAACAGATCTGCAGAAATGACAAGTCCAGTTATAAAGACTCAGGCTTTCATGGCAACATGATGGTAGCATGTAATGGGTTAACACCCCAGATCGGTGGCAGCACTTACCACGAATGTTAATGTTGGCAATTTGCTGCAAAATGCAGCAAACACCCAGTCTGTATGGAGAAGGTTTAGCCCATGATCCTTCTCCCTACACCTAGTGCAGCACAACAACATGCAGCAAGGGGTTAAAATGAGATTATTCAGTTTTAGAAGAATTGGTTACAGAAAAAGAACAAACATCGTGAAGGGTTTTTGTAAGCTTTCCAGACATAGCATTCCTCTTTACCAGTGGTCTGTTGTATAAGAGAATAATCTATTTGAGGATATCTACCACATGGATGCAGTGTTGTACACCAAATACTCTTACGCTCTGATGTCTGTTCACTGAAATTGGATCCATTCTTCCTTTATCTTCTGATTGCCTTGTTTTAGAGGAAATGGTTTTTATTATGCAAATGAGCCCCAGGGGCTTCAGTTTACATCACAGAAGCCCCTTCTGTCTCCGTCATCTGCTAATTATACATGCCTATTAGCAGTCCTTTATTTACCGTATTTACAAAAAATGTGCTGAAAAACGTCCCCTCGGCTTATACACGAGTCAATATAAAAATAAAAAAAACTTAAAAAATAATAAACTTATATACTCACCCTTCGGTGGCCCCGAAGTGCCCCGCTGCTCCCCCGATGTCCGCGCGGCTCGCCTTCAGTCTTCCGCGCCGTGTTCTTTCTTCTGCTGGGCACCGCCATGTTTTTCCCTGGGGCGGCGCTAGTATGACATCAGCAGCGGTGCGTCATACTAGGCGCTGCCTGGGAAGATCAATGGCGGCGCCGCAGAAGAAAGAAGACAGGCGGAGGCCGAAGACGAGCCGCTGGAACATCGGGGGAGCACATCCGGGCCACGAGGGTGAGTACATAAGTTATTTTTTTAATGCTGGGCTGGGTGTATACTATATGGGGCAGGCTGTTCTACTGGGGGCAGCGTATATACATGGGGCCGGCTGTATATACTGGGGACTGGCTGTATACTAGGGACTGGCTGATACTCGGGACTGGCTGTATTATAATGGGGGCAAGGACTGTACTACTGGGGGCAGGCTGTATACTACTGGGGGCAACGTGTATACTACTGGGGGCAGGAGTTCTGGTAGACTAATGAGGGCAGACTGTATACTACTGGGGGAGGCTTGTATACTACTGGGGGCAAGCTGGAAACTACTGGGGGGCAGGGGGCTGGCTGTATACTGCTGGGGCAAGCGGGCTGGCTGTTACTATAGGGGGCTGGTTGGCTATTTACTGGGGGGGGGTCTGTGACCACTGCATTTCCCACCCTCGGCTTATACTCGGGTCAATAGGTTTTCCCAGTTTTTGGTGGTAAAATTAGGGGTTTCGGCTTATACTCTGGTCGGCTTATACTCAAGTATATACGGTATGTCAAAGGAATCCTTGCAAGGCCAACAGTTTCCATTATGGATGACCATGTACTACATGGAAGGTCTACATTCGAAAGACCTCACATAATACTACGTAGTTAGCAGCTGAGCATCTGGTACAAGTCAATATATAGTTAAAACCTTTGCTTGTTGGCTTTTTAAGCCGAATCTGTATAAATCAGCTTTTGCCTGACCCATTTCATACTTATGTTCAGGCTTGGATAAAATTGATATACAATAATAACTACGTTTGTCTCCAAACTAAGTGCATATTAAGTATAGTGACTGGCATTTCAATAATGATGTGTGTAGAGCACATCATCTGAAAATGTTGTAGCGCAGGATCCTAAGACCAAATGGTACTAGATTCCACAAAATAAATTCTTTCTTGGACCCACCACTATACACATTTATCCAAAATCTATTAAACATACATATTTCTGAAATTGGAATTATTTGCAAGTTGGAACTGCTGGAATTATAGCTCCAGACAGAATTTTTTTGTCCCTGTGAAATTTCCATTGCAGCCTGGGACTAAATTAAAGTATCCAGAGAACTTCACCAGAGGTCACAGTGTGCGAGAGGTCCATCTGTGACTAGGGGTTTTCTGTAAGTGGGTTTCCTAAGCGGGGACCATCTGTCGTTGTTATGCACCAAATGCTATGCACCATTATGCAGGGGGTGGAGGACACATAACTCACTTGAGAGCCTGTGTGATCATTCCATGTGTGATAGGGGCAACATCTTAGATTGTTACGGTGAATATATCACTATTTCTCAACATAAAAAACATAGTAAAATTGTTAAAAAACTGTATTTAGAAAAAAAACATTCAATAAATCACCAGCACATAATCTGTAAATTAAACCAGCTGTCAAGGAGCTTACTGTCTACAAGAAACAATGTTTTAATAATAAAATGACACCTTGCAATACAAATTACAAGCTAACATGTGTTATATGCTCTTTTCTTCTCCTTCAGACACGCTTTTCAGTGGCCTTGGAATTGGAGCAGTCATCGGTTTGGCTGTAGTGCTCTCCTTCTTAATTCTCGTGGTGACGGATGTCAGTTGCTTCTTCATGAGACAGGTGTGGATTGCTAATGTGTATAACCAGACGGATCTGCGGGAAGAAAACTGGCTCAGTGGAAAAAGTAAAGAATTAGAAGAAGGAAAAGCTGCATACTTGTGAGAAAAAAAATACTTGTACTCTTTTAAATGTCCCTAAAAAGGTCCAAAAAGAGAGAAATCAATTTTGTTTAAAAAAAAAATTCAAAACGTATTAGATAAAATTAATTGATTTTTTTTTTAAATAACAAAAACAAGGGCTACCACTGTCCATCTCTTCAACAAGCTAGAGGAATCAGGAGACTATGTCATACCTCAAAACTAGGATATGTGTCTAAAAACAATAAAAAGCCAAGCTTCAGTAAGGTCCCTAAGAGGTCTATGCAACTCCAAAATATTATGTAACTAAGATGGTTTAAATAAGTTATGAAAGGAGTCAAAAAGGCACGATTAGTGAAGAGTCAAGCTTTGTGAGTTTTCGACAGGCAACACTTTGATTCACTGTAACCTACTAACCCACCATCTACCCACCTTTAGCCAAAAGTGACACTAGCTATTTACTGTTGATCAATGTGACCGATACCACTTCATTCTGAAACTTCAGTATCTTGGGTTCTATGCGTAAATCTAGCTACTATTATTTGAGGGAGCGGCGACTTTCACCGATTTTGGGAACAAATAAGTTTCACCTTGGACATGTTGAATTCAACATGCTTTATCCTATTCATCGAATATCTGGAATAATAGCCATTGTTAGATTTGAGGGCAGAACTCACTCTCTATCTCATGTGAGATGATATTTAAGCTCAGCCAAATTGAGCATGTGTATGGCAGAATAGGTAACACTGTAAAACTGATCGCATGAAGTCAATGATATGGAATTTGTCTTCAGATTTTGTGGAAGGCATGTTGAGCTAAGCAAACTGGGATCTATAGGATTAACAGTGTCTACACAGTGAATAGTGAAAGTGGACCCCCTCCTCCAAATTGTCTCAATGACTCCCTGAATTCACCTTTCGTTTCAATTTCTTATTCTTAATTTTGGTCAAGTTACTACAATCACCCATTTCCTAATGTATCGCTCAGTCTTGAAAGTGTGCTTCCAATTTTCAACATTAGCAACATTATTATAAATTTCAAGTTTATACATAATGTTGAGAAAATTGGAAATATCTATTTTGTATCATCTGTATATTTTTTTTAACATAGCAACATTATAATAAATTTGACATTATGTATAATGTTGAGAAAATCGAAGAAATATTTTATATTTTTAATATTTATATGATATTTATATATTTATTTTTTATGTGATTTGTTACTTGGTGTCTAATTCTCGACAGCATACTCATTTTACAGTCTATTATCATTCGATGTGTGTGACTGTATAAATTCTTTATTATCATTTTAATTGAGAAAATCCATCAACGGGGGTCAGTGAGACAGTTTGGGGTGAAAAGACTCCTATGTCCGTGGGCTACATGGACATTAAGTTTTTGTTTGTATTTTTCCTGATAAGGTTTATGGAGACTGAGGTTGATGGAATAATTTTTGAGATCCTCTATATCTTGATTCTCTAGGTTAGTAAAAAATAATCTTAAGCTCTACCATTTGATACGTTTACAGACAACATCAGATCAGAGTCAGCTAACTAAAAATCTCCAACTTCAGTCGGCACATGAATGACATAAAGGAACACCTGGGTCTCAAGCAATTATATATATATATCCAAATCCAAACAAAGAAAATGTTCCAGCTCTCAATCCAACATTCCAAATGCTCCATTAAAAAAGCAGAAAACTGTGGTATACAATATCAGGAAAGATATAAAAACGCAGACTAGCATGGCTACCATGAGTAAGATAATCTTATCGAAACGCTATAGCTAGTCTTTTCTATCTTTCGATTGTGTAATGGAGAAATAAATTTGGAAAGTTTTTATCTTATGATTGAGGCTGGAACATTTTTTTCATTTGGATTTGATAAGTTTGATTTAATGTTACCCGTTTTTGGAAAACCTATGTCTGTGGGACATTGTTTCGATTTGTTGGCTGCGTTATAGTGTGGTCTTACTTGGGGGAATCAAGATTGCTGGAGCTTGAACCTCTATTCTTGACAGTTAGCTCTTCATGGTAAGGATGATGTCAACTTCATTTACCCTAACCACCCATGACCACATGGAGACCTGGATTACTTGAAAATCTACCTCCATTGCATAATATGTTAGATTTTAAGCACATTGTCAGATTCAAGCTGGTAACAAGGTCCTTTGAGTCATTTGGGTGAATAACAAATCTGATCTCTTAGATTGGAGGAACAGAAGCTAATCTTAATAAAACAGACTAAAAATGAAAGATGAAGTACAATACTTAAAACATTCAAACAGTAGCACAATCACAATTGCCTTTTAAAACTTCTTAAAAGTCTGTATGGAAAGGTAGACAGAATATATTATGCCTCCTAAAATAACCCTAAGTAACAAACTATATAGGCCTCAAAAAACCACCATACACAGCCAACTAATACAATGCAAAAGTGTAGTCTATTGAAGACTAGATTTAAAGTTGTAAAGTTGTAAAGTTATTTCATTTAGAATTTTACACATGGTATATTTTACTCAATAATTTTCTAAATTCAATGTTTTTTCATAATGTGATGTAGTTTTCCCAAATGTTACATTAACATGGAACTAATCCATAGCACGTTACACGATTTACAGTTTATTTGTTAAACAATGTGCCCTTTCCTATCATTATACTGGCTTAAAATATCTCAGATGAATAAGTATAAGTTTACCATGCAAAGAGACACAATTTGCTTTATGTCAGTAGTTATTATGGCCATCCAATAGTGGTAATCAGTGATGAGTGAGCCTGAACACCTCCGAACCCAAACCTCCAAATTATATTTGAGGTGGGTCGCGAAGACCTAACCAGAACTCCTGCAAATTTATAACAGCAATATCGTTGGTGTTAACTCTTTGATGCCACTGGCAAAGCTTGTTGGGCATTTAAAATGGCTGTTGGCACTTTCGCAATGCCATTCTCCCATTGCCCAAATACGATGTTTGTCACGGATCCAAAAATGGCAGGTTCAAATCTGCTCATCACTACTGGTAAGTGAATGATGCAACCTCAAGGGTTTTTTCTAGTGTGCTTGATAGTTGGAGTCCTTAAAGTGTTTTTCCATTATTGATATTTATTACAATACTCGATAAAGCATAAATGGATCAGCAGTCCGACTGTTCCACTGTTGGTAGAGCACGGGTGAAAGTCCCTCTTTCCACCCTGTGCTCCAAAGACTGCAATGGAGCATCCATCATACGCTCCAACTACTGCAATGGGGTTTCTGGTGCAGCTCCAGGACAAGTCAATGGGTATAGAGAGTGTCAAGTAAAAATCTAGATTATGGGAAAACCACTTATTGAAATATTTGCTTTGAAGCAAGAAGAATGGTCACAGCTTTAGTCTAGGTTAGGTAATATCATTTACATTAGCTTTGTTATGTTATATGCATAAATAGCCACACCCTTATTGGATTAATTGGGAACTTACAGTATAAATTCTCTAACAACTATGCAAACACTCCTATTTCTTGACCAAAAATATAACTTTCACAGCCTCCTACATAAAATAACCCTTGCCGTGTCTGGTCAATATGTCACTGCATGAATAAGAAGAACATTGCTGCTTTCTCAGAACCGGGACCTCTATATTGCAACTTTGGCTTATAATCTGCAGGATATGGGATTGAGCTGTAGTACCACATGTGGCCTGTATAGAGGGGGGCACTGTTTCTGGAACAAGCCAAGTTTCTAAGCTACACACAATATGACCTCTTAAAGGGGATTATGCTACATTAGAAGATGTTAAAGTTGTAGTCTTTTATTTACTATACTCTAAAATAATTGTGAAGTTAATTCCAAGAAAGACAAGTTATATTGATTTATCAATGGTCTCATGTATTAACTTCAAGTAATAGCTTATAAATAAGTTTTTCCATTTATGAAGCCTTTTAGTTTTTTATGTAATCATAGAGTCATTTTCATTTCATAACAGTCTATCACTCAGGAAGAAGTATGTATTGCACAGACAATAATAAGATGCACTCAAAAGATCAGAAAATGGTCATAGGACTGAGAATGTACAATTGAAAGCACTCGATGTACCAAGAACCTTTTCCATGTGAACACTTTGTCAGACTTTTTCTATTTATTGGATCACCTTGCAGTATTGAAAAAGCCAGAGAGCACTGTTCTTCGAGAGTTCTTGAGTAGAGTCATGTATTCTGTGCTCTCTTGTATCAATTTTATCTTGACATGGCTTTATAAAGGTTGTGTATAGAGGGATTAGACCGATGTAAATTTACAGTCTTTGTGTAAATAAAATGGATAATGTGATCTAGATGTAACATGTGGGAACTCCTCATTCCTGGTGATCCAGGTGGACAATGTAAAAAAGAATTACAATAAGGTTACATTCAAGGTCATAACATTTTTCTTGAGCATTTGTTTGAACATAGGGTCTCGTCAGTATTGGGCAGGTACTATTGACCATCCTAAAGATGGCGTACTATATTGGCCGAAAAGCTTTTAAAAAACCCTGGGGTACAAAAATTGGAAGAAGAATAGTCATTTGTTTATAATAAGAAAAGGGCATAAGCTGAAACAACTTTCAGTGAGATATTCCCCTTAAAAACAGATTGGGCATGTTAAAATGAAATATACATGTGTCCAACATTTCTATCCACTTGCTAGGTGAATGTTGTCTAGTGTATTGGAAGTCTAATGTGTATGTCCACCTTAAGACCCAGATAGCCATTGGTCGAATATTTTTCTAGGTTGCAGGCCACATTAACCTGATGGCAAGTGTAGAGCCACTATTGCATGGGCTCATTGAAACACAACAATATTTTAAAATGCCACTAGCGTATAAGCATATTCAAGGAAGCCAAGAGATATATGTGGTTCCGAAACCATTCAATAGGAAACAGCATCTAATAAACTCAGTCTTGTAAAGAAAATTTACATCAAAATCCCCATGACAAACTTACTCATAGATCCAGACTGTGAATTATTAAATTATGCTGATGAGCTTGAATACTACCCGGATTCATATTTGCAGTTGAGTTGAGATTAAATTAGGCAGAGGGAGGGGAGAGTGAGCAGGAGGATGGAGGGAGAGACAGTCTAAAGCCTGTGAATCTGCAGCATGGGAGGATGGGGGGGGGAGATTAGACTTTCAGTCTCTTGAGCATATTTGATTTAAGAAGGAAGGGGTCATGGATAACTATAAGAAAAAGATTACATAGTCATGGTGAATGGATCTATGAGCAAGGGTCCCTGGTTGACTTCGATGGTAGTTCCTTAAGTAGCATGCTTAAATGACCACAGAAAGCTCAACCTTATGCTAGTGATCTTAGGCATGCCAAGCAGGATTACCTGCAATTTCAGTGTTCCTATAAGGTAAGTAACTTTTCACCACAGTGGACAAAGACTACATTCCATGTGGAACTTGGAGTTATTGCTTGGAGTCTTGGCCAATGCTAAGCGGGAGCCTTGAACTAATTAAAATTTCATGAAATCAAGTCATATTATTGAAGAAGGAGGGTGTAGTCTGGAAGGAGTAGACATATCAGTGGTACATTCCTAAAGGCATCCTTTTGATCACATGGACAAGAGTCAATATCAGTAGATGAGCTGAAAACAAGAAATCATAAATAGAATCGGTGGCAGACGCGTAGAGTCTATTGATAAAACTAAAAAAAACTCACTAGGGGACTACCTCATAGAAGGTTTGTCCCAATACCTTTCTTCTCCACCTACATGACCACAATAAGAAAGAACCTTGAAGAAGTGCTTGGTGCTCCTGGTAATCTCTATTTAATTGATTGTGTACTTGCTTCAGTTGGTATACTCCATTAGACTCTTACATCCTACAAAAAAATGAATGAGAAATGGAGTCATACTACAGACCAACGTATATATATTTCTTGGCAAACTTCAGAAGAGAGAGACCACCATTCAGACTCCTCGTGGTGTGTGAGGCAGGATGAATGGGAGGTTAGGGACATTGTGTTTTTGGGTCCTAGTAGAGTAACCCCAACGATAATACCCTTCTACCTATCTATGTATAGCTTAGAAATTTTACATCCATCCCATAAAAGAATTTTTTAGCTCTCAATTATTCTAAGCAATTATGTCCTCACTGGAAAATAGAGGGAGAGATGTATCAAGCTGTCTGGGCCAGAATTGGTGTGAAAAAGACTTTCTGAAATCCTTGCTATACATTTATTAGGGGGTGGCCTCTAGGAAAGGGGCATGGCTCAGTGGAAAATAATTCCTGGCCCAGGAAATTCATTATGTGGTTTAGAAAACTAGACCAACCAATAAAGAGTGCAGAGTCTCGCCAGAATTACTTCACCAGATTAATCGTCCAGCATCAGTGATTATTCTGGCACAGCAGAAGTCGAACTAGTTGTGCTCTGCACGGTCTATTTTGCGACACCTGATACACTCTCCCGGAATAGTTAATTTCCTTTTGCATATCTATGTAGTATATGCATAATTTCGGGAATGCTTGATATCTTGTAGGAAGTGGATCAAAAAGACCCCATAGTAGAGATGAGAACTGGGATGAAAGAGTTACTAATCATGATGGGAGCCCATTATTGAACCCAATGAAACAACACCTCTTACAGAACCTGAGTATGTATTCATGTTTGTTGTTTCTTTTTAAATTAGCATCAAAGACACATGAGAGAGAACATCTCCGCAGTCCAAAATGCTGTCTTCGCCTCTTGATATGCCTTTTCCGTAATGTGCTCTGCATAGTCATTCTTATGTTAATGGCTGTAAATAAGGCATACCGCATCGATAAAGCACCTTATAAAATGTAATCACAATGAAACTAATTACATAGAAGTAGCCAATTTGTAATGAGAAAAGCATCAGATAGACATTAGCTGCAGAAGGTATCTCACAAACTGTGTGTTCATTATCCCATGTCCAGGTTTACAAGCTTTATACAAATGAAATCTACATTATTTAAAAGAAAAAAGTGTATGTTAGAAAAATAGACTTGTAATTGTGGAGGCATTAGGTAAACAAAAAAAATTGAAGGCTATTTTAGGTTTTCTGTAGCGAAAGGCGAAGTCCCAACTGTTTGACAAATTATTAGACAGCAAGAAAGAAAGAAATCATGATAATTTCCTATGTCACTTGGTACTACTTGTGTTTAAATGAGTAATATATCAGGAAAAATAGAAGCACAGGTGCTTTCTGGTGTGGCTCTTCTGTGTGTACAAGTCTCTGGTGAGACAAGGACTTGTAATGATAACATGCCGTACAACCATGTGACCACTGCAGCAAATCACTGACCTCAGTGGACTAAAACAAAAACATAAAGGGGCAAATTTACTAAGCTCCACACACCAGTTTTCTGTGGGACTTTGCATGTTGTTTCTAGTGAAAACTGCTTGCACAGGTATTTAAGAAGGGTCCGCGCCACATTTTTGTTGCACGCGACCCTTTTGTGTCACGGTTGCACTATTCTTCATGAGACACAAGTTTCTGCACTGAAGTGGGCGTCCCGGTGCTCAGTCAAACCATGCGCTACGTTTATCATGCAAAGTCCAACATAAATGCATTGCACACCCTATGTTAAAGGTGCACCAAAAAATAAAGTTGGACTCTGTCGGGGCAGTGTAGAGGGCACCAGATTCATGCAAAATCGTGCACCAAAAATCCTGAACTGGTGCCTTCTGCACACTACACGGTAAAATGCATATATAGTACAGGCTACACTCATCTTAGTAAATTTTCCCAGAGTGTCGTAGTGTGACACCCTGTGTAGCCAGGTAAATTGGGAATACACTGGGTCGACAGTAATGTGAGTGTCCACATCACCACTTTAAAGCCTTATATAACAGAAAGAGGTATCCAGATTTCTGCTAGGTCTGTTTTCCTTCCGATTCCACAAAAAATGAAGAGTTTGTTCCCCGTGCTGTCCAAGTGTGAAATGTGTTGTTTTTGACAGCTTGGGAGCAAGCTCTCAATTTTAAGGTAGTTTGTGTGCATGCAGTACAAGCATCAAATCTAAGACCTGGGATCGGCTGCAATGGGTCTGACCAGTGATCCGCTGCAGTGGTCTGACCAGTGATTGGATGCAGCGGTCTAACCAGTGATTGGCTGAGTGGCTAACCAGTGATTGGCTGCAGTGATCTGACCAATGATCGGCTCTGCGCAGTGGTCATATGGATGTAGAACTAAGGGTTGCTACAGGAAAAAAACAAAGACCATCCGGACCCCACCAAAATGCTAGGGATGGAAAAAGCAGATGGTTGAAAGGCTGAGTAATGTTTCGAGATAGGAAAAAACTTCAGAGATATTCATTGGGCTTCTTTGCCCATTTTCGTGGAGAAGGCACATTAATTCTCACTCTTCAGTTTCTATGGTTACTGCACATTATCAGTCTTGACTATTTAAGTAAACCCCTTACTTCCCTGGACCTCTAGGAATGTCGTTTAAATCTCCTCACTGCCCTAGACCATCAAAGGTGTAACAGATCTCTGATATTCTAGTTAGGTAAAAAAATATTCTATTCAATCTACATAAGTAATATCCAGATTTACTGCTGTTGGTGACCCCCTTTGAGGCTCTGAGACCTCTGTTGTCTCTCGCCTCTGTAAACTAATAGTTTTTTTTTTTTATACAATAGCCGAAACCTCTTTCAGTAGGACCGCAGTCAATGTAGCTTTAGCAGGGCTCTAACACCTGACATCTCATAAACTTTCACATAGGTGCATGTGATAGAATCAAGTATCTGAGAAAATGTCAAAACACTTTGGGTTGTGAAGAGCGTATATTTCACACGGGAGACAATCTCAAGGCAGCTGTCATTGTGGCTTGCAATCTTTCATGCAAGTGTTTATTGGAGCTTAGTCAGCATAAACGCGGTTCACAGCATCGCAAAAGTCAGTGGTGTCTGTTGAGTAAGAAGTAGATTTATCAAGCTGTTTAAAAGTAAGAATGTTCTTAGCTGCCCATGGCAACAATTACAGCTCCCCTTTAAAATAATCATGAGCACTGGCAAATGAAAGCTGAGCTGTATTGGTTGCCTGGGCAACTAAGAACATTCTTCCTTTAGAAAGCTTGATAAATCTGCCCCCTCTTTGTAAAGTATCCAGGCGAATATAAAAGCCATAATGCAGGTGAGGGTAAGACTGGTAATTTACATATAGAAAATATCATTATGTTCGTCATTTTACAGTACAGTCTTATTATGAGAACAATTTTTTGAAGCCAAAACTGTCCCAAGCCAGACCCCAACAAGTTGATACAACTTCAAAATGTCTATAAGTCTGCTTGGTAGAGGTTGGAACATGAGACCCCAATGAGACCCTAATGATCATGAGGCTGTGGGCTAAAAGCCTATGGTGTGAAGGCATGCTGTGTTGAGCATACTGGAATGAATTCATGAAACATCCTGCATCAAAAATGACGTCTAAAATATGTTCCGACCCACTTATGAAGCCCTTTAGACAATTTTGTGGTGTTTGTTGAACCGTCCTACAAAGGGCGTTTGACTTTGTGAGAAAGGGGTGGAGTGTTCAAAAAAAGTGGGCATTCCCCATTAACAGTGGCGAAAAAAAAATCACAGGAGGGCTAGCCAAGAAGTGGTGCACAATTTTAGACCTGTTTTACAGGGGTGTAAACAAAATGGAGGTGCAATTTAGAAATTATAATTTTGGGGGGGACTAAATGAATGTATTTTCCCCCAAAATTACACGTTCACAATGAATGCCCTGTAAAGCTGTATAACCAATGCATCCTGATAATACCCCATATGTCCTAGTCAACTGTTTTTTTTATGTGTTTTCTTCTCAATATTTGATTTTTCTACATATTGATTGTATTTGTAAAGGTGGTGTTTTGGGTGTGCTTTTCCATCTTTCAATCTTTTTTTTTATTTTAACCTTTTTTCCACAGCATAGTGTAACTGTCAGGATATGATGCGCTGTTGAAATGTTGCAAGCCAACAACATGCTGGAAGCAGAAGATATAACGCGTAGTAATTGGGCACCTTGATGAGGGTGCCTGGGAAAATAAATCTCTGGGCAAGCAGTCCATGGTTGATCAAAGAGTGGATCATGCAGACGCCCTTAACAGCTGGTTATGTTTGACCACAGTGTGTGTAGGGGATATCAGAGTTATCCTGGCGCAGGTGTAGAGAAGGAGTGACACCTGTACATGAGCTGTGTTGTAACATGGACGGCGTAGTACTGAAAAAATGTGGAAGTCACTTCCCAAAACTTCAGGACAGCAGTGGTGTAATGTGCAGATTGAGGGGCCCCAGTACAAAAGTCTGAGTAGGCCCGGGCTAAATGTATGGTTTACAGTACTGTCTTCTCATATAGGAAAAAGACACCTTATGGGCCCCCCCCAAGCCTTTCGGAACTGGTTGCGACCCCAGTCTCACATCACCTAGTTTACACTTGACGTCAAGATATTAAGGGGGTCAACCCTTAAGTAAAGCAGCATTGAAGAGGACAGTTTATACATTACTACCACACCTTTCTGTTTTACCTTTCAAATTGTTCCTTTAGAGAATTTTGTTAACAGTCTACTCTACAAGTAGAGACAAGAGGAGCTACCTGTAGTGGCCCTAATTTCTTCTTTCTTTTTTTTAAACCTTATATAGGGGGAATGACATAATACTAGAGATGAGCGAGTATACTTGTCCGAGTATACTTGCTCGGTTGAGTATTAGCATACTAGAACCGCTCGTTACTAGGACGAGTATTTCCCCTGCTTGCGATCGAGACATTAAATTAAGTGAAGAACAGTGAAGAACAGTGTTTTTATTGTTAATAAATTACAGTGTTCCTGATGTTTGCTTGTGGTTGGAGATACATCCGCAAGTGAAGAATAGAATTAAAACATTTAAAAACAGTGAATACATT
Organism: Engystomops pustulosus; assembly: GCA_019512145.1. Taxonomy (NCBI): domain Eukaryota; kingdom Metazoa; phylum Chordata; class Amphibia; order Anura; family Leptodactylidae; genus Engystomops; species Engystomops pustulosus. Next base: position 259,522,133 of record CM033642.1, read on the forward strand.
TAAGTGCAGAACACATTGAAAGAGACATATTCTTCACATTCCAGATTCCGAACATCTCCCGAACCTAGCGGGAGACACGCGCGCACACCGGGAAGTGAAGAATAGTGTATATTCAATGTGTTCTTAACAAGCAAAACATCAGGAAACATCTGGAATATTTAATTAAGCACTGTTCTTTTACTGTTCTGTTTTAGCAAAAAAAATGCTCGGGTCTCCCATTGACTTCAATGGGGCTGTTGAGACGAGCACTCGAGCATCTGGAAAAGTTTGTCTGATAACGAGCACCCGAGCATTTTAGTGCTCGCTCATCTATAATTAATACACTTGGGCCAGAATTGTGGCAGATTTGCACCAAAATAACTGTCTAATGCCTTATGCCACATTTACCAAGGCCTTTTAGACCTTTTGGCATTTTAATGACTTGCCAATCAGGGGGTGTTGCCTTCAGGGAAAGGGCTTGGTCTTACTGGAAAGGGGCATGGCCAATGGTTAAAAAGTCTCTGTGTGCGCCAACAAACTAAAACTAGGTTTAAAGTAGGAAGGGACAGCCTAATTGCACCAGTATTATATATCACAGTGATAAATCGGGTGCATCCATAGATTATTGTTTTCTAGCTACTGACGGACACATTGTTAACATTTTGTTGACATTGTTCTTTCCAGTGCTTTAAGGCTTGTCAACACAAAGTGTGGGTCCACTCAACAGTTATGGCCCTGTCTCTCTAAAGCTCATTTGCATAGAAATAGCAGATTACTAGAAAGTATCTGGAAAGCTTATAAAGTGCCATAAACAACTTCTGGTCTTACCGGTAGGGATAGTTGGGGTGGTGGGATGGTCACATGCTCTACACTGCCGTGGATGCTGTGCAGCACTTGGCTATGTTGTTAAAGTGTCATATGATTCTTCCCGGGGTTTCTCACCATTCTTTTAGCTATTTTTTCTAGAAAAAAGATTCCGCATTCTAGTTGAGTCATATTCGTACCCTAAAAGGCAGCTATATTAGAGCAATTCTTGTACTGCTTTTTAACACATTTATAGGAGGCTTTAATAAGGTGCTGACCTAAACATTAATGGAAAACCAGAATGGAAAAGAAGCTTTTAGTGAATGAAAAAATAAAGCTAAAACAGAAAGTAAAAAAAAATGTCCTTTTTTTTTTCTTGTAGCTTAGTAAATGATCTAAATATTGCAATAATTTCATTCCGCGGCTTTGTGGTTTGTAAGGTAGGCCAACATTTAGCTTTCTGGGGTGTACTTTTTTTTTTATCTTTACAGAAGTAATACTCACAAATGCTTTTTAAAAAAAATGTTTTTATAAAGCCCATTTTAATGTAGGACTGTGAGGTCTGAAATGTAAGGTCAGTAGGTCTCGTAAGGAAGTGCCTTTACTTGCAGCATGTATTCAAGGCAATTGAAACTTCAAGAACTGAGTCCCCGGTTTTTAATTACTTAAAGGGAACCTGTCATCAGATTTTACCCATAAATTACCAGCCACCCTTAAAGAGGTAAAAATACACTTTCATAAACTCCGTTTTATTGAATACTCACAGTTTACACTGAAAACAGATTAGTGTCACACTGGACAGTACTGCAACATATTCAATGATGTACAGTGTTGTGCTATTGTTACATTTGTATTGGATTATCTCAATAAACGTATTGAACCATATAAAACGAGAAGTTATATTTTGTCCAGAGATGATTCGGTTTAGGGTTTTTAGAACATACTTGGTGTGTTGATGGTAATTTTAAGGGTCCGAAGTGCCCCGCTGCTCCCCCGATGTCCGCGCGGCTCGCCTTCAGGCTTCCGCGTCATCTTCTTTCTTCTGCTGGGCACCGCCATGTTTTTCCCTGGGGCGGCGCCTAGTATGACATCAGCAGCGGCGCTTCATACTAGGCGCCTGCCGGCCGGGGGAGAGCGTTGGTGGCGCCCAGCAGAAGAAAGATGACGGGTGCGGAAGCAAGAAGACATCGGGGGAGCACATCCGGGCCCAGGGGGTGAGTATATAAGTTTATTTTTTTTTAATGCTGGGCTGGGGGTTATAATATGGGGCAGGTGTATTCTACTGGGGCAAGTGTATACTACATGGGGCAGGCTGTATAATACTGGGGACTGGCTGTATACTACTGGGACGGCTTATACTGGGGATGGCTGTATTCTACTGGGGGCAGGCGTATACTACTGGGGGCAGGCTGTATACTACTGGGGGCACGCTGTATACTAGGGGGCAGGGCTGTATACTATGAGGGCAGAATGTATACTACTGGGGAAGGCTTGTATACTACTGGGGGCAAGCTGGAAACTACTGGGGGCAGGTGGGCTGGCGTGTATACTGCGGGGGGCAAGCTGGGTGGCTGTATACTATAGGGGGCTGGTTGGCTATTTACTGGGGGGGGTCTGGACCACTGCATTTCCACCCTCGGCTTATACTCGGGTCAATAGGTTTTCCTATTTTTGGTGGTAAATAGGGGTCTCGGCTTATACTCTGGTCGGCTTATACTCGAGTATATACGGTATGTCAAAGGAATCCTTGCAAGGCCAACAGTTTCCATTATGGATGACCATGTACTACATGGAAGGTCTACATTCGAAAGACCTCAATTAATACTACGTATGTTAGCAGCTGAGCATCTGGTACAAGTCAATATATAGTCAATACCTTTGCTTGTTGTCTTTTTAAGCTGAATCTGTATAAATCAGCTTTCTGCCTGACCCATTTTCATACTTATGTTCAGGCTTGGTATAAAATTGATATACAATAATAACTACAGTTTGTCTCCAAACTAAGTGCATATTAAGTATAGTGACTGGCATTTCAATAATGATTGGTAGAGCACATCATCAGAAAATGTTTAGCGCAGGATCCTAAGACCAAAAGGTACTAGGTTCCACCAATAAAATTCTTTCTTGGGACCCACCACTGTACAACTATTTTATTCCAAAATCTATAAAACATCACATATTTCTGAAATTGAATTTTTTTGCAAGTTGGAACTGCTGGAATTATAGCTCCAGACAGAATTTTTTTTGTCCGTGTGAAATTGGCCATTGCAGCCTGGGACTAAATTAAAGTATCCAGAGAACTTCACCAGAGGTCACAGTGGGCAGAGAGGTCCATCTGTGACTAGGGGTTTTCTGTAAGTTGGGTTTCCTTAAGTCGGGGACCATCTGTAGTTGTTATGCACCACTATGCTATGCACCACTTATGCAGGGGCTGGAGGACCACATAACTCACTTGATCGCCTGTGTGATCATTCCATGTGTGATAGGGGCAACATCTTAGATTGTTACGGTGAATATATCACTATTTCTCAACAATAAAAACATAGTAAAATTGTTAAAAAACTGTATTTTAGAAAAAACATTCAATAAATCACCAGCACTAATCTGTAAATTAAACCAGCTTGTCAAAGGAGCTTACTGTCTACAAGAAACAATGTTTTTAATTAATAAAATGACACCTTGCATATACAAATTACAAGCTAACATGTTATATGCTCTTTTTCTTCTCCTTCAGACACGCTTTTCAGTGGCCTTGGAATTGGAGCAGTCATCGGTTTGGCTGTAGCTGCTCTCCTTCTAATTCTCGTGGTGACGGATGTCAGTTGCTTCTTCATGAGACAGTGTGGATTGCTAATGTGTATAACCAGACGGATCTGCGGGAAGAAAACTGGCTCCAGTGGAAAAAGTAAAGAATTAGAAGAAGGAAAAGCTGCATACTTGTGAGAAAAAAATACTTGTACTCTTTTAAATGTCCCTAAAAAGGTCCAAAAAGAGAGAAATCAATTTTGTTTAAAAAAAATTCAAAACGTTTAGATAAAACCAGAGAGAATCCCATTATTGCAAAAGTAAGATTTTTAATTATTTTTTTTTAAATAACAAAAACAAGGGCTACCACTGTCCATCTCTTCAACAAGCCTAGAGAGAATCAAGGAGACTATGTCATACCTCAAAACTAGGATATGTGTCTAAAAACATATAAAAAGCCAAGCTTCAGTAAGGTCCCTAAGAGGTCTATGCAACTCCAAAATTTTATGTAACTAAGATGGTTCTAAATAAGTTATGAAAGGAGTCAAAAAGGCACGATTAGTGAAGAGTCAAGCTTTGTGAGTTTTCGACAGGCAATCACTTTGATTCACTGTAACCTGCTCAACCCACCATCTATCAACCTTTAGCCAAAAGTGACACTAGCTATCTTAGTGTTGATCAATGTGACCGATACCACTTCATTCTGAAACTTCAGTATCTTTGGGTTCCTATGCGTAAATCTAGCTACTATTATTTGAGGGAGCGGCTGACTTTCACCCGATTTTTGGGAACAAATAAGTTTCACCTTGGACATGTTGAATTTCAACATGTTTTATCCTATTCATCGAATATCATGGAATAATAGCCATTGTTAGATTTGAGTGGCAGAACTTCACTCTCCTATCTCTGCTGAGATGATATTTAAGCTCAGCCAAATTGAGCATGTATATGGCAGAATAGGTAACCCTGTAAAACTGATCGCATGAAGTCAATGATATGGTAATTTGTCTTCAAATTTTTTTGTGGAAGGCATGTTGAGCTAAGCAAACTGGGATCTATAGGATTCAACAGTGTCTACACAGTGAATAGTGAAAAGTGGACCCCCTCCTCCAACTTTGTCTCAATGACTCCCTGAATTCACCTTTCGTTTCAATTTCTTATTCTTACATTTTGGTCAAGTTACTACAATCACCCATTTCCTAAATGTATCGCTCAGTCTTGAAAGTGTGCTTCCAATTTTCAACATTAGCAACATTATTATAAATTTCAAGTTTATACATAATGTTGAGAAAACTTGGAAATATCTATTTTTGTACTCATCTGTATATTTTTTTCAACATTAGCAACATTATAATAAATTTGACATTTATGTATAATGTTGAGAAAATCGAGAAATATATTTTTATATTTTTAATATTTTATATGATATTTATATATTTATTTTTTATGTGATTTGTACTTGTGTCTAATTCTCCGTACAGCATATACCTCATTTTACAGTTCTTATTATCTATTCTGCATGTGTGTTGACTGTATAAATTCTTTATTTATCATTTTAATTGAGAAAATCCATCAACGGGGGTCAGTGAGACAGTTTGGGGAATGAAAAGACTCTGGTGCTACATAGGGAACCATTATAAGTTTTTGTTTTGTATTTTTCCTGATAAGGTTATGGAGACTGAGGTTGATGGAATAATTTTTTGAGATCCTCTATATCCTTGATTCTCTAGGCTTAGTAAAAAATAATCTTAAGCTCTACCATTTGATACGTTTACAGACAACATCAGATCAGAGTCAGCTTAACTGAAAAATCTCCAACTTCAGTCGGCACATGAATGACTAAAGGAACACCTGGGTCTCAAGCAATATATATATATATCCAAATCCAAACAAAGAAAATGTTCCAGCTCTCAATCCAACATTCCAAATGTATTTCTCCATTAAAAAAGCAGAAACTGTGGTATACAATATCAGGAAAGATATAAAAATGCAGACTAGCATGGCTACCATGAGTAAGATAATCTTATCGAAACGCTATAGCTAGTCTACTTTTTCTATCTTTCCTGATTGTGTAATGGAGAAATAAATTTGGAAAGTTTTTATCTTACTGATTGAGTGCTGGAACATTTTTTTCATTTGGATTTGATAAGTTTGATTTAATGTTACCCGTTTTTGGAAAACCTATGTCTGTGGGACACTGTTTCGATTTGATTGGCATGCGTTTATAGTGTTGGTCTTTACTTTGGGGGAATCAAGATTGCTGGAGCCTTTGAACCCTTATTCTTGACAGTTAGCTCTTCATGCGTAAGGATGATGTCAACTTCATTTACCCTAACCCCCATGACCACATGGAGACCTGGATTACTTGAAAATCTACCTCCATTGCATATATATGTTTAGATTTTAAGCACATTTGTCAGATTCTAAGCACTGGTAACAAGGTCCTTTGAGTCATTTGGGTGAATAACAAATCTGATCTCTTTTTAGATTGGAGGAACAGAAGCTAATCTTAATAAAACAGACTAAAAATGAAAGATGAAGCTACAATACATTAAAACATTCAAAACAGTAGCACAATCACAATTGCCTCTTTAAAACTTCTTAAAAGTCCTGTATGGAAAGGTAGACAGAATATAATTATGCCTCCTAAAAATCCCTAAGTAACATAACTATATAGTGCCTCAAAAAGCCACCATACACAGCCTAACTAATACAATGCAAAAGTTGTAGTCTATTGAAGACTAGATTTTAAAGTTGTAAAGTTGTAAAGTTATTTCATTTAGAATTTTACACATGTGTATTATTTTACTCAATAATTTTCTAAATTCAATGTTTTTTCATAATGTGATGTAGTTTTCCCAAATGTTCACATTAACATGGAACTAATCCATAGCACGTCACACAGATTTACAGTTTTATTTGTTCACGTAACAAATGTGCCCTTTCCTATCATTTATACTGGCTTAAAATATCTCAAGATGAATAAGTATAGAGTTTCACCATGCAAAGAGACACAATTTTGCTATTATGTCAGTAGTTATTATGGGCCATCCAATAGTGGTAATCAGTGATGAGTGAGCCTGAACCCTCCGAACCCAAACCTCCAAATTATATTTGAGGTTGGGTCCGAAGACCTAACCAGAACTCCTGCAAATTTATAACAGCAATATCGTTGGTGTTAACTCTTTGAATGCCACTGGCAAAGCTTGTTGGAGCATTTAAATGGCTGTTGGCACTTTCGCAATGCCATTGCCCAAATCTATGATGTTTGTCACGGATCCAAAAATGGCAGGTTCAAGTCTGCTCATCACTACTGGTAATGTGAATTGCAACCTGTCAAGGGTTTTTTCTAGTGTGCTTTGATAGTTGGAGTCCTTAAAGTGGTTTTTCCATTATTGATATTTATCTACAATACTCTGATTAAAGCATAAATGGATCATAGCAGTCCGACTGTTCCACTGTTGGTAGAGCACGGGATTGAAAGTCCCTCTTTTCCACCCTGTGCTCCAAAGACTGCAATGGAGCATCCATCATACGCTCCAACTACTGCAATGGGGTTTCTGGTGCAGCTCACAGGACAAGTCAATGGGTATAGAGAGTGTCAAGTAAAAATCTAGATTATGGGAAAACCACTTTAATGAAATATTTGCTTTGAATGCAAGAATGGTCACATCTTTAGTCTAGTTTAGGTAAATCTCATTTACATTAGCTTTGTTATGTTTATATGCATAAATATCCACACCCTTATTGGATTAATTGGGAACTTACAGTATAAATTCTCTAACAACTATGCAAACACTCCTATTTCTTGACAAAAATATAACTTTCACAGCATCATACATAAAAATAACCCTTTGCCGTGTCTGGTCAATATGTCACTGCATGAACTAAGAAGAACATTGCTGCTTTCTTTCAGAACCGGGACCTCTATATTGCAACTTTTGGCTTATCTGCAGTATATGGGATTGAGCTGTAGTACCACATGTGGCCTGTATAGAGGGGTGGCACTGTTTCTGGAACAAGCCATGTTTTCTAAGCTACACACAATATGACCTCTTAAAGGGGATTATGCTACATTAGAAGATGTTAAAGTTGTAGTCTTTTATTTACTGTACTCTAAAATATTTGTGAATGTAACTTCCAAGAAAGACAAGTATAATTGATTTATCAATGGTCTCATGTATTAACTTCAAGTAATAGCTTATAAATAAGTTATTTTCCATTTATGAAGCCTTTTAGTTATTTTTATGTAATCATATGAGTCATTTTCATATCATAACAGTCTATCACTCAGGAAGAAGTATGTATTGCACAGACCTTAATAAGATGCACTCAAAAGATCAGAAAATGTGTCATAGGACTGAAATGTACAATTGAAAGCACTCGATGTACCAAGAACCTTTTTCCATGTGAACACTTTGATTCAGACTTTTTCTATTTATTGGATCACCTTGCAGAATATTGAAAAAAGCCAGAGAGCACTCGTTCTTCGAGAGTTCTTGAGTAGAGTCATGTATTCCTGTGCTCTCCTTGTATCAATTTTATTTCTTGACATGGCTTTATTAAAGGTTGTGTTATAGAGGGATTAGACCGATGTAAATTTACAGTCTTTGTAGTAAATAAAATGGATTAATGTGATTCTAGATGTTAACATGTTGGGAACTCCTCTATGTCCTTGGTGATCCAAGGTGGACAATGTAAATAAAGAATTACAATAAAGTTTACATTTCAAGGTCATAACATTTTTCTTGAGCATTTGTTTGAACATATGGGTCTCTGTTCAGTATTGGGCAGGTACTATTGACCATCCTAAAGATGGCCGTACTCATTTGGCCGAAAGCTTTTTCCAAAAAACCCTGGGTACAAAAATTTGGAAGAAGAGTAGTCATTTGTTTTTAATAAGAAAAAGGCATAAGCTGAAACAACTTTCAGTCCACCTTAAGACCCAGATAGCCATTGGTCACAATTTTTTCTAGGTTGCAGGCCACATTAACCTGATGGCAAGTGTAGAGCCACTATTGCATGGGCTCATTGAACACAACAATATTTTAAAATGCCACTAGCGTATAAGCTATATCCAAGGAAGCCAAGAGATATATGTGGTTCCGAAACCATTAATTAGGAAACAGCATCCTAATAAACTCAGTCTTGTAAAGAAAATTTACCATCAAAATCCACCATGACAAACACTTACTCATAGATCCAGACTGTGACTAATTAAATTATGCTGATGAGCTTGAATACTACCTGGATCTTCATATTTGCAGTTGAGTTGAGATTAAATTAGGCAGAGGGAAGGGGAGAGCTGAGCAGGAGGACTGGAGGGAGAGACAGTCTAACAGCCTGTGAATCTGCAGCATGGGAGGATGGGGGGGGGGAGTAGACTTTCAGTCTCTTGAGCATAATTTGATTTAAGAAGGAAGGAGGTCATGGATAACTATAAGATAAAAGATTACCATAGTCATGGTGAATGGATCTATGAGCAAGGGTCCCTGGTTGACTTCGATGGTAGATTTCCTTTAAGTAGCATGCTTAAATGACCACAAAAAGCTCAACCTCATGCTAGTGATTCTTAGGCACGCCATGCAGGATTGACCTGCAATTTCAGTGTTCCCTATAAGGTAAACATTCTTTTCACCACAGGTGGAACAAAGACTACATTCCATGTGGAACTTTGGAGTTATTGCTTTGGAGTCTTTGGCCAATGGCTAAGCGGGAGCCTTGAACTAATTAAAATTTCTATGAAATCAAGTCATATTTATTGAAGAAGCAGGGTGTAGTCTGGAAGGAGTAGACATATCAGTGGTACATTTCCTAAAGGCATCCTTTTGATCACACTGGACAAGAGTCAATATCAGTAGATGAGCTGAAAACAAGAAATCATAAATAGAATCGGTGGCAGACAGCGTAGAGTCCTATTGAAATAAAACTAAAAAACTCACTAGGGGACTACCTCATTAGAAGGTTTGTCCCAATAACCTTTTCTTCTCACCTACATGACCACAATAAGAAAGAACCTTGAAGAAGTGCTGGTGCTCCTGGTAATCTCTATTTAATTGATTGTGTACTTGCTTTCAGTTGGCTATACTCCATTCAGACTCTATAAATCCTACAAAAAATTAATGAGAAATGGAGTCATACCTACAGACCAACGTATATATATTTCTTGGCAAACTTCAGTAAGAGAGAGACCACCATTCAGACTCCTCGTGACTGTGGTTGTGTGAGGCAGGAAGAATGGGAGGTTAGGGACACTGTGTTTTTGGGTCCTAGTAGAGTAACCCCAACGATAATACCCTTTCTACCTATTCTATGTATAGCTTAGAAATTTACATCCATCCCTATAAATAAGATTTTTTAGCTCTCAATTAATTCTAAGCAATTATGTCCATCACTGGAAAATAGAGGGAGAGATGTATCAAGCTGTCTGTGCCAGAATTCTGGTGTGAAAAAGACTTTCTGAAATCCTTGCTATACATTTATTAAGGGGCGTGGCCTCTAGGAAAGGGGCATGGCTCAGTGGAAAATAATTCCTGGCCCAGAAAATTCATTATTGTGGTTTAGAAAACTAGACCAACTAATAAGAGGTGCAGAGTCTCGCCAGAATTATACTTCACCAGATTAATCGTCCAGCATCAGTGATTATTCTGGCACAGCAGAAGTCTGAACTAGTTGTGCTCTGCACTGGTCTATTTTGCGACACTTGATACATCTCTCCCGGAATAGTATAATTTCCTTTTGCATATCTATGTAGTATATGCATAATTTCGGGAATGCTTGATATCTTGTAGGAAGGATGGATCAAAAGACCCCATAGTAGAGATGAGAACTGAGGATGAAAGAGTTACTAATCATGATGGGAGCCCAGTTATTGAACCCAATGAAACAACACCTCTTACAGAACCTGAGTATGTATTCATGTTTTGTTGTTTCTTTTTAAATTTAGCATCAAAGCCACATGAGATGAGACATCTCCGCAGTCCAAAATGTCTGTCTTTGCCTCCTCTTGATATGCCTTTTCCGTAATGTGCTCTGCATAGTCATTTCTTTATGTTAATGACTGTAAATAAGGCATACCGCATCGATAAAACACCTTATAAAATGTAATCACAATGGAACTAATTACCTATGAAGTAGCCAGATTGTGTAATGAGAAAAGCATCAGATAGACATTAGCTGCAGAAGGTATCTCACAAACTGTGTGTTTCATTATCTCCCATGTCCAGGTTTACAAGCTTTATACAAATGAAATCTACATTATCTTAAAAGAAAAAAAGTGTAATATGTTAGAAAATATACTTAGTAATTGTTTGGAGGCATTAGGTAAACAAAAAAAATTGAAGGCTATTTTAGGTTTTCTGTAACTCAAAAGGCGATGTCCAACTGTTAGAGAAATCATTTAGACAGCAAGAAAGAAAGAAAGAAATCATTGATAATTCTCCTATGTTCACTTGGTACCTACTTGTGTTTAAATGTAGTAATATATTCAGAAAAAACATGTGCTTTCTGGTGAGTCTCTTCTGTGTGCACAAGACTCTGGTGAGACAAGGACTTGTAATGATAACATGCCGTACAACCATGTGACCACTGCAGCCAATCAGTGACCTCAGTGGACTAAAACAAAAATATAAAGTGGAAAATTTACTAAGCTCCACGGGACAGTTTTCTGTGGGACTTTGCATGTTGTTTCGAGTGAAAACTGCTTGCACAGGTATTTAAGAAGGTTCTACTCCACGTTTGTGTTGCACGTGACCCTTTTGTGTCACGGCTGCACTATTCTTCATGAAGGGGACGTTTCAGTGCTCAGTCAAACCATGCGCCACGTTTATCATGCAATGTCCAACGGAAATGCATTGCACGCCCTATGTTAAAGGTGCACCAAAAATAAATGTTGGACTCTGTCGGGGCAGTGCAGAGGGCGCCAGATTCATGCAAAATATGCACCAAATATCCTGAATCTGGTGCCTTCTGCACACTACACAGGTAAACTGCATATAGTACAGGCTACACTCATCTTAGTAAATTTTCCCCAGAGTGGTCGTAGTGTGAACACCTGTGTAACCAGGTAAATTGGAATACACTGGGTCAGACAGTAATGTGAGTGTCCACATCACCACTTTAAAGCCTTATATAACAGAAAGAGGTATCCAGATTTCTGCTAGGTCTGTTTTCCTTCCGATTCCACAAAAAATGAAGAGTTTGTTCCCCGTGCTGTCCAAGTGTGAAATGTGTTGTTTTTGACAGCTTGGGAGCAAGCTCTCCATTTTAAGGCAGTTTGTGTGCATGCAGTACAAGCATCAAAAATAAGACCTGGGATCGGCTGCAGTGGGTCTGACCAGTGATCGGCTGCAGTGGACCAGTGATTGGCTGCAGTGGTCTAACCAGTGATTGGCTGCAGTGGTCTAACCAGTGATTGGCTGCAGTGGTCTAACCAGTGATTGGCTGCAGTGATCTGACCAATGATCGGCTGCAGTGGTCATATGGATGTAGAATACAGGGTTGCTACAGGAAAATAAACAAAGACCATCCAGACCCAACCAAAATGCCAGGGATGGAAAAGCAGATGGTTGAAAGGATGAGCAATGTTTCAGAGATAGGAAACTATCAGAGATATTCAATGGGCCTTCTTTGCCCATTTTCTCGTGGAGAAGGCACATTAATCTCCTCCACTCTTCCAGTTTTCTATGGTTACTGCACATTATTTCAGTCTGACTATTTAAGTAAACCCCTTACTTCCCTGGACCTCTAGGAATGTCGTTATAATCTCCTTCACTGCCCTAGACCATCAAAGGTGTAACCAACCAGATCTCTGATATTACTGTTAGGTGAAAAAAATATTCTATTCAATCATTACATAATGTAATATCCAGATTTACTGCTGTTGGTGACCCCCTTATTTTGAGGCTCTGAGACCCTCTGTTGTCCATCTCGCCTCTGTAAACTAATAGTTTTTTTTTTTTATACAATAGCCGAAACCTCTTTCCAGTAGACCGTCAGTCAATGGAGCTTTAGCAGGGCTCTAACACCTGCCATCTCATAAACTTTCACATAGGTGCATGTGTCAAGTATCTGAGAAAATGTCAAAACACTTTGGGTTGTGAAGAGCGTATATTTCACATCGGGAGACATCTCAAGGCAGCTGTCATTTGTTGGCTTGCAATCTTTCATGCAAGTGTTTATTGGAGCTTATTCAGCATAAACGCGGTTCACAGCATCTCAAAAGTCAGTGGTGTCTGATAGTAAGAAGTAGATTTATCAAGCTGTTTAAAAGTAAGAATGTTCTTAGCTGCCCATGGCAACCAATTACAGCTCCCCTTTAAAATATTCATGAGCACTGGCAAAATGAAAGCTGAGCTGTAATTGGTTGCCATGGGCAACTAAGAACATTCTTCCTTTTAGAAAGCTTGATAAATCTGCCCCCTCTTTGTAAAGTATCCTAGGCGAATATAAAAAGCCATAATGCAAGGTGATGGGTAAGACTGGTAATTTACATATAGAAAATATCATTTATGTTCGTCATTTTACAGTACAGTCTTATTATGAGAACAATTTTTTGAAGCCAAAACTGTCCCAAGCCAGACCCCAACAAGTTGATATACAACTTCATAAATGTCTTATAATGTCTGATTGGTAGAGGTTGGAACATTGAGACCCCAATGAGACCCTAATGATCATGAGGCTGTGGCCTAAAAGGCCTATGGTGTGAAGGCATGCTGTGTTGAGCATACTGGAATGAATTCATGAACACTCCTGCATCCAAAAATGACGTCTAAAATATGTTCCGACCCACTTATGAAGCCCTTTAGACAATTTTTTGGGCGTTTGTTGAACCGTCCTACAAAGGGCGTGTGACTTTGTAAAAGGGGGTGGAGTTTCAAAAAAAGTGGGCATTCCCCAATTAACACGTGCGAAAAAAAATCAAGGAGGGCTAGCCAAGAAGTGGTGCACAATTTAGACCTGTTTTTACAGGGGTTAAAACAAAATGGAGGTGCAATTTAGAAATTATAAATTTTGGGGGGACAAAATGAATGTATTTTCCCCCAAAATTACACATTCACAATGAATGCCCTGTAAAGCTGTATAACAAATGCATCCTGGGTATGATAATACTCTATATGTCCTAGTCAACTGTTTTTTTTATTGTTTTTCTTCTACAATATTTGATTTTTCTACAATATTTGATTTGTATTTGTAAAGGTGGTGTTTTGGGGTCTTTTCCCATTCTTATTTTTATTAAAAATCTTTTTTTTTATTTTAACCTTTTTTTCCACAGCATAGTGTAACTGTCAGGATATGCTTGCGCTGCTGAAATGGTTGCAAGCACAACATGCTGGAAGCAAGATATAACGCGTAGTATCATTGGGCACCCTTGATGAGGCTGCCATGGGAAAATATAATCTCCTGGCAAGCAGTCCATGGTTTATGATCAAGAGTGGATCATGCAGACGCCCCTTAAACATTGCTGTTATGTTTGACCACAGTGTGTAGGGGATTATCAGAGTTATTTCCAGGCGCAGGTGTTAGAGAAGGAGCTGACACCTGTAGCATGAGCATGTGTTGTAACATGGACGTCGTAGTACTGAAAAAATGTGGGAAGTCACTTCCCAACACTTCAGGACAAGCAGTGGTGTAATGTGCAGATGAGGGGCCCCAGTACAAAAGTCTGAGCTAGGCCCGGGCTATAATGTATGGTTTACAGTACTAGTCTTCTCATATATGGGCCCCCTTAGCCTTTCAGACTTGGTTGCGACCCCAGCCTCTACATCACCTTAAGTTACACCTCTGACGTCAAGATATTAATGGGGGTCAACCCTTAAGTAAAAGCAGCATTGAAGAGGACAGTTTATACATTTACTACCTACACCTTTCCTGTTTTACCTTTCAATTGTTCTTTTAGAGAATTTTGTTAACAGTCTACTCTACAGATACAGTACAGATACAAGAGAGCTTACCTGTACAACAGGGTAGTGGCCTCATTTCTTTCTTTCTTTTTTTTAAACCGTATATATTGGGGGGAATGCATTAATACACTTGGGCCAGAATTGTGGCAGATTTGCACCAAAATAACTGTCTAATGCATTATTCCACATTTACCAAGGCCTTTTAGAGCTTTTTTGGCATTTTAACGACTTGTCCCAATCAGGGGGTGTTGCCTTCAGGGAAATGGGCTTGGTCTTACTGGAAAGGGGCATGGCCAATGGTAAAAAGTCTCTGTGTGCGCCAACAAACTAAAACTAGGTTTAAAGTAGGAAGTGACAGCCTTATAGTGCACCAGTATTTATCATCACAGTGATAAATCGGGTGCATCCATAGATTAGTGTTTTCTGGCTACTGACGGACACATTGGGGCAGATTTACTTACCCGGTCCGTTCGCGATCCAGCGGCGCGTTCTCTGCGCTGGATTCGGGTCCGGCCGGGATTCATCAAAGCAGTTCCTCCGACGTCCACCAGGTGGCGCTGCTGCGCTGAAGTCCGCTGGAATGCCTCGAAATACACCGGCCTATCCAGGATGAAGGTGAGTGAAATTTTCGCGACACAAATTTTTTTTTAAATGCGGCGGTTTTTCCGAATCCGTCGGGTTTTCGTTCGGCCACGCCCCCCCGATTTCCGTCGCGCGCATGCCGGCGCCGATGCGCCACAATCCGATCGCGTGCGCCAAAAACTCGGGGCAATTCAGGTACAATCGGCGCAAATCGGAAATATTCGGGTAACACGTCGGGAAAACGCGAATCGGGCCCTTAGTAAATGACCCCCATTGTTAGCATTTTGTTGACATTGTGTTGACAAGCCTTAAAGCACTGGAAAGAACAAAGTGTGGGTCCACTCAACAGTTATGGCCCTGTCTCTCTAAAGCTCATTTGCATAGAAATAGCAGATTACTAGAAAGTATCTGGAAAGCTTATAAAGTGCCATAAACACTTCTGGTCTTACCGGTAGGGATAGTTGGGGGCTGGTGGAATCTCACTGCCGTGGATGCTTGTGCAGTATACTTGGCTATGTTGTTAAAGTGTCTATATGATTCTTCCCGGTTTTCTCACTATTCTTTTGGCTATTTTTCTAGAAAAAAGATTCCGCATTCTAGTTTGAGTCATATTCTGTACCCTAAAAGGCAGCTATATTAGAGCAATTCTTGTACTGCTTCCTTTTAACACATTTCATAGGAGGCTTTTAATAAGGTGCTGACCTAAACATTTAATGGAAAACCAGAATGGAAAAGAAGCTATTAAGGGGCTTTTAGTTGAATGAAAAATATAAAGCTAAAACCAGATAGTCACAAAAATTTCCTTTTTTTTTTCTTGTAGTTTTAGAAATGATCTAAATATTGCAATAATTTCATTCCGCGGCTTGTGGTGTAAGGTCAGGCCAACATTTAGCTTTCTGGGGTTGTACTTTTTTTTTATCTTTTACAGAAGTAATACTCACAAATAGCTTTTTAACAAAAAATGTTTTTATAAAGCCCATTATTAATGTAGGACTGTGAGGTCTTGAAATTGTAAGGTCAGTAGGTCAACGTAAGGCTAGCCTTCTTACTTGAGCATGTTATTCAAGGCTAAATTTGAAAACTTTCAAGAACTGCGTCCCTCTGTTTTAATTACTTAAAGGGAACCTGTCATCAGATTTTACCCCATTAAATTACCCGCCCTCTTTAAATTGGGTATAAAATACACTTTCATAAATTCCCTGTTTTATGTGAAATCTCACAGTTTACCTCTGAAACAGATTAGTGTCCAATTGGACAGTATTGCATACATTTCAACTGATGTACAGTAGTTGTCGCTACTTGTTACATTTGTAATTGTGCATATCTCAATAAACGTATTGAACCATAAAACAGAGAAGTTTCATATTTTGTCAGAGATGATTCAGGTTTAGGGGTTTAGAAACATACTTGGTGGTGATGGTGTCATTTTAAAGGTAAGAATCTCATCTTTCAGGTAGCATCAGGCTTGCGCTTCTGTGAGCAACAGAACCAGATGTATAGACAGTTAAAGAAATGCATGTAGCCTGGATCTATATATTCAGTTTTCTGGGCGAGATTTATTATTGGTATGTCGGCATATGATAAAGGTTCAACCCTCTCCCCCCTCCTGATATGATGGATAAATCAAGAGCCTTAGACCTCACGATGTATCCTACTAAATGGCTGGCGGACAAAAGTTTTCAGTAAAAATCAGTGAACAATCACCAGTGAATGTTTGCAGATTTTTTAAAAATTGTGTAGGCAAGGGTCAGGCCCACTCCGCCAACGGCTGCGCCTCTTTATGGAATAGTTGCCAGAATAATTGCAGTTTCTGACATTGCGCAAGAAATTGCGATGATATCAGTGCTTCTACGCAAAAAAAAAAAAAACTGGCGTAGAAGCGCAGATAAACTTCCTGTATTTCTTGTTCTGCACCTCATATAACCACAGATCCATCTGATACATTCTGAAAGATGAGATTCTCTTTAATATGACACCAAAACATAGATAGAGGCATCTGAAGTGACACTTTTTACAGCACCCAGAGCCATTCATCAGAAAATCAGAGGACCTGGAGGACACCTTTAAATAGGTTTGTCATTAAAGACTATGAACCCCTTTGTGTAGGGATAGATGTCCAATCCCCGGAATCATAACCAGTTGACACTTGGTAATCAGGAAAGTGTGAGACCACAAGGCACCAGTGATTGCAGTGGTTGGACCTCCAGTCATGTATGACTATTATTGAATACCGGTGTAGCAAAATTGCACCTACCTTTTCACCACGAGAAAAGTCTGGATAAGGTCCAAGCATGGGAAACATTATTATCAGATTGTGGTATGACAATGAGTTATGGATAGTGACATGGACACATTTAGCACATCTGTAAATAAATTATCAGTCTGTACGTGAGATGAAGCATTTTAGCGGGTTTAGATTTGCCCTCCGCCGTCTGAGTGGTAGAGAAATGTGCTGTCCTATGTGAAGCTGCTACTTAATTAAATCTCATTTGCGAAAAAAAAATGGTGTTACTGAGGCTTAAACGATGAGATGTGGCAACGGCAGAAAAGCCGCTCTGTAACCCGTCATAAACACGACATGTTTGCTTGTATTCCTTGTTTCCTGGGAAGGTGCTATCATCTAACAGATGTTGTGACAGTGATTGTACCATTGTTATTATAGGATGGGGGGGGTAACATAACATGATGTTAATCCCTTATATAATATCGTGCTGATCCCTCCGAAACAGACAGGCTGCAACTACAAGTGCAACAGAGGAGGGACTTATTTACCTATTTATCTATAGACAGTTGTGAAAGACAACGCTCCCATAGCTTCCATACAGTAGTATCTTCCAGTGTGAGAGTCCAACCGACAATCCGGTATAGGTGGGGAGTTTCCTGCAGTGGGGTTGTATCATGACACTACTCAATGACCTTTAAGATGAGATGGGGCTTTCATCCAGTAGTATGGAGAAGAGTATAGTAGATTTATCTTTGAGCTTATCTGTGATATATATGAACTTAACATGCCAGATATGTCCCCATTGCCCTTGAAATTAAATTTACCTTTTAACATTAGGTCAGTATATAGTCAAGCAATAATATAGAGGTGTCTACTTTACACAACCCTGAGCCCCTGTATCTAAGCTGCCATAGTATAGGAATCCACATTATATGGAGCTGAGCTGCTGTATCTCAACTGCCTTGATAGAAAAGATTAATTATTGATATGTTGTTTCCAAAATACATATGGATATTTTGGGGGCGAGTGGGAAAAACATGTTTTTGGACCTGTGCAATGCACCTGGCTCCTGATCCTGCATCAATGGGTCATGTGAGTTATTGAAAGGTACTGATGGTCATGAGCAAAATTTCAGTGAGTGCCCCGATTGACACATTTGCCTTGAGTCGTAAGTTATTGTTGTTTATTTGTAATCCATTGCAATACATTTGGATTTCAGTCGTAGATACCCATTGTCTTTAAGTCTATCACTGATGTTCATCATGTTCCACTAATGGGAGCCCTTTGTTTATCAATCTGTTTATCCTGTTGGTTATTATGATGTATTCTATAAGACAATTGTTGATGCTTTTACTGAGCAAAACAGTTGAGTACTAGTTTCAGAAGACATCTGAATTACATCGATAACTCAGGAAGTGTGGGAGGCCAGAGCAAAATTTCAATGCAGGCCTGAGTAAGTCAAACAATTCCTATAAAAGGAGACAACCTTGCACAATAGACAATGATACCAGCAACCTCCCCTTTAGACCAAAAGTCTCTACGATAGGGACTAGAAGGTGGAATTGGAATGGAAGAGCGTGGGGAGGGTCTTGGATGCATCAGCCGTAGTAACAAGAGTCTAAAACACAACAAATAGTTGGATAAAGACAGCAGCAGTCAACAGGATGAAAATCCTACATGTAGACATTATGGCCCGGATATATTATGGCTTCTTCGACATATAAATTTCCCCATCAATGCTACTTATGAGGTTTCTATGACCCACATGCCCCTGAGGGCATGTCGGGACATAGAACAGGCAGGGCAGAGGGCAGGTTGAGGGGTGAACCATAGTCTCCTCAGGAGACAAGAGAAATTAACACCACCTGTTACAACCTGGTCTACAGGTTGGAACTGATGAAGTTTGCACACATATTTTTCAAGAGGCAGGAGCCTCTTAATAGATAAGGGCGCTGAAGTGCTGGCGGGGGACATTTTAAGGCTGATGTAATAAGTGCGGACTTAATATATTCCCCCCTATATGTCTTCATGAAAATAAAGTGAGTGTCACTGTCTTCATTCAACTATTTGTAATGGCAATAAAGGGGAACCTATCTGGCAGTTTTGGACCAGTATACCTTTAAAGGAAATCTACCACTTGGTAGACAGAATTTTAAACCAGACATACCTTGAGATTGCTGTAGATTGACTGATGCAGGATCTCATTTTGTGTAGGCCTAATACCAAGCTCTCTCCCACATGCGCACCAAGTAGCGGCTTTGCCACTACTGATGCCGAGGGACTTCAAGAGCTCTGCACATGCGCAGGAGTGCCTGAACCTCATTACCATTATTTAAAAAGCAGGTTTTTTTTTACAAAATTGTTTAATTTTATGCCTACAAAAGATGGCATCCTGCCTCAGCATTTCTACAACATTCTTATGGTATGTCCGGTTTGAAATGCTGTCTACTAAGATGTAGATGTCCATTAAACAGCTGAGGTGTAGAGTCCTATACATATCTTACTGACCTATGCCTGTTGCTGCAATTAGTAGAAATCTGGGTCAGAGGGTTCCTTGGTTCCATTGATATGGGTCAGCACAAAGCCTCCTTGCTCTACTGTACATGCTCGGGATATTGGGAGACTGCTCATTGAAGTCAGTGGTACCTTCCCTGGTCTCATCAAGTGCACTGCGCATTCATAGTGCTTATTCAACTTGTGTTTTATACTTATCTTATGTGTAAATGGTATTTATGTATTTTGTATTTGACACTTAATATATCTCTTTTTTCTCTTTTAGGAAATTACTACTGAAGGAGGAAAATGGTAAAGAAGCCCTGAGCGCCGAAACGATTGAAATCAAAATATCGAATGACATCATCCAAACAAAAGAAAGTGACAGTAAAGCATAGCATGAGAAAGCCCATTATCACTGGACGAGGGAGATTGGTGATGCACACCCAATGTCAGCACTCTGCTGCAGACAATTATTGGCTAATATTAGCTTTCGATTGTCAGTACGTGTCCATACCGAACAACTCACATCAACTGTACTTTAAGGTTTTGTTGATTAATTTAGTATGTTTGTCTGACTGATAACAGTATAAATGTATAAAGTTGAAAATGACTGCAAAAATTCCTTTAATTTATTATAAAATAAAGTGTACTATTTATAAAATATTTCCTTTTTCTCCTTGTTAAAAAGGCGTCCTGTGGTTGGCAGATCAGCTACGCTAATATATAATGCATACTTTTTTCTAATGTGTTGTCTATTTAAATGAGGCAGAAAGTATTCTAGGCTTCAATTACTGATAACATTGCCATAGAAGAGGTCATCAAATTTAGATTGTGGAGGTTCAAACCAGCACCCCCTGAGATCAGCTAATTAAGACTGCCATGGGCCCTGGGCTGTATGAGTATCATAGCCCCTACAAGTCTTGGACACTTACTACATCTGGTACTAGAATCAGCTTCTTGGGGAATGGAGGATGTGTCTGTTCTGCCTGCTTTCAATTTTCAGTTTCAGGACCTTCAGAGGTCCTGAAATGGCTCATGTATACGTAGGTATTGAGAGCAAGAACAGATGTTTGAGGATTTCATGAGTGAAGGCTCTTCTCACTATAAAATTTGGTGGGCTGTTTGGGTGGTCACGGGCCCCTAGAAAGCTTAAACCCTGGGCTACAACCCAAACCGCCTGTATTATAATCCACTACTGGTTCTCAGCAATGCAAAACACAGAATGAAATAGGAGATCATACTTCTCTATTCACAGCTTACTGATCTGATCAGGTTAATGCGCTTGACATTGAATGGGATATAAACTGCAGTGACCCGTTTCAGCCACTACACCTATAACGGGACTGTCTGCTTCCTGTTGCGTTCTATGTTTATTCTAGAGAACAGCTGGTCTCATAGGGTACTAAGTGTTGGATGCCCACCAGTATAACAATGATGACTTATTTAAAGTAGAAAAAAAATAATCTCCAGAAATATCCATCTTGTAATTCATTTTAGGTGAATTATAGCTGTTTTAATTTTTTTAAACTTTTTTTTTAATTACTGATCTGAGTTTATAGTTTTGTTTTATTTTTCTACTGGAATTATGGGAGTTGTTGCTGAGAAATGTCATGCTCATCATGTGCAGCTATGAGTAGAGGGTTTCCATAGAAACATAAGGACATAAAGAAAGGAGTAACTAGTGAAGGTTCCGTTGGTTGACCAGTGGTTGTCAGTGGCTTTACATGTATTTGGCTGTCCAGATTGACCAGATACAAAGGTTATTCAGAACAGTAGAAATTGTAAGCCTCTTTTCCAGAAACATTCTTGTGAATGTACATTGGCAGAAGTCACTTGGCCCCGTTTCTGGTTTAAAATGGTTGTCTAAAATAAGACTAAAAAGTCTTTTTTTATTTTTTCCAGAACTGGAGTAAATTTGTGTTCATGTTTATTGAAGCAAAGTGTGTTGCAGAATGTTATACACATGATAGCTCCAATGATCCTATGCAGCATGAGCAGACATACCGGTAATACCCTGAAACATGGCACGGAGGAAATTTTCTATTAAATATACATTTTTGGGTGAAAAAAAGTGTACAAAAAGTTGCATAACTTTGTCACAAAATAAAAGTTAACGACAAAGAAATTTTGGAGTGACTTTCAAAAGGGGAGGGACATTTATTAAGGAATTCTCCTAGTAGTATACATCCTACTACAAACTACATCCCCTTATCTGTCCCAACTATACCTCTGGAATTGGCTATCCAATAACCATACCTGCAAAAAGTGCCAATTTTACAACAGAACATTTATTATTCTGTATTTCATGTATTGCATAAAAAAATGGAGGACCAACATTCAAAGGATATGAGGACATCACAATAGGATACACTAATCATCATGGGAACAGGGGCAGAAAAAACATATCTAATGTATGTCCACTAAAGGAATTTGCACCATCACGTTTACAATCGACACATTTTGCACAGCTGCTCCTTAGGTTTTGAGTCAAAATTTTCACCCCACGCTTTCCTAAATACATTTATTATCCATCATAGAAACCATCGTCTGATGGCTGCTGTCACGGTTAACAACCAATCACAGCTCCATTTTGCCACAGGCCATTAATATGAGCTCTCATCTTTGATTGGTTACTATAGGCAAAGGGTATAGACAGCTTATGTGGGAGGTAGTATGGATAGAGAGAGACACAGAGACAGAACTACAAAGAGACAGACAGAGAGAGATACAGACCGAATGACAGACTGAACGACAGACTGAGAGAGACAGACAGAGAGTCAAAGACAGTAAAAAAGAGACATAGAGAGCGACACAGAGAGAAAGATATAGACAGACAGAGAGATAGATAGATAGATAGATAGATAGACAGACACATAGATAGATAGATAGATAGATAGATAGATAGATAGATAGATAGGAGATAGAGAGATAGATAGATAGATAGATAGATAGATAGATAGATAGACAGACACATAGATAGAGTATGAAGAAAGCGGGCAGCACTCCAAAGATAGGTAAAATTGTAAGGTGTCTTTTATTCCATAGTGAGTAACAGTAACAGCGACGTTTCGGCTCTGTAAGAGCCTTTTTCAAGCCTCATAGACACATAGATAGATATAAAATATCTTTTGCTATATTTCTAATTTGTTATAGCTAAGAGCAGTTACATAGATGAAGTAAATAAGCATCTTACATAAAAGAGAAATTATCCAATAAAGTACAAGAACATGTAAATAAAGATGTAATGCTCCAAATCATAAAATCAAAGCCTGAAAATAAATATGCAAATACTGGTAACTGCATACCTATACTGTGAAATGTCCTGGGTCTCACCAAGATGACAGGCACCCTGCCGCATGTTTCGGCTCCTTGCCTTCGACCCCTAGACTAAGGCAACGTGCTGAAACGTGCTTGTGTTGCTTGATGGTGACTTTCCATGGTCGCTTCATGTATTGCACTTTATCACCAATGTGTGTATTCTGCCCCTGTCCCCATGATGATTAGTGTGTTCTGTTGTGATGGCCTCATATCCTTTGAATGTTGGTCCTCCATATTTTCTATAAAATAAATGAAATAAACAATAATACATTTTATATTTTCATAAGTTCTGGTGTAAAATTGGCAGTGTTTTTGTAGGTATGGTCACAAAATAAAAGTCTAAAGAGAATTGTATGTAAAGTATAGCAGGAGAAGTTGGGACTTCCCGAAGCCCAACATAGTTATCATATCATACCATAACTTGGCATAAATTATATTGTCAGTCTGTGCTTGCTCACACGCGACAAAGATTCAGTTTTTGACAGTCTTAATAAATTCTTCCCAAAAAATTCTGAGCGGAGCTGAGTTACTGAGCACCTCATTGCGCATTACGTGTTTTTTATGACAGTTTTCATATGTATACTGCTGTAGAAGTCTTACCTAGAAGTGTGAAATTGGAGGCACGTCGTGAAAGTATAGTAGAACAAATGAGTTGTAAAATTTTTTAATTTTTGTATCCAATATTTGCACCGTGAAATTCACTACTTCTCTACTTGGCTCTATGCTCTAGCTGGGAGCCCTTTACCCTCCAGCTCTGACTTTGAGGGTATCGCTCAATTCCAAACTCCAAATACAATTTCTGTTACAGTAGCTGAGTCATGTATAAATGCATATTTATAACATGTAGATAAGAGATTGCATAATGCATTCCGATTTCATCAGTACACAAATGTGAGCATTCAAGCAAAAATGACTACAAAAATTAAATCTCCAAGTTAATTCTTGCAAAATTAATGCAATTATAACACCCGGTAGATGCAGTGATATTCTGTTCATATTGATTTGTATTATTTAGAGAGGAAGTAATCAAGTTTCCCTCTCAGCAGTTGAGCCATCACCGGTTTATCTGTACATCTCTGTTATGATTTGTTTTCACAGTAGTTAGTGTGCTGCTTTATTCTTAGCCTTAAAGGGGATGTTTTTGTTTCAAAAACCCATTTTCAAATAGCTTAAGTGAGTTTTCAACGTTGATAACAACCTCATGAAGGTTCACGTCATAGTGGCTTTAGTGAACAAACACTAGTTTCAATGAAGATGTTGAGGTCTTCTTCTATTTTTGGGATGTCTGAGTTCTGAGGGATGTCAGAAGGTTAAAATACCAAATTGAGGAATTTGTAATTTACTGCTTACATTTTTTAACCTCCGTGTCCCATGCAACAGTATTACATCCAGGGGGTCCGACGACCAAGACCTCCATTGATCTGTTGCTAGTGAGAATGTCCTTTTCGCTTCATTTTCCATGTTTCTTCAAGTGTCAAAGGCAACGGGATCCACTGTTCTGATATTGCTGACTTTTCACATATATAAGGTTGCCAGTATATATGAACTCAGATATCTACCATCAAAATTTATCATGATAACCTAGGGACACTTACTCATAGATCCTGTGGTAATCTTCTCATATTTGTTATCCATGACCTCCTTCCTTCTAAAGTCAACTTTTACATTTATGCTAATGAGCCCAAAGGGCTCTGGGGGGTGTTTCTTGAGACCCTCTAAGCTGCAGCTTAACAGGCTGTTACACTCTATGGAAGCGCTTCAACTCTCCCACTGTGTGAGATTACAGCAGGCAGACATAGGGGAGACAGTGTAACAGCCTTTTAAGGAAGGGAAATAGGGGATTTCCTATTAAAGGCATTAGGGCCCATCTGTGGATCCTCATAAGATTCCCTATTTTCTGGGAAATCAAACCCTTTAAGTTTGTCTAGTTAGTCTCACAAGAAGTAGGATAAGATTAATAACTACCAAAAGCCCTATGATGTAAAAACTACATCCACCCAAAAAGAAACAGAACTCATAATTCCTACATATAGGTCTATGTTTATCAAAATATGACTAGTTTCCCCATTAGGAAGTATTTACCCCATATACAATATCTTGGTGTCAATCTGCTACTACTTTTCTCAAATTAGAGTAACATAAGTAGTAATCTTTCCATTAGTGAGGTATAACTTTTATTTTAATGATAGATGTAAGCTTTATGTAATTATACCTGTCATTATACTAACCTCTTCTTGTGCCTTGAGCCTTCTGGTACTAAACCCTAAAAGAGTGAGATATAATTTGCCATAAGTGTTTGTGTGGGGGTGCTGGGACTTTTACGACTTCTTACATAAAGTAGAGGCACCCATAAGTAAGCAATGTTCTAATATGTTGGCTCCTCTTTCGATTTTTGGTAAAGCCATATGATCATTTCGTAAAAGGGATAATTTAGTAAACTGAACACTTAATTTGACATGCCATATTTTTCTTGTTGACTGATAAAACTAAACTCTTTGTACTGTAACACCATACTTGTACAGCATGGTCATAAAAGTTAGATTTATGCCATCCAAGTTAACTGATCTTATCAGGAATGGCTGGCCAAAGATGGAGTCTTCTCTGATGGCTGATTTTGGGAGAGAGAGGAAAAGTGTTATAGTAATTTAATATGTGGAATATATGGAAATCTTTTGTTCATTGTTGTTCATTGGGGGTGGCAACGAACTAAAACAGGTTTCTAGCCTCTACTTACTGATAATTTGATAAACCGTTTATGGGGAAGATCAAGTATGATATTTACTGCCAAACAATTAACCATAGGGCAACACTATTTCCAACTTACCAGTTGATGACTTCTTCCAAGGTTATCAGATGATCGCTTCCTCCAAAGGTTACTAGTAGTGATGACCAGACCCGAAATGCAATGTTGAGGTTTGTGCCAAACATTTCTACTAGGCTTTGCCGATGGCATCTAGAAGGTAACATCCGCGATTGGTGCAAGCATCTATCTTGGGTTTTACTGTTCTGGTTCAGTCATTGAAGCCAAACCAAATTTTCAAGTTTGACCTAACCTTAATGAGTCCGCTGATCCCTAGTTACCAGCTGTTGTCTTTTTCCCAAGGTTAGAAGCTTCTGACTTTTTTCCAAGGTCCCCAGATAATGACTAAGCAACTGTAGGTGTAGACCACTACAAAATTGTAATGTCAACTGCTATGTAACAATATCATGGGGCCATTGTCCTATTTTTGAAGACACAATACAAATGTTCTAAGTCTTCATTGAGCAAGATTTCATTGGATTAGGGGGTTTGAGTCACTAATGTATATATAACCTCGGTCAATAATTGTAAAATTGTCCATCTTTTCCTCATTTGGGTTAAAAGTCAAAAATATGATCGGTTTTAGATGGCATCTGATATATTTTTTATAAAACATGAAAGTATGCATTATATATTAGAATAGCTTTTATAGATTTAAAATATATATTAGAGGATACAATGTAAACAAGATTCTAGTGCTTTTACTGCTATTGAATGTTACCATTTGTGTAATGGAATTATAAACTAGATACAGTAACTGGCATATGTAAAACCTTCTGACCTGGAAAGCTATCTTTCTGTATGCAGTAGGGGCATGCTGAAAAAAAAAAAAAATGGAATCGTTTTATGGAAAGAAAAAGAAATGTTACAATCTATTCATGTATATTTTTAACGTCTTCAGGAGGGAGACAGTTTATAGTAACTTGTAAGATATGTCAAAACTGAAAAAAAAAAATATTCTTACATTTTTATATGATATTTACAGAGATCTGTATAACTATCGCTTATGTTGTCAAAATGTGATTCCAAATTGTATAATACGTTGAACTGGTTTATTTTATTTGACACATGTTGCAATTCTTAGAATTCTGACAATTATTGCAAATTCTATTCAAGGGGTTTCCACCTTCATATAACTTGTAACTGTCCTTTAAATAGACAAAATACATTATTGTGTCGCATTGATGATCGACTTTGGGGATATATATTTACCGTATATACTCGAGTATAAGGCGACCCAAGTATAAGCCAAGGCCCCTAATTTTACCACAAAAACCTGGTAAAACCTATATTTTTTTTACTCGAGTATAAGCCGAGTTTGGGTTTTCAGCACATTTTTTTGCACTGAAAATCTAGGCTTATACTCGAGTATATATCATTAGATAGATTTGTGGTGTTCTCGGCCTTCAGTTCTTCTACCGTTTTGACGGGAGTTTTATCTAGGAGCCACAGATTGGAGACTATTAGACTGGAGCCTGAAACACATAAATAATACATATGAGTAAAGAGAATTTTTCATAGTTTTTATAATTTTTGAAACAGCGCTTGATAAATTAAATCAACAAATCACATCAAGTGAACTTCCACCTTAATTTAAATGTACTGTCCCACAAAAGTATAGTAAAGTGGGCTCTAGAGGGGCTTTTACAAAGGGCCGTTCAATTACTTAATGGTTACTGAACCCAACTGTTAACTTCCTGATGCTCTCGACTATTTGGGTGTCTCCTAAAATAAAATCCAGGTGAGCCAGGTCACCACAATGATTAGTGATCGTCTAAGCTCCTCCTCTAGTACTTAATAAGAAAGACACAGGAGGCAAACTACCCGATGACAGAGCTGTAGCAGAGTGAGGAATAGTAAGTAACCATTTGTTGTTTAAGTGGCCTTCTGTAGAGCATCTTACTCTACACTGTTATTTCACTACAAAATACAAATTTTCTAATTCCGCCAACTGGTTGTACTACCGCGCAATTCTATACCAGGTCCTGTCTAGTGTAGAATTGCACTATGGCCTGTCCCAATTTCTGTCCCAGGTTAGTTAGTGACCAGGGCAGGAATGCTCCATGCTGGTCCACTCCGACGTCTCTCATGGCCCCTTTCAGGGGTTGATATTTCCAATGCTGGCCAATTTGCTGGGACTTGTATGCCAGAAAACTGTTTTGACAATGAATAGCTTACAGGACGACCAGAAGGTAGTCCCTGTATTGGGTGCAAGCTGTAATTTTAAATTGAAGCTATGGCTAAAATTACTGGTCCTGCCTGGGGATATGGATACAACTTCTTCACACTCTGCATCCCTGTAAATGGCCTGTTGGTTAAGGAAGCTTAGTGTATTGTGTGCCCCCACCAATCAAAAATAACTCCTGTCCTACCACTTTCATGTAACCTTTACTCATTATGGTGATGGTTCCTTTTAAAAACTATGAAAATAACCTAGTCAAAATCTTTATCTTTGCATGGAAACCATTGAATATTAGATCGATTCCTATAGTAAAAATAGCTACTTATATACAAATCACAAAGTCGTATGAAGGTGGAGAGCTCTTTAAATTGTCATGGCTGGCATCACAAAGCAAAGACAATCTTAGTTATGTTTAGTTCTGGATGCAAAAAATAGTATTCCTAACATCAACATCAATATCAGCAAAGTATTTACTGATGGGCACAGACACATCTCTTTTGTTCATATGTGCATAGGAATTTCATTTTTCATGCTTTTTTATTTTTTTTGTAAAGTATATACTATGCTATTGGAAAAATACAAGTCTGTTGTCATCCAGCTGTGAAGTTCTCTTTGTTCCACAGGTTGTTCACTTGGAAATGTGGTTGGATAAAAGATTCTTTTTATAAATATTTTGTGACTATTGATTTACGCGCAGCTTCATAAGGAACACCGCAAGACATGCAAAGTTTCACACTGATAGAAATAACTAAAATATTCATTTCTACTGAGTAGTTAACGTTGGTTCAGGTGAAATATTATCCTGTTTCTATAAAGTTCCTGTCAAAGAATTTTAGATTAAACCGATTTTCAATACTGGAAAAAGGGAAAAAAAAACACAAGCACACACATAAAAACAAATGGTAAATAGTGGTAACGGAACCCAAACCCCAGTGTTTGGGTTTGTATCCGTACATTGCAGGTTTGGATCCACTGAGCTCAAACTCTTACTTCACTGCGGTTAGCACCCATCATTATGAGTCTTAACTGTTTAAATGCCACCAGGAAGTTTAAATCCATATGGCTATGCTCCGCCATATTTGGGAGGATTGGCTCTCCCTGATGACATCATGGCGCTCGCTTGCCACATTGAATTAAATGCCGTTGGCGTTTTTCTCTGCAGCTTGTAACATTTAAAGAAAACCTACCATTTGATTTGATGCATTATGAAGCAAACATACCTTGAGAATGCTGTAGCTACACTGATGCAGGATCATATCTTGGTTAATCCCTGAGCTGAGTGGTTTTGCTGAAAAAACAGATATAACATTCAGGAGCTTGCGAAAGCTGGGTCAGCATGGAGCATTACACATGGAGCTTGGAATTACAAATGGCGGTTAGTCACGCATGACTAATCAACCTAAGCTAGATCACTCATACACAGCAGCTGGGGGATGGTGCAGCAGTTGATTATTCTGTCTGGCAGGGAGATTAGTGATTGCATCATTATCTCCTGCAGAGGAAAACTGACAGGCTAAGAGAAGAGCGGAACCAAATGCTGAAGGAGCCATAGAAGCAAAAGAGTTCATTATCATAATGTTATATCTGTTTTATCAGCAAAACCACTTAGCACAGGCATTAACCAAGATATGATCCTGCATCAGTGCAGCTACAGGAGTCTCAAGGTATGTTTGCTTCATTTCATGAATCAAATCAAATGGTAGGTTACCTTTAAAGGGAACCTGTCACCAGGAGACCCATTTTTGGCACTCCCCCAGTCCCCATAGAGCATAGTACATATACTGCCAAAGTGTTTTTGTATTAAAAATTGGTTTTACAGAAAAAAAGATATGTTATATTGTACCTTTCATAAGCATCTGCTGTGTTACTAGGCAGTTGCCAAAGGGGAGGAGCTGGAAAGGAGCAGCTCCCCCCACCCTTGGGGAACAGCTACTCCTTGTGACCTTTTCAAATATATGAAAACACCCATCACTGGGCTTAGCGACACCTCCTGCTCCTCTACAGCCAATCCCAAGTGTGGGGAGTTATTCATATATTTGAAAAGGTCACATGTTTTCCAAAGGTGGGGGGGGGAACTGCTCCTTTCCAGCCCCTCCTATTAGGCAACTGCCTAGTCACACAGCTCATGCTAATGAAGGGTACAATATAACATATCTTTTTTTCCGTAAAACCAATTTTTTTTATACAAAAACTCTTTGGCAATGTATGTACTATGCTCTGTGGGGACTGGGGGAGTGCTAAAAATGGGTCTCCTGGTGACAGGTTCCCTTTAATACCAGTTACTGGGGGGGTCGGAATCCGAATAGATTTTTCAAGTTCAAACCACACTTATCACTAGTGTTAAGTGAAATATTTACAATATTACTATAAACTACAAAAGTCTTTTGACATTTATTTCAGATATGTATGTCACATCCACAGACATTGTGGATCCATTGATGTTCTCATCCTGCCTATTGCTGCCTATTGCTATCACGATTAATGGATTGATGTGTGAGTGTATATTCTGCTTTTTCAGAGTTGTCAAAGTGGCCATGACATTTGGAAGAACTTCAAGTCACAATGGGCTGACCTGAATCTACTGGACATTTAAGTAGATTTGTCATTAATATCCAAAATGGAAAAATATCTTTAAAATTAAAATCAGAATATTATTATATATTTTCCATAAGGTTGGACAAGATTCAATGAAAACACGTCAAAAAAGCACTAGTTGAGTAAAATGTAAATTAATATATATACAGTGGGTACAGAAAGTATTTAGACCCCTTTAATTATTTCACTCTTTATTTTGTTGCAGCCAATTGGTAAGATTAAAAAAGTTCTTTGTTTTTGCTCATTAATGTACACTCTGCCCCCATCTTGACAGAAAAAAACTGATTTAATTTCTTAAACAAGGAAAACTGAAATATCACATGGTCATAAGTTCAGAACGGTCCATCACGAATATTCTTCAGACACAACACTGTTGCGAAGTGCTAGCATGTGCGGCAGGTGCCACTAGCACTTACAGCAGTGCTACATGCTGCTATATGCAGCCATTTACCATACCATTTACAGCAAATTTGTGTCTGAAGGTCTGTGACTGACCAAAATGTCACCGATAATCTGCTGTTTGAAAATGTCAGTAATTAAACCACTACGCATTGATACAGTGTGACTGGTATCCTACTTATCTATCAATAAAAAGGAGTTGGGAGCCTTTCCAGAATGCCTCCTATAAAGCCGGATTGGGGTTTGCATCAAAATTTTCTATACGGATTGATCATTGTGGTCACATGACTTAGCACATGAAACAGATTGGGGCAGGTTGCAGCTGTACAGCAACAAGAGGTAATCTAAATGTTTTAGGAATCTAAACATCAATAATTTTCATTAAAGCAAACCTGACACCACATTTTTCACAAATACAGTGAGTGGCAGGTTCCTATAAAGCCCTAGTAACTATTTGACCCTCTTCTATTAGTTAAAAATTGTTTTCCTCAGATCCCCATAAAATAAGAGTTATAAACGTGCCTGAAAGCTATAGAGCGAGTTTAGGGGCGTGGCCTAATGTCATGTGACCAGGGTGACATCTTCACTGGTCTTTTAGCTTCTTAACATTAGCAAATGTAATTTCCTCAGATCCCCATAGTCTGTTTTCCTCAGATCCCCATAAAATAAGAGTTATAAACGTGCCAGGGATCTATAGAGTGAGTTTAGGGGCGTGGCCTAATGTCATGTGACCAGGGAGACATCTTCACAGGTCCTTTAGCCTCTTAACATTAGCAAACTGTATTCCATGCACATATCTGACCACATAAAATCACAGCTTTCCTGCATGAACTTCTACTCCTCTTCATGCAGGCCGCTGTGATTTCATGTGATATGATATGATTTTATGAGATATATGCTTGTTGTACAGTTTTCTAATGTTAAAAGGCTAAATGACCTGCAATGATGTCACCCTGGTCCCATGACATTGCTGCTGCATGCAGATTTGGCAAGGGGAGGAGATGCTGGCTTCAGCCCAAGGAGGCCATGCCCACCTTGACTTTCTATAAACGTGCTTGACACCAGGTAAAATTATAAAGTTGAATATATCGGAATCTGAGGGGAACAATTTTTAGCTAAAAGAAGGGTGTCAGTTAGTTGCTAGGGCTCTATAGAAACCTGCCACTAGCTGTATTTGTGAATAATGAGTTGACAGGATTCTTTTAAATTAGTGAAAAACACTGTTTGGGAGCTCTTTGTTAATCATGAAAAAAAGACAAAAACAATTTATGATTTCCCAGTCAATTCTAACATATATATAATAAATGTACTAAATATTTCACATCAGACATTAGTTAGGTAAGGGTTAAGCTATATATACATATAATGCAATTGTAACAACTACAAATCAGTTCAGCTCCTGTGATATTTGATTACCCAAATATTTCTCAGACAAATCTCCGGGGAGAAGATCCCGCAGACATTAGATGCGGATTTCCAGGCACTGTAATTATTGGAATAAAATCCTACAGACCGTCAGTGTATCTCAGGTCTCATGACTCACCGTTTTTCTATGTGAGACACATCATATCACCATAACAACATAATCCAATGAGAGCGTCACGTCATCGCACACAAGCCTGCAAGCAACACAAAGACCTAGACGACCGCGTCATGTCATGTCGGGAGAGTTTATTTGCCGTGTTCTGGTATGACACCCACTTTATTAATTGCTTGCTCAGTCTTTGGATAGATCGCCTTTCTATTTCTTAGGTTGCCATTTTATTATTATTATTATTATTATTATCATAAAAACTCTATAGATTTTTTTTTTAAGTTGGTTAGAATTGATTGCCGCTCTTCATTTCAATTATAATTTCATGTTTATAGTTCTGCAGCAAGTCTTGAAGTCACAAAGTAAGAAATCTACAATTAGTGTTAAGTGGATCCTAAACCCAAAGTTCGGGTCCGGGTTCAGTCCAACTTTCTCCAGTGATTGGTGCTGGCAATGATTATAGGCGTTAACTCTTTAAATGTTGCTGCAAAAATGCCAACACCATTTAAATAGTAGAGGAATCCAGACCTGATCAGATTTTTAAAATTAAGGCTTGGCCTAACCCGAATTTTAAGAGAAAAGAACAAGAGAAAGAAGTAAAAAAAAAAAAACTAATAGAAATGACCACCAATAACTATTCTAGAACTTTATTCCTGCAAGTGTTTACACACTTAATGTTTCCGGTGCAGCGGACTCATCTTGGTGGCTAGCACCAATTAAATCCGAACCCAGACCTTTGGCTGAACCTGAATTCTAGCAGGTCCACTCATCACAACATTGCAATTCTGTAAAAAATATACATATGAGAGAGTTTTTTTAGTTTATAGTTTATTTTTATGAATCAAAATGTTACAATTAATCAAAATGTACTGTACAGGTGGTCCCCTACTTAAGGACACCCGACTTACAGACGACCCCTAGTTAAAGACGGACCCCTCTGCCCCCTGTGACCTCTGGTGAAGATCTCTGGATGTTACTTTAATCCCAGACTGCAATGATCAGCTGTAAGGTGTCTGTAATGAAGTTTTATTGATAATCCTTGGTCCAACTACAGCAACAAAAAAATTTGAAACTCCAATTGTCACAGGCACAAAAAAAATTGTCTGGAGTTACAATTATAAAATATACAGTTTCAACTTACATACAAATTCAACTTAAGAACAAACCTATGGACCCTATCTTGTATGTAACTTGGGGACTGCCTGTATATCTATCTAAGGGCTTCAATACAGTATACAAATTACCTAGTAATGTTTCCACTGAATTTATCAAGGTGGTCTGGGATGAAAGAAGAAGAAAAGACACCACTTTGTTATTCATCTCCTACTGGAGTGCTGTTCTGCAAAAAAAAAAAACTCCTCCGAAAAGGTTAAAGTTTGAGTAGGAATATAGTCAGTGGTTGTTTCAGTCATGTTGATAGCGTGCTCAGCTTGAATGGGTTAAATATATAAACAAACAAAAATTGCAAAGCAGCACAGCCTTCAGGAAAAAAGGTTCAGACGGGTGCTATCCCAATACTCTTACCCAAAGAGTGTAGATATAGAAGCAAAAAAGTGGCAGCACTCCAAGGAATCGTGGAAAAAAGTGTGAGGTTTATTCCATCTCTAGCAACGTTTCAGCTGTTAATCAGCCTTTGTCAAGCAATGTAACAGGTGTTCAGCAAGTGTTTAAATAGTTACAACACAGTGATGTTTCACATACGCCCCTTAAAGGCAAAGTAATGTTTACAGATCATCAACAAATGTATACAAAGTTAACAATCCCAGTGATAATTAAATCAACATGTGATTATTGTGTTCCTCATCAGATTTTAATACATATAGAGCATACAATGCATGAAAATTCTTACAGTGCATCAAAAAATGTGATATTTTAAAAAAAAATAAAATTAAATGCATAAAATCACCTGTGTGATTCTATCCCCACGTCGCGCAGGACGCGCGCAGCGTCTCCAGTAAGGTAATGCGCATGACCGGACTAGGGAAAGGAAACAGTGTAATGTCACTGCGCAAGTCACGCATGCGTGTAGAGGAAAGGTATTGGGCTTTGCTATATTACAAAAGGTAAGTAGAAAAAACTTTCTGGCGCATATGCGCATCATATCATGTTTAAACAAGCGCCATCTTGAAAGAGGGAAACGATCCCTACACAGCCCCTCTAAGGGAGAAATACTCGGACCAGAATAAAAATGGTCAGAAAGAGGCAAACCACATCACAGAAAATTGGACAAAATGATAAGCTGCTGGGACAAAAATTTTTGTTGCCCAAATTGAAGTGGTCCACAAATATTGAGGGTCAAAGCATACCTATGCCGCCTAGATCAGGTGATCAAGGTATCAATGTAGGGGTGTACCCCATGGGGGTCGAGTGACACCTTTAGTGTGTCGCACTTCCACATAATGAGGACGACCCACCTTTAGTGGACTATAGGGATGTCCTAGTGACGTGTATGCCTCGGATCAAACTGATACTGTGACGCTTTATATGTAAATTGTAGAGACAACAAAACGTAAAAATGGGTAGTGACAGCCGCTGTTTCCAGACCTCATGGTCCATACAGAAAAACATCAAAGAAAGCAACAGACATATATACAAAAAAATATAAGCGGGGGAATACACACAAAAAAGATGATTTCAGCATTCTTCTTAATCTGTGCGTGCAGTGCTGTTAGAGTGACAATGACTGATCTGAAAAAAAGAAAAAAAGAATTAATATCATGGTATCCAAAGAACACCAAAACCTAACAGGGAGTAGATGGCAGGTAAGTTAAGGGACATGATGGGCAAGCAGGTGTTTAGAAGATTCCACTGGTCTTGAAATCAACATTCAAGCCATTTGGTTTTAATGTATTTAATCTATGAATCCACTCCAGTTCTCTTCTTTTCAGAAGTTTAGTTCTGTCACCCCCTCGTCTGAGGGGTGGAATCCTGTCAATTAATCTAAACCTGAGTTGGCCTTCCCTATGTTGGCACTCTTTAAAGTGTTTGGGGACCGGGAGATCCTTTCTGCCAATCCTGATCGTATATCTGTGCTGGCTCATACGGATCTTAAAATCTAGAGTGGTTTCTCCTACATACCACAGGTTGCATGGACATTGTAACAAATATATCACAAAGTCAGAATCACAGGTAAGATAATGTTTAATCGAAAAACACTTGTTGGTGATGGGGTGGGTAAAGCTATCCCCCTTCAACATCATTGTGCAGTTGACACATTTTAAACAGGGGAAACTGCCCTTTCTCTGAGGGGCTAAAAATGTTTGTCTTAGTGTCCTGCTTGGGCCAATATCGGCTTTAACCAATCTATCTTTTAAATTAGGAGTCCGGCGATAGGACAGGAGGGGAGGTTTTTTGAATTCTTCTATATCTGGAAAAGCATCGGTCAGGAGGTGCCAATTCTTCAATATAACCTTACTGATTTTATTACTTGTTTCTGTATACGTAGACACAAAGGGGATGCGTTTGTCAGTTCTAGTTCTTCTACGAGGATGTAGCAACGTGTTTCTATCAAGACTGTGTACTTTGTTTCTCTGTTCTAGAATTAGAGAAGAGGGGTACCCTCTATTGCTGAATTTAGAAGTAAGTTTGTCAAAATTGTCTTCTAAGAATGAGTCATCTGATACTATCCGTCGAATTCTAATGAACTGGCTGTAAGGCAATGATTTGACCATTTTTCTGGGGTGACAACTGCTGTAATTCAATAAATTGTTCCTGTCAGTTGGTTTTGTGTATAAATTAGTGCACATCCTCCCCTCTTTGATGCTCACATCAACGTCCAAGAATTGCACTGTGTTTTTGGACCACACCAAGGTAAATTGTACATCCTTGTCAATGTCATTCAGAAAAGACTGAAATGACAGAAGGGCATCAGCGGTACCTACCCAAATGAGGAAGATGTCGTCTATGTATCGCCACCATCTCAAGACTTTAGAGAAATGGTGGGACACATAGACGCATCTCTCCTCGCAGTCGCTCATAAAAATATTTGCATATGTGGGGGCTACATTAGCCCCCATTGCCGTCCCCCTCAATTGAACAAAAAAGTTGTCCTGAAACAGAAAATAATTACAGGTTAACACCAGTTCAAGTAAATCAATAATAAATGTGGTAATCTGTTCCGAAAAATCTGATCTATCTAGTTTCCTTTTAACAGCCGCCAAGCCTCTTTCATGGTTTATCGAAGTGTAGAGGCTTACTACGTCAAACGACGCTAAAATGACCTCATTGGTATGTGTCAGATCAACATCCTCCAATTTAGTTAAAAAATCAGAGGTATCTCGTATGTAAGACTGGGTATCGGTGGCAAAAATTCTTAAGATTTTATCAAGAAAGTTATTGATAGTATTAAAGATTGAGCCCATGCCGGAGACAATAGGTCTCCCTGGTGGATTATATAAATCCTTATGGATTTTCGGGAGTAGATATAGGACTGGTGTTACGGGATTGTCTACTGTAAGGTAATTAAATAATGCCTCATCGATAATCCCTGAGTCTCTCGCTTTGTTCAAGATATCGTAAATTCTCCTCTTGAACTCAAATTTAGGGTCTGTATTGACTCTCTTGTAAACCGCTGAGTCATTCAGTTGGCGTTCAGCCTCTTGTAGGTACATTTTGGTATCCATGACGACGACCGCACCACCTTTATCTGCTGGTTTGATGGGGAGGTCGCCGTCATGGATAAGGTCCTGTAGGGCCTACCATTCATGTCTGGTGACATTTGGATGCTGAAACAAAGGAGATCCACCTTGAGTTTGTGTATTTTTTATACCTTGCTTAACACCAGCAATAAACGCTTCAACAGCAGTATGTGTGACAACAGGTAAAAAATTACTCTTAGTGTATAAATCAAAATCCTTCAATTTTAACAAAGATTCACTGGTGACTATGTTACTTACTCGTGGTGGGTCGGGTCTTTCTGCAAACCAGACTTTTAATTTGATAGTCCTGAAAAAATTTTCTAAGTCCATCTCAGTGTTGAACCAGTTAATCGGGGTGGCAGGACAAAAAGATAAGCCTTTATTCAATAATGATGTTTGGGCTGGTGTCAGCACCTTGGATGAAATGTTGACCACTAATGTCTGTCTTTCTTTGTCGGATTGGTTCTGGGTGTCGTCAATCTTCCTTTCTGGCTCCTTGTGATTTTTCCTGTATCTCCAGTGTCTAATTCCGCCCCTTCTAGTTGGTCTGTCCTTACGTCTTGTGGATTCACCACCTGTCCTAAAAAAGACTCCTCACGGGTTGTTGGTTTCGGCGCATTCCTCCCTTGGTTTCTCTGCGTCGGATCTCTTTGTCTGTACATCCCTGATGCCGATTGTGTGTGCTGCTAAGTATACACAATTCCTCTCGCGTAGTCCTCCTCGTCCCTGTTCCATTTCTGCCTCTTAGTGGATTCAAGTTCCGACTGCAATTTAGATAGGTGGTTGGTTATTTTTTCTTTGAAGATCTTGAGGTCTTCCTCTGTTAAGGAGTTTTTTAATAGTTGTTCAATCTCCTCAATTTTTTGGGTGATGTCCTGTAGTTCTATTTGTAAATCATCCAAGTTTAGTAGGAGAAAGTCCATTGCATACTTATTTGAAGGTTCTTCAAAACGTCTGCAGAATATGGTATTCATTGCAAATAAGTTTGGCCTCACATTAGAGCGCATTCCTTTGGGGATCCTCCTTGCTTTATAATATTCCCCCAGCGTGGTTAGATGTAAACGTAGGTTTAATGCACGTTTGGAGTAGTTTTCAAATTTCTTTTTAAGCTCAACCAAAGAAGGTTTCTTCAAAAAACCGGCATCTCCCCCTATGCCGCCAACTATCCGGGCGATCTCCTCCGAAAAGGTTAAAGTTTGAGTAGGAATATAGTCAGTGGTTGTTTCAGTCATGTTGATAGCGTGCTCAGCTTGAATGGGTTAAATATATAAACAAACAAAAATTGCAAAGCAGCACAGCCTTCAGGAAAAAAGGTTCAGACGGGTGCTATCCCAATACTCTTACCCAAAGAGTGTAGATATAGAAGCAAAAAAGTGGCAGCACTCCAAGGAATCGTGGAAAAAAGTGTGAGGTTTATTCCATCTCTAGCAACGTTTCAGCTGTTAATCAGCCTTTGTCAAGCAATGTAACAGGTGTTCAGCAAGTGTTTAAAATGATAAACATATAGACAGGAGATAGATGAGAAGCATCTTCACCCGGGCATTCAACCACAGGGTATGACAGGAGCAAAACATCCACTGCCCACCAATGTCCACATGCAGGGGCCCCTTTAGGACAGGGGGCTCTGGGGAAATGCCCACTTTGCCGCCCACTAATGCCGGCCCTGCCTAGAAACATTTATAAATAAGCAAGTAAAATCATGAACATGTTAGACATCCCGGAAATGTCCAATCTATCAAAATAGATTAACACTTTTTCGCCTTTTCACAACAAATGAAAAATTAAATAAGAAGTGATCAAAAGGTTGTACAATTTCCAAAATGGTATCAATGAAAACATCAGATTGTCCCTCAAAAAAGGAAACCTCACACAGCTCTGGTATCAGAATTTGGTAAAACTAAGAATGGTTGTTAACAAAATATTTTTTAGATTTAAAACATCATTAAAATATATATCACTGTGATTATACTGACCCAAAGAAAAAATTGCAGCTTTAATTTGGACCGCACAGGAAAATATGTAAAAACTAAATGTGCAAGATGTCTATCATTGCAGAGCCACACTAGTAACGTGCTGATTGTGCAAGAATAGACATCTTGCGCATGCACAAGTCTATTGACGTCACCATCTGTCTTCGATACATGGGATGGACCACCAGTGAATACAGAGTAGGTGGAGGTGGTGCATATTTTTGGAGACGGTGGAGCCATGAGGTGCACAGGTGATGTCAACCTGAGCACGTCAGCCTCATTTACATATTTTTATTAACTAAATTTCTCTGAGAAATAGGTGTCCAGGAATTAATGAAAAACACTGCCATCCACCACTGGAGCATATTTGTGGGGACAGTCTACCATCAGTAATCGGATGGTAGATATCCTTTAAACCAACATGTGAAAGGACTTACCTGCCTTTGTGAAAATAGAAAAGGCTCTATCATTAACATTTAATATATACATAATATCACATTTAATAACTATAAAGTTATTGCCCATTGAAGCCAATCAAATATTTTGAAAATTCAGGACTTGAATCTGATTGGTTCCAATTGTAGGGAAAATTCCTCAGCTCTTCCTTCTTGATTTCAACAAAAAATCATCCTTTTTACATTCTATTTTTCTTGTTCATTTCACAACTTCATTTTTGTTAATTGAGTTAAAGAATATTGCTCTGGTTCTCTAATTTACAAGATTTTATGGAATTTTTTACGAAGTGTACAAATAAGGTATTGGGATTTGCACTTGAGCAGTAAATCATAGAAATAACAATTGATTTTATGCTAATAATAATTCCTTTTCAATATCGTATTTTCCCACAAGATGATAAAATCCTCCCTGTGGATGGAAGCTTATTCAATTATAATAATGGAACAATATTGTCCCGTAAAGTTATCTTCAGTGTATTGTTCTACCATTAGCCTCAATCTTCCGCCAGGTTCTCTTACCATATGGGGTTTAGAATAATATCTATTTTTGTTATCTTTGGAGAAATTAGGAAGTGATACAAAGCTTTTTTTTCCACTTACAAGCCAGGCTTGCTTTAAAAAAAACACCTCAGCGGAATATACAGCATAATGAAAAATGTATTGCAGCTTTATAGCCTATTCTTGTCACTTCATTCAGCCGATTCTTGTCATAGCTTGTCAATTGTGAGACACCATGCAATTGACAGATTGATAGTCTGCAAAGATAAGCAAAGTATATGATGACATAATCTCATCTTTTTCGAACAATATAAAGTACAAAAATTGGGTGTAGTGCATCTTTAGTCTATAATAAAATCATGCATCAAAAAACACATATATATCTATATAGCGGTCATTGTACAGGGAGGAGGAGTTAAGCTGTGACATCATCTTTTGTCAGTAGTGATGTAATGATGGGTCAGTGTTATCTATATAGAGGTCATTGTACAGGGAGAAGGAGTTAAGCTGTGACTTCATCGATTGTCAGTAGTGATGTAATGATGGGTCACTGTTATCTATATAGAGGTCATTGTACAGGGAGAGGGAGGAGATAAGCTGTGACATCATCTATTGTCAGTAATGATGTAATGATGGGTCATGTTATCTATATAGAGGTCATTGTACATGGAGGGGGAGGAGATAAGCTGTGACATCATCTATTGTCAGTAGTGATGTAATGATGGGTCATTGTTATCTATATAGAGGTAGTTGTACAGGGAGGGGGAGGAGATAAGCTGTGACATCATCTATTGTCAGTAATGATGTAATGATGGTTCAGTGTTATCTATATAGAGGTCATTGTACAGGGAGGGGAAGGAGAATAGATGTGGCACCATCTATTGTCAGTAGTGATGTAATGATGGGTCAGTGTTATCTATATAGAGGTCATTGTACAGGGAGGGGGATGAGATAAGCTGTGACATCATCTATTGTCAGTAGTGATGTAATGATGGGTCAGTGTTATCTATATAGAGGTCATTGTACAGGGAGGAGGAGGAGATAAGCTGTGACATCATCGATTGTCAGTAGTGATGTAATGATGGGTCAGTGTTATCTATATAGAGGTCATTGTACAGGGAGGGGGAGGAGATCAGCTGTGACATCATCTATTGTCAGTAGTGATGTAATGATGGGTCAGTGTTATCTTTATAGAGGTCATTGTACATG
Organism: Engystomops pustulosus; assembly: GCA_019512145.1. Taxonomy (NCBI): domain Eukaryota; kingdom Metazoa; phylum Chordata; class Amphibia; order Anura; family Leptodactylidae; genus Engystomops; species Engystomops pustulosus. The sequence goes on from CM033642.1 coordinate 259,563,461, forward strand.
GAAGGGGAGGAGATAAGCTGTGACATCAACTAGTGTCAGTAGGGATGTAATGATTGGTCAGCGTTATCTATGTAGAGGTCAATGTACAGGGAGGGGGAGGAGATAAGCTGTGACATCAGTGATGTCATGATAATAATTCCTTTATTTATGTAGTGCACAATGATTATGAAGCAGGATTTTCTCCCATCTCCCTACTGCATCTCCGGAGCACAGTGATCTTGCGGTTCTTCTTTGCCTCTCTCACCAAGGCTCTACTCTCATGATTGCTTAATTTGGCTAGACAGCCAGGAACAGGAAGAGTTATAGTTGCCCCAAACTTCTTCAATTTAAGGATCATAGAGGCCACTGTGCTGATCACTGTAGCCTCCACCAGTTGGGGTTATATGGTAGAGTTTGCCGACAGAAGCCTCTACTCAGTGAAGGCATAAGAAAGCCTGCATACAGACTTTTTGGTGTTTATTCTAAGTGGTATGTGTGGAAAAAATCAGGTACTGCTCATAACCTGCCAAATGCGATCCCATCAATTAAACATGGTGGTCCCAGCCAGAGCCCTAACCTAAACTTAATTGAGCATCTCTGAAGAGATATGAAAAAGGCCTCCACCAACATTCGTCATCCAACCTGAGGGATATGGCAGAGGGTTCCCAAATCCAGGTATGAAAAACTTGTGGCATCAATCCCAAAAAGAATCATGTCTGTACCAGCTCTAAATGGATCTTCTACTCAATACTGAACAAAGGGTCTGAATACTTAAGACCATGATATTTCAGTTTTTTGTTTAAGAAATTAGCGAAAATATCTACATTTCTGCTAAAAAGGCAGAAATGTAGATTGAAGATGCTGTGAAGATGTGGTGCAGAATATACATTATTAAGCAAAAAAAGAGAACTTTTCAGATCTTACCAATTGGCTGCAATGAAACCAAGAGTGAAACATTTTAGGGAGTCCGAATACTTTCCATGCCCACTGTATCTACACCGTAGATTGAAATCAATGGGAGGTCAGCAGTCCTGTTTTCTTCTAGAGACATATCCCATATTCAGTGTGGAAACCATGTGGAGTCTGCTAGAACTATTGCAAATGCAAGTCAAAAATCTTCATTGTCAATCGAAACAGGTGATGTTTAAGAAGAATTTAGTGATTATTTTTTCAGTGAGAAATACTTGGCAAATGTAACACAAGCTTTTAGAATAGACACTGAGAGCCCTGAGCAGTGAGCGTGTCCTGAGACTAATCTGCCTCTATTTACTTTCCCCAATACTTTAGGCAGTAGTGCCAAAGTGCAAGACACAAAACCAAAGACAGGACCAAAGTAATACTAAAGAAAGTTCACCTAAACCACGCCACTACAAAGAGGGCATTTACGGAATAGAATCGCAAGGAAGTTGGAAGGTCTAAATACCGGCAGAATGTCGGGATACCAGAATAACGAGAACAGGAAAAACATAATGGAACACATGTGCCGCGATTCACTAAGTGCACCTGATATATCCTGCATGTGTCGCTTCCCTGCTCAGTTCCGCCCAGTTCACCTTCTTCTTCCTGGTGCTTGTAAGTGCTTGATCTTGCAACACAAGTTGAATCTTAAATCTTCCACGCTCAGTCTGAATCAGTCGGATCGTCCGACGGCCCGTCCCCCACCATATGCACATGCCCCCCAGTAGATAGGTAGTCCCAGTGTCATGGATGCCCCTGCGATCTAGGTCTCGGATCACAGGCACACCCGTGCCCCTCTCTGTGGCGGTGCCCCTTTCCAAGCTCACTCAACTAACCACTTTTTGGCTCCTGTCCTGACTGGCAAGCGAGCACATCCCGCAATTGCGGATTTAAAGTGCCAGTGCTCCACTGATTGGCACTGCCCACTTCCTGGGTTCCTATAAAGACCGTCGGCTCACAGCATTCCCCATCGGATATTAGTGCTTCATGCCTGTGTAGAAGCTTTCCACAGTGTTTCCTTCCCAAGTGTTTACCTCCCATTGTGACCCCGGACCTGCTCCTGATTCTGCTCCTTCGCTGCCAGCCCTGATCTCTTGCTCCATCCCTGACCTCACATCATTGCCATCTGCCTTTCCTGACCACAAGACTGCCTAGTGATCCTGTACCTCGACCTTGGCTGCCACCGTGGACAAGTTTGTGCCTGTGGAATGACCTGGTTGTACCACACTGTAGCAAGACCATCCTGCCTTGTGGCAGGCTCTGGTGAAAACCAAGTGCCACTTAGATTCTGGTCCCAGGTGTCTGTTTACATCATTGTCCGCGGTGTTCACTACTCCAAATCCTGACACCCACCACTTGCCTTCCAGTAGATAGGTAGTCCCAGCACATGCATGGCTAGTATATAGGGGCATCAATTTGCCGAACTTAAAGTTCAGGTCTGCTCATTTCTACATTCCATTTTTGTAGACCACAGCTATTTCTATAAAAAAAAAAACTTTCCAGGCTATAGGAAACATTAATACAAATAGAAAGAAAAAGAGAGAGGGTTTTTTCAGCGGCTCACCTCCACCTTTGGTCGTGCTCTGGAATATGTCCGGACCCCGACGTTTGCCACGAATGCTTGTGAAAAAGGTTCACTGACAAGGCTTTTAAAACTATGTATCTTTATTTTCTTCCAATTCCGAAAAGTGCACAATACATCCCGCAATATGTAATATCTGGTGCTGCCATTGGGATGTCTTGTTTTATTGTACATTTTTAGGAATTGGAAGATAATACATATTCAAAGTTTTAAAAGCCTTGTCAGTGCCGGAGTGAACCTTTTTCACAAACATAGGAAACATTCATAATTTTTAATTTATTTGAATATATATGTAATATATTTTATCCTTTCCCTAAAAGCACATTGCCCCCCAAAAACATGTGTTTTTCACCTACTGTAATTAAATATGTAATAGGAGTAATGGAAGATATGGCATAAACGTTGCCTGACCTCAATTGTTTATCACATGATCGCTTATTGTTACAGGTACCAAACCAGCGGCTTTTTCTTTTTTTTTTATTCTTTCTTCACTTTAAGTCTCTCTGTTTTCAAATGTTTTTCATTGAACTCAGCATAAATATAGATAGTCAAGGCCACATAATGACTGCTAGAGTTGATGTAGCCCTGCTTATGTTCCTCTGCTATTTCTTGTCTTTTTCAATTATCTAATAGACATCAGAAATATTATCTTTTGTTCTTCATTCAGTTTTAAATCAAAGTAATCCACCTCATTGACAGATTGAACACAATGAGTAAATTGATTTGCAGATTATTGCTGAAAGTAAGCCATAAACATGTCAAATCAAATCATTGTATCCTAATAGTGGATGAATTGCAAATCAATTCATAAATCAGCAAAGCAAGAATTGTGCAAATGCATTTTTACCAGTTTAAGGGTCTAGTCTATCTTGAGTCATCTATACCACTTATGAATAAATGCTCAGTAGAGATTGTGCATCTATTTATCATGTAGAACTCACAAAAGTCATAGAAAAGATTCCTATGAGCATACAATGAATCTGTTTGAATTTACAGCTATTTTGATGGGTTTAGATAGATAGATATAGTTATGGATAGATACATAGATAAGAAATAGATAGACAGATATAATTATAAAAAACAAGAGAATCCAGGGCAGCACAACCTATAAGACTGGATGCAAATATGTAAACGCGGGGCAAGGGACTTCAGTATACTCCAAGGGAGGCAGCAGCACTCCAATAGTTGTGAAAGAAGCAGGTTTGTCAGGATCAGGGGTAGTGGACCCACTGTACCACTGCCAGCAATGATGTAAGCCGAAAACCTGAGAACAGAGTCTAAGTAGCACTCGGTTCTCTCCAGAGCCTGCCGCAAAGCAGGTTGGACTTGCTACAGCGGGATACCACCAGGTGGCTCCACAGGCATGACAGGCGGCACAGGATAGGACCCGGGGATGTAGAGGAAGGTCAGGGCAGGTAGCCCAGGATTGGAGTCGCGGATGTAGCAGAAGGTCAGGGCAGGCGGCAGAGAATCGTATTAGGAACATAGCAGGATGTCACAATAGATAGTACACAGACAGGTTTGGAATGCTTTCTCAGAGGCATAAGAGTACGAAAATCCGAGTGACAAGAAGAGGCAGGCCATTTATTAGATCAGCAGATGGCCAGCACCAATTAGCGGCACCCTGGCCCTTTAAATTTCAGAGAGCCGGCACACACACGCGCCCTCAGAGATGGGGACGTGAATGACGGTAAACAGCTGCCGTCGTCTGACCGTGGGCAGGTAAGTCAGCCTGTTGTGGACGTACTAAAGCATTGGTAGGTTCATGGGTGTGCCCGTGACCTGGGAAATGGGTCGCAGGAGCACCCATGACAAGGGTGTTCTTTATTCCAAAATGCAACGTTTCATGGATAACCAAAGCATCATGCTTAAAAATGTGGTAATCCACCTCTTCACAATTTGTAATAAAGAACACACTGCTTTTTTCACAACTATTGGAGAGCTGATGCCTTCCTTAGATATAGTTATAGATAGATGCATAGATAATACATAGATAGATATAGTTATAGTTAGACAGAGATAGATACATATATAATTGATAGAGTGATAGAATGATAGACAGATAGATAGATAGATAGATAGATAGATAGATAGATAGATAGATAGATAGATAGATAGATCAGAAAGCAGGCTGCACTCCAATAGATATAGTCAAATCTATGCAAGATTTTTCGTCTGATCCATACAGCCGATATCAAGCCAAGGCATTGATCAGCTGAAATGTAGCTGCATGTGTAAATAAAGCAACTTTGTTTCACCATATGTATTGGAGTGCTCCCTGCTAGTACAGAAAATTTCTGAATTACTCCATGGTATAGCACCCAGACCATCACCTGCTATACTACTGTTTTTTTCTATTTTCTAGATACATAGATCGATAGAAAGGAAGAAAGAAAGGAAGGTGTTCTAGTGCGATTGCCGGTGTATAAGCTAGTACACCGGAAGCCGGAAGTGACAAGAAATGAACTTTTTTGTAGGAGGATTTGAATGTTATATTCTCCATAAAATTTTCAGTTGCTTGATCGGAAACTGTAAGGACAAGAGCTAAAATTCATCCCCTTGCGAGCAGAGATGATGTGACAAAAAACAAAGAAATGAGCAAAGAGCTTAATAGGATTGTACATAAGTACAGAACATTGGACCAGATGTATCCCTCGTTTTTTCTATTGTTTTTGTGCCACTTCGTACTGTCGCACTGTTTTTGTGCCAGTTTTGCGACTAAACACCAAATTAGCCACGCATGTTTCCCTCATTTATCATACCAATCCAGATGTTTTGCTGCGCCTAATAATTGTTCATCATTAGAAACTTGTTCATTCAGGCACAATTTAAGTGCAAAAACACTCCAGTCTAAAGGTGTCGTAAACTGAGAAGCAACTCTGAGCTCTTGTGCAGAGCAGCTTATCCCCAGAAGCAGAGCTCAGCAGACACTACAGACACTGCAGCCTCTGTTTACAGTTCATGACCTTCTATTTACAAACAACCTGCAAAAGCAGCAGCAGAAAAGAGAAGTGAGTGGAAGCTGCAGATAGTAAAGAGAAGTGTCCTGTGTAGCAGGTTGACCACACTGGTGTCTGAGTAGGAATTACAGGGGGGGAGCAGAGGATCAGCACTGGGTGATCCACTCCAGGAGAAGCCACTGCTGAGGAGACCACTGGGTTCAGGGTGTCACACACCTGCTCTGCTGTGAGGGTCTTTATTAGAGATGAGCGAGCATACTCGTCCGAGCTTGATGCTTGTTCGAGCATTAGCATACTCGCAACTGCTTGGACGAGTATTTCGCCCGCTCAAGAAAATGTCATCTCGCAACGTTTAGATTTTTGGCAGCCAGAAACAGAGCCAATCACAGGCCAGGAGACTCTCCAGTACACCCAGCATCACGTGGTACACTTACATGTCGATAGCAGTGGTTGGCTGGCCTGATCAGGTGACCCTGGAATATATTAGCCACTGGCCGCGCTGCACGGATCATTCTCTGTCTGGATGCCGTTAGGGATAGAGCTGCTGCTGGTCAGGGATAGCGTTAGGGTGTTCTATTAGAATACTGTTAGGCAGAAGTGATTCTCCAAGAACCTTACTGTTAGGCAGGAGAGATTCTCCAAGAACCCAACAGCGCTATTGTTAGCCCTTGTTAGCGCTATTAGCGTTTTTCAAAAGTTAAAGTGACACATTCAGTCACAGCACAAAATCCTTTTGTGTGCTGTCTGATTTCTTCTGCACGTTTTGTTCTATTATTATTGGGTGTTTTAGAGGCTATCTCGCCTCATTCGGTCACTCTGTCATCGCCATGCTGTTGCCCATAATATTGGCATAATGGTGCGATTAAGCAGCCTCAGAGGCATCCATGCATGCTGCCCCTGCTGTTTCCTGTCCATTTCCATGGTGTTTCCATCATTTTCTGAGGTTTCCAGGTGTTTGGCCAAGCTTCCCTGTGCAGAGCCTTGGTCCCCTTGAAAAATGGTCGAGTCTCCCATTATCTTCAATGGGGTTCGTTATTCGAAATGAGCACTCTAATTTCGACTCGAGTAACGAGCACTCGAGCATTTTAGTGCTTGCTCATTTCTAGTCTTTATCATTCTGGGGTGTGGGAGAGAAACAGAGAGGAGCTTGTAGGAGGATCACATGTAAGTTCCTGAATTGAACAATGCACCTACTGTATATTGTGCCTAAACTGCTCCTAAAGTAAAGTGATTAATAAGAGGCTGGAACTCAACTCATCACAGATGGTTGTAGCCAGAATGCGCCAGAATTAAACCGCAACAAGAACAATTAAGTGCAGAACAGTGATACATCTGGCCCATTGTTTTCCTAGTAATGTTCTCATTTACCATTTATCTACTATTTATCTAGTATACTGAAAAATATTAATTTCTATAACATGTTATATTGATATTTTATATAATAGTAAAAAATGGAATATGGTGTGGACTGGCTGAAAATAAAATTTACATGACCCTATTAAACTGTTTTTAGATTTTAAGTTGTAGTTGAATCAATAGCTGCCCCTATACTGACCCTTTTCCCCTCCTGTAAACCAATTTTTCTTCCCCTTCTGCATATTTTATGAGACACATAAAACAAATGATAATAAGCCCTCAAGAAATATTATAGAAATATGACAAAGGAATACAGGGAGAAAATGAAAAATTTATTACAAATCTATAAAGCGCAGAAGCTTAGGAAAAATCTCCGACAAAGAATCCCAATGAGAATTTAATAATATGTCCTTACAGAGAAAATGTAAACATATTGTCAATAACATATAAGACGAGAGCGGCTATTTATAAAGCATCACTGAATTCTAGGATCAATGGAAAATGAAATAAAACTCAGACACTCTGGGAAAGAAAGATAAAGGCATTGAAGGCAATCACTGTCACAACAACAGAAGAGCGCAGTCAGTACATTGTAGAAATACAATGCTCCATCATACCTACCAGCCCCTCCTGTCCCGCTTCTATCCTTTGTATTTGATACATAAATTTATCTGGATAAAACCAAAAAATGGGATTTTCTACTGGTTGTAAAAATGAGATTTTATGCTTTTCATAAAATCACTATAAATGAATTAAAATAAAATATATTTAGAACTATGGAAAGTTTGCAGTAAAATAGATTGTCGTTGTGTCTCCAGAAATTCAAGACCTCTGGTATAGTGGATTGGTAGAAATTAGAGATGAGCGAGCACTAAAATGCTCAGGTACTCGTTATTCGAGACGAACTTTTCCCGATGCTCGAGTGCTCGTCTCGAATAACGAGCCCCATTGAAGTCAATGGGAGACTCGAGCATTTTTCAAGGGAACCAAGGCTCTGCACAGGGAAGCTTGGCCAAACACATGGGAACCTCAGAAAAGGATGGAAACACCACGGAAATGGACAGGAAACAGCAGGGGCAGCATGCATGGATGCCTCTGAGGCTGCTTAATCGCACCATTATGCCAAAATTATGGGCAACAGCATGGCCATGACAGAGTGACCGAATGAGGCTAGATAGCATCTAAAACATACAATAATTGACCCTGACACTATAGGGGACAGCATGCAGAGGCAGCGGTAGCAGTGGCAGGCTAGAGAGTGTCATGGCGACATACCCTAAATGGACTCAGGTTTCACCAAAGGAGGTGAGCAAGAAGCGCTGAAATGATTTCCTATGTGAACAAAAGGTTGACGGTATATTTAGTCGATAACACAGCATGGTGGCGACATAATGACCAAGTTCCATAACGTATCTGGTGAAACATCCGAAAAATGAGCCTGACACAGCTCGTTTGATAAAGGGACGACATGTGGAGGCAGCCATAGAGACGACTTCCATGATTAAGAGTGACTACTGGGGCATCCATATTGCTTCTATGATTGAAACTTCAGGTCTCCATCATGGTGACAGATGGGCCGAGTTCCACTATGTATCTGGTGAAACACCTGAAAATTCTGCCTGACACAGCTCGTTTGATAAGGGGATGATGTGCTGCATATCCTCTTGTGCTCCAGCGTCTGGGGTATAGAGAGTTGAAAATTGCGCATGGAGACATTGGTGGACGCTGTGGAGGCTCGTGGAGGCAAAATGGACAGGAAACAGCAGGGGCAGTATGCATGGATGCCTCTGAGGCTGCCTAATCTTGGGGTGGAGCTGGCGGTCCGCTGTCCAAGCCCCTGTCTCTCGGCTCCTCCCCACCCAAAATGGGCCTGGGGGCCAGAAGCGTATACTTTGAAAAAATTATAATTTTCAAAGCAGGCCGGGTCGTTTGAATATTTCACCTAGGAATAATGGAATAGCACAGTGGTTCTATTTTTAATGTTTTTTTCGGAAATGGTTCCATGATTAAGAGTGACAGTATGGGGCATCCATATTGCGCTGCTATGATTGCAAGTTCAGGTCTCCAGCATGGCCGAGTTCCACTATGTATCTGGTGAAACACCTGAAAATTCTGCCTGACACAGCTCGTTTGATAAGGGGACGATGTATGGAGGCAGTGAACTAGTAGTAGATTAAAGGTGCTGCAGTTAAAACTATGTTAGTTGGATCTTGGGATGGAGCTGGCGCTCCGCTGCCAGGCGAGCTTTCGCCAATCCAAGCCCCTGTCTCTTGGCTACTCCCCAAACAGCACTTCTAAGAACCTTTTGTATAAAATCAAGTGTAGTAGTGGTCTTATAAGTTTGGGTTATGGCGGGTGAGGGGAATGTAAACAGATGCGCAAGAAGCGCTGAAATAATATCGGTAAATGATAAAAGTTTGCCAGTATATTTTGTGGATTACACAGCAGGGTGGCAACCAAGTTAACAAGTTTGATGTGGAAGCCATGAAAACAACCCAAAATTCTGCCTGACACAGTTCGTTTGATAAGGGGACAATGTATGGAGGCAGCTATATGGACGACTTTTGGAGGCAGCTATGGCGATGACGTGTGGAGGTAGCAATGGAGACAACGTGTGGAGGCAGCTAAAAAGACGACGTGTGGAGGCTGCTATGGAGACAATTTAATTTGGATAGTGCCTGTATGTGGCAGTCCAAAAAAGTTTTCAAACCAGAGGAGCAAGTAGGTGGTGCTCCAGAAAAATTAAATAGATTGAGTGCCTATATGTGGCAGTCCAAAAAAGGTTTCAAACCAGAGGAGCAGGTAGGTGGTCCTCCAGAAAAATTAAATAGATTGAGTGCCTGTATGTGGCACTCCCAAAAATTGTTTAAAACAGAGGACCGGGTAGGTGGCCCTCCAGAAAAATTAAATACATAGAGTACTATAGCTATAGCCAGTTGGCCCTGGAAAAAAGTAGCCAGTTTCCTCTGCTTTAGTGTACAAAGAGGAGGAGAGGGAGGACAATGAGGAGGAGAAGTGCATGCATTATTCAGGTTGAGCTTCTTTCACCTGGTGGAGAATGGAAACCTTGAGAAATCCAGGCTTTATTCATCTTGATAAGTTTTCTATTTTCTAGATACATAGATCGATAGAAAGGAAGAAAGAAAGGAAGGTGTTCTAGTGCGATTGCCGGTTTATAAGCTAGTAGACCGGAAGCCGGAAGTGACAAGAAATGAACTTTTTTGTAGGAGGATTTAAATGTTATATTCTCCATAAAATTTTCCGTTGCTTGATCGGAAACTGTAAGGACAAGGGCTAAAATTCATACCCTTGCGAGCAGAAATGATGTGACAAAAGAAATGAGCAAAGAGCTTAATAGGATTGTATTATACTAGGTTTAGGACAAGGTTGAGGTCCATAGCTATAACAATATAAATGCAAAAGTACGGAGCAAGAAGGAATGGAGCTCCTTCACTTGACAGTTTTCTAAAACTGAGGGTCACTTTATGTACCTTTCAAGTACAACATCATGCCAAGACTATTGTCTTTGGTAGGTACCAGTCCCCTTTACAACCAGATGCAAGCAGCCAACCTAAGAAGATTCAAAACCTGGATCAAAGCACAGGACTAAAAGGACTTGGAGGAACAGGTCCAGAACAGAGAGTGGTAACACATTTCTGGCTGTTGGGGCCCCAGCAGATGACTGAGACCCAGTGCTCAAGAGGAAAGCCGTGTAGTCGAAGTAAAAAAAAAAAAAATCTTAAGGGTTTTGGTAAGAACCCAATATTAAATTTGTCTATTAAAAACACCTATTAGCCAAGTACAGAACATTGGACCAGATGTATCACTCGTTTTTTCTGTTGTTTTTGTGCCACTTTGTACTGTCGCACTGTTTTTGTGCCAGTTTTGCGACTAAACACCAAATTAGCCACGCATGTTTCCCTCATTTATCATACCAATCCAGATGTTTTGCTGCGCCTAATAATTGTTCATCATTAGAAACTTGTTCATTCAGGCGCAATTTAAGTGCAAAAACACTCCAGTCTAAAGGTGTCGTAAACTGAGAAGCAACTCTGAGCTCTTGTGCAGAGCAGCTTATCCCCAGAAGCAGAGCTCAGCAGACACTACAGACACTGCAGCCTCTGTTTACAGTTCATGACCTTCTATTTACAAACAACCTGCAAAAGCAGCAGCAGAAAAGAGAAGTGAGTGGAAGCTGCAGATAGTAAAGAGAAGTGTCCTGTGTAGCAGGTTGACCACACTGGTGTCTGAGTAGGATACTGGCCAGAATTACAGGGGGGCAGCAGAGGATCAGTACTGGGTGATCCACTCCAGGAGAAGCCACTGCTGAGGAGACCACTGGGTTCAGGGTGTCACACACCTGCTCTGCTGTGAGGGTCTTTATTAGAGATGAGCGAGCATACTCGTCCGAGCTTGATGCTTGTTCGAGCATTAGCATACTCGCAACTGCTCGGACGAGTATTTTGCCCGCTCAAAAAAATGTTATCTCGCAACGTTTAGATTTTTGGCAGCCAGAAACAGAGCCAATCACAAGCCAGGAGACTCTGCAGTACACCCAGCATCACGTGGTACACTTACATGTCGATAGCAGTGGTTGGCTGGCCTGATCAGGTGACCCTGGAATATATTAGCCACTGGCCGCGCTGCACGGATCATTCTCTGTCTGGATGCTGTTAGGGAGAGAGCTGCTGCTGGTCAGGGATAGCGTTAGGGTGTTCTAGTAGATTACTGTTAGGCAGAAGTGATTCTCCAAGAACCTTACTGTTAGGCAGGAGTGATTCTCCAAGAACCCAACAGCCCTTGTTAGGGCTACATTAGCGTTTTTCAAAAGTTAAAGTGACACATTCAGTCACAGCACCAAATCCTTTTGTGTGCTGTCAGTGTAGGTTAGAAACTAGCTATAGCAATCATCTTCTGTGGTTGCTGTCTGATTTCTTCTGCACGTTTTGTTCTATTGTTATTGGGTGTTTTAAAGGCTATCTCGCCTCATTCGGTCACTCTGTCATCGCCATGCTGTTGCCCATAATTTTGGCATAATTGTGCGATTAGGCAGCCTCATAGGCATCCATGCATGCTGCCCCTGACTTCAATGGGGTTCGTTATTCGAAACGAGCACTCGAGCATCGGAAAAATTTCGACTCGAGTAACGAGCACTCGAGCATTTTAGTGCTCGCTCATCTCTAGTCTTTATCATTCTGGGGTGTGGGAGAGAAACAGAGAGGAGCTTGTAGGAGGATCACATGTAAGTTCCTGAATTGAACAATGCACCTACTGTATATTGTGCCTAAACTGCTCCTAAAGTAAAGTGATTAATAAGAGGCTGGAACTCAACTCATCACAGATGGTTGTAGCCAGAATGCGCCAGAATTAAACCGCAACAAGAACAATTAAGTGCAGAACAGTGATACATCTGGCCCATTGCTTTCCTAGAAATCAATTGTAAAAGTAGGGTGCCGGGGATTACCAACTCGCCCGACTAGGATGTCGGCACTGCCAGACCTAAACGTGGATGATTGGTAAGGAGATGGTTGACACGCAACTTGATACCGGGTGGGAGAGACTGTGTGGGTGGTGCTCTGCCGTTACACTAGGTAGATATTTCATGCAAATAAAGAGAAGAGATAGCGGCACTCACCCAGTAATCTTCTTTATTTTGCTTACTGTTATCAGCTACGAATAGTATTTTCCATTTGTAGCGACTGAACTAATCTGGTGTCTACTGTATATTCTATCGGTATAGCAGTATACTTCATCTGCATAAGATCTTTTTATCGACTACAGGCGGTTCCCTACTTAACACCTGACTTACAGACGACCCCTAGTTACAAACGGACCTCTGGATGTTGGTAATTTATTGTACTTTAGCCTGAGGGGATGTCAGAGGTGATGCTTTGCCGCGGCCCGATCACATCGGCGTTTTTTTTGCGTCAATTTAATGCAAAACACCAGCGGCTCGTTCCCGATCGCAGACGCTACCATAGAAACGCTGATGCAGTCGGGCTGCGGCTTGGTCTGCGCTTGCAAACGCAGCCAAGACGGCACGTCTGACATCATCCTTAGGCTACCACAGTTATCACAGGTGTCTGCAACTAAGCGTTATTGTTACTCCTGGTTCTTATTCATAAATCACAAATCAGATGTGCAAATCATTTTTTACCATTTTGGTTCTAGTCTACTGTAGTCCTCTATCCCCCTTATAAGTGCTCAGTAAGAGATTGTCATCATTTGCTTAACCACAAATCTAGATAGATCCCAACGTACAAGTAATCGGTTTGAATTTAAAGCTATTTTATTGTTTGAGGATGATAGTTTTGTAGTCCAGAGATATAAAATAGATAACTATATATAAAACGACCAGGACACCCCTCTTGAACCGATGCAAATTATGTAAACCGGGCAGTCACTTTCGTATCCCCAGGGGGCGCACACTGCAATAGTTGTGAAAGAACCAGTTTGTCAGATCAGTGGTGTGGACCCACTGTACCACTGCCACACTATTAAGCCGAAAACCTGGAACAAGTCTCTCTAAGTAGCACCCGTCTCTCCAGACCTTGCCGCAAAGCAGGTGGACTTTTTCTACATCGGGATCCCACCAGTTTTCTCCACTCATGACAGCCGCACAGTAATCGGACCCCGGGACGTAGAGGAAGGTCATCAGGTAGCCAGAGTTGCGGTCGTCGGACTTAAGCAGAAGGTCAGTCAGCGCCAAGAATTGTATTAGGAACATAGCAGTATGCACAACAGAGATACAACAGACAGTTTGGAATGGCTTTCTCAGAGGCATAAAGTATGAAAAATCCGATGACAAAGAGGTGGCCGCCATTTATTGATCAGCAGATGGCCATGCACCAATTAGCGGCAACTAAGCCCTTTTAATTTCAGAGAGCCGGCACACACACTCGCCCTCAGAGATTGGGTACGTGAAATGACGTTAACGCTTCCTTCGTCTGAACCGTGGGCAGGTATCAGCCTTTTGTGGGCCTTACTAAAGCATTGGGTAGGTTCATGGTGTGCCCGTGACATGGGAATGGGTCTCAGGATCACCCATTACAAGTGTGTTCGTTATTCCAAATGCAACGTTTCATGGATACCAAAGCATCATGCTTAAAAATGTGGTTATCCCCCTCTTCAAAATTTGTACATAAGAACACCTGCTTTTTTCACAATATGTGGAGAGCTGCTGCCCTTCCTTAGATATATATAGATAGAATGCATAGGAAATACATAGAAGATATAAGTATATGTTTAGACAGAGATAGATACATATATAATTGATAGAGTGATAGAATGATAGATCAGATGACAGAAGATAGATAGATAGATGATAGATAGATAGATATAAATAGCTAGATAGACTAGATAGACAGAAAGCAGGCTGCACTCCAATAGATATATTCAAATCTATGCAAGATTTTTCGTCTGATCCACCCTACAGCCGCTATCAAGCCAGGCCATTTGACCTCTGAATGAAGCTGCATGTTTAATAAGACAACTTTGTTTCACCATATGTATTGAGTGCTCCCGGCTAGTACATAAAATTTTCTGAATTACTCCATGTTATAGCACCCAGACCATCAACTGCTATACTATACTGTTTTTTTATTTTTCTAGTACATAGATCGATAGACGGAATACAAAGGAAGGTGTTCCTAGTGCGATTGCCGGTTTTATAAGCTAGTATACCGTAAGGCCGGAAGTGACAAAGAAATGACTTTTTTGTAGGAGGATTTAATGTTATATTCTCCATAAAATTTTTTCCGTTGCTTGATCGAAACTGTAAGGACCAGGGGCTAACAAAATTCATACCCTTGCGAGCAGAAATTAAGGTGACAAAATAATGAGCAAAGATCTTAATAGGATTGTATTATACTAGTTAGGACAAGGTTAGGTTCCAGAAACTATAACATATAAATGCAAAAGTACGGAGTCAACCTAAGTATGGAGCTCCTTCACTTGACAGTTTCAAAACTGAGGGTCACTTTATGGTATCCTTTCAGTACACAACATCATGCACACAAGAACTATGTCTTTGGTAGTTACGCAGTCCCCCTTTACACCCGATGAGCAGCAACCTAAGAAGATTCACAACCTTGATCAAGCACAGGACTAAAAGGACTTGGCGTGAACGGTCCAAAAGAGAGTGGTAACCAATTTCTGGCTGTTGGGGCCCCAGCAAGATGACTGAGACCCCAGTGCTCAAGAGGAAATCCGTGTAGTCGAGTAAAAAAAAAAAATCTTAATGGTTTTGGTAAGAACCCAATATTAAATTTGTCTATTAAAAACACCTATTAGCCAAGTACAGAACATTGGACCAATGTATCACTCGTTTTTTTCGTTGTTTTTTTTGTGCCACTTTGTACGTCTCACTGTTTTTGGTGTGCCCGTTTTGCGACTAACAAACACCAAATTGTCCCGCATGTTCCTTCCCTCATTTATCATCCCATCCGATTTTTTGCTGCGGCCTACTATTGTGGTCATCATTAGAAACTTGTTCATTCGCAGGCGCACTTTACGTGCAAAAAACACTCCAGTCTAAAGGTGTCGTAAACTGAGAAGTCAACTCTGAGCTCTTGTTTCACCTCTTATCCCTCAGAAGCAGAGCTCACAGACACTACAGACACTGCAGCCTCTGTTTCAGTTCATGACCTTCTATTTAAACCACCGCAAAAGCAGCCCGAGCCAAAAGAGAATTTGAGTGGAAGGCTGCAGATAGTAAAGGAAGTGTTCCTTGTAAGCAGGTTGACCACAACTGGTGTCTGAGTGGATACGGCCAGAATTACGGGGGGCAGCAGAGGAATCAGTACTGGTGATCCACCTCCAGGAGAAGCCACTGCTGAGGATACCACTGGTTAGGGTGCACACACGCTGCTCTGCTGTGAGGTCGTTATTAGAGATGAGCGAGGTCATACTCGTCCGAGCTTGATGCTTTTCGAGCATATAGCATACTCGAACTGCCGGACGAGTATTTTGCCATCTCCAAAAAAATGTTTATCATTCGCAACGTTTAGATTTTTGGCCCAGAAACAGAGCCAATCACATGCCAGGATGATACTCTCCAGTACACACCCACATCACGTGTACACTTACATGTCGATAGCAGTGGTTGGGCCCTGGCACGTTATCATGTGAACCCCTGGAATATATTAGCCACTGGCCGCGCTTCAACGGATCATTCTCTGTCTGGATGCCGTTAGGGAGATAGTGCGCGGGTCGGATAGCGTTAGGGTGTTTCTAATATATACTGTTAGGCAGAATGATTCTCCAAGAACCTACTGTTAGCAGGAGTGATTCTCAAGACCCAACCGCCCCTTGTTAGGGCTACATTAGCGTTTTTCAAAAGTTAAAGTGACACATTCAGTCAGTCACACGCACCAAATCCTTTTGTTGCGTCAGTGTAGGTTAGAAACTAGCTATAGCAATCATCTCTGTGGTTGCTGTCTGATTTCTTCTGCACGTTTTGTTCTAAATTGTTTATTGGTGTTTTAAAGGCTATCTCGCCTCATTCTGTCACTGCTCTGTCATCGCCATGCTGTTGCCCATAATTTTTGGCATATTGTGTCGATTGGCAGCCTCATAGGCATCCATGCATGCTGCCCCTGACTTCAATGGGGTTTCGTTATTCGAAACAGCACCTCGAGCATCGAAAAATTTTCTACTCGGTAACGAGCAATCGGCATTTTAGTGGCTCGCTCATCTCTCAGTCTTTATATTCTGGGGGTGGGATTAGAAACAGAGAGGAGCTTTGTAGGAGGATCACATGAAGTTCCTGAATTGAACAATGCACCTACTGTCTTATTGTGCCTAAACTTGCTCCTAAGTAAGTGATTAATAAGAGGCTTGAACTCAACTCATTCACAGATGGTTGAGCCAGAATGCGCCAGAATTAACCGCACAAGAAACAATTAGTGTCAGAACATGATACATCTGGCCCATTGCTTTTCCTAGAACTCAATGTAAAAGTAGGGTGCCGGGGATTACCAACTCGCCCGACTAGGATGTCGGCACTGCAGACCTAAAAAACGTGGTGATTGGTAAGGAGATGGTTGACACGCAACCTTGATAACGGGTGGATAGACTGTGTGGGTGGTGCTCTGCCGTTACACTAGTAGATATTTCGATCAAATAAGAGAAGAAGATAGCGGCACTCACTCCATTAATCTTCTTTATTTTGCTTACTGATGTGACAGGGAAGGGGCAGCACAAGAAGGACTTCGGCGACGGCCTTTTCGCGCACTTCCTTCCTCGCTACGTCAATCCGTATGGGGGGGGGGGTCGCCGGTGGAGGCGGGATTAATACCTCTCCTCCTGACGTCACCCATAGAAGACTACAGTGATTAGAAAGTCATGTGATGAAAACGAAAACAAAAACAAACAAAGATTTATGTGTAGAGGCGTGGCGGTTGCCCGCCCGGGACCGTCAGCTGACCAGTCGCGGTGTGGGCGTCGCCATGACCGTCAACCTCTCTCAGCGCCGCACAATGAGGAAAGTAATGGGTAAGTGACTATTATATCACCTAATTAAAAACGATTTTTCTTTGAGGTGTGACGTATCAAAAGGGGAGTTTACATAACAAAATAGCTTGCATACATCTTATGTAGCAACTAGCCAGACTAAAGAAAAACCGCCATATCGTTTTATCATTCATCCTGCCGGACCTTTCAGCTTCAGTTTTTGAGGATCCATCGAGCCTCACATCTGAGTAGTTCCCTATGTCTATCTCCCCCATTGGTATTCACTGTTACCCTTTCTATGCCCGCAAAGACATACCTTGGGGGTTGCCCGCATGCTTAGGTGAACTGTTGTATTAATCTTGGAGATCCTTGCCCGTGGTTTTACAGACCGGAGGTGTTCCCTAAAAACCTAGCTATATAAGGTCTGCTGGTCTTTCCTATGTAGAGAATCGTCCTAATGGACAGAAAATGATGTAGACTACGTATTCTGTTTTTGCAGCTAATGAATGTTTCACGGTAGTTGTCACCCTCCTATCAGAGATTTTTGTCCCTTATGTGAAATTTACAAAAGTTACAGTGTGGCACGAAATGCCATGCGGTGTAGTCATTATCTAGTCCATGTAGTTCTGTCGTCTCCAATCGACTTCTAACAGGAGGTTTTTTTCAGAGTGGGGTTACGTCTTAAAGGCACTTGGGTCTATTGGCCCGTGAGTTTTCTAGTTCTGGGGTCTCTTTCTAATATATTCCAGTTTTTTCTTCTCCGGATGGCTTTACGGATATTGGTCTCGTTAGGTTCCGAAAATCGAAGGTGAACGTAAACCTGTTTCCCCCCTTTCCTTATATGGTCCTTGTAAATCATTGCCTCCTCTCTGGGCATGAGGCCCTCTCAAGGCCTTACCGATCATCTCATCTGGGTACCACCCTCGTGGCCCTTAGTCTGTCCCTAAGTTCCACTGCTTGTTTCATCAAAAAGGATTGGTATGTGTCTTGAATGCATCTATCTTTAAACGGACAAATTGGCCGTAGGGACTAGCTCTCTTTACGTGATCTGGATGGGCACTATCGTATGCATTAGAGCGTTGTAGCTTGGATTTGCGAAGCCACTTATTTTGATGTGATCGTTAACCGTATCTCCCTGAACATCTAAAATTCCAGGTTGTGTTGCCGAAAAACCTAGTAAAACGCATGTTCATTTTGTTCCCCCTCATTTAAGGTAACTACGCAACTACCAACCCATTAAAGTCTTGTTCAGACCCAACCAGCCATAAGACATAATCATCCACGTATCGGAATACGTATGTATATATTTAAGAATGTATTGGCCGTGCTTAGATGACCTACTTTCGAAAACGTCCAGGCGATATTTTGCAAAGGTGCATGCTACGGGTGTCCCATGCCTGTTCCTGTAATTTGATTAATACCTTGATTATTGTTGAATAGGAAATGGAATTGTGGGTAAGATAACAACATCAGGGCTTCACGTACGAATCTCTATAAGGCATCACTTTTCTATGACTTCCGTAGACAGACAAATGGCTTCTATCCCTCCTGGTGGGGAATCCTAGATACGGCTCTCAACATCGATAGATGTTGAGCTTCAATCTTCTCGCAGGGAATACCTTCCACGTCCTCAGTAAACGGAATAGTGTCCTTCAAATACGAGGGGTGTCAGCGAAAAGGTCTAAGCGCCAAGTCCAGAAATTGGGACCAGTGATTTCGGTCCACCGAGCCAATTCCCGTCCCTCCCGCGACGACCGGGTGGGTTGGCCTTGGTGACTTATGGATCTTAGGAGAAAATGACCCATGAGGGTTTTTTGGAGTAATTAGGGAGTAACTTTTCCCCCATTTTATCGGAGAGTACCCCTTTTCTATAATCCGTCGTAAGACTGAACGAAGGAGGGACAGATTATTTGGACGTGGGATCTCTGTTAACCTTATTGTAGGGTGAAGTGTTCGTTCAGTTGCGTTCGGCATACGCTATACAAAAACTCTCCTGCATGGATATGAGGCTATTGTTTTCTCCCCTTGTGCGGACCGGCTTTCGGTTTATGATCAAGAGGATTATACCTTTGTTAATTTTTGTAAGCATCTGTCCACTCTTCCGTGGATAGGTTTGGAGCTTGAGTAGTATAGATCAGGCGCTTTACTTCTCTGCAACCTGTTCGGTATAGAAGAATGTCAATAGAGGATCCGGTCCGGCAGGGAGGACAAAAAGGGTGGATCGATTTCCACCTGCAAACTCAGAAGTGTTGGGACGGTTTTTGTGTTCTGTTACCGAGATTGTCGTCGTCATTTTCTGTCAAAACGCTCGGCAGTGCGTCTAAGCAAATTAATCTGATTTTCAAGGGGGGGGGGGGCTGTAAGTGGAAAACCCTAAGGTCCTATGCCAGGGAGTCTCTCGCCTTCTTTTATTTTTTTCATGAGGTGTGTCCCTTAGGAGTTCTTATTGTCAGATAGCTTTCTCAATGCATATTTTACTAATGGCTTTATAAAGATCGTCTGAAATTGTACAAAGTTCAAAATTCATCGGGAAAACTATAATTTAACCTTTAGAGAGGGCGGACACACAAGCATGTCCAAAGTTCTATCAGAAGGTAAGTCAAATACAGTCCAACGACGGGACCTATGGGTCGGATCATTGGGTCTAAACGCCAGGAAAACTTCTTTCTCTTTTGGCCGGTTGCTCATCTATCTTCCCTCTTCGACCTTTCTAAGCACAGTAAATACCGATCAACGGATACTAGGAAAGGTGAGGTAAATGTCAGATCAGAGGAACGAGCCGTCTTCCTGGGATCCCATAACAAACAACGGAACTGGGGAGGTGCGACGAAACCGCTTACTTAACAAACCCAGAACACGCTTTAGGGAGACCGCATAGCGAAGAATGGCAGGGATCCTAGGGGAAGGGGCAGGAAGTGCAGAGGAAGAGGGTGGAAAAACCGAGCCAAAAGAAGAAAGAAAGTTTCTGGCGTTTTAGGAAGCACCCGCTTGATCCAGCCCATAGTCCCGCGGTTGGATTAATGTGATTAACCTGTCTGATGAGAACTTGGCACAATGCTTTGTATGGTCAGCCCTCTAAAGGTTTAAATTAATAGTTTCCACTAGGAAATTTTGACTTTGTCAAATTTTCCCAGATTGATCTTTATAAAGCCATTAGAAAAATAGCATTGGGAAAGCTTATATGGACAATAAGATTCCTAGTGGACACAACCTCATGAGAAATTAGAAGGCGAGACTCCCTACATTAGGGACTAGAAGATGAGCGCGCACTAAAATGCTCAGAGTGCTCGTTATTCGGTACGACTTTCTGATTGCTCAGTGCTCGTCCGAATAAAATAACGAGCCCTTGCAGTCCATAGTGAGACCTCGAGCACTTTTCAAGGGGACCATTGTCGGGTAATAAATGTGTTAATTAATTGAAAAAAGAAACGTTTCTGATAAGTTAGCAGATGTATGCAACATCTGGCACATACATTCTTCAACTTTCCGCGCGTATGATTTTCATCCCGACAGTTGCAAGATGTGAGAAACAGTGAAGAATAGAACGTAAAAACAGTGGAACACAGATGAACACAGGATCATTTAGTGAAAACACAGTGAAGAATAGATGACCCCTCCATCGCCTACCGCCAAGATGTTGCTCACTCTGGCTTACTTGTCGGGAGATTCGATCGTGTCACCCCGGGATCCGCTGCTCTTCTTCCACTGAAGTCTCACCGATGTCTCCGTGCACGCTGCCCGCCTCCCCCGATTGTCACCGGCCATGTCCCGTGCCCGATGTCACCGCCGCGTGTTCGTGCCCGATTCCGTCCGCCCGATTCCTGTCCCCTTGGCGGCCAAGGATCATGGTAGGTGCGATTGCTAGGGGAGCCCCCCTTTCCGATGGTTCTACGCGGCCCCGAGTTCCTGCCCCGGTATGTCCTCTCCCGTGCCCTATGCTCCGTTGCCCCGGTCTCCGTGCCCGCCGATGTCTCCGTGCCCCGTTCCCCATGTTCGGGACCCGAGGTCGGCCCCGATATTTTGTCTCCGTTGCCCCCGGATTGTCATCCGTTGCCCCGTTGTCTTCACGTGCCCCGTCATGTACCTGCTCGGACCCCGATGTTCAGACGATGACCAGTACCGATGTTCTCCGTGCCCCATTTTGCTACGTGCCCGATGTCTCCGTCGGCCCCTATGTCTCCGTGCCCCTATGTCTCGGTCCGCTCCGTTTGCCGCATTGGCCCGACTGTCTCGGAATGCGATGTTCCAGTGTCTCCGCTTCCGGTGTTCCCGGTGTTATCTGTTGCTGCCCCCTGTGTACTCTGTGCTGCTCCCCGGTGCTCTGCTGTCGCTCACCGGTGTTCTTCAATGTGTTCTTCACCAAACATATATATTGTTCTTCACATCTATTTTGTTCGCCCACCGTTCCCGAGCGCGTATATCTTCCGACAAGAAGCAGAGTGTTGCGAAAACATCTGTACTATTCTTTCACTGTGTTTCGTTCTGTGTTTTCACTTAAATGATCCTGTGTTTCACAGTGTTCACGGTTTTTTAATTCTAATTCTCATTGTTTCTTTCCTGTTGTTTTTTGTTTTTAAATAAATGGCTCGATCTCGCAGCAGGGGAAATACTGTCCGAGAACGAGCCGTTTCGGAGTACATTAATACTCAGAACGAGCTATCAAGCTCGTACGATTATACGCGCCCATCTCACGCATAGGACATTAGGTTTCCCAACATTAAAGCCCCCTTGGAAAGACAGTACAGATTTATTTGCTTAGACGCACTGCACGAGTTTTTGACAGAAAATGACCGAGACATCTGGTACAAACAACACCCGTCCCCAAACACGTCTTGGTTTAGGGTGGAAAATCGATCCACATTTTGTCCTCCGCATTGCCGTCCGGGGGGCTCCTTATTGAATTCTTCTATGAAAAACAGTGTTGTGCAGAGAAGTAAAGGCGCTCTCCTGGCGATGCTTCCCTGATAGCGTCCACAGCTCCCAACCTATCCACGGAAAGAGGTGGAATGACTTACAAAATTAAAAAAAGGATAAATCCCCTTTCATAAAGCCGGCCGGACAAGGTCGGGAGAAACCAGCAGATAGTTACGTGCAGTGGCAGGGAAGAGCTGTCATTAGGAATGTACAGGAAGACACGAAAAGAAAAATAAGGTACGAAACAGGCTTCCCATAAATAGGAAGCCACTGGACTGAAGTGTGTACGAGACAGCCAAGGTACTAGTAGACCTCCTCGTGCAGAGGGCGTTAGAGAAAAGGGTAGGGGACTCTCGTTATATGCACAGGCGGAAGTACGGAAAGTGGAGGAGAAAAGTTACTCCTAAATTCCCAACACAAAAACCATCATTGTATTTTCATCCCTAAGATACTTCACGAAGAACCAAAAAACGCGAAACCCGTCGGGGATGCGGGAATTGGCGTGGCGGTGACCGAATCACGGTCACCAATTCTGGATTGGCATTGTCTAGAACGATTTTTATGACTGACATTACCCTCGTATTTGAAGGACACATATTCGTTCCTGGAGGCCGTGGAAGGTTATTTATTCCCTGGCGAGAAGATCTGTAAGCTCACAATCTATCGATGTTGAGAGCCTGGATACTGGATGTCCCCACCAGGAGGGAGAGACGTAGAACCATTTGTCTTGTCCTACGGGAAGTCAGAGAAAAGTGATGCCCTTATAGATTCGTATCGGTCGGAAGCCCTGATGTTTATTTATTACCCCAATTCATCTATTCAAATCAAGGTATAAATCAAATTACAGGAACGGCCATGGGCCACACCGTAGCATTGCAACTTGGCAATATATCTTCCTGGCCGTCTTTTCGAAAGTAGGTTATCCTTAGCACGGGCCAATCCATTCATTAAATTATACATGACGTATTTCCGATACGTGGATGATATTTTTTTTTTTATGGCCCTGGTCTGGGTCCGAACAAGACTTTAAGGGTTGGTTGGTTAAGATTACCTTAATGAGATGGGAACAAAATGAACCATGCGTTTTCCTATGTTTTTGGCAAACAACCACCTGGAATTTTTAGTGTTCAGGTAGATATCGGTACGGATACTCCAAGTAAGTGGCCTTTCCGCACCGTCAAAATCCAAAACACTGACTCCTAGCTGCCTACGGATAGTGCCATCAGCAGATAGTAAAGAGACTTTATTTCCGTACGGCACAATTGGTCCGTTTAAGACGATTCAACGACACAAATCCAATCCCTTTTGAAACAAGCATTGAACTAGGGACAGACTAGGGCCAGAGGGTACCCAGATGAATTATCGTTAAGGCCTGTGAGAGGGCCTACCGCCTAGAGAGAGCAACTGATTTACAAATGGACCTAATAAAGGGAACAGGGGGGGAGGGAACAGGTGTTACGTTACCTAGATTCCGGACACCCACTACAGAGAACAACAGAGTCCGAAAGCAGCAGTAAGAAAACAGGTGAAAAAAAAGGAATTAGATTAGGACAAGAGACGCCAGAATTAGATCACTCAGGCCAATAGGAATATAGTTGGGCCTTTCAGACCGTAAACCCACTATGAAAAACCTCCCTGTTAGAAAGTAAGATTTGGAGAGAACAGAACTCATGCTAGTACAGGATACCCTGCAAGGGCAATTTTCGTCCTTGACCACCACTGGTAACTTTGTAAATTTCACCATTAAAGGACAAAACTTCCTGATAGGAGGGGTGACACTACTTCGTGAAACACTTCATTAGCTGCAAACAGAACGTTATATAGTCTCACATAATCTTTTTGTCCATGTAGACGAGTCTACTAGGGAAAAAGGCCATCAAGCTTAATATCAGGTTTTAGGGAAACACCTTCGGTCTGTAAACCATCGGGCAAAAGGATATCAAGATTTAATAACAAATGTTCACACTAATCATGGCGGGAACACCCCCCAATGGATTGTGACTGGGCAAGAAGGGCACAGGTTGAATACCAATCGGGGAGATATACATAGGGACACTCCGATGTTAGGCTCGATGGATCCTCAAAACTGAAGCTGAAGGTACGCGAGGACTGAATGATGAAACAAACGTTTGTATGCGGTTGGGTTTGTTATCGTAGGCTGCTAGTTTTTGCTACATAAGATTATTGCAAAGCTATTTTGTTTATTGAACTACCCTTTTGATACGTCACACCTCAAAGAAATCGTTTTTAAGTAGTGTGATATTATCAGTCACTTAACCATATACTTCCCCCTCATTGGTGGGCGCTTGGAGAGAGGTTGAAGCGTCTGCGGCCCCCCCCCACACCAGGGAACTGGTAAAGCTGACGGTCCGGGCGGGCACCGCCCACGCCTCTCGACAATTAACTCTTTGTTTGTTTTTGTTTCGTTTAATCACATGGACCTTTCTAATCACATGATTCTTCTAATGGGTGACGTCAGGAGGGAGGGTGATATTTAAATCAACGCCTCACGCGGCGGTCCCCCATTTCCTGCTTGACGAAGGCAGACGTGCGCGAAACGGCCCGTCGCGACCGACAGTCCTTTCTTGTGCTGCACCCCCGTCCACATGCGTAAGCAAAATAAAGAAGATTACTGGGTGAGTGCCGCTATCTCTTGTCTTTATTTGCATGAGTTTTCCTAGAAATGTTCTCATTTACCATTTATCTACTATGTATCTACTATACTGAAAAATATTAATTTCTATAACATGTTATATTGATATTTTATATAATAGTAAAAAATGGAAGATGGTGTGGACTGGCTGAAAATAAAATTTACATGACCCTATTAAACTGTTTTTAGATTTTAAGTTGTAGTTGAATCAATAGCTGCCCCTATACTGACCCTTTTCCCCTCCTGTAAACCAATTTTTCTTCCCCTTCTGCATATTTTATGAGACACATAAAACAAATGATAATAAGCCCTCAAGAAATATTATAGAAATATGACAAAGGAATACAGGGAGAAAATGAAAAATTTATTACAAATCTATAAAGCGCAGAAGCTTAGGAAAAATCTCCGACAAATAATCCCAATGAGAATTTAATAATATGTCCTTACAGAGAAAATGTAAACATATTGTCAATAACATATAAGACGAGAGCAGCTATTTATAAAGCATCACTGAATTCTAGGATCAATGGAAAATGAAAAAAAACTCAGACACTCTGGGAAAGAAAGATAAAGGCATTGAAGGCAATCACTGTCACAACAACAGAAGAGCGCACTCAGTACATTGTAGAAATACAATGCTCCATCATACCTACCAGCCCCTCCTGTCCCGCTTCTATCCTTTGTATTTGATACATGAATTTATCTGGATAAAACCAAAAAATGGGATTTTCTACTGGTTGTAAAAATGAGATTTTATGCTTTTCATAAAATCACTATAAATGAATTAAAATAAAATATATTTAGAACTATGGAAAGTTTGCAGTAAAATAGATTGTCGTTGTGTCTCCAGAAATTCAAGACCTCTGGTATAGTGGATTGGTAGAAATACAATATCCAGTACCCTTTGTTTGTATCAGTTATGTGACCAAACTTCAAGTGAAAGGGTCAAGCTGTCTGTTTCCGTTTTCTGCCCATAATATAGAGGCCGTCTGTACCGTTAATCGGCAGGGTTGGCAGGTGTTGCACTTCCAGTCCAGAATATGGAGTCGAGAAAGCCTTTCAACATTATTTTCCTACAATAGACTTCTCACCTATTCATAGAGAAAGTCAATATTTAGATTTTTATCCCACAAAATATGAAATATTTATCCCGTAAATATGAAAGGTCTTGTCTAAAATAATTATGTATGAACATAAATTAGTCCCCAGAATTAAGTCTCAGAACACATTAAAATATACTTACCCTTAAAAGGTCTTATACCTTAGATGAACACAAACATTACACCGTTTCATTACATAGCTTGCAAGAATTAGACCTAAATGCATGATGGGACAAGGAAAACATTGCTTTTTGCTACCTAGTGTGGCAGCCCCTTAATATCAAGCATGATTTTCAGGAAGCCTAACGATATGACGTGGGATAAAGGTCCAACCAATATATCTATTCCGGAAGTAACACATTCCAAACTGTAGACAGAACTAGGAAGTAAGAGCCCTTATTAGGGTGCATTCACATCGGGCAGTAATGCATGCGTTTTCAAACGCATAACATATCTGTTAGCAATGCATTTACAAAATGTAAACACATTATTAACAGCTATGTAATCCGGCAAATCTCTTCTTCTCTGATGCATTTGAAAACACATTCAACCAAAAAAAAGTTAAATATAACGCTATTGTAGGCCTAAATAAGCCGTTGGGGTTCTCCTATGGCTATTTTCTAGCCTACACTGAAAGAACACTGCTTTGCCAGATTACTTTGAGTTATAAAAAGAAATAAATGTAAAAAAAAATAAATCAGCAGACTGTGCCTAATTCAAATCAAACCCCTAATAAATTGTCCCACTTCGGTGTTTGAGGTGGATATGTGTGTCACTAAGAGCTAAACACAACGGTAGCAAGTCTCCCAGCAAATTCCTCACAATATGGTACTAGCTGCACTACTAGTGGCAGCAAGCCCAGCCACAAGCAAACCAAAAAAAAGTAAATATATAACGTTATTGTAGCCCTAAGAAGAGCTGTTGGGTTCTTGTAGAATCACTCCTGCCTAACACTATTCTAATAGAACACCCTAACGCTTTCCCTGACCAGCAGCAGCTCTCTCCCTAGCGGCATCCAGACAGAGAATGATCCGAGCAGCGCGGGCAGGGGCTAGTCTATTCCAGGGTCACCTGATCTGGCCAGCCAACCACTGCTATCGACGTGTAAGGGTACCACGTCATGCTGGGTGGAGTGCAGAGTCTCCTGGCTTGTGATTGGCTCTGTTTCTGGCCGCCAAAAATCACAACGGCGGGAGATGCCATTTTCTCGAGCTGGCGAAATACTCGTCCGAGCAACGAGCAGTTTCGAGTACGCTAATGCTGGAACGAGCATCAAGCTCGGACGAGTATGTTCGCTCATCTCTAGTAGAAATACAATATCCAGTACCCTTTGTTCATATCAGTTATGTGACCAAACTTCAAGTGAAAGGGTCAAGCCCTTGGTTTTCTGACAATAATATAGAGGCCTGCTGTACTGCTGATCGGCAGGGTTGGCAGGTGTTGCACTTCCACCAATCAACTTTATATATAGGTAGATAGTAATACAGGAGACCAGAAAACCTTTCAAAATTATTTTCCTACAATAGAATCTTCTCACCTATTCATAGAGAAAGTCAATATTTAGATTTTTATCCCACAAAATAACAGTACCGTAAATATGAAAGGTCTTGTCTAAAATAATTATCTATGAACACAAATTAGTCCCCAGAATTATTGTGTGGCATCGGGTTACCGGTGCCTATATTTGTTAGATATTCGCTCCCATCAGACCCTCATCTATTTCATGTGAAATGAATGGGGCATATTTATCAGGGCTTGATTACCAGTTGTTTGGCACACAAGCACTAAAATAAAAATAATTCCTGGTGCCATCAAGTGAGCATGGAAGGGAGTGAAGGGGTTTGTCTGGAGTGGGACGGCATAGGACATTCCTGCCATTCACTTGTGCACAAACTATAGCCTGTGCATGTTCAGCCCTGAACAGATTAAAGTCCAGTTGTACTCCAGGTATTAGCATAGAATTGCAGGCCAGGCAGGATATTGGGAGCACAATCTTAGTGAATTGCAGCACAGTGCTTTTTCGCTGGACAATGCAATTTTGGGGAACCATGTGGACCGGGAAATTAAATGTGCCCCATTGTGTTTGTTAAGATTCTACCACATATCAAATTAAGCTTGCTATGTAGAATCAAATAGGGTACAGTGACTCCATGCTAGGAATGTCAAAATATGTCAGTGCACATGGTTTTCATCACTATGACCATGTTTATGCCATGCATCTGGTGTCCCGCCAGGAGCTATGCCTGAAGAGTCTTGCAATAGACATGATTTTGTGTGGCAGGTTTGCACTGATAGCAAAGCAGTAGGATCTGGTCAGCATTAGAAAGGAACCACTTTGGTGTGTTCCAGGAGAGGTGTCCCCCTGGAAAATTACAACCATAGCTAATTGACTAGGGGCATCAATTTGGCCAAATTGGCTGTTTGGCTGCCAGTCCAGTAATATTTCCCGGTCGCACAGGACAAGCAGCACACACCCGAACCCCAAACCCAAACAGAAAGTTCAAGTCCGCTAATCTCTACTGGTGGATTAGTGAGGGGTAAGTATGACTGTTTTCTTAGAACATGTCGAACACTAATACATAATTTTATGACAAGAATTTAATAGAATGAGTTGCAGTCTCTTTAAAGAGAGTTCCAATCAGTTAACCACATGGTCACTTTTAATGATTAAATGATATCTATAATCTAAAATAATTTAGCAATGCCTTGATGTATCGTAAGACTTCAATATCTATTCTAATCTAAAATAATTTAGCAATGCCTTGATGTATCATAGTAAGACTTCAATATCTATTCTCATCATAGACATTCATGGTATATACATAGAAATTACTGTTAGCAGTTAGAAGTTGTTGGGTTTTTTTCAATAGAATTTTTTTCTCTCTTCCTTTAAAATAATTTTATTATGAATTCAAAAGTGAAGAGGATATGACACAAATGCAGAATATTTCCAGCCGTGTGAATGAAAAGTGTCCATAACAAGGAAGGTGTGAAAAATTGTAGAATCTTTCATGAGATAAAATGACAGGTGTGAATGTTTAATCTTACCTAGTGATGATACACTGCTGATACATTACAGCAAGAAGAAAAGATCACATTCTTCCTGGGTTTTTGCTGCCAGATTAAGTCATAATTTAAGATGAACTTTTATCCAAGGGACACATATAATCATCCTAATAAGAGAATAACAGAGGATAATAATTTATTGTTTAGTCTTTATTTTTTTATCCTTTAAGTTTCAGTGATGTCCTTATCAAGGGTACGATGTTAACAGTATTTAACGTATAGTAATTTTAATTATCGTGAATTCTTTAAATTGGGAGACGCTGAGTTAACTATATACCTTATATTTGATGGCTTTGTTTACAGCCCCAAAGTGGCAAAACATTGGTGAATTTGTAATGTTTTTGCCTCAAGGCCTTTACAGTAAAGTTATACTCTATGGGGGTCATTTATCTTTAATTTTTTTTTTGGAGACATTTTTTGGCACATTGCAATTTTTGCACCTTTTGGGTAACATTTTGAAATGTCCGCCGGACATTTGTTTTTTGTCAGTAAGACACATTTATCTTCTATTCCAGATGTGCTAAATGTCACAAATTACATTTATGATTTCAAATTGTCTGATATTTGCACCAAAAAACTCCAGAGGAAACCATAGTTAAGGAAAACTTAGAAAATGGAAAGACATGACTTGAGACATTTGTGTGACATTTTTGTGGCATTTGTAACAAATGTCTCAAAAAGAGATCTGAAAAAAAAACCTTTAACACAAGAAAAAAGTGAGATTAATAAATTACCAAAGAAGCAGATGGAAAAACGACAGGCAAAAACTAGCCAAAACAAACAGCGATAAGATAAATGACCCCCATTGAGTTATTGAATGTAGGGAAGGCATTTTAGACAGTTATTTTGGTAAAAATTATGGTTGATTTGTTTTTTTTCTCAGATTGATAGAGGGGGGGGGGTAATTTATCTTTATTTTTCTTCCTGTTTTTTTCTGTCTTTTTTTAGACATTTTTTGGCACATTGCAATTATTGCACCTTTTGGGCACCTTTTGAAATGTTTGATTCTTTTTTTATTTGGTCTTGGTATCAGTCTAAACAGTAGTATAGCAACTGGTCTTATTGGTGTATCATATAGAGTGCCACCCCAATTTTTGTTTTTCCTTTAATCCGATTTGATAATATTTATCACAGAGATCAACAGCTTGAAACCCGATGATAGAAGAATCCTAATTCCTTTAGGCCACCCCGACAGATGAGCAGAAAACAGTGATTCTCCAGTGAGACCTTGAATTTGTCCTTTAAATTCACTTTTCAAAAACGGATGGAAAAACTGTCACTTACTGACAAAAAGGAAATATGATCATCAGTCTTACATTGTTTAGTTTCATAGGTTTTATAGTAGATGATAGGTTACTGTGACATCTTCAGTAAAGAAACATTAATCAGAATTCTGGCACTAAAAGTATGGCTCAATACAGTTATCTTGTAGCTCCAAACTTCTAAAATTTTTAAATTCTTTTACCTGTGTTTGCACGGGAACCTGCAGATTCTCTGTTTTTTCCTATGGTAAGAAAGACCACTAGCTGAATTGTAAGGTTTTAAGTCTCAGAACACATTAAAATATACTTACCCTTAAAAGGTCTTGTACCTTAGATGAACACAAACATTACACCGTTTCATTACATAGCTTGCAAGAATTAGACCTAAATGCATGATGGGACAAGGAAAACATTGCTTTTTGCTACCTAGTGTGGCAGCCCCTTAATATCAAGCATGATTTTCAGGAAGCCTAACGATATGACGTGGGATTAAGGTCCAACCAATATATCTATTCCGGAAGTAACACATTCCAAACTGTAGACAGAACTAGGAAGTAAGAGCTCTTATTAGGGTGCATTCACATCGGGCAGTAATGCATGCGTTTTCAAACGCATAACATATCTGTTAGCAATGCATTTACAAAATGTAAACACATTATTAACAGCTATATAATCCGGCAAATCTCTTCTTCTCTGATGCATTTGAAAACACATTCATTACTGCCACATGTGAACCTACCCTTATGGAGACATTGGACAATTAAGGCTGCCTTGCAGGCATGTGGAGTCTTGCCCCTTGCTTAAATGCAGAAGAAATTTGTGAAAAGTTAAATACTCCCTCAATGTTGCCAATAGAATTAAGAATGTAAGTAGCAGTCAAATGCTACTAATCAAATTAATATGATTGATAATCAGCAAGTGTGACCACCTATATAAAATTGAAAGTTTGGCCATTTAGAAGCCTGACGTATTTACCTGTATGTTAACAATGCACACATCGTTATGAACTTAGAAAAACATATATTTTGACAGATATGTTCAGCAGTCATCTGATTGTTCTCCAGTTCTTGTTTCTGGTCTGCTCTCCGTCAACTTCTTCAAGTTGGAAAGTTATAAAACTTACAGGAAACTCAGAACCAGTGGACCTAACTTATATCAAAAGTTATAAAATGGTGGTCTAAGATCCATTTTATAGAACCTAAAGAAATCCAAGTGTTACAGTATACATGTATATATGTCACATTTAAGGGCTCTCATTTGAATGCAGAATGTTACATTTTACCTTCTTTGCTCCACATATGTCAAAAATTTAATTTTGAGCCTTAGCAATTTTACATTATGAATGTAATATTGAATTTTTTGTATCCTGCAGGGGTCTATTGAAAAAGAACAGTAGCTTTCAATTACATAGTAAACCTCTATTTAAACACACAGGCATAAGTTTTTAGCAAAAAACAAGATATTTATTTCTGAGTGATTTTACATTACACATAGAACCAAGACATGGTTTTTTGTCTAGTCCTATTTTGTCCCATTATATTCAATATGATGATTTTGAATGAATACATATTAGACAGCAACTAATACAGATGGAATATACTTTCTTAATATGTTATTTTCATGAAGTTAAAATGCAACTGCTTTCCGTAGGCTTCAAAGGGCTACAAGAATAATAGAAATCCCGACTCCCTACTGGCAGAAATCATAAAAATGGCAGCAAACACTTCACAAAACAACAGGTTGTGCTTTGTGGGCATTGATCCCAAGGAAAACACATTTTGAAATAAATGTGAAATGATTAAAGTTCATTTTGTGTATAGCTGTAGATTTACTCCTTTGATCTGAAGCAGAATTGCATAACCTGAATCGGCTCATTTATTATTGAATACTCTCTAATTGGTTTTCTGCATCTTCAAAGCTCTTAAACAATGCATTGGGCCACCTGCATAGCTCCAGAGCCAGCAGGGGTACACTAGGTTTTGTTCCAGATTTGGTTATCGTGCCTTGAGTTTCTTTGTATCGACTTATAGGGGGTAGGCATAGTAAGTTTGCTCGAAAAAGTGGCAAATGATTGCAATTAACAACTATTCTCTGAATATGGATGAAAAAAATAATACATTTTTCTGTTAATAAAGATGGCACCCAAATGATTCTTTTTTTGTTTGATATATCTTAATGTAGTGACATTAGACTGATAGAGTCACAGTTCAGGAATTAGGTTCAAAGAGTGCAAATGTTGTTGGTGGCAGAGTTTGGTCATAAGAAGGAGCAGGAAAAGGGAGACAGATATGAGTGGTCAAAAATAATGATGAGCGGAACAGTAGCTCAAAGTTTGGGTTCTTACTAAAATTTCCAGGGTTCGGGTCAATAGAAGTTCAGGCAATGTCTGTGTTCAGCTTGACCCCTCCACCCTGCAGTTAATGCCCAAAATCGGTGTTGGGACCAATGACAGGCGTTACCTCTTTAAATACTGCTGGAAAAGTTGCCAAAAGTATTTTAATCACCGTGGCCATGCTCGCCGAGCACTTCATGCTGCCATTTTTGGGAGGATTGTCGATTGCCAATGATGGAATGTTGGTTTTGGGGTATGCAAGGCAGCAGTAATTTAAACGCCATTGGCGACTTTGCCTGTATCTCTACCAGTTGTAACGATTTGGGGTCTGTGTTTACTGCCCGGACCCAACCAGGATTTTTAAATCCAGCTTCAGCCTGGCTCAAATTTTAAGGGGCCCGTTCATCAGTAGTCAGAAACATTTGCCACAGAAGGAATAGAAGCTACTAAAAAAAAACAAGAGAAAACATTTATCATCAAGACAAAGATATTTGTTTAACGATTTAATTTTGAGCAGTAAGGAACATTGGGGCTAAGTTACTTACCCGTTCCATTCGCGATCCCGCGGCGCGTTCTCCTAAGTGGATTTGGAGCTTGCCGGCATTCACTAAGGTCGTGCGCCCGATATCCACTAGGTGTCGCTGCTGTGCCGAAATCTGCCGGAGTTCCTCTTCCTGGTGCATGTAAGTGCGTGTCAAGCGACATTTTTTATTGAATACCCCGGTTTTTCCAAATCCGTCAGGTTTCCAACAGCCACGGCCCCCGATTTCCGTCGTATGAAACCCAGAGCAATATGTTCGCCTGCGCCAAAAACCTGGGGCAAAATGGTGCAAACCGGTAATTTTCAGGAAACCCAATGAAAATGAGTGATTCGGGCCCTTAGTAAATGAGCCCCATTGCCATTGGCTACAAATAAATAGACAGATATTTGTTAGCCCCTGTTTGGACCCATGCAGATGCCAGACTATTAATTTTGACAAAAAAAACCCAGAACATCCCAGAACATCTTACAAAATCCTCAAAACGTACTTGTATTGGCAGAATACATCTTATAGTGCATGGAGGTCCTCAAGCCACGACCATGAGATGCCTGCAGACCTACAAGCACTCAGGTCTTAATGGAACAACAATAATGTTTCAAGGATTTTATTTTTTCAAAATGTGCTTGAATACAATTTATTTGAAAAATTTACTGAAGACTCTTGAAATTTGGTTGTAATGGAACTTTAAGAGACAAAGACCCAGTAGCTGCAAAAGACGGAGATGCACGGATCGGAATGGGATATATACTACGATAATAAAATAGTCTCAAGATTTTTTTCCATATTCCCAGTATGTGTGTGAATTTTTTAAAACTCCAGTGCCATGTTTTACTAAATAATCATTTTATTTGCAATGTTTCTTATTACAGTAGAAAAATATGCATAAGAACATTCCATCCAAGGGTGACTTTTTATTTTTCCATTTCCTTTAAATGAAATTAAAATCAAAATTATCCATGGGTTGGCGGTCGCAGCTGCATTGTCTTCCAGTCTTATGTTCCATTATCGGCAAAGTAACCATAAACAACGGGGAATCGATTACGGAACACAACTTACAACTATGGTCACCCAAATGGGGGTTGTTTCGCTTTGACATTGTCTTTTGTTAATGAAAAAAAAATAAAAAATACAACATCATAATGCAATTTTTTTTCTTCTTTCTCTTGACACTAGAATGTGTTTTGATTATTTTTGTTTGACTTCAAAAAACAGAATAGAAGAAAACTAGGCAGATGTACTCACCACACATAAAATAGCTTATAAAATGCCTGGTGTGCAGTGCAAACAGGTCATTATTGAAACTACATGCAAAATGTTGAATTCGCATATGGAAATATATACTTACTAAGTAAAGAAAGACATAAAAAAGTCTCAAAAAGCAGAAAACTTCCATTATTAGTAACTCAAAACAACAGGGAAGGCAATGTACATCTGTCCAACACCACATGTGTCTGATTTCTATATTTTTTTGTACTATGAAGCGTATTGCAACAGGAATGTGTTTTACGTTGAAAATCTCAGCTTTTAATAATTTGTGTATAAGATGACTTACTGTCGGTTGTCCATGCACGTTAGATAACAATTCACTATAACTTGACCATTTCAGCTGGACTGGCCAACAACCTAATTTGTATGGGGTCTGTTGACTCTGGGTCTTGACTTGCCCTATCCTTGCCCTATCCCTCATGAGATCACTTACTGTATGTTGTCCATACACATTAGATAACAGTTACCTATAATCTGACAATTTCATCTAGACTGGTCAACAATCGCATTTGTATGGGTGTCTGTTGACTTTGGATCTTGATGTGCCCTTTCCTCCTAATCTCAAAGGAGAAAAGCCTCTATGAGTGGTGTCTGAAATTGAATTGTTCCCTTATCCCTTTCTATTTGATGTTTTTGGGCAGCTCTATATATCTATGCATATGATATAACTGTGATCTAAAATTACCAACTACACAAAAAATGGAGGTTCATCAGTTGTCAAAACTCCTGGTTCCCTCAATGACTTACCTCCCATCAGTAGACATTGCTTGCAGAATACTAGAAGGGTGATTTTATAGAATGTCGGTGGTTTTCAACATGGATATAGTTCCATACTCAATACAGTTGGTCATGAATATTATATCAGTGGAAAGTTGGCAATAGGGTCCCCTACTCATCAAACTGGAATAACCACAGAGAATAGAGCAAAAAGTCAATTTCCATACCTGAATGTTTAAAATGTTCCTTGGGCCATATGAGCAACCTCTACATCTGCACAGGGGCCCAATAGATAGCCATGGCTCCTAAATACAGAAGTTGTTTATTGAGTTTCATTGTTAGGTTCTTAAATAATTAATTATATGGTGTAGTCATCATGTGGTCATGAGAGGTGATGACCTGACCTGAACCCGTAATGTTCGGGTCTGTGCCAAATATTGCTGGTTCAGGTCCCAATAACCAAACCTGCACAGAAAAATTTTTGGGTTTGGTGTATGGGCACCAGCAGCATTTAATGGGTGACATCAAATCCAAACCTTAACAGGTCACAAGACAACTGTGTCCAATCAGTGTTCAGTTGTCGCTAACTTTTCAACTGTCATCTGTCAACAAGGGACCAGGAGGTAACTTATTTTCTGATTCCAGATCCTGCCAGCCGCAGGTTTTTCATTATTTATCGCAAAAAATGTTTTAAGAGTTTAAAGGGTTATAAAAAGTAAAAGAAAAGTCTTCAATGTTTTTTTTTTTAACAGAAGCTAGGTTCACAAAGAGAGATTATAAAGATAATGAAGAGAAAAGCTAAATGTTACTTAGACCGCGATGCATAATTGCAACAATATATAGTCGCTGCTCATAAAGCTACTGTATCATGGGTAATTAAAGAAGAGGCTGCCAAAGGTCTACACGTGATGTAAAAACAAGACATTAACAAGGTCCCTTCCACAAGACCCATCTACAATTATGCAATTATTATTATATCACCACACATCCACAATTATCTTCTTCATACTATATAATTGCAACAAATACAGTATATAAGTCTACGTGTGATATACGAGCTCTGTAATTTAACAATTACACCTTTATACTTCTAGACAGACAGGATTTAATTGTGGTCCCTTTAATAAAACCTTTTATTTTTATCATAATTATTTTTTTCCACACAATTATTTTACTCCATGTTTGTCTACTGTGTTTGTAGTCTTATTCTATACAGCACAGTTGTACTGTTATTTATTATCAGGGACAATTACTTTAGGTAAAGCAGAAAAATAACCAGTATTTTATAATGATCAGAGATTGCAGATGTAATATAGAATGCCTGACAGGAAAGATAAGAAATTCTGTCTCACAACTGAATTGTTCATACATTGAAACCCCAATGTCAAAGTTATACCGACCAGATTGGTCAGGGGCAGAATAATGGCTAACAGATAGTATTTCTTCCATTTTAGATGACAATCTTTTTAATACATCTGTCATAGAAATATACTGGTTATATGGAATGAATTTTAAGAAA
The DNA here is from genome assembly GCA_019512145.1 of Engystomops pustulosus. Taxonomy (NCBI): domain Eukaryota; kingdom Metazoa; phylum Chordata; class Amphibia; order Anura; family Leptodactylidae; genus Engystomops; species Engystomops pustulosus. The sequence continues at coordinate 259,600,118 of CM033642.1, forward strand.
AAAATCTATATATTCCTGGGCATTTTCTTGAGAATTACCTTAAATGTGTTTCAGTGGGGATGGAGGGGGGGGGGGGGCAAGATAACAAAAATTAAGCGTATATTACAGTGCTCCTTCTTCCCGGTCCTGTGCCGAGGCCCGCCAGTTCACCGTATTCAACTCCAACAGGGTCAGAAGTCTTGCCTGGCATGTGTGCTGCAGCCAATAAATGGCCTCAGAGGTCACATGAGTGGGGAGTGGTGATTTCACAATTTCCCCTCCAAGTAATAGTATCTTATAGATCTCTGTAATTGGGTTTCTATGGTTCCTTTGTGTCTCTACATTGAAGCTTTGGTCCAAAAAAAGACCTTTATTCGCACTGAGTTTTCCCATAGATCTAGTGAAGGAGGTGGGAGAGCTTTTGGATTGAGTCAAGCGCCCCCGCCTCCACACAGTTTTTGTGACTGGTAAATTTACCCCTCCGTACACCCCTCAACACTTTCCCCTGTTCATGTCCCTACAATCGAATTCAAATTTTCTTGAATGTGCAGTGCAGCTGTCATTGTGCCACCATGTAGCTTGAGCGAGAGGTAGCCGGCCACACTTCAACGTGCACACAAGCTTTGCAGCTCTAGATATGGCCTGGGACAAGACCCAGGATGCCACAATGACAGGCGCATGTTTGTAAATCTCAAATTTGATTATAGTGACATGAGCGGTATTGAGCGTTGTGGAGGAGCAAGTTTGCAAGGCACAGCCGCCGTGAGGAGGTGGGGAGTTTGACTAGATTCAAAAGCTCTCATGCCTCTTTAACTGGATGCATAAGAAAAAACAGGGTGAATAAAAGTCTTGTTTGGGCCAAAGATTCAGCATAATGGAGACGTAAAGGAGTCATGGAAACACTAATCTATAAGCTGCTGTTTGGGGTTTATAGTGTGGTCTTCTGGTGACAGGTTCTCTTTAAATGTATAAATAGAGTTAAATTTTAATTGGCTATCCGCGGTGTTCCTCGGTGGCGTCTCTCTTGGTCCACCATGCCCACCGTCCCCATATTTCAGCAGATAATACAGTGCTGGGATATGGTATAGGATGGGTGTGGCCGGCTACCCTGGCCGGTGTGAGGCTGAACTCAGCGCAGCTTCCATGTCTTAAACAAACAGGGACACAAATGTGAGAGACAGTACCGGAGGATGATGGAGGTAAGTAAATGTTCATTTTTTTAAGCCGACCCATCCTAGCCACATATAATTTTAATTTCATGGTGTTGGACAACCTCTTTAATACAGTTTGTTGGTGGAAATTGTGTCAGAATTCTCCCCCAATGAGTCATCGGAACATTGTGAGTCCTGAGTAAAAATTGTACATGCATGATTTAGTAGCTATTCCAGGAGCAGTGCCGGGATTATGACTCCTTGGGGCACAGGATATAGTTTCAGCTAGCCAGATTTTGCCGTTTTTGTGCCATTTTTGCGACTTAACTTTGTTTTTTCAAGTACGCATTGGTCTGCACCTTGTGCAGTTGTGCCTTATGTATCTTTGTTTTCCAGATGTCGTGCAACATTTACCTTTTGCGCCATTTTGCGCCAATTTTCGCGAATTCTGCACCTGATCAGGGCAGGTGCAAAGGAATTTTTTTTTCATGGAGACGATTTAACATGTGAATTGGAATTATTTCACATGCTTAACTGTTTAAACATTTTGCACAGTAACCTCTTTTGTCAAAATTCTTACATTTTGATTTTTTTTTTTAATGGTTACTTCTAAGGGTGAGGTCCCAAGTAGCTGTTTAATTGCTTTTTAATGCATTTTGAAAACTAATTACAAACAGCTGAGGAGGTGATTGCCTTGTTTCATTACTGTTAACATTTGCATTTACAAAACGCAATATAAACATCATGGTACGCATGTGTTAACTTTGCGTTTACTATGCGTTTTGTAAATTCAAATGTTAACAGTAATGTAATTAGGAAAATCACCCCTCAGCTGTTGGTAATAGGTTTCAAATTGCTGTAAAAAATGCAACATGTTAAATCCCAAATTAACAGAGTGTCCATCCGTATATAACCCCCTCATGTGGCTTGTGTCCTCTCCTGTATATAACCCTCACATGGCTTGTGTCCTCTCCTGTATATAACCCCTCACATGGTTTGTGTCCACTCCTGTATATAACCCCCTCATATGGCTTGTATCCTCTCCTCTATATAACCCCCTCACATGGCTTGTGTCCTCTCCTGTATATAACCCCCTTACATGGCTTATGTCCACTCCTGTATATAACCCCCTCAAGTGGCTTGTGTCCTCTCCTGTATATAACCCCCTTACATGGCTTATGTCCACTCCTGTATATAACCCACTCACATGGCTTGTGTCCACTCCTGTATATAACCACCTCACATGGCTTGTGTCCTCTCCTGTATATAGCCCCTCACATGGCTTGTGTCCTCTCTGATATAACCCTCCGTGGCTTGTCACTCCTGTTATATAACAACCTCACATGGCTTGTGTCCTCTCCTGTATATAGCCCCTCAAGGCTGTGGTCCTTCCTGTATATAACCCCTCACATGGCTTGTGTCCTCTCCTGTATATAACCCCTCACATGTTGTGTCCTCTCTGTTATAACCCCTCACATGGTTGTGTCATTCCTATATAAGCCCTCATATGGCTTTATCTCTCCTCTTAAACCTCACGTGGCTTGTATCCTTCTCTATATAACCCCCTCACGTGTGCTTCTGTATACCTCGGTTATGTCCACTCCTGTAATAACCCACTCAACATGGCTTGTGTCCACTCCTGTATATAAACACCTCAATGGCTTGTTCCTCTATGTATATAGCCCCTCACATGGTGTGTCTCCTTATATAACCCTCACGTGGCTTGTGTCCTCTCCTGTATTAACCCCTCACATGGTTGTACCCTCTCTGATATAACTCCCTCACAGTGGCTGGGTCCCACTCCTGTTCTATAACCCCTCACATGGTTGATCCTTCCTGTATATAACCCCTCACAGGCTTGTGTCCTCTCCTGTATATAACCCCCTCACTGGCTGTGTCCTTTCCTGTATATAACCCCCTAACATTGCTTGTGTCCTCTCCTGTATATAACCCCTCACATGGCTTGTGTCCTTTCCTGTATATAACTCCCTAACATGGCTTGTGTCCTTCTCTGTATTATAGCCCCTCACATGGTTGTGTCCACTCCTGTATATCACCCCTCACATGGCTTGTATCCTTCCTGTTTATAACCCTCACATGGCTTGTATCCTCTCCTGTATATACCCTCACATGCTTGTTCTTCCTGTTTAACCTTACATGGCTGTGTCCTCTCTGTATAAACCCCTCACATGGCTTATTCCTCTCTGATTATAACCCCTCACATGGCTTGTGTCACTCCTGTATAAAACCCCTCCATGGCTTGTGTCCACTCCTGTATATAACCCCTCACATTGCTTGTGTCCACTCCTGTATATATAACCCCCCACGCGACTTGTGTCCACATGGGATTTGAAAATTTGTCAACAAAAGAACTCAAAAAGAAGCCAAAATTCACGCCTGCCGGTTAGGAAAAACTGAACATGGATCACAAGTAAAAAGACAGGATCAAACATAAGGTGCAAAAACTAGCCCCAAAAGTCTCTAAAATTCACCTCAGAGAGACCAAACCATGATACATGTGGCCCCTTGACCCAATTCTCCCAATTCTTCAAAATTAAGTAAAATAAAAAAAATACTGAATATAACTTTTCTTCTGATATATAGTAAATAACATCTGCACAGTTGTATGGAATGTAAATGTTTGGGTGCATTACATAGCTGTATTGCATTCATCCCCTCTCCATATGTTTTTTTTTTTCAAAACAGGAAGAGGTCCTATTAAAGGGATATTGGAAAATTCTTCCACTGGGAACGTTTCTTCCTCTCTCTGCAGGGATCCAGTTATGCCTATTTAATGAAATCTCTTGTCATTCTAACTCACGTCTAATAGAATCATATTGTGCTTTCGTTAATTAAGTCAGTTTTCTTTATTTACTAGACGTTTTAACTGTTCATTGTTTGTTTTCATTATCAACATTATTCAATTGCCATTTAATAAGAGGTGATTTAATCAGAAGAATTGTTGTCGGTTCCAATTCCTTAGAGCCCCCCAATGTTTTGAATATACAATTTGCTTTTAGAAGAAAAAAAAAGAAATCTGTATTTGAATAATAATTGTTTGTCAAAAAAAAGAAACACAAACAGCCACATGAGTAGCCAATGTATTAACAGCTTAAGTCTTCAAGAAAATGTTCATGACTTTCCAATGTTGCGGAATAAAGGGATTTTTTCCAAGTTACCAAAAGAAATGAAGAATCAACAATCACATAACATCACTGATCGTATGCCAATATTATATGGTGCCACGCCTTTAGACAAGGGAATATTTATGTAAAAAAACATCAGTACATCAGAATGATAATAAATGAGTCACAGCTTATCTCCTCTCTGACCCTGAAGAATGACCTCTAAATAGATAACACTGACCCATCATTACATCATACTGACAATAGATGATGTCACAGCTTATCTCCATCCCCTCCCTGTACAATGACCTCTATTATGATAACACTGACCCAACATTACATCACTAATGACAATAGATGATGTCACAGCTATCTCTCCCCTCCCTGTACATGATCTCTATATAGATACACTGACCATCAGACATCACTGCTGACAATAGATATGTCACAGTTTATACCTCCCCTCCCTGTACAGTGACCTCATAAGATAACACTGACCCATCATTAACATCACTAGACAAGATGATGTCACAGCTTATCTCCCCCCATCCCTGTACAAGGACCTCTATATAGATAACACTGACCCATCATTACATCACAGTGACAATAGAGATGTCACAGCTTATCTCCCTCCCCCTCCCTGTACAATGATCTCATATTGATAACATGATCCATTATTACATTACTACTACAGTAGATGATGTCACAGCTTATCTCCTCCTCCTCGACTATACAATGACCTCATATAGAAAACATGACCCATCATTACATAAATACTGACAATAGATGATGTCACAGCTTATCTCCTCCTCGCTGTACAATGACCTCTATATAGAAACACTGACCCAATCATTACATAACTACTGACAATAGATGATGTCACATCTTATCTCCTCCCCCCCCCTGTACAATGAATCTTTAAGATACCACTGACCAATCACTACATTATTCTGGCAATCAATGATTTTACACATGAAGAAAAAATGGTATAAAATATTAACTAACAAATCAAACATTATTGATAATAATAAATAGCAACTATCTTATAAAATGCAATAGAGTACATTGTATTTAAAGTTCACCTTTTTCTCACTTTCTATTAATGTCATTATGTATTCCAAGTTTTATAAATGTATTTTCTCAAAGTTTTGAGTTAATTTTAAATCAAAATTGGTAAATTGGTTACTATTGTAAGTTAAAGCAGCCCAATATAATTGAACTTGAATGTGACATTGTACATATGAGGGCTAAATTTCATTCTTTCTCATCACTTTGGAGTGTCCTAGTGATATGTTAAAAAGCAAAGTCTGAACCCTTTTAATAATAAACAAGTTCTGAAATCACATGACCTCGGTATACCTGTGTATTTCTTTGTATTACTAGTTATATGTAAGTTGTATGTGTATGTGAGTGTTATTGGGCCTTGTCGTTGCTTGTGCAAATCGATGACCCTTTAAATGCCAAATGTTAGGCCACACAACATTCACATTCTGAAGGTTTCACTTTGTTATTGGAATCTTCAGTACCAATGAAAACACTTCCGATTCTAAAAACTGCTCACAATTTGGCTTCGTTTTTGACACTGGACACTTGGACATGATTCTAATGTAAATAGCTTCCAACAATTGATTATGGTCACGTCTACCACAGTTTTGCTAGTGTAAGGTATAAGCCATGTGTAATCATACGTTTGTGTTTGATGTATACAAGAAATGGTGTAAAGAAAAGGATGGCACTCCACTTATCTTCCAAAAGTATTTTTCTTTAATTCTTCCTAGAGATATTGGAGAAACATACTCACAAAACAGTAACAGGGTGATTGTGGAGGTAGGAAGTGAGGGTGCCCATAGACAAAGCAATGGCTAGTTTTGCACTACACTGCACTACACTTCGGCCCCCATGGCACAGTGTTGCATGAACGATTGTTGCTTTGTGTTACGGAAATGGCCGTTGTGCCGTCTATGGGCATTGTACGTCCTTCCTTACGAATCACCCTGTCACCATTTTGTGGTATGTTTGCAAATATTTTTGACAGAATAAAGAGAAGTGCCGTCCTTTCTTTACGCACTCTTGTATACATTCTATAAGGAAACACTATTTTTGGACTGAGAGCACATTGTTATGAGATATCCTCATTTACATGCCGTTATCTCGTTTTGGTTTTTGTATGTTGTTATTTCAACATAACTGCATTTATAATCCAGGATTGTAGCTTGACTGGAATGTAAATGGATGGAGCACTGAGCAAGGTTAGTTAAACTACTTTGTTCTTTGATATCTGTATTAAAATGATCCCCAGCCTTTTACCTTTGCTGTGTAATATCTAACGAGAAGCCTGCAACAGCAGTGACTCAAAAAGGAGGACATATGTGGTAGTTTAAAACATCTCTCCCCATGAACAGAGTGCATCAAGTACAGCTACAACCCTGAATTCATTTATCAATGTTCTGCAGCTATAACAACCACAGCAAAGATATAATTACACAGACCTGTGGCGTCTATACTTTACGCGAGACTACAGATTTTTTTGGGGTTAAAACTGCGTTGGATCCCTTTATTAAATGTAACAATATTGTTTGTTTTGTAAAATTCTGAATATCCTTACATTTTTTTCATTGACTTTCTAAATTTAGCCATGTGAGTTTTGCAATGAAATAAACATAAAAAATGATTAAAAGCGAAAAAAGTTAAATGCGGCTCTTACGTAACAAAACTGTTGTAGAAATCAGTTGATTAAAAATTGGACGGAGTGTTGACAGCTGTATCAGAAACAGATGGTGGAAATTAGTTGTTCAAAGAGAAAACAAAGTTACAAGCCAATTTTTGATGCAGCAAAGATACACTGCAAAATGTTCTGCATTAGTGGAGGAATAATGTTAGTCTCTATGGACTGGCTTGTTCTATATCCATTATTTCTCTTATGTGTTCACTAATGTAATATTGCATAAGAACATTTTTAATTCAGTTTTATGACATATGTAATTAATAAAAAGGAAAAAAAATAATCATATAAATTATAAAATTCCATTGTATTGCTGAAATTTTCTTAAAGATTCTAGTTATTAGTATTCCTATCAAGTTTTAAGATTCACAAATTAAAATATTTTACTTATAATTTATTATTGTAGCAGGCATGCTTATTTTCTTCCACAAAAACACTTCAAATTATATTATCTAGATTTATACACATCACAGTCACTTTTTAGGTACACCTGTCCAACTGCTCGGTAACACATAATTTAATCAGCCAATAACCTGGCGGCAACCAGTGCATTTAGGATGTAGATATGGTCAAGACAATCTCCTGCAGTTTCAAAACGAGATCAGTATGGGGAGGAAAGGTGAGTTTGAGTGCTTGAACGTGGCATGGTTGGTTGGTGCCAGAAGGGCTGGTGCGACCTCGGCTGCCACCGTGGGATACTAGTCACCCACCACCTGGAAACGACCTAGTGGTATCCTGCGCAGCAAGTACAAAGCCGCGTTGCGGATCCCCTTGACCCAATTCTCCCAATTCTTCAAAATTAAGTAAAATAAAAAAATACTGAATATAACTTTTTTCCTGAATATATAGTAAATAAACATCTGCACAGTTGTATGGAATGTAAATGTTAGGGTGCATTTACATAGCTGTATTTGCATTTCATCCCCTCTCCATATGTTTTTTTTTTTCAAAACAGGAAGAGGTCCTATTAAAGGGATATTGGAAAATTCTTCCACTGGGAACGTTTTTCCTTCCTCTCTCTGCAGGGATCCAGCTTAATGCCTATTTAATGAAATCTCTTGTCATTCTGAACTCACGTCTAATTAGCATAGTCATATTGTGCTTTCGTTAATTAAGTCAGTTTTCTTTATTTACTAGACGTTTTAACTGTTCATTGTTTTGTTTTCATTATCAACATTCTATTCAATTGCCATTTAATAAGAGTGATTTAATCAGAATGAATCTGTTGTCGGTTCCAATTCCTTAGAGCCACCAATGTTTTGAATATACAAATTTTTGCTTTTAGAAGAAAAAAAAAGAAATCTGTATTTGAATAATAATTGTTTTGTCAAAAGAAACACAAACAGCCACATGAGTAGCCAATGTATTAACAGCTTAAGTCTTCAATGAAAATGTTCATGACTTTCCAATGTTGCGGAATTAAAGGGATTTTTTCCAAGTTACCAAAAGAAATGAAGAATCAACAATCACATAACAATCACTGATCGTATGCCAATATTATTATGGTGCCACGCCTTTAGACAAGGGAATATTTATGTAAAAAAAACATCAGTACATCAGAATTGATAATAAATGATGTCACAGCTTATCTCCTCTCTGACCCTGAAGAATGACCTCTAAATAGATAACACTGACCCATCATTACATCACTACTGACAATAGATGATGTCACAGCTTATCTCCATCCCCTCCCTGTACAATGACCTCTATATAGATAACACTGACCCAACATTACATCACTAATGACAATAGATGATGTCACAGCTTATCTCCTCCCCTCCCTGTACAATGATCTCTATATAGATAACACTGACCCATCATTACATCACTGCTGACAATAGATGATGTCACAGTTTATCACCTCCCCCTCCCTGTACAGTGACCTCTATATAGATAACACTGACCCATCATTACATCACTACTGACAATAGATGATGTCACAGCTTATCTCCTCCCCATCCCTGTACAATGACCTCTATATAGATAACACTGACCCATCATTACATCACTAGTGACAATAGATGATGTCACAGCTTATCTCCTCCCCCTCCCTGTACAATGATCTCTATATTGATAACATTGATCCATTATTACATTACTACTTACAGTAGATGATGTCACAGCTTATCTCCTCCTCCTCGCTATACAATGACCTCTATATAGATAACACTGACCCATCATTACATAACTACTGACAATAGATGATGTCACAGCTTATCTCCTCCTCGCTGTACAATGACCTCTATATAGATAACACTGACCCATCATTACATAACTACTGACAATAGATGATGTCACATCTTATCTCCTCCCCCCTCCCTGTACAATGACTTCTTTATAGATACCACTGACCAATCACTACATTATTTCTGGCAATCAATGATTTTACATCATGAAGAAAAAATGGTATAAAATATTAACTAACAAATCAACATTTATTGATAATAATAAATATGCAACTTATCTTATAAAATGCCAATAGAGTACATTGTATTTAAAGTTCACCCTCTTTTCTCCACTTTCTATTAATGTCATTATGTATTCCAAGTTTTATAAATGTATTTTCTCAAAGTTTTGAGTTAATTTATAAATCAAATCGGTAAATTGGTTACAATTGTAAGTTAAAGCAGCACCCAATATAAATTGAAATTGAATGTGACATTGTACATATGAGGGCTAAATTTCCATTCTTTTCTCATCACTTTTAGAGTGTCCTAGTTGATATGTTAATAAAGCAAAGTCTGAACCCTTTTAATAATATAACATAGTTCTGAATCACATGACCTCGGTATACTGTATATTTCTTTGTATTACTAGCTATATGTAAGTTGTATTGTGTATGTAGAGTGTTATTGGGCCTTGCCGTTGCTCGATGACCTTTTTAAATGCAAAATGTTATGGCCAACAACATTCACATTCTGAAGGTTTCACTTTGTTATTGGAATCTTCAGTACCAATGAAAACACTTCCGATTCTAAACCTGCTCACAAATTTGGCTTCGTTTTGGACACTGGACACTTGGACACTGATTCTAATGTAAATAGCTTCCACCAATTGATTATGGTCAGTCTACCAACAGTTTTGACTAGTGTAAGGTATAAGCCCATGTGTAATCATACGTTTGTGTTTGATGTATACAAGAAATGTGTAAAGAAAAGGATGGCACTCACTTATCTTCCAAAAGTATTTTTCTTTACTTCTTCTACGGATATTGGAGAAACATACTCACAAAACAGTAACAGGGTGATTCGTGGAAGGTAGGAAGTAGAGGGTGCCCATAGACAAAGCAATGGCTAGTTTGCACTACACTGCACTACACTTCCGGCCCCATTGGCACAGTGTTGCATGAAACGATTGTTGCTTTGTGTTACGCGAAATGGCCGTTGTGCCGTCTATGGGCATCCTGTACGTCTTCCTTTCCACGAATCACCCTGTCACCATTTTGTGAGTATGTTTGTCAAATATTTTTGACAGAATAAAGAAAGGAGTGCCGTCCATTTCTTTACGCACTTCTTGTATACATTCTATAAGGAAACACTATTTATTGGACTGAGAGCACATTGTATATGAGATATTCCTCATATACATGCCGCTTATACCTCTGTTTTTGGCTTTTTGTATGTTGTTATTATCAACATAACTGCATTTATAATCCAGAATTGTAGCTTGACTGGAATGTAAATGGATTGGAGCACTGAGCAAGGTTAGTTACACTACTTTGTTCTTTGATATCTGTATTTAAAATGATCCCCAGCCTTTTACCTTTGCTGTAATATCTAACGAGAAGCCTGCAACAGCAGTGACTCAAAAAGGAGGACATATGTGTTTAGTAAAAACATCTCTCTCACCATTGAACCAGAGTGCATCAAGTACAGCTACAACCCTGAATTCATTTATCACTGTCCTGCAGCTACTAACAACCCACGCAAAGATATAATTACACAGACCTCGTGGCGTCTATACTTTACGACGACTACAGATTTTTTTGGTCTAAACTGTCGTTGGACTCCCTTTTATTAAATGTAACAATTATTTGTTTGTTTTGTAAATATTCTGAATATCCTTACATTTTTTTCATTGACTTTCTAAATTTAGCCAATGTGAGTTTTGCAAATGAAATTAAACATAAATAAATGATTTAAAAGCGAAAAAGTGAAATGCGGCTCTTACTGTACACAAACTGTTGTAGAAATCAGTTGATTAAAAATTGGACGGAAGTGTTGACAGCTGTATCAGAACAGATGGTGGAAATTAGTTGTTCAAAGAGAAACAAAGTACAAGCCAAATTTTGTTTATGCAGCAAAGAATACACTGCAAATATGTTCTGCATTTAGTGGAGGAATAATGTTAGTCTCTATTGACTGGCTTGTTCTATATCCATTATTTCTTCTTATGTGTTTCACTAATGTAATATTTGCATAAGAACATTTTATTAATTCAGTTTTATTGCATATTGTAATTAATAAAAAGGAAAAAAATTAATCATATAAATTATAAAAATTGCTTCCATCTGTATTGCTGAAATTTTCTTAAAGATTCTAGTTATATATGTATTCCTATCAATGTTTAAGATTTCACAAATTAAATATATTTTACTTATTAATTTATTATTGTAGCAGGCATGCTTATTTTCCTTTCCACAAAAACACTTCAAATTATTATTATCTAGATTTATATACACTCACCAGTCACTTTATTAGGTACACCTGTCCAACTGCTCGTTAACACATAATTTCTAATCAGCCAATCACATGGCGGCAACTCAGTGCATTTAGGCATGTAGATATGGTCAAGACAATCTCCTGCAGTTCAAACCGAGCATCAGTATGGGGAGGAAAGGTGATTTGAGTGCCTTTGAACGTGGCATGGTTGTTGGTGCCAGAAGGGCTGGTCGACCTCGGCTGCCACCGTGGGCTAGTCACACCTGGAAACGACCTAGTGGTATCCTGCCGCAGCAAGTCCAAGCCGCTTTGCGGCGGGCTCTGGTGAATACCAGGTGCCGCTAGGCTCCGGTTCCGGGTGTTGGCTAGTTACATCTCCCGCGGTGGTCCAGAGGATCCACTGATCCTAACAAGGACTAGGTATAAAATGATCTTCTGAAAGATCCTTGTACTGCTCGTTCAGGTATTTGTAATTTGTAATGAGGTCTCCCCTCAGTTGTCTTTTTTCTAAACTATACAGTGAGATACTCCACGATAGCATCTCTAACAAACGCTTCAAATATTTTTCCCACAGCAGAAGTTAGACTCACAGGTCTGCAGTTTGCAGGATCGCTTTTTGATCCATTTTTGTATATTGGTACCACATTTGCTATGCACCAGTCCTGTGGAATATAACTAGTCCTCAAGGAATCCTCAATTATTAAAAATAATGGTCTATCACGGTGCATAGTTGATGCAGTACCCAGGGGTGTATACCATCTGGGCTTGGTGAATTGTCAATTTCAGTGGTTGAGAAGGCGACATTCAGAGGGCCCACACTCTCCGTTTTTAGTTTCTTATCATTTATACACTTGAAAAATAATTATTTTTACTTTCCTTGGAAATATTTCTCTCAGTGTCTATTTTGCAGCCTTTATCTGTTCTTTACAGGATTTATTCTTCTCTCTATAATCCTGTAATTCCTCATAGCTACCTTTAGCAACTTAAACACCTTAACTTTCTCGCTTATTGCTCTCTTTACAAGACTAGTTAGCCACATTGGGGCACATTTACTTAACCGGTCAAGTCGCGATCCGGCGGTACGTTGTCTGACGCTGATTCGGGTCTGCCGGGATTCACTAAGGTTGTGCGCCCAATAACCAGCAGGTGTTGCTGCTGTGCCGAAGTCCGCCGGAGTTCACCTTCTTCTTCCCGTTGCAGGTAAGTGCTGATCTTGTGACACAATTCTTTTTTTTAAATTTTGCAGTTTTTCCAAATCCGTAGGGTTGTCCGACGGCCACGCCCCCAGATTTCTGTCGCGTGAAAACCGGTACCAATGTGCCACAATCCGATTGCATGCGCCAAAAACCTGGGCCAATATGGTGCAAATCGGAAATATTCTGGAAACCCGACGAAAGTGCGGCTTTCAGACACTTAGTAAATGAGCCCTATTGTCTTTTTCTTGTTCCTCTTATGCTTTTTCCCATATGTTATGTGTTTCTCACAGGCCTTTTTTATAATATTGTGAAAATGTCCCATTTTTTGGGTGCTTTTGTTTTTGAGAACATTGTACCAGTTTATGCCTATAAGGTCCTCCCTTTGTTGCTGTTGCCTCTCTACTGACCATCTTTGTAAAGCATAATATAAAAACAATTGTATTGTGGTCACTTTTCCCCAGGGTGCCCCCAATATGTAAGTTTGATACTCTGTCAGGTCTGTTGGTTAGGAAAAAGAGTCCCCCCATCCTTGTTGCATCTTTTACTAGTTGCAACAGGTTATTGTCTTTTGTATTGTACTTTTAAAGAACCTGCAGGTTTCTGCCCCCCAGTAAATTAAATATCAGGGTAATTGAAATCCCTCCTGATGAGTACTTCACCATGCTTTGAAGCCACATCCATTTGAATTATCAGCAGTTCCTATTCTGCCTCAATTATGAGCTCCCATTACCCTTCTTACTGGAGCAGATAGTCCCCTAGTTGCTAGAAGCCATGTCTTGCTGCAGCATTGCTACCCCTGAGCTGATTTCATCTGCCAGCTAGTCAAACTTATTGAGGTGCCCCAAATCAGGACCAGACTCCCTGCACAAGTGTAGTTGCCCACCCCCCTGGTCTCTAGTTTAAACATTCCTCCAACTTTCTAGCCATTTTTTCTTCCAAAACAGCTGCACCTTCCATATTGAGGTGCAGCCCATCCCTACTGTAGAACCTGTAGCCGACAGCAAAGTCAGCACACTTCTCCACAAACCCAAAGCCCTCCTTCCTACACCAAATTGGTACAGGTAGAGAAAACTACCTTTGAGGTCTTTGCCCTGAGCTTTTGTCCTCAGTTCCTGAAATATTTGTTAGGACCTTTCACGTACCTCTTACTTTGTCATTGTTGCCCATGGGGACCTTGACCACTGGATCCTCACCAGCCTATTTCCAGGATCGGTCAGCCAGATCAGCAACCTGAGCACCCAACAAACAACATACTGTTCGGTATGCATGGTCTTTGTGACAGATTGCCCTGTCTGTTCTTCTGATTTCCCACTACCAGCATCTGTTTGACCTTGTCTGTGCTCCTATTAGCCTTCTTACTAGAGCAGACAGTCCTCTGGTGGTTAGAGGCCATGTCTTGCTGCAGTATTGCTACCCCAGAGCTGATAACCCCCTCATCCGCCAGCCTGGCAAACTTATTGAGGTGCACCAGATCAGGACTAGACCTGCAACTCTTCCCTCTACCCCAACCTTCTACTTGTTACCCAACTAGCTGCCCCCTCACTCTGCACCTCCATACTTCCCTCCCCACACCCATCTTCCCAAGAGTGTTTGTGCTCCAGGAGCAGCAAACTTTGCTCCATATTGACAATTGCTCTAAGCCGTGAAACTTGCTCATTTAGATCTAGAATCTGAGCTTCCAGGTGAGCAATTTTCACACATCCCACACAATCCCTAATCCCTCTAGGAAAGCATACATGGCACACGATGTACACTGTGTAGCATTGCCACTTATGAGCCCAGTGTACTAATGGGGAATACGAGAGAAAATATTGAAGAAAAGAAGAATTCACAGAAAAAGTACCACAAAATACACAGTTACCTGCTAAAGTCTCTCGAGCTTAAATCCCTTAATCCTAAATTCCACTTTGGACACTGCACACACTTAGGATCACTGCACACTCGACAAAACACTTGCACACTCGCTTTTCTGTTTGCTTTTAAATATAACAGAGCAACTGAAACTATTCCAGACAAATCTGTCTCCAAAAGAGTTAGTGACTTTTTTTCGCTGATTTTAATATTTGCACAATAATTTGCAATTTTTTTCACATGCCCAGCAAAGTTTGCCACAACTTTATTTTTTGTGTTGCACCTAATATATCTTTAAAATCCAGCTGTGGACCTATGAAAAGGTTGCAAATTTTTGTGCGATTAAATTACGGAGATGCAGTTTTGCACAAAAGACTTCAGTCCTGAGCAAACTCAAATGCTAAATACATTACTTTCTAAGATAAATCAAACAAGTCCAAAACCTGGAAAAAAGCAATGAGAGACACCTACAAATGTACTGACTATAGATAAATGACCCCTTTTCTCTTCCACTGTTCCAATATAGTGGTTTATGACCACATATTGCTTGTAGAGTAACTTTGCCCAGTAGAAATTGTGTAAACCTTATCACCATAGGTTCCTAAATGGGGTCCTATGTTGGGGGCTCTGAAAATGTATCATAGTAGATGAGAACAATGTAATCAAAATTGCTGGGTAAAGTCTCAGTGGCGTTCCACCCCTCTTGCACCTTGTTGTGTGCCCAAATGGCAGTACAAAGACACATGTCATATATTGCCATAACTTTGTTAATGTTTAAATATATGTTGCAATTTCAGCAAATAAGTATTATTTGTTACATCCCTGGTCATGTGGTGTCTCATAGGTGCAAGGCTCGTTATATCCCTGGTCATGTGATATCACACAGGTGCATGGCTCATTATAACACATAATTATGCTCTGCGATACTAAAAGCTTGTGCACCTGTGTGACATCACATGACCATGGGCAGGTTTCTATCTCTGTAAGTAAGCATAGATATTATCTAAAGAATAGCAACAAGAAGAGATTTAGAAAACCATGTGGAAAGCATTTGGGAAATTTTATAACATTTCATGATACAAAAAAATAACTTTTATTGGCTCAATCTAAAACACCCCTTTAAATTCCAGGGTTAAATAAGAAAAGTATTGACAAAATATGAAAGTTCTAAATTTTACCACCATTTTTTAAAATAATATTTTTGAACCATGTTAAGGGTAAACAAGTTCCATAGATCATGTTTGAAATAGTTTGAAGAGTCATTGGGGCACATGTACAAGTCTGGCTTTGTCCATCTGTTTTTTGAGATTTTTCTTGGCTTTCCTGATGGTCAGATGTATCTTAGTGATTTTAACTTATGGCTTTTTACCTGTAGTGAATTTGCGACCTTTTAAAACAAAAGTCTCAGAAAGTAGCAAACAGTTCTCCAGCTAACTTCCATGCCACGGTCAAGGGCAGCTAAAGATTTGTGTAACTTTTTGCTACTTTTTCAAAACTTTCACATCAGGTTTTTGGTGATAACTCAGAAGGGAAAGGCGACAGTTTTAGGTGCAAAAAATCACAATGAGCACAAGCATGAAAAGTCTCAAAAATAAAAAAAGGAAAGCAAAGTTTGATACATG
Source organism: Engystomops pustulosus (assembly GCA_019512145.1). Taxonomy (NCBI): domain Eukaryota; kingdom Metazoa; phylum Chordata; class Amphibia; order Anura; family Leptodactylidae; genus Engystomops; species Engystomops pustulosus. The sequence goes on from CM033642.1 coordinate 259,616,425, forward strand.
TGCCCCATTGGGTGTCATTGAGAATCTTAGGTAATGAAAAATGTCTCCCTAAATAAAAAGATTGTGGAAATTTTCTTGAAAACACCAACTTGCTCATTTTCTGCTGACTGTGTGATAATGCTGTAGTTATTGTAACCCACACTGGGGGACATGTATCATAGTTTTGTCTTTCTGTGGTGAATTTTTGAGACATTTGGCAGCTCTTTTTTGCTCCTTATGTATAATTATGTCTTTTTACTTGTGATGCATGTTCAGTTTTTCCTATCCTGGCAGATGCTCATTTTGGCTTCGTTGTGAGACTTTTTGTTGCAAATGTCTCAAATCCACATGGACACAAGTCATGTAAGGATGTTATATGCAGGAGTGGGCACTACTGTTAATTTGGTATTTGAGGCTGTGTCCTGCATTTTTAAGCACTGTAGTCCCACCCCAGGGAGATGACGACATATGAGGCTGAGGTCACACGTGTTGTTAAGGGTGCGGTCACACGTTGCGTTTTGATACCTATTACAAAAGCTGAGGAGAGGTTATTTGCCTAATTACTAGAGATGAGCGAGCACTAAAATGCTCGAGTGCTCATTACTCGGGTTGAACTTTTCCCGATGCTCGAGTGCTCGTATCGAATAACGAACCCCAATTTTTCACTGAAAGAACACATTGAAAGAACACTAAAGAAGAACACATTGCAGATGTTTGCAGATGTTTTCACTGAAAGAACACATTGAAAGAACACAGTGAAGAACTCATTGCAGATGTTTTGTATATATATATATATATATATATATATATATATATATATATATCTTGCTCATAACTAGTTAATTGCTGGTTATATATCCAGTCTAGCTCTATTATCTGTGCTTCTTTTGATATCTTGCTATACTTCTGGTTATCTGTTTTTGGCTAGTGTTTTGTGACTATCCATTTGTGTATGTGATTCTGCATCTTAAATGATAGTTAGTTGTGACTAGGTTTGTGTATAATTTTTATTGTGTCTACCTGTTTGTCTTGTTTTGTGTCTGTGCTTTTGTGGAGGAACTGTCTTTGTGGTTGTCCTCTATCATCTAGGTTTTGCAAAGGCAAGCAGGCAGAGCTGTTGGGAGGCTGGAGCTCAAGGCTCACTGATTGTTTTCTCCTTCATTGCATCTCCCAATTCATCAATAAAAGACATTTTTTTACACTTCTATTTTACTGTGCCTATATGTTGACTCAATTTGAACTGGAACATTTGATTTTATGAGTGACATTATGAAGCATTTTTTGAGCATATTGTTATGTGTTCAGTCACACCCATTTTCTTTGCAACAACATTGTTGTCATGAAAGGGTCAAATACATGTTGTCCACAGCATGTGTAGCACAGCAGACAGGCTTTAGAAGATCTTTAGAGCAGTTTATAAGTATCTTCCCCAATGACATTTGAAACCCCCAGACACATCTTTGGATGAGAAGTCACTGCAGAGTAACTGATGGTTGTTATCATTAATATGACCCTTGGGATACCATATATAACAGATGGCAGTATTTTGTGAAAGTGTAACCTAAAGGTGAATTAAAACAATAAAATTGGGAACAGTTAGGAACCTGACACTGCTCTTGTTGTACGTGGCAATGGGGGGTTTCATAATTGGAGGCAAGAGAAAGTGTCATAAAAAAGAAGAAATAAAACAGTCAAGCATCTTTATAATGCAAAACATCTTAATTTAATTCTTCAACATTTTGCTTTAGTTTTTACTTAATTTTTATACATTTACTGAGCAAATAGAATAGAATTTTAAAAACTGTAAATAAAAAAGTAGCAAAAAGTAGTAAAAAAAAGTAGCAGTTATACCATGTCAAAAATGCACATCAAAAGTCTTGAATTATCACGTCATAAAAAGATGGTCTTGGGTTCATATGGTCTCAGGTGCACTACCAGTCTTAGCTTTAAGCAAAATTACTTAAAGGGGTATTTCTGTTCAGCAAATAAAAGTAATGTTTTTATGATCTGCAGTTATTTAGAATGAACAGTAGTTGTGGGATAGTAACACATAGTTTTAGGCACACAGTTGGCCATTAGATCACATTTCTTCCTACAAACTAATGTTAAGAGTATACAGAATATTTCCTGCTTACTATTTTTCCCAATGTAAGAACATTTAGAAGCCCATGATGTCACTTTGATGTCATGGCAAGGGACAACAGCAGGAAGGAAATTCTACATTTAAGCTATAGTACTAAATAAAAGTGGCTTGTGTTAACCAAGGAAAGTTATGTAATCCATCTTATCCAAATCTGTTGAATTACTTGTTGTGGCATAGTCTGCATATATTTGTGGTTGGGATTGGTAAAAGCATTGGTATGGGAGTTGTTTTTTAATCAGATAACTTTATTTTCAGATGGCAGTTTAAATGTACAGAATAAAAAAGAATATAATCTATGTCACAATAGCGTATACCAATGCAAATACTATACCATCCTGTCCCTAATACCTCCTCCCCCCCCCTTCACTCCAACCCCAGGTCCACCATCCACATTTTATTTGTATGGGACTTCAATATTAATAGGATATCCTCTAATCTTCAAAAATTAGGGGAATGGGGGGATTAGAATACAATGACAGATTGCAAAATTTGAGATTATTCAGTTTAGAAAAAAGAAGGGGAGACCTCATTACAATGTACAAATACCTGAACGGACAGTACAAGGATCTCTCTAAAGATCTTTTTATACCTAGGCCTGTGGCCAGGACAAGGGGGCATCCTCTACACCTAGAGGAGAGGCGATTCTACCATCAACATAGACAAAGGTTCTTTACTGTAAGAGCAGTGAGACTATGGAACTCTCTGCCGCAGGAGGTTGTTATGGCGGACTCTATGTACATGTTCAAGAGAGGCCTGGATGCCTTTCTGGAGAGAAAAAATATCACGGGTTATAGGGATAAAACATTTATTTAATTCTTAAAGGTTGGACCTTATTGACTTGCGTCTTTTTCCAGCCTTATATATTATGATACTATGAAAAACCTCTTCCACTGCCAGACCAGTCATGCATTACACAGACATATTTGTATGTTAAAGGACATCTACCATAAGATATACTAATGTTATAACTTACATTTTCGCTGTGTTTTGTAATTGATGAGAATTTTTCTATTAATTCCTAGAACAGCAGCATTTTAGAGAAAAAGAGTTTAACAAAATATGAAAATGAGGCTCCAGCTACAGGAGCTGATAATTTATTCATGCCCTGGTATCATTCAGACTGTCAGTGATGTCAGCCGTCAGTCTGCAAATCTTGTGTGTTAATTCTGATGCTTAAAGGACAAGTTAAAGGATATCTAAAACCAGGATGAAAGATTGTAAGTAGGGATGAGCGAGCACTAAAATGCTCGAGTGCTCGTTACTTGAGTCGAACTTTTCCCGATGCTCGAGTGCTCGTATCAAATAATGAACCCCATTGAAGTCAATGGGAGAATCAAGCATTTTTCACAGAAAGAACACATTGAAAGAACACTGAAGAACACATTGCAGATGTTTGCAGATGTTTTCACTGAAAGAACACATTGAAAGAACATCTGCTAACGTATCTGAAGACACGCATGCCGAACGGTGTTCTTCACAATAGTATGTGAAGAACAATATGTGTGAAGAACACAATGCAGATGTTTCTACAGATGCAGATGTTTCCACATCTGCAATGTGTTCTTCACACATATTGTTCTTCACATACTATTGTCTTGACTACTTGTCTTCGGATAAGTTAGCAGATGTACGGAACATCTGCAATGTGTTCTTCACTGTCTTCTCCACTGTGTTCTTCACTTGATGAAATGATCCTGTGTTCACTGTGTTCCCTGTTTTCATTGTATTCTTCATTGTTCTTCACTGTGTTTCCTTAAGTAAATGCTCGATCTCGAGCAGGCGAGATACTCGCCCGAGCAACGAGCCGTTTCGAGTACGCTAATACTCGAACGAGCATCAATTTTAATTGTAAGCCAAGAACACTTCACATGCTGGTGTGTTTCCCTTCTGTCAGGATTCGCTTTTCTTTTAGCTTTTTATGCCCTTGCTTTTAACAAATAAAATTATGCATAATTTAGAGTACATATTTACACCGACAGGATATGTTACAGTACGCAGAACTGGACAGTAAGAAGTTACAGTGTAAAATACATTTTCTAAATGAGTTTTGAAAAGGCTTTTGAATGGCAATGGAATTTTTTTGAGCTTCATTCATCATCCACAGGTTCTAACATTACTTATTAAGAAATTGGGGTAATAGTGTGTAATAAAAAAACTTAGTCACACATCTAGAGAATACTAATATATAAGAGACAAAAAGAGATGTGTATGCTAATTACATTACTGTTAACATTTGCATTTACAAAATGCATAGTAAACGCGATGTTAACACATGCGTTAACATCACGTTTATATTGCATTTTGTAGACGCAAATGATAACAGTAATGTAATTAGGCAAATCACTTCTCCCCAGCTGTTTTAATAGGTTTCAAAATGCAATTAAAATGCAATGTGTGACCTCACCCTTAGAAGTAACCAATAAATTAAAAAAAAGTAAATGCAAAAATTTCTGAATTTACTGTGCAAAATTTTAAACACTTAAAATAACATGTGAAATAATTTACATGTTAAAATAGGGTCCATGAAAAAAATCCTTCCTTTGCAGCTGCCCTGGACCAGGTGCAAATTTATGTCTAAAAAGTTGAATAAGCAAAAAAGTCATACATAAGTGAAAAGTTGCAGTGAACATCTGGAAAAGAAAGATAAATAAGGCACAATGTGCAGACCAAGGTGTACATCAAAAACGACAAGTGAAAAGTAGAAAAAAAAGTCGCAAACACAACAAAAGTTGAAAAAATGAGACAATTTGACTGCCAGAAATAGGGATACATGTCCCCCATTAAATACATATAATGGTGCATGAAAACTTCTGAACATAAAGAATCTTTTCTTTGAGCAAAGAAATCCCTAAGTTTAGATATATACTGTACATAGACAGATAGATTCATCCTTTGTGCTCATTCACTGCTTTCATCACAGCTTTGACAGTTGCCAAGGGTTAAAAGCTTGTTAATGAGAAATCAAGGAAAGGTTACAAAGGACCTATTTATTTCTGACATTCATCCCATGACAAGGTTGTGACACTTGTTATTATATTGTCATTACAGGATTGCTGATTATTCCAAATATTTAATTAGAATAATTTAGCAGGTGTTTTATGCCAACGTAGACATATCAACCATCCCCTTTAAGAATCAGTGTGCATCTATCTATCATACAGTTATATATTTAGCTGGATCTGGTATTTTCTGCTCATTAATGCATATATTTGTGATTTTGCTGATATATAGTTCCATTTATCTGAGCTTTATAAATGATTATGGAAAATACTGGGTTATTTAAAATTGAAGCCCAATCCATTGAATGATTGATTGATATTAAAATGGCAGGATCCCCCCCCCCCCAGCACCCTAACAGGCAGAGGACATATCCAGAAGCACAGCTACGGTCTATATATAGTCAGTAGTGTTGAATGGACCATAACCCAGAATTTTCAGGTCCATGCTGGACATTGCTATGTAGGGTTCCCAAACCGGGACTTCATCCAGAATTTCGGGTTTGGCCTCTGCCACCTTATTTTGTGTGACCCACAAGGTCTGTAGCATGTAAAAACCTGAATTAAGATTTGGATGCAGTACCACAATGGTCATTTCCAAATATTCATCGGAAGTCCTGCTCCAGGCCCCCCAATGGCTCTACCATATGAGGCTTACGGTAGAGACTACTGAAGCAGAGAGCTGGGATGACTACAGAGGTCCCTGTGATCAGAAAGAAACCTTTTCCTCTTGGAAATGCATTGGAAGTTTTCTTTGAAGAGTTTTTCCACTCTCTTCATTTATATATCACTCATTAAAGGACATTTCCCACCATCATCAAGGATTGTAAACCGAGCACATGTACATGCTGTGTACGCCGCTATAATGGGATCTGCTCTTCTTTAAGCTTCTTATGCCCTGTTTTTTTTAAAGGCTTTTAAAATTATGCAAATTAACTTGAGGGGCTCCAGGCTCCATAGCTCTTAATGAAGTCTCTCAGGCTCATTTGCATATTTTTTAAGCCTTTTTTTCTGAAAAACAAGAATATAAGATGCCCAAAGAAGAGCAGATCCCATCAGAAGGGGCACATACCAGCATGTCAGTGTGCTTGGCTTACAATCTTTGAAGCTGGTGGTAGATGTCCTTAAGTAAACAGGGAGGCTGAATTGTTGTTTTTTTTTTCAAAATGGATTTTTCAAAAAGAAAGGGAGGCAGAATTTATAGCTCAAGATTTATTTTGCGACAGGAACATGCCTATAATACGTTTCTTGCTTCCTTCATCATGGGGGAGAGTCTTTGGGGGTATTTATCATTGTAGCAAATATATTATGCACCTTATTTTTGCGAATTTTGACAGCTCACTCTGCTGGATGCCTTTTATGAAGGCAATCCAAATAGGCAAGCTGGATTTCTGAATTTTTTTAAAAAATTCACAAATTTTGGCTCAAATCCACTTAAGTGTCCTACTGGCATAGAAAAGAGAACTAGCTAGATTAGAACTTGCCGAAATCTGCTTTCTTTGCAACTTTCAGTTAAAAGACGAAATTTCACTGTAGGCAATAACACCTAACATTCCAGATTAATCGACCAGGTCACTTTGATAACTCAAACATTACTCATACATTACGCATAATTAGTGTATTACTGTGATTGGGTGGCCGATGTATCAAAACCGACCCATTGTGAGCAAGTCTTAATAACTAGCGCAAATGGCGCGGTCAGGCATGGGTTATAGTTAATTTGACACCCTGTGGAGACTAATTTTATGAAGAGTGGCATGTATGGCACAAAAGAGTAGAAAAGTGGCAATTTCCTTGTTTTGTATACCAGTTTTTTTGAGTTAACATTATAAAGTTATAATCGATAAAGTGCTAAAGGCTGTGGATGAGCACACACGAATGGCTAAGTTGGGGTTTGGGTGCGGCACAACCACCCTACTACTAATGTCCTAATGCTCGCAGGTGTAAACTGTTTGAATGCCACTGGCTAAGTCATTGATGATATTTAAATTGATCTTGTGTGTCTTTGAGAAATGGGGATCCCTAAAGTGGCAGCACACAGCCAGATCAATTTAAATGTTGACAGTGACTTTACCAACAGCTTTTAAACAGTTAACACCAGTGATCGGTGCCTACACTGATCTCAGGTGTTACTGGAGACTTTGTCTAGGACTGGGTGTGGTACCAGAACCTGAGCCCAGACTGGGTTTTTAAGTGGGTACATAAGAAAATTGTAAAAGAATACCAATCAAAATTATAAAACACTTTCAGATGCTGGAAAGTTATTGTTATTGTTAAAACTGGCAGCATAAATTTCCAGTTTTCACTGTCTTAACAAAAATGTTTTTCAGTTCCAAAGTGACTGAAACCCTCCAGCAGCAAGTTGTCCAGACAAAGCCCAAAGGGGTGACCCTATCAGCCATAGGAGGAGATGTTGTTTGTTTCAAGTCTGTGATTGCATCATAACTAGAGATGAGCAAGTATACTCGTCCGAGTATCTCGCCGGCTCGAGATCGAGCATTTACTTAACAAAACACAGTTAAGAACAGTGAAGAACACAATAAAACAATGAACACAGGATCATTTAAGTGAAGAACACAGTGAAGAACACATTGCAGATGTTCCGGATCCTTTTTTAAGGGATTGTGGGTAGTCCCTCTCATGACTAACCACCCATATGCTGTAAATGGGTCAGTTGAATATACAGCGGATCAGAACCCATGTATTGAATTCTTTTGATCTTGATTTCAGTATTTTGATGGTTTAAATATAGCTTCAAACAATCACCTCATTCAGAGGGCTGAGGCCGTAGTTGTAAATGACACTGATGGAGACGCAGTCATTCCACAGAAAATCTATGCAGCTTCAATAAAATCTTATGGAAGTTGTATTTTTTAATTTTATATGAACAATTTCCGTTACCTTGCTGGCTGAGATCTAGACAGACATTGTTTGAGTAATTATGGTACGAGTAACCTACCTACCGTATTTTTTGGACTATAAGGCGCACCAAAAATCCTTTGATTTTCTCAGAAATCAAAGGTGATCCTTATAGTCCAGTGTGCCTTATATATGAACCATACTTACAGACAACAGCTGCCTTGAACTGTGCACAGGTCTGCCACCTGCTGGTCATTCATTCTTATAATCAGGTGCGCCTATAATCCGGTGCGCCTTATATATGAACCTAGACATTTTATCAGGCATTTATTGATGGTGCGCCTTATAGTACAAAAAATACTGTATCTTTACAGCTGCAGGTTTTTGATATGCAGAGCTTCTGCTGGTCTTTTGTTTAGTCATTGAGGCCATATCATTACTGGAGCAATCCCTTGTCTAAGTGGCGATCTGTGTATAAAGGGAACACCACTCCTTTATCAATTGGTGATTGGTTGTATCTATTTTTCACTCCCCCATTAAAAACGTTTTTTTTGTCTCGAATAACGAGTACCCGAGCATTTTAGTGCTCGCTCATCTCTAATCTCTAATCATAACATCATAAACACATTCAAGTCCCCCAAGAAGACAAGTCACCTTCGAAAGAAAATTGCAAGAGAGGACAGGATAATGTGGAGAATCTCCATGGGTAATCGCTTTAAAACTGCAGCTGAAATTGCCAGTTTAGCACTGAACAGGGTAAGGATCTATCTCATTACATAATGTCACAACATTTAATAGCATTTGGACTGAATGCCATTTTTTCAGTGACTAAATCTTTCATTGGCAGAAAGAATCAAAAGACAAGACTGAGTAGCATGATTTTAGTGATGGAAGCAAGTTTAATTTATTGGGATCTAATGGAAAAAATTATGTTTGTCGTCAAAATGTTGAAAGACCAAATACAAAGTGTGTAAAAAACTTGGTGAAAAAAACTGATCATCAAGTTTCAATTTCTGATCCGATAATATTCACCGATCTGAAGTAAAGTAATTAAATCCTACAATACCTCTTTACCATATAAGGGCCATTAAACAAGCATTGCTGCCTTTTTCTTGTCCATAGTATATCTATAATATTTGATCCTTATTTACTTTAATCAAGTTGAGCTGTCAGTTGTAGGATAAGAGATGTCTTGTTTTCTTGTTTTATACAACCAAAAAATTGCTTTGCAAATGTAGACAGTGTACACTCTTGCTATGTATAGAAATCATAGTCACAGAATATCATTCGTAGTCAGGGGTCATATTATGAATGATCCCCGTTATTTTTTAGCTGGACATTCAGCATTTATCATAGAAGCATCTAATAGCCTGAGATCAAAGTCTAATTATTTTCCTTTAACTTTTTTTTTTGCAGTAATTGCCGGATCCTTTTCTAAGGGATTGTGGGTAGTCCCTCTCATGACTAACCACCCATATGCTGTAAATGGGTCAGTTGAATATACAGCGGATCAGAACCCATGTATTGAATTCTTTTCTTCTTGATTTCAGTATTTTGATGGTTTAAACATAGCTTCAAACAATCGCCTCATTCAGAGGGCTGAGGACGTAGTTGTCAATGACACTGATGGAGACGCAGTCATTCCACAGAAAATCTATGCAGCTTCAATAAAATCTTCAATAAAATCTATGAAAGTTGTATTTTTTAATTTTATATGAACATCAGGTGTTCTTTTAAAATCGCATATATTTAACAATTTCCGTTACCTTGCTGGCTGAGATCTAGACAGACATTGGGGGTCATGTACTAAGGGCCCGATTCGCGTTTTCCCGACGTGTTACCCGAATATTTCCGATTTGCGCCAATTTCCCCTGAATTGCCCCGGGATTTTGGCGCATCGTTGCCGGCATGCACGAGACGGAAATTGGGGGGCATGGCCGAGCGAAAACCCGACGGATTCGGAAAAAACGCTGCATTTAAAAAAAGAAATGTGTCGCTTCGGACGCGCTTACCTTCACTCAGCCCGAGCCGGTGAACTGCAGCGCGTTCAGATGCTTTTCAGCGCAGCAGCGCCACCTGGTGGACGGCGAAGGAACTACCTTGATGAATCCCGGCCGGACCCGAATCCAGCGCAGAGGACGAGCCGCTGGATCGCGAACGGACCGGGTAAGTAAATCTTCCCCATTGTTTGAGTAATTATGGTACGAGTAACCTACCTACCATATTTTTGGACTATAAGGCGCACCAAAAAATCCTTTGATTTTCTCAGAAATCAAAGGTGAGCCTTATAGTCCAGTGCGCCTTATATATGAACCGTACTTACAGACAACAGCTGCCTTGAACTTTGCACAGGTCTGCCACCTGCTAGTTATTCATCCTTATAATCAGGTGCACTTATAATCCGGTGCGCCTTATATATGAACCTAGACATTTTAGCAGGCATTTATTGATGGTGCGCCTTATAGTACGAAAAATACTATATCTTTACAGCTGCAGGTTTTTGATATGCAGAGCTTCTGCTGGTCTTTTGTTTAGTCATTGAGGCCATATCATTACTGGAGCAATCCCTTGTCTAAGTGGTGATCTGTGTATGAAGGGAACACCACTCCTTTATCAATTGTTGATTGGTTGTATCTATTTTTCACTCCCCCATTAAAAACGTTTTTTTTTTTTTGTCTCCCGTTTACACAGAAGTTTAAGGCCTTATTATTTGTGGTCAAATTGTACTTCCTAGTTTGAGCCTTTGTTATCCCATACCATGTATCGGGAAGCTGGAAAAAAATTACCAATGCAGTACAAATTTTGAATAAAACACAGTCATGTGAGGCAAAATGGCGAGAAAGTAGTGATTTGGACATTTGGACTTTTTTTTCCATTACAGGCTGTATATTTTTATGGACCAAACATTTTCTGACAAAGAGACACCTATCTGTAATTTTTTATGTTTTAGGGAAAGGTGGTGTGATAATCTGGACCCTTTACTGTAATTTAAGGTTTTGATATTTTAGGTAATTTTCGGATATTTTTTATGTGTTCATGTTTTTTATTTAGTTGTACCTACAAGCAATATTTATTATTACAAATCAAAGAAACAAAATGAAATAACTTAATACATTTTATATAACAGATTTGTGTATAGAAGTGATGAACCTCCTCTTATCTAGTTGTTCAGTGGATGACACATATGTCATTATGTCATACTTATATTCGCAATCTTTCAACACTTTTGGTCTTCATGAAAAAAGTATGAAAGTATCTTGAAAAAAACACTTCTGAAATACATGTGCAAGTTCCAAAGTGCAGTGTCCGATAGAAAAGTAAACTATCAGATTAATCGATATGGGCCAATGGGGGTAATTTACTGAGGCCCCGATTCGCATTTTTCCGGCGTGTTACCCGAATATTTTCAATTTGCGCAGATTTTCCCTGTATTGTCCCGGGATTTTGGCGCACGCGATCGGATTGTGGCGCATCGGCACTGGCATGCACGCAACGGAAATTGGGGGGCGTGGCCAAACGAAAACCCGACGGATTCAGAAAAACCGCAGCATTTAAAAAAAAAAGTGTTGCAGAGCTTGCACTTACCTTCACTAGGATAGCCGTGAACTTGAGTGCATTACGGGGAACTTCAGCGCAGCAGCACCACCTGGTGGACGTCGGAGGAACTGCCTTAATGAATCCCGGCGACCCGAATCCACCGAGAAACGCGCCGCTGGAATCGCGAATGGACCGGGTATAAATGCTCCCCAATGTGTCTTGAAGAAGAAATACCCTGAGCTGAAACCAGTTAATTGCATCAATTTCATCCAAATGTCTGAAGAAATGATAAATCGGGCACAGGTAAAGGCTGTCTATGCTACTTTGCACAGGTCTCATGGTGCATGTATTGACGTACTATGCAACAAAAAATGGTGCATTACCATATTGTTTAGAGAACTTCACTCTTACTTACTTACTTATTTCTGAGTCACAACACCCTTTTTTTTTTTTAAGTGTATATATTTTAAACCAATCAACAAAAAATATTTCAGACACTCCTTGGTGCCAATTTATGACATATATTTGTTATAAACATATTGATAATTATTATGAACATGTATGAGTTGCCCACCCTTCATAGTCAAATATGTGGCCATTCTTAAGGGCTTGAAGAAGTAATTAATTCAATAATTCTAAGGGGGTCATTTGTCTCTTAATTTTCTTTGTGTTTTTTCTTTCTTTTACTTGAGACATTTTTTGGCGCATTGCAATTTTTGGGGCATTTGAAATGTCTGCCAGAAATTAGTTTTTCGTCGGTAATTTGTTTTACTTAAGAGAATAAGTAACTGAGAAGATTGAGCACATTTTTGACACATTTGTAACAAATGTCTGAAAAAGAGATCTGAAAATAACCTATTTAAGGAAAAAAGTGAGATTGATAAATTATCAAGAAGCTGAGGCAAAAACAGCCAAAAACAAACGGAATAATAAATTACCCTCTATTTTTTTTTAGAAAATAATGTTGTGATATTTAGTAATTTTGGATTTTTTTAAGTATTCATATTTTTTTTTTGCTTGTACCTACAGCAATAGTTAAAATTATACAAAGCAAAAAAAAAAAAATCCTTAATACTTTTTATAACAAATTTGTGTATAGAAGTGATGATCAACCTCTTATCTAGTTGTTCAGTGGATGACACATATGTCATTATGTCATACTTATATTCGCAATCTCAGCACTTTTGGTCTTATAAAAAAAGTAATGAAAGCATCTCGAAAAAGTGTTAATAGCTAAATTGAGATTTAAGACATTTAACAGATGACAAAGAGGGTGAACACATGAAGTTACATTTGATTGATGGGAATGAATAGTTTCCTATGACATGCACACACCATGCGTCATAGAAAAAGCAAAAAAATTATACTTTATACTCAATGGTAAAAAATTCTAAGTTTTTTAAAAATATGAACAAAATATGTAAATTTTGCACAGTTTCCATTGTTCCAAATATAATAGGTATTGGAAATATTTCAATAAATAATAATATAAATAATTTATTAAGTAGTTTAAATTTCATCACTTATACCTATAGTATTTAGAGTTTTCATTGTTGGGTTTAGTAAGTTTGGTTGGGTCTCATTAGAGATGAGCGACACACTAAATGCTCGGGGTGCCGTACTCCGAGCAACATTTCCCGATGCTCGAGTGCTCGTTTCGAGTAACAGCCCCCATTGAAATCAATGGGAGACCCCACATTTTCAAGTAAATTCAAAACTGAACGAGCATGTTCAGTGCAAACAGATTGCAGATGTCGTGAACATCTGCGATCTGTTCCGGAGACACGCGTGCAGAACTGTGTTCTCCCAATAGTATTTGAGAAACAACATGTGTGAAGAACAACTTGCAGATGTTTCCAACATCTACAAGTTGTTCTTCACACATATTGTTCTTCAAATACTATTGCGGAGAACACCGTTCTGCACGCGTTCTCCGGAGCATCGCAGCTGTTGCACGAACATCTGCAATCTATCTGCGCTGTGTTCTTTCACTGTGTTTTCTTCAATTAATGATTAATTAAATGTTTTAATTGTATTTTTTACTGTTCTCTTCACTTTTTTTTAATTATAATTCGTTATCGAGCAGGGGCAAATATCATCCGAGCAACGAGCCTGTCCAAGTATGCTAACTCGACCGAGCATCAAGCTCGGACAGTTACTCCTCGCTCACTAGTCTCATAACCCAATGTTGATGAAATTAAGTTTTCTCTTAAAGTGACCAGATTAATTTTAAAGTAAATGAATGATTGAGAATGTAAAACATAAGTTTCCAGAATCTAAGAAAATGTACAAAATCTGTCATTTAACTTTATGCGGCATAATGGTCTTACTTAGACTTTTTTTTTAGGCATTTACATGTTTTTATTGAGAGGGAGCACAACATATGGCATCCAGAAGGCAAAAAAAAGACGAGCATAAGTAAGAGCCATAGATTTTGACAGACAGTCCTTCATTTTCTATGTTATAAGTAAATCATCTATTAATATATACATAAGCTCAATGGCATTTAGTAAACACACCCTAATTGGTGGGTTTAATAAATTTCTTCATGCAGTAAAATACTATAAAGATATACAAGGTTATGGTTAGGTTGAGTGGAGCAAATTCAGAATTTTTAAAAACGGATCCAAAACCAAACCAACAACCCCTCCGTAACACCCGATCACCGATAACAATCATGCCAGCATAATTGGTGGAATTAACTGTTTAAATACTGCCGTCACCAGCTACATTTAAATAACTTCAGCCATGTCACGGATTACCATTTTTGGGGAGGGTAATTGCTCCGATGACATTCATCAGGACAACATCACTCTTTCATGCAGGGTCCAGTACGTGGCAACTTTTCCAGTGGCATTTAAAGAGTTTTATTATTGGGTCCGATGGTCCGATTCCACACCCAGAATAAAAAGTTCAGGGTTTAGCACAAAACTTTGTGTTTTGGGTTCGCTCAACACTATTTATGGTCCACAATCATTCATCTAATTTATTTCTTAATTTAAAGGAAATTTTAAAAGTCTTTATTGAGGAAGTAGGTTGTCTATCATATATAAAACTAGCAGGTTTGTGTATTATGTACCCCGAGTAAGAGAACATTGGAAGACCCCAGTGCTTGTCACAAAATTTACATGTCCGTTTTTAATGTTGTACTTTATATGGAAAGATCATTGCGTTTTTATCTCACTTATGCTGTGAATTGTTCAAGGTGTAGAATCCAAAATTTTACTTTGTGCATATGATGTTAAAGTGATTAATCTCAGGTAAATATATTTTCTGCTCATTTGCGAATGACTTTGAAAACAAATTTGTGGGGTTAACGGCAACATTTAGAGCAAAAAACAAGAATGACTAGGACATTTTATACCTTAACTAAATTTCTGGTAGTTAAGTGTGATGTCAGTTTGCTGACCAAGACCCCTAAGGAAATCAATAAATTCTTTGATAAAACTTTTGCAGCATGTCTATATATTATATATACTTTACATGTTTAAATGTGTTTTATCTTAATGCTTTAGCTAAGAGAAGTTTGGAGCACACACACAACACCCAATTGGTCACAATGGAACTCCAGCCCACCATCCACATAGAACCTGAGATAGCATCAGTCCAGAAGAGCATTATTATTCCTGTCACACCCTACAGGAGTAGCAGCCAGATTCCTTCCACCAGAAGACCTACAACCATGTGGTCAACCTGGGAACCAAAACCGTACATAGCAAAACAACAATCATCATGACAAAAATCAGAATTACAATAAGTCATGGAACAATACATCTCTCCAAATCAAATCCAATATTTTAGTTATACCGGCCGTGGCGAGAAAACTCAATGCGCATTACCGTGAATGACAAGCCGGGTCTGCAGCACTGAGATCAGCTTCTCCTCCTGTTCAAGACCAACTATGAGTTGTCTGTGTGATGAGCGGAAGTTGACATATGTTTCTTTTTTTAAAGTGTTTATTTTTTTGTAGTTGTTGCACCCATACATGTAAAAATCGCAACTACAACAAGATTCCCCACAACTGTTGGCAAAAATGTTCCTCTGAGGATTAGGCATAGCCCGTGGGGGGGCTAAACTTTTAAGGGCTTAATGTCTCATTTATCATTTTGCAACATGTGGCTGACCAAACAGCAGTGTTCGGGGGGAAAAAATTATCCTTGAAACACTTCAAAAGGAAAAATGCAACAAAAGCCACACACAACACACCCAGATTGGTCACAAGGGAACTCCAGCCCACCAGTCCATAAGAAACCTAGATAGCATCATTCCAGGAGAGGGCATTATTATCCTGTCTCAACCTACAGAGTAGCAGCCAGATTAACCAACTATTGAAAGTTTGAAATCTGCTTTATCTTACATGTACAAAGTCAAGTGGTTTGTGCTGTGGTATGTGCATGCCAGAATTCGGCAATTTTTACTATCGAAAGAAGCATAATTTTATGAACCATAAATTCCATTTTATATCGGCTTTATCTAACGTCAATTTTGCATCATCAAGTCCATGATCCAAAGCACCTATCTGAATCTGAAGACCAAAAATATAAACAGGTGTTTAGTAAGTCAAGTTTAGGACCTTATGAAGAAAGCTAAAATAATACATTTCAATGATGTTTCTCTGCTCTCTCTAGTATAGCTTTTACGTTGAGTATCTGTATGAATCAATGTTCTATAGTAAAATATCGACTAGTGTAGGTTAAGCTTTTTATAGATTGGTCCTACAGTGTATACTTGAATTCCTTAAGTTTATTTATCGCATTATAAAACCCAATTCGTAATAAAACAAGTCCTATAATGTCTTAAAAATACTTTTCAAATATTCCTTAAATACCCAAAATGTAAATTGTGTCTTTACGGCTACCAATGTGGACTCTAAACAATCCAGGGCTATACTTGTCCTTTTCAGTTCCTTCTGTCCGGTATTGATAAGACTAAATTATTACCAAGCAAAACACAATTTGAGGGCAAATTGATTGATTGAGAAGCTGCTAAATGGGATTCAGATTTTTTTTTTGTTCAGAAATTTGATGTTTATTCATGAAACCGACATTGGTTGACATGTAACTGTCATCCCCCCTACACTACTCCCTTGTCGCTGCTATTTCCCTCATATAAATGTAAATATAACTGAAATAAAATTTCATTGTAACCATAGGTATAAATACATACATGAAATCATATCTATGTATATAAATATATCTGTATATGTACATATATCTAATAAAACTGCAGCACAGCACATGGGAAGGGGGAGGGAGGGCCGTGCATTTGTTTACATAAACTGAGGGTCTTCAGGGAGAGATATCTCCAACATTAGTTAGGAGAGACAGGAGAGATGTTGTACTACTTAGTTAGGAGTCCTGAGTGCTGGCAGCAGCCATGAGGAGAATGAGCTCAGAGCAGGAGAGAGGTTGTTTTTCACATGTACAATTTCACTCCATATTCAGCCCAGTACGGACGGGAAGTGCCCTAGCAACAGCCATAGGAAGTCAATAATAACAGGGGAAGGCTGCTGTATAGCAGTGAAAGCAGCAAGATAAAGTAACTAATCCAATGCACAAAGGCTTTAACCCCTTAACGCCTGCGCCGTAGCTCTACGGCGCAGAGGTATAAGGTATGTATGAAGAGGCTCACGGGCTGAGTCCTCTCAACAGCGGTGGGGGTTTTTTGCATATTGACAAAACCCCCCCGCAATAACGCGGTCGGTGCTTGCAACCGATCGCGGCTATTAACCCCTTCAACGCCACGCCGGCAAGTCGCGGCGCGTTTAAAAGACGGCGGCGCGTGGGCGCGCATCTTTTTTCGTTTTTCGATCGACACGTCCCAACGTCATCGGGGGTCGGCGATCGGTTGCCATGGTAGCCTCGTGTCTTCTTTGACACTAGCTATCTGGCAGTTCTGCAGATTCGTTCAAATGAGCCAGTGGCTCATTGTAATGAATGTGCTGCAAATAAGGCCATATATTGCAATACAGAAGTATTGCAGTATATGGTAGCGCGATCTGCCATCTAGGGTTAATGTACCCTAGATGGTCTAAAAGATAGTGAAAAAAAAATAAAAAAAAGTTTAAAAAATAAAAAAAATTAATAAAATATTAAAGTTCAATCACCCCCTTTCCCTAGAACGATATTAACAAATAAACATTAAAATCACAGACATATTAGTGTATCGCCGCTCCCAAAAATCCCGACTATCAAATATAAAACGGTTACAGACGGCGGTGACCACTCGAGGCGGGGAAATGGCGCCCCAAATGTCCGAATGCGATCTTTACACTTTTTACATAACATAAAAAATGAATAAAAAATGTCAAAATGTCGCACAGACCTCAAAATGGTAGCAATGAAACGTCGCCTCATTCGCAAAATGACCCCTCACACATCTCTGTGCGCCAAAGTATGAAAAAGTTTTAGCGTCAGAAGATGGCAAAAAATTTTTTTTTCTTTTTTGTACACATTCGTTTAATTTTTGAAAAGTATTAAAACACATACAAACCGATATATTTTGTATCACGCGATCGCACCGAACCAAAGATAAAAGTAGGCATATTTTGGAGCGAAGAGTGAAAGTAGTAAAAACTGAGCCCCACAAGACATTGACGCACGTTGCGGTTTTTTTTCAATTTTTCACATTTGGAATTTTTTTTCAGCTTCGCAGTACACGGCATGTTAAAATAAATAACATTACGGAAAGTAAATTGTTACGCACAATAAGCCCTCACACACGGTCTGTACACGGAAAAATGGAAAGTTATGGATTTTTGAAGTTGGAAGCGGAAAT
Source organism: Engystomops pustulosus (assembly GCA_019512145.1). NCBI lineage: Eukaryota > Metazoa > Chordata > Amphibia > Anura > Leptodactylidae > Engystomops > Engystomops pustulosus. Next base: position 259,634,716 of record CM033642.1, read on the forward strand.
GAGCCGAAAACCCCTCCGCTTAGGGGTTAACACCATATAAAGATTTTTTTTTTTAAATGACACTACTCTTTATGTTTGAAAGCATTTTTTATTAATATTCATCAAATAAAAACAACAACATAAATGCTTAGTGGCTCATCCTACTCCTGCCCAATTCTATAGTAAGATATTTTGAGATATTACATATTCAGTAATTCCCCAGTTTAGAGATCTGCTTTCAGTTGGGTGGAGAACTAAGATTTAGAGATTAGCAGACCCAACTCAGAATTCAGACCAGAATTTGCATTTGGCCCCGATATCCCTATGCTGGTCAAACCATGATTGGGCGCACACTAAATGCCGAAGTTGAATTTATTTAATGCCCAAGCCATGTTGCTGTCACATACCCAAGCCTGGCCAATTGTTTACTCATACAAAGTAGTAGGAATGTGCAGGAAGACTATTAGCTGCTGTGGATAGATTAGTGTTCCCAAAAGTCCTCTGACAATTCCCTTAAGAAAGTGTATTACCTGGCAGCAGGTCATTATGAGAACTACAGTGTGTCTATATTGGAAAATAATTATCTCGACATCCACTTCTCTAAAACATGTGTGGCTTGATTGGGACGTTTTTCACAGTTTTCTTAAAGGATTCAAGCTGAACGAAAGGGCACGCCACATTGGGGAAACCTTTCATATTTGCATATTTGAAAATTCTTGAACTATGAAAATCACATAATATACCATTAAACAAGGCCGTTCTCATCAAAGGTCAGCCATCTAAACTCTTTCTAGTGACATGATGAAAGGGGTCAATTTCAGGCTGAAAAGGGATTGAAAAAGCAATCAGCGGGGAGTTCTTGTTGAATCCCTCATTGGTGCGTCACACAGTGTCCTCTATGTCTGTTTATTTGACCTATATGGTGATATTGAACCAACAGGCCATGACTGCTGTATTCAAACACAACGAAGCACCATTGATTTGGCCAGAAGTGTTGATGACAGGGATTGGTCACCTTTTGCCAATATAACAATCACTGCTCATTGAGGAATAGCAGAGACCAAGGGAGTGTGAGGGGGGATGACAGTTACATTGTCAAACAATGTCGTTTCATGGAAATAAACATCAAATTTCTGAAAAAAAAAAAATCTGATCCACATGTCCGCACTTCTCAATCAATCATTTGCCTCAATTGTGTTTTGCTTTGACTAAATTTAGTCTTCTCAAATACAGGACGAAGGAAACTCGACTACAGGACAAGTATAGCCCTGGCTTGTTTAGAGTCCACATTGTAGCAGTAGACCACAATTTACTTGTTTGTTATTTTAAGACTATTTGCAAAAGTATTTTTTATAGACATTATAGGACTATTTTTATTTAACGAATTGGGTTTTTCATAATGAGATAAATAACTTTAATGAATTCAAGTAATACACTGTAGACAATCTATAAAAAGCTAACCTACACACTAGTCGATATTTTCTATTAGAAACTTGATCATACCAGAACTCAACTAAAAGCTTATTCTAGAGAGAGCAGAGAAACATCATTATATGTATTATTTTTAGCTTTCTTCCTAAGGTCCTAAACTTTTACATTACTAACACATGTTTTTATTTATTGTCTTCAGACTTCAGATAGGTGATTTGGATCAATGACTTGACAAATTGACGTAGATCAGCCGATATAAATGGACATTTATGGTTCTATAAAATTTATGATTCTTTCGATAGTAACAATTGCCGAATTGGCACATACCACAGCACAACCACTTGACTTTGTTAATGTATAAGATAAAGCAGATTCCAACTTTCATATTTAGTTAATCTTGGCTGCTACTCGTAGGTGTGACAGGATAATAATGCCCTCTCCTGGACTGATGCTATCTCAGGTTCTCTTTGACTGTTGGGGCTGGAGTTCCATGTGCCCAATCTGGTGTTTGTGTGTGCTTTGTTGACATTTTTCTTTTTGAAGTTTTTCCAAGGATTAATTTTTTCCCCCAGAAACACTGCTGTTTTGGTCAGCCAACATTTTTGCAAAAATTGAAATGAAGATCATTAAGCTCATCAAATTTATCCCCCCCCTGCAGGCTCTGCCTATCCCATCATAACATTTTCAACATGTTTGAATCTTGTTTATTGTTCGATTTTTCCATGCTGGTTCACAAACTAAAAAAAAATAAACACTTTAAAAAGAACATATTTCACCTCCCTTCACATCAGCACCTATAGTTTTCTTGCACACAGGTTCAGAAGCTCATCTCCAGTGCATGCAGACGCCGGTTGTCATTCACGGTAAATGCGCAGTGAGTTTGTTCTCGCCAGTCCGGCTGTAACTAATTATTGGATTTGCTTGGAGAGTTTATTGTTCCATTGACTTATTGTAATTCCTGATTTTTGTCATGATTTATTGTTGTTTTGCTCTAGTTAGTTTTGTTCCCAGGTTGACCACATGCTGTTGTAAGGTCTTTCTGGTGGAAGGAATCTGGCTGCTACTCTGTAGTTGTGACAGGAATAATAATGCCTCTCTCTGGACTGATGCTATCTCAGTTCCTCTGATGGACTGTTGGCTGGAGTTCCATTGTGCCAATCTGGGTTGTTTGTGTGTGGCTCCAAAACTTCTCTTAGCTAAAGCATTAAGATAAAAACACTTTAAACATGTAACGTATATATATATATATAGACATGCTGGCAAAGTTAATCAAAGAATTTATGATTTCCTTAGAGGGTCTTGGTCAGCAAACTGTACATCACTTACTACCAGAAATTCAGTAGGTATAAATGTCCTAGTATCCTTGTTTTTGTCTAAATTTTGCCCGTTTACCCCCAATTGTTTTTCAAAGTCATTCGCAAATGAGCAAAAATTATATTTACACTGAGATTAATCACTTTAACCTCCATATGCAAAAGTAAAAATTTTGGATTCTACCACCTTGAAATTTCTCAGCAGAAGTTGAGATTAAAACGCAATGATCTTTCCATATAAAGTCAACATCTAAAAACGACATGTAATTTTGTGACAAGCACTGTTGTCTTCCAATTTTCTCTTACTCGGGATATCATACACAAACCCTGCTAGGATTATTATATATGAGACCTATTCCTCTATAAAACTTTTAACATTTCCTTTAAATTAAGAAATAAATTAAGATGAATGATTGTGACCCATCAATAGTGTTGAGCGAACCCAAAACACAAAGTTTTGGTGCTCAACCCTGAACTTTCTTATCTGTGTGGAATCGGACCATCGGCCAATAAAAACTCTTAAATATGCCACTGGAAAGTGCCAGTACTGGGACCCTGCCATTATAAGAGTGATTGTTGGCTCCTGATGTCATCGGACAATTACCCTCCCCAATGGTAATCCGTGACATGGCTGAGTTATTTAATTAGCTGGTGACGCGTAATTTAAACAGTAAACTTACATTCTTTGCATGTGGTTATGTATTCAAATTCATATTTATGTTTATATACTCACATATATGCATTTTTATCTCCCTTTTTTTATCTCCCTTTATATTTATAAGTGTTAACACATATGCTATGTGATATGACTTACCTCCACTAATCTACTAACTTATTAACTAACTCTATGGGGCACATTTACATTTCCGGCGTTTTGCCGCCGGGTTTCCCGAATTTTTCCAATTTGCACCGAATTGCCCTGGGATTTTGGCGCACACGATCAGATTGTGGTGCATCAGCGCCAGCTTTCACGCGACAGAAATGGGGGGGGGTGGCTGTCGGAAAACCTGACGGATTCAGAAAAACTGTGGAATTTTTTTAAAAAAAATTGTGTTGCAAGAATACCACTCACATACACCGGAACGAAGCAGGTGAACTTCAGCAGACTTCAGCGCAGCAGCGACACCTAGTGGACATCGGGCGCACAACCTTAGTAAATCACGGCAGAACCCGAATCAGCGTCGGAGAACGCGCCGCTGGATCGCGACTGGACCGGGTAAGTAAATCTGCCCTATTATGTCTTTGTTTTTTCTTGTTTTTGGTTTATCTTATTTTACAATCACAGTCTCTGATCTGATGAAGACACCATTACGGTGTTGAAATGTGCTGTCAAAATATTAATAAAACTCTCATTACCTTATTCTGGATGTAGCGCGGCAATCCATTCGACCCCATATTTTTTCCCTCCTTGCCTATGCAGAAACTATGGTCTCATTGGTCAGCGGCACATGCTTGTGATGATGTCACAGGAGACAGGTCCCGCCCTTCATCTTGCTGTTTGTAGTTCTTTTTTGAGCTGGAAACCATGGTTGCAATAGGCCAAAAACTAAAAGGGGGCTCTGGGGGGATAAAATACTTAGAGGAATGATTCCAGGGGCACCTGGAGCAGTATTATGGGGTTTTGTTTTTGCTCAGAATGACGGTTACCCTTTAAACCACAAGTCCATAAAGACCAATGAGTTTTAGTCCTCTCTTCCAGACCAGGACCAGGTACAGTATCCACTGTTGTTTGTAAGCAACACATTCAAATTAGCATCATAAGAATATGATTTGACCCACATTCTAATTATTTACACAAATGATATCATGCAGCCAATTACCTTGAAGAATTAACACTTTGCTCCTATTATAAATTCGGACCCCCTGAATAGTAATCACCATATAATGTAACATTTAAAATAAAAGACATGTTGAACTGCATTGTCGTACAGGAAGGAACACATATGAAAGCAAATGTCAACTAGAGCTATGATTTAATTTTGTGCTGAATGCTTAGCTATAAGGACTATGACATTCTCAAAGTTCACAATATGGAAAGTACACTGTCTAGATATGATTAATACAGTGAGAGATCAATACAGAATTAGCAAATGCTGCCATCTGGGATTTCATTTATTTGCATAATTATATTAATAATCAGCCCCTGTGGCTGCGGCTGAACATGATCTATATTTGTAATGCCTTGGACTAGTACGGCTAATTTAACTTTATTAAAGGAGTAGTTTGTCACTGGATATTGCATTTTACCATTTATAAACAAGATATTAAAAACTAATGCAATTGTATCAGATTATAATAGAATTTCACGATGCTTGATGATACTAAGGGAGTTAAAGTCGGTACAAATTTGGGAAGCAAAGTGCTGACAGATTTGCGTGACTTTTGTTTGATTATATCGATAAATGGGATTTAGAGGAAACAATTCTATATAACATAACTGTCAATTTTATTTTGGTGTAAAAAGGCATCTAGACCCTTCTTGAAGCTCTCTGCTGTCCCTGCTGTGACCAGCGCCTGAGCTCAGCTATTCCACAGATTGACAAGTCTCATAGTAAAAAGCCCTGTCGCTTCCGGTGATTAAACCTTGTTTTCTCTAGACAGAGACAGTGCCCCCTTGTGTTTTGACAATTTTCCACCATATTTTTTGCAGGGACCATTCATATATTTATATAAATTAATCATGTCCCCTTGTAGTCATCTCTTTTCCAGACATAATACATCTAGTTGTTTTAATCTTTCCTCATAACTGAGACCCTCCATACTCCTTATCATTTCTAATTCATGATCTAATTTCAGTAAATATTTTCATATAAGAATAGGCCAATCTCTTAAATATGAAAACAACCAGTGTGAAATCATAACCTTTAGGTCCCATTCACACAACTTCAGGGGCAACGTATATCCAGCAAATTTGTGGCCTCATATCAGTCCTGAATAAATGGTACCCAGGCTTTGTAGGGTGAGCACAACAAGTGCTCATCGTTCCAAGCCATGGTCACAAAAAAAGATCGAGCCTGCTCTTTATTCAGCCTTGTCTCCAGCGTGCCTCCTGTATACCTATATGTTTGTGTGAATGTAGCCTTATTCTGAGAATATATACTGTAGCTTGATGATGCTGGTCTTTGGATGCATGGTATGCTCGAAGATATTCAACATTTTGTACAAGCAACATAATACTAGATATTGGGGCACATTTACTTACCTGGTCCTGTCACGTTCCCGCGGAGCTGTGTCCGTCGAGGATTCGGGTCTGCTGCGATTCACTTAGATCGCGTGCCCTAGTTCCTGCATCCGACGGAGTTCACCTGCTTCTTCCTGGTGCTTGTAAGTGTATGTCTTGTGACACAATTCAAAATGTTAAATCCCTCGCGTTGTCTGAATCCGCCGGGTTGTCCGACAGCCACTGCCCCCGATTTCTGTCGCGTGCAAGCCGGCGCCGATGCGCCAAAATCCGATCACGCGTGCCAAAATCCCAGGGCAATTCGGCGCAAAACGGAAATCGTCGGGTGCACTCTGCGTACCCTTAGTAAATGAGCCCAATTATGTTTTCTTAACTTGTTAAAGCTGGTAAAAACTATTCAAACAGAAATGTTATTTTATTAGTTTTTTAATTCAATTGTCATATAATTTGCAGTAGATCTCTGTTTAACACAAACTGGTATGATGAAGAAATTATACTGTAACATCAATGATTTAGGATTTCTTTAGGATTTAAACCCTATGTTAAGTTCTGATTTGGTCAATAACTATTCTTCCTTGTGCCCTCCTAACGCTCTCACATACACATTTGTACCCTTGTAACTGGGCATGTCAAAGAAGGAAGGGGTGCTGTCTTCTGTCTTTGGAAGACCTGATAGTCATTAGACATTGGTTGGTCTTGAATTTTATTAGGCTATATGCTATATTTCTGCTCCAGCGATTGCTTTATTAAAAATTTGTCACCTGCGTCTTCTACTGATAACTTCAGAGGACATCGGAGCAATGGAAATAAGCTACATCATTGAAGTAATGTGTCTAGTAACCTACTTAATTCTCATAGTGGGACATAGTCACTATTGTAAAAAGCTATTTAAATCTTTTGACCTTAGGATAGAGAGGGCCTGGATTGTGTTTGTTATTACGGTATATGGTAACATTTTTAGTATTTCTGACTTTGGAGATCAGGTCCATTCTGCAACTGATATAATTTTATGGAACATTTGATGTTCTTCACTCTTTAAAAGCTTTGAGCCTAGCGATGATCGACATTACTCGTCCGAGTCTTGAGGCTCGTTCGGCTTAGCGTACGCGAAACTGCTCGTTGCTGGAACGAGTATTTCGGCCTGCTCGAGGAAATGGCATCTCCGCCGTTTGCTTTTTGGCGGGCAGAAACAGAGCCAATCACAAGCCCGGAGAACTCTGCCGATAACCCAGCATGACGTGGGTACCCTACAGACGATAGCAGTGGTTGGCTGGCCAGATCAGGTGACCCTGGGATAGACCTAGCCGCTGCCGCGCAGCTGCTCGGATCATCTTTTCTGGATGCCGCTATAGGGAGAGAGCTGCTGCTGGTCAGGGAAAGGCGTAGGGTGTATATTAGCTACTGTTGGCAGGAGTGATTCTACAACACAACAACGCCTTCTTAGGGCTACAATAACGTTATCCTTTTTTTTTTTGAGTTGTGGCTGGCTTTGCTGGCACTAGTAGTGCAGCTAGTAAATTTGTGAGGAATTAGCAGGGGGGACTGGCTTACCGTGGTTTAGCTCTTAGTGACACACATATCCACCCAACACACCAAATGGAAAATTTATTAGGGTTTGATTCAATTAGGCACAGTCTGTCCGTTTCTTTTTTTTACATTTATTTTTTCCTAACTCAGCAGTCATCTCATCTGGCATAGCAGTGTGCTTTCACTTGGCTAGAAAATAGCCATAGGAGAATCCAAAAGGCTTACTTAAGTCTACAATAGCGTTACATATATTTGACTTCTGTGTCTGTGGCTTGGTGGCGTAGTTGTTGCAGTGCATCTACTAGCAAATGTGAGCAATTTGGAGTATGAGACTTGCGACACTGGTTTTGAGTTAGTGACGCACATACATCGCAAAGACGAAGTGGGAAAATTATTAGGGCCGGTGTTGTATTTCAATTAGGCCAGTCTGCCATTTCCTTTTTTATTTTACGTTTATTTTTTCATAACTCAGCGCATCTCATCATGGCATAGTAGTGTGCTTTCATACTGGCTAGAAAATAGCCATAGGAGACTCCAAAAGGGCTCTACTACGTCTACAATAGCGTTACATATATTTGATTTCTGGTTGATCTGCTGGTGGCTGTAGTTGTTGCAGTGCATCTACTAGCAAATTTGAGCAATTGTGGAGTGGTGGACTTGCGAAAACTGTGTTTTGCGCTTAGTGACGCAATATCCATCGACAAAAACCGAAGTGGGAAAATTTTATGGACCGGGTTGTATTCAATGAGCACAGTCTGCCATTTCCTTTTTTATTTATCGTTTATTTTTTCATTAACTCAGCGTATCTCATCTGGCATAGCAGTGTGCTTTTCATACTTGGCTAGAAAATAGCCATAGGAGAATCCAAAAGCTTACTTACGTCACAATAGCGTTACATATATTGATTTCTGGTGATCTGCTGGGGCTGTAGTGTTGCAAGTGCATCTAATAGCAATGTGAGCAATTTGGAGTGAGAATGCGGACCACTGGTTTTGGCTGTAGTGACGAATATCCATCGCAAAGACCGAAGTGGGAAATTTATTAGGGCCGGGGTTGTATTTCAATTAGGCACAGTCTGCCATTTCCTTTTTATTTTACGTTATTTTTTCAACTCAGCGTCATCTCATCTGGCTAGCAGGTGGCTTCATACTTGGCTAGAAAATAGCCATAGGAGAATCCAAAAGGCTTACGTTACGTCTACAATAGCGTTACATATATGATTTCTGTTGATATGCTGGTGCTTGAGTGTTGCAGGTGCATCTACTAGCAAATTGTGAGGCAATTGGAGTGAGACTTGCGACCACTGTGTTTTGCCGCTAGTGACGCACATATCCATCGCAAAGACCGAAGTGGGAAATTTATTAGGGCCCGGGGTGTATTTCAATTAGGCAAGTTGCCATTTCCTTTTTATTTGAATATTTTTCATAACTCAGCGGACATCTCATCTGGCATAGCAGTGTGCTTTCATACTTGGCCTAGGAAATAGCCATAGGAGAATCCAAAAGGCTTACTTACGTCTACAATAGGTTACATATATTTGATTTCTGGTTGATCTGCTGGGGGGTGGTGTAGTTGTTTGCAGTGCATCTACTAGCAAATGTGAGCAATGAGTTGTTAGAACTTGCGCGACCACTGTGTTTTGCGCTTAGTGACGCACATATCCATCGCAAAGACGAAGTGGGAAAATTTATTAGGGCCCGGGGTTGTATTCAATTAGCACGTCTGCCATTCCTTTTTTATTTACGTTTTTTTTTTTCAAATCAGCGGTCATCTCATCTGGCATAGCAGTGTGCTTTCATATTGGCTAGAAATAGCCATAGGAGAATCCAAAAGGCTTCTTACGTCTACAATAATTACATTATATGATTTCTGGTTTGATCTGCTGGTGGCTGTAGTTGTTGCAGTGCATCTACTAGCAATTGTGAGCAATTGAGTTGACTTGCGACCACGTGTGTTTTGGCTTAGTGACGACAATCCATCGCAAAGGAACGAAAGTGGAAAATTTATTAGGGCCGGGGTTGTATTTCATTAGGCACAGTCTGCCACTTCCTTTTTATTTTACGTTTATTTTTCATAACCAGCGTTTCATCTGGCATCGCAGTGTTGCTTTCATACTTGGCTAGAAAATAGCCAATAGGAGAATCCAAAAGGCTTACTTACGTCGTACAATAACGTTAACATATTTGATTTCTGGTTGATCTGCTGGTGGCTGTAGTTGTTGCAGTGCATATCTACTAGCAATTGTGAGCAATTTGGAGTTAGACTTGCGACCACTTGTGTTTGCGCTTAGTGACGCACATATCCATCGCAAAGACCGAAGTGGGAAAAAAATTATTAGGGCCCGGGGTTGTATTTTCAATTAGGCACAGCTGTCATTTCCTTTTTTATTTACGTTTATTTTTTTCATAAAACTCAGCGTCATCTCTCTGGCATAGCAGTGTGCTTTCATACTGGCTAGAAAATAGCCATAGGAGAATCCAAAAGGCTTACTACGTCTACAATAGCGTTACCTATATTTGATTTCTGGTTGATCTGCTGGTGGGCGGTGTAGTTGTGCAGTGCATCTACATAGCAAATGTGAGCAATTGGGAGTGGACTGTCGACCATGGTTTTGCGCTTAGTGACGCACATATCCATCGCAAAGACCGAAGTGGGAAAATTATTAGGGCCCCGGGGTGTTATTTCAATGGCACAGTCTGCCATTTCCTTGTTATTTTTACGTTTATTTTTTTCAAACTCAGCGTCATCTCATGGCATCAGTGTGCTTTCATACTTGGCAGAAAAATAGCCATAGGAGAATCAAAAGGCTCTTACTTACGTCTACAATAGCGTTACCTATATTTGTTTCTGGTTGACTGCTGGTGGCTGTAGGTTGCACGTGCATCTACTAGCAAAGTTGTGAGCAATTTGGAGTTGACTTGCGGACCACTGTGTTTTGCGCTTAGTGACGCACATATCCATCGCAAAGGACCGAAGTGGGAAAATTTATTGGGCCCGGGGTTGTATTTCAATTGGCACAGCGCCATTCCTTTTTATTTTACGTTTATATTTTTTTAAACTCAGCGTCATCTCATCTTGGCATAGCAGTGTGCTTCATACTGGCTAGAAAAAAGCCATAGGAGAATGCCAAAAGGCTACTTACGTCTACAATAACGTACATATATGAATGTCTGGTGATCTGCTGGTGGCTGTAGTTGTTGCCGTGCATCTAATAGCAATTGAGCCATTTGGAGTAGACTGCGACCACTGTGTTTTGCGCTTAGTGACGCACATTATCCTCGCAAAGACCGAAGGGGAAGATTATTAGGGCCCGGGGTTGTATTTCAATAGGCACAGTTTGCCATTTCCTTTTTATTTTACGTTTATTTTTTTCTAACTCAGCGTCATCTCATCTGGCCTAGCAGTGTGCTTCATACTTGGCTAGAAAATAGCCATAGCAAATAGGATAGCATCGTTGGTTTTAAAAACTAAAAAAACACACAAAAAGAAAAAACACAAAACTTTAAAAAAAAATTAAGTTATAACTCTCATTTTTCAAAATGTTAACCCGAGGGCTAGGGGTAGAGGAGAGGGCGGGGAGGGGCCGTCCAACTACGCAGGGGTCAGAGGCCGTGTGGTCCTGGGCGGGGTGAGACACCCCCTGCTGATGATGACGGAGCAGGGGAACGCCGCAGAGCTACACCCCTAGGTTCTTGTCTGAAGTTACTGGGACCTAGTGTGTTGATAAGCACTGTTGAGGCCAGAGAACAGTGCGAACAGGTTGATTGTGGGATGTTGCGACCATGCTTCGCGCACTTTGTCCACCAGTCAGTCTTCCACGCAGTCCACCCATGTACCGAAATCGGCATCCTCAGCTACTGCACCTCAGCCTCCTCCCCCCAGTCCTCCCCCTCCCAGCAAAATTTGCCATTTGAACCGATAACTCTGAGGAACCTGTTTTCTGGACCCTTCCCCACACAAAACCACTGTCCTGCTGCTGCTGAAGCAATTCCGATGCCCGGTTTCCACCAGTCGACAGTCTGTGGGTGATGTGACCTTCTTGACGGTAGTGGAAGAAGTGTGTTAAAGAGGTGTCTGACGATGATGAGCCCGGTTGTCAGCAGTGGGGAAGTTGTTGTCCGGCAGGAGAGTCCGATGGGGGGAGCAGCTGGGGATCGGGGATGATGAGGTGACAGACCAAGCTGGGGTGAGAAGGCCGGGTGAACACAGTGCTTCTGAGAAGGAGGAGAGTCCTATAGCACGAACAGGTTGGAAGAGGCAGGAGTGGTGGGGCCAGACGGAGAGGCAGGGCCAGACTGGTGCATCAGCGCCAAATTGTCAACTAGTGAAGCTCCCGTGGCGAGGGCTCCTGCGGCGGCGAGGGCTAGATTTTCAGAAGTCTGGAGGTTCTTTAAGGAAAACACGGATGACCGAGGACTGTGTTGTGCCAAATTTGCCAAACCAGGATCAGCAGGGGTTCCACCACTAATAGCTTAACTAACACCAGTATGCGCAGATGATGAATGCTAAACACCCCACTCAGTGGACAACGCGCGTTCACCTCCGGCCGTGCACCACCATGCTCCTTCCCGTGTCAGCTGATAGTCAGCCCCTGCCCAGGACCTGCCACAAAAACCCATCGTCGCCTCACGATCCTCCACAGCATCCACCAGCGTTCAGCTCTCCATACCCCAGAAGCGTGGAGCGGAAACGCAAATTAAGGCACCCACCCGCACGCCCAAGCCCTTAATGTGCACATCTACGATTGCTAAGCCTGGAGATGCTGCCCTATAGGCTAAGTAGAGACCGAGGCCTTTCGCAGCCTCATGGCGGCGGCCGCCCCTCGGTATTCGGTCCCCAGCCGCCACACTTTTCCCGATGTGCCGTCCCAGCCTGCAACAACGTGTCAGACAACATAATCCGTGCTGACCAAGGCCGTTTCTGACAAGGTCCACCTGACCACGGACACGGTGAAGAGTGCTGCCAGGCAGGGCATTATATGTCGCTGACGGCACTGGGTTAATTGGTGGAGGCTGGGACCGAGTCTGACCTGCGGTGGTCATATACGCGACGCCGAGGATTGCGGGGCCGCCCTCGGTCCAGGTGTTTCAGGCCTACTATGCTCCTCCTCTCCCACCCTCCTACACCTCCTCTCCGACGAACCATCGTGGGCTGGCGCCATCAGTCGGTAGCTCTAGGCACAGCAGCAGTGCCGTCGCTAAGCGACAGCAGGCGGTGCTCAAACTGCTGGCCTAGGCGATAAAAGGCACACCGCCCAAGAACTATTACAGGGCATCACGGCGCAGACTGATCTGTGGCTGGCACCGTGAACCTGAAGCCAGGCATGGTGTGGTGTGACAACGGCCGTAACCGGTGGCGGTCTGCAACGGCAGACCTGACACAGGTGCCATGCCTGGCCCATGTGTTAACTCTGATAGTTAGCCGGTTCCTCAAGACATACCCCCAATCTGTCTGATTTGCTCACAAAAGGTGCGCCGCATACTGTGCGCAATTCAGGAAGTCCAGCACAGATGTGCCACTCTCAGGGAGCGCAGCGCCGCTCCAACTGCCCGCTCACCGAAGTTGTGCGACGTGGCTACAGAGGTGGAATCAACACTGACCATGTTATCCAGAGGTTTACCAGCAGCGCCGAGCGAGTGAGACGGCAGAGTCAACTATCCACCAGAACTGTAGTCAGGTCAGTCAGCTTTCCTCAAGTCTACAATGAGGAGGATGGACGTGGATGTTGATATCTGTCAGGTGCTGAGTAACTTTGAGGTAAACACGATGGTCAGTGGCGATGCCGCCATCATCAGCCTCACCATCCGCTGCTTGGCCTGTTGAAAAACTCTTGGTCAGCATGAAGTCGGAAGCTTTGCGCTCCTCACAAGAGACGGGGAGAAGATTCCCTTGTTGATAGCCAAAGCACCCTTAGGTCTGTTTCTCAGCGCATATTGGAGGAGGTGGAGGAGGAGAGGAGGAGAATGTTGGCGAGACACAAGAGGGGACCATTGCTCAGACCTTCACTGTTCAGGTGTATGGGAGAAGAAGAGGAGTTGGAGGAGTAGGAGGAGGGAGAGGACAGCAGGCCAGGAGGGGAGTGAATTCTTGAGAGTGGGACTCTGGCGCATATGGCAGATTTCATGCTAGGCTGCCATATCCCGTGACCCTCGCGTTCAAAGAATTTATTCCAGCACCGATTAAGGGTGGTTCACTCTCCTGGACCCACGGTACAAGCAAAATCTTTCCACTCTCATCCCTGGAGAGGAAAGGAGTGTGAGAATGCATGAATACCAGCAGGCCCTGGTGCACAAGCTGAAAACAGTATTTCCCTTCTGACAGGTAGCGGCAGAGTGCGTAGTTCTGCGGGGACAAGTAGCGCGGGAGAGTAGGCGAGCAGGCAGCTTGTCCAGCACTGGCAAGGGTACGCTTACAAGGCTTTTGCCAGCTTTATGTCACCCAGCAAGACACTGTCACCTGTCCCCAGTCTCGGCAGAGTAGGGCTGATCTTTAAAGAAAGATGGGAGGGAGTACGTAGCTGACCATAACATGTCCTAAATGATCACACAGTCTCCTCACAATACTGGGTTTCAAAGCTGGACATGTGCACGAACTGGAGCTGTACGCCTTGGTTCTTGCCTGCCCTGCCGTAGGTCTTGTCCGAGCGGGTTTTCAGTGCAGCTGGTGGCATCATCACCGATAAGCGTACACGGCTGTCGATGACAGCGCTGACAGGCTGACGCTTATCAAGATGAATAAAGCCTGGATTCTATCATATTTCCAATCTCCACAGGTGAAGGAAGCTACAACCTGAATAATTTATCCACTCCTCCTCTCCTCATTTTCCTCCTTCTCCCTCTTTGTACAGAAAGCAGAGGAAACGGCATTTTTTGACAGGGCCCACTGGCTCTAGCTATAGTACTTTATGCATGTAATTTTTATGGAGGGCCACCGACCCGGTCCTCTGTTTCAACAATTTTTTGGGGGAGTGCCACATACAGGCACTCAATCTATTCAATTTATGGAGGGCCACACCGCTCCCCTGGTTGGAAAACTTTTTTGGACTGCCACATACAGGCACTCAATCTATTCCATTTTTTGGAGGGGCACCTACCTGCTCCTCTGGTTTGAAAACTTTTTTGGACTGCCACATACAGGCACTCACTCTATTCCATTTTCTGGAGGGCCACCTATGCTCCTCTGTGGAAAACTTTTTGGACTGCCACATACAGGCACTCTCTATTCCATTTTGGAGGGCACCTACCTGCTCCTCTGTTGAAAACATGTTGGGACTGCCACATACAGGACCTCAATCTATTCCATTTTCTGGAGGGCCCACTACCTGCTCCTGGTTGGAAACTTTTTGGACTGCCACATACAGGCACTCAATCTATTTCATTTTTCGGAGGGCCACTACCTGCTCTCTGGTTTGAAAACTTTTTTGACTGCCACATACAGGCACTCAATCTATTCCATTTTTCTGGAGGGCCACCTACCTGCTCCTCTGGTTTGAAAACTTTTTTTGGACTGCCACATACAGGCACATCCAAATTGAATTGTCTCCATAGCAGCCTCCACACGTTTGTCTCCATTGCTACCTCCCAAACGTCGTTTAATATAGCTGCCTCCATACATCGTCCTGTATCAAACGAGGTGTGTCAGGCCGAAATTTGGGTTGTTTTCAGGATTCACATCAAAGTTGTGAACCTTGTCGCCACCCTGCTGTGTTATCCACAAAATATTACTGGCAAACTTTATCATTTACGGATATTATTCAGCCCTCTTGCGCATCTGTTTACATTCCCCTCACCCGCCAATCCCAAACTTAGAACGCTACTACACTTGATCTTATACAAAAGGTTCTTAATGCTGTTGGGGAGTAGCCTAGAGAAAGGGGCTTGGATTGGCGAAAGCTCGCCTGGCAGCGGAGCGCCAGCTCCATGCGATCAATGCGCTTCTTGCGCATCTGTTTACATTCCCCTCACCCGCCCTATCCAAACTTATAAGAACGCTACTACACTGATCTTTACAAAAGGTTCTAGAAGTGTGTTTTGGGGAGTAGCCTAGAGACAGGGGCTGGATTGGCGAAAGTTCGCCTGGCAGCGGAGCGCAGCTCATGCGCATATGCGCTTCTTGCGCATCTGTTTACATTCCCTCACCCGCCATATCCCAAACTTATAAGAACGCTTACTACACTTGATCTTATACAAAAGGTTCTTAGAAGTGCTGTTGGGGAGTAGCCTAGAGACAGGCTTGGATTGGCGAAAGCTCGCCTGGCAGGGAGCGCAGCTCCATGCGCATCATGCGCTTCTTGCGCACTGTTTACATTCCCTTCACCCGCAATCCCAAACTTATAAGAAGCGACTACACTTAACTTGGTGCAGGCTGGACCGAGGCTGACCTGGGGCTGGTCATATACTGCCGACGCAGAGGATTGCGGGGCCTACCTCGGTCCAGGTCTAAAAAGGGACTACATACCTCTTCCTCCTCCCACCCTCCTCCACCTCCTCCTCTCCGAATACCATCCGTGGGCATGGCGCCAATCAGTCGGTAGCTCTGGCACAGCAGCAGTGCCGTCGCTAAGCGACAGCAGGCGGTGCTCAAACTGCTGAGCTAGGCGATAAAAGGCACACCGCCCAAGAGCTATTACAGGGCATTCCACATCAAAATTTTAACTTTGTCGCCACCCTGCGTGTAATCCACAAAATATACTGGCAAACTTTTATCATTTACCGATATTATTTCAGCGCTTCTTGCGCATCTGTTTACACTTCCCCTCACCGCCATTACCCAAACTTATAAGAACGCTACTACACTTGATTTATACAAAAGGTTCTTAGAAGTGCTGTTTGGGAGTAGCTCGAGGACAGGGGCTTGGATTGGCGAAAGTCGCCTGGCAGCGGAGCGCAGCTCCATGCGATATGCGCTTCTTGCGCATCTGTTTACATTCCCCTCACCCGCTATATCCAAAATTATAAGAACGTACTACACTTGATTGTACAAAAGGTTCTTAGAAGTGCGTTTGGGGAGTAGCCTAGAGGCAGGGGCTGGATTGGCGAAAGCTTGCTGGCAGCGGAGCGCCAGCTCCATGCCAAGGTCCAACTAACATAGTTTTTACTGCAGCACCTTTAATCTACTACTAGTTCACTGCTCCATACATGGTCCCTTATCAAAGAGCTGTCAGGCAGAATTTTGGATTGTTTTCAGGTCCATGTTAACTTTGTCGCCACCTGCTGTGTAATCCACAAAATATACTGGCAAACTTTTATCATGTACCGATATTATTTGAGCGCTTCTTGCTCACTCCTTTGGTTCCTCTCTGCCACCATTGGTTTGAAGCCTGAGCCATTTAGGGTATGTCGCCCTGACACTCTCTAGCCTGCTGCCGCTGCCTCTGCATGCCGTCCCCATTAGTGGTCAGGGTCAATTATTGGATGTTTAGATGCTCTAGCCTCATTCGGTCACTCTGTCATGGCCATGCTGTTGCCCATAATTTTGGCATAATGGTGCGATTAAGCAGCCTCAGAGGACATCCGCATGCTGCCCCGCTGGTTTCCTGTCCATTTCCGTGGTGTTTCCATCCTTTTCTGAGGTTCCAGGGTGTTGGCCAAGCTTCCCTGGCAGAGCCTTGGTCCCCTTGAAAAATGCTCGCGTCCCCATTGACTTAATGGGGCTCGTTACTCGAAAGAGCACTCGAGCTCGGGAAAAGTTCGGCTCGAATAACAGCATACCCGAGCATTTAGTGGCTCGTCATCCTCTACTGAGGACCCCAGTCTAACCACTAATGAGAATGAATTGTCCCAGGGAAATATTCATGATGACTCCACAACAGTCTCATCCAACATGTATAATTTATTTAATGATCAATACCATTTATTGTCATGGAATAAATCGAGAGTGAAATATTTATTGCTTTTACTGTAGGTTTCAATATTTTATTGAACAATGAGGTATGCTCTCCACTCTGTATATTATGACATCCGGTTATTAATATGAGGTAGCGGCACGGTAATTGTAATTACCAGGTGGATGACATTAATCAAACATCAACAATTTTCTTAACGTGTCAGATTATTTTAGCACATATTGAATTCCACATTAAATATAATCATGTTAGCAACACCTAATCCAAGAAAAGTTAACCATTGCTTAGCTTTTATTAAAAAAAATATAAATATAATTTTGCAAATAAGATTAATGTATCTGTTTTAAAAAAACATAACTGTATAGTATTATTATTATTACTTATTCTTATTTCTAGATCACTTGTATCAAATAAATAGGAATGAGTGCTCTAATATATGTAATCCATATATATGCAGACTGTAAAATGGTAATTTTTATGTAATTTCTAAAGTTTTAACTTAAAGATGTATTTTTCAACTCCACCAACTTCAACTTTTTCCCCTTCAATAGATGTTGCTCCACTGATCCCAGGAAATTTCCTTTTTTCATCTAGGGGACACAGTCCTATGAGTAAAAGTCAATATTATCCATAGAATGGTCCATTTATCTTATGGCTTCTCTGCCAGTATTCTGGTGGAGAAACCATATGAATATCCACATCACGGCCACTTTCCGGGTTTATACAACATTAAACAGGTTGGAAATTGGCTAGAGAAAAAAAAATTTGTGGCCGTATTTACCAAGAGGCTGTAGCCTCCCAGTACATATGGGGGTTATAGCGCCAGTGGGGAGAGTTTTAAGACTGGCATTCTATATGCCAGTCTTAATATATTTCCCCAAGGATATGCCAAAAACCCCAGTACAGCACAAATGCAACCTAGAACTAAATACTGCATCTGTACAATAACAAATTCAGACCCCAGAGCACACTATAATTACAGCACACAAATCAGATGATAATAATTCTGGAGATCCACCCCATAGCAGACTGAAAACCTTACTACAGAACTTTAACAGAACATCAGAGCAGATTATAATAATGGAGACCCCAGAGCAGATATATAATACTAGAGACCCCCAGAGTAGGCTTTAATACTGGATAGCCATGGACAGACATGTAATAATGGTGACCCTCAGGGCAGGTGTATAATACTGGAGACTGCAGAGCAGACACTAATACCTGGAGACAACCAGAGCAACTATTAATAGTGGAGACCCCCAAAGTCAGACAAAAAAATAAAAAAAACACAATGGAGCACATTTACTTAGGGTCCGAACACTGCATTTTCGGCGGGTTCCGCTATTTTTTTCTCTGTTAGCCCTGAATTGCCTCAGGTTTTCGGATTCTGCCGCATCAGTGCCAGCTTTCATGCAACACAAATTGAGGGGGGTGGTGTATGTCGGACAAACCAAGGAATTTAAAAAGCAAATTGTGTCACAAGATCAGCGCTCACATGCACGGGGAAGAAGATGGTGAACTCCGGCGGACGCGAATCCTCGTCGGGCATTCTGGATCGGCGGCGTCAACGGAACGGGTAAGTAAATGTGCCCCAAATATTCTCCAAGCTTCTATTCTCCTTCGTGCTGCACTGTCCTGACGCTGGTTCTATGTGCTGGTGTAAGGCCACAGGGAATTGCAGCCACCCGGAGCAGGAGAGGACCAAACTCCTGACATGTACTCATAGCTCAGGTCCTCGCTTGCCCCAGGCAAGCATTGCCCTTGGTGCCCTGCGTTATGATGCTGACACAGCTTTGGTCTCACTGGGCAGCAACATGTGGATTGCAAATTGAGTTTTTGTGGGCTGCAATTGGATCATTAATGGTTGACAGCTTATCATGCCTAAACCTGCAGTGAATTACTATAAGTGGATGCTTAGCTTAGCTTCCTATAAGTTGATGCTCATGCTAAGCTGCACAGCTCCCAATGAATGATGGGGAGGAGAGGTGGCGCAGAGTTTACCAAATCAGTCCCTGTCCCCATGGGGCTCACAATCTAATCAACCTACCAGTATTTTTTGGAGTCTGGGAGGAAATCGGGGGAACCCAGAGAAACCCACGCAAACGCGGAGAGAACATACAAACTCTTTGCAGATGTTGACCCTGGGACTTGAACCCAATGCTAACCACTGAGCTACCGTGCTGCCAGCACCAAACTTTGGTAGTAAAATGAGTATAGATGGATAAAAATAAGCTATGGCTGTTACAAGCCTATTTTTTAAATAGATACAGTTACATCCCAGAATAAATCATATAATGGAACAATGTTAAATGGTAATATGCAGTGATATCCATTTAAGACTGAAAGCTTTGCAGCAGTGCTGAATTAACCTTTGACTATACTATAAATTTTATTATATATGTGATGCTTTAAAGACCTGAGGGTTATTTTATGTTATTCCATGTCAATCCAATTTAATGGAGGCAACAATTAAGTAGCATTAATGTCTACTGTAATGGCTTTTTTACATTTTGTCAAGAAGTAAATTCACTTGACAAATTCAAGTCTCTGGTTGAGGCATTGTTTGGCTTATCTCCACTTGACTGCAGCGTCGCTTTTATGATGATTATGTGGCAAACACACTAGATGCAGTTTATGGAGTAAACAGAAATCGAATAATTGATTATGGGTACATTTTATGGTTGTGTAATACTCATATAATCTAAAATGAAATTTAAAGAGGTTCCTCTTTATTCCTATTAAAGCCCAGGAATACTCGGTCAAGAAGGGCAAGAAGAGAAAAGTAACATAAAAGTGATGAGCAGAGCCATCCTTATTTGGGTCTGATGGGTTTGTTAACCCGTACCCTTTAAAAGGGTCTACTCACCCACTGTTAACACCCGCAATCTGTCAAGCCACCTGTAGCATGTGGAAGCAGTTTTGCATCTCCCTGTGACATCACAGGAAGTGATGATCCTTGGGAAATGGCTGGGATGTTGTCCAGGACAATTGCTTCCTGTGACGTGACGGGACTAGATCACTGGTATCTCTGTCCACAATATATACTGGAAAATTGCCTTTTTTGGGATGTTAATAGTGGGAGGGGTGTGAACTAATCATAAAATCAGAAGTCTAGATGTGGTAACATGTGGTACAATCCTGAACATTGCAGTTAGGGTTCGCTCAACACTAAATATAACCAAACTTGACAGGGCAAGCTGGGTAGATAGTCAATGAGCCAGAGAGCTGTGCACAAGAACAAGGAACTTTTTTTAGTTTTCTCCTTGCCCCAACTTCTAAGGGATTTCTATTTCTACATAAGAAAAACTTTATAATTGTATCTGTACTTTCAATAATCTCTTTGAAGTTGATTGTATTGTTTCCTCCATCTTCCCCTTCATTCTTCTTCTTCTGTGTATTGTATAAACAGCAAAAACTACAGGTTTTAAATTTTAGACTCCTAGGCATTGCAAGTGCCATACTTTTATACTTCTTTGATGCATATTTTCTTCCCAAGCAGCTACAGTATTCTTATGTTTGTCAAGAAAATAGTCTGTCTGTCTCATTTTTTTGGAATATTAAAGAACTTTGAAAGACAACATAGCAATGAGGCATTTAAGACAACATCTTGGAGGGGATTCTGGCTTTCCTTGAGGAGTTATAGCTGGTATCATGAGCCGGAGAGGCAATGTACACTAGAAAAACATCTACAAATTAACTCAACACAATAAAACAAATTTACTCAACAAAATAAACCTTCAACTCAAGTTCCAATACTGTATTCATGTAGAAAGCCACATATGACAGATGGGGGTAACTGCCCTGGAAGTGGGCTACAATATGGACAAAGAACTTTTTTAAAGCTATTTTTGCACCAGCAAAAATGTCGAAAAGTCTAAGCAATTTCCCCGATCCCTGGAAAACCCTTTAAATAATAAAAATTGAATATGTAAATAGCTCTATAGAATAACACATACTCTCTATTCTGCATATATACTAAAACGGCAGAAGATGGAAGCAAAGCAGGAAAGTGAATGGGACCCAAGTGATTGTACAGCAACATTAAGTCTCATGTATCCATTTTGTGGCCACATCGGCAGTCAAATCTTCTACATGTTGCTGATGTCAGTTACCCATAGAAACTTTCTCAGCAAACACTGAACATTATTTTTTTTACATTTCTAGAATGTCTATCATTTGACCTCCGCTTTGCGCATTTCTTCCTCAAAAATTTCCATGTGCAATAGTAGATTTTACATATAAGGAACAGCAGGTTGCAGATGGGTAGAATGACAGTGACAATCTTCAATTTATATTTGTGAGCTGTTTAATAAAAATGCAAATTATTTTTGTTAATATGCAAATCATTCAGAATGATAGATTTTACACTACCACATCTTCAGTCGATATGAAAGTGCACAATGGAGCTTCTAATTGTTTCAGAACGGAGCCACAAAAATGAGATTCGTGAGGTTAATACGACTTCTTCTGCACTCTGAACAGTGGGATCAGATTGGAAGGATGGATCAGTATATCATTTTTGGGTTCTATCAACCATATCATTGAGTCAGTGAAGTACAAACAATTTGATTCATCATACGTATGTTGTTTAGTTCTGTTAATAAAGCAGTGCATATTTTGTGCCACAGCAGAACGAAGAATTTAAGTTTCTATAAGTATTTTACAGTAACATTTGTAAGAGTGTTTGAAGGGTTCTCCGGGTTTTACAAATAGTATATACCCAGCTGCGGGGGCTGTGAAAAAAAAACTTACACCTACCTCCCGTGTCACTCCTGTTGTCCCACACCACTGCCCATTGGTTCCATGCCCCTGTTTACAGGCTTGCTCCCCTCACATTCCTCATACGCAATGAAAGTACAGGCAGTCCCCGGGTTACATACAAGATAGGTTCCATAGGATTCTTCTTAAGTTGAATTTGTATTCAAGTCGAAACTGTATATTTTATAATTGTAGCTCCAGACAAAATTTTTTTTTTGCCCCAGTGACAATTGGAGTTTAATTTTTTTTTGCTGTAATTGGACCAAGGATTAATAATAAAGCTTCATTACAGAAACTTTACAGCTGATCATTGCAGCCTGGGACTATAGTAACATCCAGAAAGCTTCAGGAGAGGTCACAGTGGGCAGAGGAGTCCCTCTTTAACTAGGGGTCGTCAAACATCTTAAAAGAATTCTTTTAAGATGTTGGCTATCTAATGTTGTCATTAATCCCAGAGTTTAGGAAGGCAGAAAGTCAGGGGAAAATTTTAAAAATTGTTAAAAATTAGTGAAAAGAAATAAAATCTCTTAAATGACTTGATGGAGTTATTTAACATTTTCCAGGACAATTGCAGCGACAGCAGTTCAGACTAAATAGATTGTTATCTGAAATAAATCTTTTGAAAATGTCCAAAAAGCTTTTATGAAACGATTATTGGATGATTCGCTCATCTCTAGTCACAGGCAAGATTACCATGGAAGTATTTGTGACCTTTTTAGTGCATTTGCAAATTTGCACAAAAATGTGCAACTTTGGTGCAAAAAAATTTAGGCTCAGATGTCAGATATATCACCCTCTGAGGTAAATCAAAGAAGCCCAAAACCCTTCATAAAAAAGACAGGTGCAAAATTGTAGACTAAAGATAAAACAGCCCCAATGAATGGGACCCAAGTGATTGTACAGCAACATTAAGTCTCATGTATCCATTTTGTGGCCACATCGCAGTCAAATCTTCTACATGTTGCTGATTCAGTTACCCATAGAAACTTCTCAGCAAACACTAACATTATTTTTTTTACATTTCTAGAATGTCTATCATTTGACCTCCCGTTTGCGCATTCTTCCTCAAAAATTTCCTGTCAATAGTAGATTTTACATATAAGGAACAGCAGGTTGCAGATGGGTAGAATGACAGTGACAATCTTCAATTTTATTTGTGAGCTGTTTAATAAAATGCAAATTATTTTGTTAATATGCAAATCATTCAGAATGATAGATTTTCACACAACAATCTTCAGTCGATATGAAAGTGCACAAATGGAGCTTCTAATTGTTTCAGAACGGAGCCACAAAAATGAGATTCGGAGGTAATACGACTTCTTCTGCACTCTGAACGTGGGATCAGATTGGAAGGATGGATCAGTATATCATTTTTGGGTTCTATCAACCATATCATTGAGTCAGTGAAGTAACAACAATTTGATTCATCATACTGTATGTTGTTAGTTCTGTTAATAAAGCAGTGCATATTTGTGCCACAGCAGAACGAAGAATTTAAGTTTCTATAAGTATTTTACAGTACATTTGTAAGAAGTGTTGAAGGGTTCTCCGGGTTTTACAAATAGTATATACCCAGCTGCGGGGGCTGTAAAAAAAACTTACACCTACCTCCCTGTGCACTCCTGTTGTCCCACCCACTGCCCATTGGTTCCATGCCCCTGTTGTTCTACTACCTCCCCCTCACATTCCTCTCCTCAAATCAGGCAGTCCCCGGTTACATACAAGATAGGTTCCATAGGTTTCTTCTTAAGTTGAATTTGTATTCAGTCGAAACTTGTTATTTTATAATTGTAGCTCCAGACAAATTTTTTTTTTGCCCCAGTGACAATTGGAGTTTAATTTTTTTTGCTGTGAATGGACCAAGGATTATAATAAGCTCTACAGAAACTTTACAGTGATCATTGCAGCTGGCTATTAACAATCCGAGAGCTTCAGGAGATCACAGTGGGCAGAGGAGTCCCTCTTTAAAGAAACCATACCACTTGAAGTGTCAGGTATAGGGGGTAACTACCCTAAACGAGGCACGTCAGCTCAAGGGTGACTGGTGCCTTAGCTTAGTTTTGTTACACAACGGCTACCTAGAATTGAAGGGAGAGCCGTGGCGCAACACGGTCTCCGGCATCGGTGCACCCGAGCGCGTCCTCCCTGCGCCGAAGCAGCTTCGGCCATAAAGTTAAAAAGTGTTTTAAACCGCGATACTGCGGTTTACACTAACAAACTAAGCTCCCACCAGCTCACGCCTGAGCTTGGGCTCGGTATTTCTCCTTATAACTTCCACTTCAAGTGTAGGTTTTTCCTTAACTAGGGGTCGTCAACATCTTAAAAGAATTCTGAAATAAATCTTTTGAAAATGTCCAAAAAGCGTTTATGAAACGATTCTTGGATGATTTGCTCATCTCTAGTCACCGGAAGATTACCAGGAAGTAATTGTGACCGTTTTAGTGCATGTGGAAATTGTGTCAGAATTCTCCCCCAATGAGTCATCGGAACATTGTACATGCCATGATTTAGTAGCTATTCCAGGAGCAGTGCCGGGAATTATGACTCCTTGGGGCACATGTATCATAGTTTCAGCTAGCCAGATTTTTGCCGTTTTTGTGCCATTTTTGCGACTTTTAACTTTGTTCTTTTTCAAGTACGCATTGGTCTGCACCTTGTGCAGTGTGCCTTATGTATCTTTGTTTTCCAGATGTTCCGTGCAACATTTTACCTTTTGCGCCATTTTTGCGCCAATTTTGGTGCAATTCTGCACCTGATCCAGGGCAGGTGCAAAGGAATTTTTTTTTTCATGGACCCGATTTTAACATGTGAATTGGAATTATTTCACATGCTTTAACTGTAACATTTTGCACAGTAACCTCTTTTGTCAAAATTCTTACATTTTTGCATTTTTTTTTAATTGGTTACTTCTAAGGGTGAAGTCACACGTAGCTGTTTAATTGCGTTTTTAATGCATTTTGAAACTAATTACAACAGCTGAGGAGGTGATTTGCCTTGTTTCAGTACTGTTAACATTTGCATTTACAAAACGCAATATAAACATCATGTTAACGCATGTGTTAACTGCGTTTACTATGCGTTTTGTAAATTCAAATGTTAACAGTAATGTAATTAGGAAAATCACCTCCTCAGCTGTTGTAATAGGTTTGCGTTAAAAATGCAACATGTTAAATCCCAAATTAACAGTAGTGTCCACAACTGTATATAACCAACTCACGTGGCTTGTATCCTCTCCTGTATATAACCCCTCACATGGCTTGTGTCCTCTCCTGTATATAACCCCTCACATGGCTTTTGTCCTCTCCTGTATATAACCCCCTCATATGGCTTGTATCCTTCCTCTATATAACCCCCCACATGGCTGTGTCTCTCCTGTAATAATCCCCTTACATGGCTATGTCCACTCCTGTATATAACCCCCTCACGTGGCTTGTGTCCTCTCCTGTATATAACCCCCTTACATGGCTTATGTCCACTCCTGTATATAACCCACTCACATGGCTTGTGTCCACTCCTGTATATAACCACCTCACATGGCTTGTGTCCTCTCCTGTATATAGCCACTCACATGGCTTGTGTCCTCTCCTGTATATAACCCTCCCGTGGCTTGGTCCACTCCTGTTATATAACACACCTCACATGGCTTGTGTCCTCTCCTGTATATAGCCCCTCCAAGGCTGTGGTCCATTCCTGTATATAACCCCTCACAGGCTTGTGTCCTTCTCCTGTATGATACCCCTCACATGGCTTGTGTCCTCTCTGTATATAACCCCTCACATTGGTTGTGTCCACTTCCTATATAACCCTCATATGGCTTATCCTCCTCTTATACACCCTCACGTGGCTTGTATCCTTCTCTATATAACCCCCTCACTGGTGGCTTCTGTATACCTTCAGGTTATTCCACTCCTGTAATAACCCACTCAACATGGCTTGTGTCCACTCCTGTATATAAACACCTCAATGGCTTGGTCCTCTATGTATATAGCCCTCACATGGTGTGTCTCTTTATATAACCCTCACGTGGCTTGTGTCCTCTCCTGTATATAAAACCCCCTCACATGGCTTGTACCCTCTTCCTGATATAACCTCCCTCACAGTGGCTGGTCCCACTCCTGTTTATAACCCCTCACATGGTTGTATCCTTCCTGTATATAACCCCTCACATGGCTTGTGTCCTCTCCTGTATATAACCCCCTCACTGGCTGTGTCCTTTCCTGTATATAACCCCCTAAACATGGCTTGTGTCCTCTCCTGTATATAACCCCTCACATGGCTTGTGTCCTTTCCTGTATATAACTCCCTAACATGGCTTGTGTCCTCTCTGTATTATAGCCCCTCACATGGGTTGTGTCCACTCCTGTATATCAACCCCTCACATGGCTTGTATCCTTCCTGTTTATAACCCTCACATGGCTTGTATCCTCTCCTGTATATAATCCCCTCACATGCCTTGTATCTATCCTGTATATAAACCCTTACATGGCTTGTGTCCCTCTGCTGTAGATAAACCCCTACATGGCTTTGTCCTCTCTGATATAACCCCTCACATGGCTTGTGTCCACTCCTGTATATAACCCCTCACATGGCTTGTGTCCACTCCTGTATATAACCCCCTCACGCGACTTGTGTCCATGTGGATTTGATAAATTTGCAACAAAAAGACTCAAAAAGAAGCCAAAATTCACGCCTGCCGGGTTAGGAAAAACTGAACATGTATCACAAGTAAAAAGACAGGATCAAACATAAGGTGCAAAAACTAGCCGCCAAAAGTCTCTAAAATTCACCTCAGAGAGACCAAACTATGATACATGTGGCCCCTTGACCCAATTCTCCCAATTCTTCAAAATTAAGTAAAATAAAATAAGTGTATATATTTTTAAACCAAATCAAACAAAAAATATTCCAGACACTCCTTGGTGCCAATTTATGACATATATTTGTTATAAACATATTGATAATTATATATGAACATGTATGAGTTGCCCAAGCCCTTCATAGTCAAAAATATGTGGCCATTCTTAAGGTCTTGAAGATAGTTAATTAATTCAATAATTCTAAGGGGGTCATTTGTCTTTAATTTTCTTTGTGTTTTTTCTTTCTTACTTGAGACATTTTTTGGCGCATTGCAATTTTTGGGGCCATTTTGAAATGTCTGCCAGAAATTAGTTTTTCGTCGGTAATTTGTTTTTACTTAAGGAGAAATAAGTAACTTGAGAGATTTGAGCAACATTTTTGACACATTTGTAACAAATGTCTGAAAAAGAGATCTGAAAATAACCTATTTAAGGAAAAAGTGAGATTGATAAATTATCAAAGAAGCTGAGGCAAAAACAAGCCAAAACAAACAGAGATAAGATAAATGACCCTCTAAGTTTTTTTTTAGAAAAAAATGGTTGTGATATTTTAGGTAATTTTAGGATATTTTTTAAGTATTCATATTTTTTTTTTTGCTGTACCTACAAGCAATATTTAAAATATATTACAAAGCAAAGAAAAAAAAAATAACTTAATACATTTTATATAACAAATTTGTGTAT